>CM051458.1:69205242-69242394 GCA_028274465.1 Plantago ovata | reverse complement strand
ATCAACTTAAAACAATAGAAAATGGATGAATGAATCATCTAGTTAGTAGGGAAATAGAAAGGTTAGTTTCAATGGACTCTTTAACTTGCTCATTAAGGAAGCAAGGGGACTTCTTATTCGATTGGGTATATAACTCTAGTACTTGTATGTAGTTCTCTCCTATGTTTGAGGAAAGGGATATCATAATGGAACACTCTAAATATCAATCTAACTAATCTAGTGATCTTGTAGTTGTTCTAGATAAAGGGAAGACATACAACTCATTCGTTACTTGGGATTATATCTTCGATCAACTTAAAGCAATAAAAAGTGGATGAATGAATCTTCTAGTTAGTAGGGCAATAGAAAGTTTAGTTTCAATGGACTCTTTAACTTGCTCATTAAGGAAGCAAGGGAACTTCTTATTTGATTGGGTATATAACTCTAGTACTTGTAGTTAGTTCTCTCCTATGTTTTAGGAAAGGGATATTATTGTGGAACACTCTAAATATCAATCTAACTAATCTAGTGATCTAGTAGTTGTTCTAGATAAAGGGAAGACATACAACTCATTCGTTACTTGGAATTGTATCTTTCATCAACTTAAAGCAATAGAAAGTGGATAAATGAATCATCTAGTTAGTAGGGAAATAGAAAGGTTAGTTTCAATGGACTCTTTAACTTGCTCATTAAGGAAGCAAGGGGACTTCTTATTCGATTGGGTATATAACTCTAGTACTTGTAGTTAGTTCTCTCCTATGTTTTAGGAAAGGGATATCATAATGGAACACTCTAAAAATCAATCTAACTACTCTAGTGATCTAGTAGCTGTTCTAGATAAAGGGAAGACATACAACTCATTCGTTACTTGGGATTATATCTTTGATCAACTTAAAGCAATACAAAGTGGATGAATGAATCTTCTAGTTAGTAGGGCAATAGAAATGTTAGTTTCAATGGACTCTTTACCTTGATCATTAAGGAAGTAAGGGGACTTCTTATTCAATTGGGTATATAACTCTAGTACTTGTAGTTAGTTCTCTCCTATGTTTTAGGAAAGGGATATCGTAATGGAACACTCTAAATATCAATCTAACTAATCTAGTGATCTAGTAGTTGTTCTAGATAAAGGGAAGACATACAACTCATTCGTTACTTGGGATTGTATCCTTGATCAACTTAAAGCGATAGAAAGTACATGAATGAATCATGTAGTTAGTAGGGCAATAGAAAGGTTAGTTTCAATGGACTCTTTAACTTTCTCATTAAGGAAGCAAGCGAACTTCTTATTCGATTGGTTATATAACTATAGTACTTGTGGTTAGTTCTCTCCTATGTTTGAGGAAAGGGATATCATAATGGAACACTTTAAAAAGCAATCTAACTAATTTAGTGATCTAGTAGTTGTTCTAGATAAATGGAAGACATACAACTAATTCTTTACATGGGATAGTATCTTTCATCTACCTAAAGCAATAGAAAGTGGATGAATGAATCAATAGATGACTAATCTAGTTTGTAAGGGTAATGGAAAGGTTAGTTTCGGCTATAGTACTTGTAGTTAGTTCTCTCCTATGTTTGAGGAAAGGGATATTATAATGGAACGCTCTAAATAGTAATCTAACTAATCTAGTGATCTAGTAGTTGTTCTAGGTAAAGGGAAGACATACAACTCATTCGTTACTTGGGATTGTATCTGTGATCAACTTAAAGTAATAGAAATTGGGGGAATGAATCTTCTAGTTAGTAGGGCATTAGAAATGTTAGTTTCAATGGACTCTTTAACTTTCTCATTAAGGTAGCAAGAGGACTTCTTATTCGATTGGGTATATAAATCTAGTACTTGTAGGTAGTTCTCTCCTATGTTTGAGGAAAGGGATATCATAATGGAACACTCTAAATATCAATCTAACTAATCTAGTGATCTTGTAGTTGTTCTAGATAAAGGGAAGACATACAACTCATTCGTTACTTGGGATTATATCTTTGATCAACATAAAGCAATAAAAAGTGGATGAATGAATCTTCTAGTTAGTAGGGCAATAGAAAGTTTAGTTTCAATGGACTCTTTAACTTGCTCATTAAGGAAGCAAGGGAACTTCTTATTTGATTGGGTATATAACTCTAGTACTTGTAGTTAGTTCTCTCCTATGTTTGAGGAAAGGGATATTATTGTGGAACACTCTAAATAGCAATCTAGCTAATCTAGTGATCTAGTAGCTCTTCTAGATAGAGGGAAGATATACAACTCATTCTTTACTTGGGATTGTATCCTTGATCAACTTAAAGCGATAGAAAGTACATGAACGAATCATGTAGTTAGTAGGGCAATAGAAAGGTTAGTTTCAATGGACTCTTTAACTTTCTCATTAAGGAAGCAAGCGAACTTCTTATTCGATTGGGTATATAACTCTAGTACTTGTAGTTAGTTCTATCCTATGTTTGAGGAAAGGGATATCATAATGGAACACTCTAAATATCAATCTAACTAATCTAGTGATCTAGTAGTTGTTCTAGATAAAGGGAAGACATACAACTCATTCGTTACTTGGGATTGTATCTTTGATAAACTTAAAGAAATAGAAAGTGGAAGAATGAATCATCCAGTTAGTAGGGCAATAGAAAGGTTAGTTTCAATGGACTCTTTAACTTGCTCATTATGGAAGCAAGGTAACTTCTTATTCGATTGTGTATATAACTCTAGTACTTGTTGGTAGTTCTCTCCTATGTTTGAGGAAAGGGATATTACTGTGGAACACTCTAAATAGCAATCTAGCTAATCTAGTGATCTAGTAGCTATTCTAGATAGAGGGAAGACATACAACTCATTCGTTACTTGGATTGTATCCTTGATGAACTTAAAGCAATAGAAAGTACATGAATGAATCATGTAGTTAGTAGGGCAATAGAAAGGTTAATTTCAATGGACTCTTTAACTTGCTCATTAAGGAAGCAAGAGAACTTCTTATTCGATTGGGTATATAACTCTAGTACTTGTAGTTAGTTCTATCCTATGTTTGAGGAAAGGGATATCATAATGGAACACTCTAAATATCAATCTAATTAACCTAGCGATCTAGTAGTTGTTCTAGATAAAGGGAAGACATACAACTCATTCGTTACTTGGGACTGTATATTTGATCAACTTAAAGACATTGAAAGTGGATGAATGAATCATCTAGTTAGTAGGGCAATAGAAAGGTTAGTTTCGATGGACTCTTTAACTTGCTCATTAAGGAAGCAAGGGAACTTCTTATTCGATTGGGTATATAACTCTAGTACTTGTAGTTAGTTCTCTCCTATGTTTGAGGAAAGAGATATCATAATGGAACACTCCAAAAAGCAATCTAACTAATCTAGTGATCTAGTAGTTGTTCTAGATAAAGGGAAGACATACAACTAATTCTTTACATGGGATAGTATCTTTCATCTACCTAAAGCAATAGAAAGTGGATGAATGAATCAATAGCTGACTAATCTAGTTTGTAAGGGTAATGGAAAGTTTAGTTTCAGCTATAGTACTTGTAGTTAGTTCTCTCCTATGTTTGAGGAAAGAGATATCATAATGGAACACTCCAAATAGCAACCTAAATAATCTAGTGATCTAGTAGTTGTTCTAGATAAAGGAAAGACAAAAAACGCATTCGTTACTTGGGATTGTATCTTTTATCAACTTAAAACAATAGAAAATGGATGAATGAATCATCTAGTTAGTAGGGAAATAGAAAGGTTAGTTTCAATGGACTCTTTAACTTGCTCATTAAGGAAGCAAGGGGACTTCTTATTCGATTGGGTATATAACTCTAGTACTTGTAGGTAGTTCTCTCCTATGTTTGAGGAAAGGGATATCATAATGGAACACTCTAAATATCAATCTAACTAATCTAGTGATCTTGTAGTTGTTCTAGATAAAGGGAAGACATACAACTCATTCGTTACTTGGGATTATATCTTTGATCAACTTAAAGCAATAAAAATTGGATGAATGAATCTTCTAGTTAGTAGGGCAATAGGAAGTTTAGTTTCAATGGACTCTTTAACTTGCTCATTAAGGAAGCAAGGGAACTTCTTATTTGATTGGGTATATAACTCTAGTACTTGTAGTTAGTTCTCTCCTATGTTTTAGCAAAGGGATATTATTGTGGAACACTCTAAATATCAATCTAACTAATCTAGTGATCTAGTAGTTGTTCTAGAAAAAGGGAAGACATACAACTCATTCGTTACTTGGAATAGTATCTTTCATCAACTTAAAGCAATAGAAAGTGGATGAATGAATCATCTAGTTAGTAGGGAAATAGAAAGGTTAGTTTCAATGGACTCTTTAACTTGCTCATTAAGGAAGCAAGGGGACTTCTTATTCGATTGGGTATATAAATCTAGTACTTGTAGGTAGTTCTCTCCTATGTTTGAGGAAAGGGATATTATTGTGGAACACTCTAAATAGCAATCTAGCTAATCTAGTGATCTAGTAGCTCTTCTAGATAGAGGGAAGATATACAACTCATTCTTTACTTGGGATTGTATCCTTGATCAACTTAAAGCGATAGAAAGTACATGAATGAATCATGTAGTTAGTAGGGCAATAGAAAGGTTAGTTTCAATGGACTCTTTAACTTTCTCATTAAGGAAGCAAGCGAACTTCTTATTCGATTGGGTATATAACTCTAGTACTTGTAGTTAGTTCTATCCTATGTTTGAGGAAAGGGATATCATAATGGAACACTCTAAATATCAATCTAACTAATCTAGTGATCTAGTAGTTGTTCTAGATAAAGGGAAGACATACAACTCATTCGTTACTTGGGATTGTATCTGTGATAAACTTAAAGAAATAGAAAGTGGAAGAATGAATCATCCAGTTAGTAGGGCAATAGAAAGGTTAGTTTCAATGGACTCTTTAACTTGCTCATTATGGAAGCAAGGTAACTTCTTATTCGATTGTGTATATAACTCTAGTACTTGTTGGTAGTTCTCTCCTATGTTTGAGGAAAGGGATATTACTGTGGAACACTCTAAATAGCAATCTAGCTAATCTAGTGATCTAGTAGCTATTCTAGATAGAGGGAAGACATACAACTCATTCGTTACTTGGATTGTATCCTTGATGAACTTAAAGCAATAGAAAGTACATGAATGAATCATGTAGTTAGTAGGGCAATAGAAAGGTTAATTTCAATGGACTCTTTAACTTGCTCATTAAGGAAGCAAGAGAACTTCTTATTCGATTGGGTATATAACTCTAGTACTTGTAGTTAGTTCTATCCTATGTTTGAGGAAAGGGATATCATAATGGAACACTCTAAATATCAATCTAATTAACCTAGCGATCTAGTAGTTGATCTAGATAAAGGGAAGACATACAACTCATTCGTTACTTGGGACTGTATATTTGATCAACTTAAAGACATTGAAAGTGGATGAATGAATCATCTAGTTAGTAGGGCAATAGAAAGGTTAGTTTCGATGGACTCTTTAACTTGCTCATTAAGGAAGCAAGGGAACTTCTTATTCGATTGGGTATATAACTCTAGTACTTGTAGTTAGTTCTCTCCTATGTTTGAGGAAAGAGATATCATAATGGAACACTCCAAAAAGCAATCTAACTAATCTAGTGATCTAGTAGTTGTTCTAGATAAAGGGAAGACATACAACTAATTCTTTACATGGGATAGTATCTTTCATCTACCTAAAGCAATAGAAAGTGGATGAATGAATCAATAGCTGACTAATCTAGTTTGTAAGGGTAATGGAAAGTTTAGTTTCAGCTATAGTACTTGTAGTTAGTTCTCTCCTATGTTTGAGGAAAGAGATATCATAATGGAACACTCCAAATAGCAACCTAAATAATCTAGTGATCTAGTAGTTGTTCTAGATAAAGGAAAGACAAAAAACGCATTCGTTACTTGGGATTGTATCTTTTATCAACTTAAAACAATAGAAAATGGATGAATGAATCATCTAGTTAGTAGGGAAATAGAAAGGTTAGTTTCAATGGACTCTTTAACTTGCTCATTAAGGAAGCAAGGGGACTTCTTATTCGATTGGGTATATAACTCTAGTACTTGTAGGTAGTTCTCTCCTATGTTTGAGGAAAGGGATATCATAATGGAACACTCTAAATATCAATCTAACTAATCTAGTGATCTTGTAGTTGTTCTAGATAAAGGGAAGACATACAACTCATTCTTTACTTGGGATTATATCTTTGATCAACTTAAAGCAATAAAAATTGGATGAATGAATCTTCTAGTTAGTAGGGCAATAGGAAGTTTAGTTTCAATGGACTCTTTAACTTGCTCATTAAGGAAGCAAGGGAACTTCTTATTTGATTGGGTATATAACTCTAGTACTTGTAGTTAGTTCTCTCCTATGTTTTAGCAAAGGGATATTATTGTGGAACACTCTAAATATCAATCTAACTAATCTAGTGATCTAGTAGTTGTTCTAGAAAAAGGGAAGACATACAACTCATTCGTTACTTGGAATAGTATCTTTCATCAACTTAAAGCAATAGAAAGTGGATGAATGAATCATCTAGTTAGTAGGGAAATAGAAAGGTTAGTTTCAATGGACTCTTTAACTTGCTCATTAAGGAAGCAAGGGGACTTCTTATTCGATTGGTATATAAATCTAGTACTTGTAGGTAGTTCTCTCCTATGTTTGAGGAAAGGGATATTATTGTGGAACACTCTAAATAGCAATCTAGCTAATCTAGTGATCTAGTAGCTCTTCTAGATAGAGGGAAGATATACAACTCATTCTTTACTTGGGATTGTATCCTTGATCAACTTAAAGCGATAGAAAGTACATGAATGAATCATGTAGTTAGTAGGGCAATAGAAAGGTTAGTTTCAATGGACTCTTTAACTTTCTCATTAAGGAAGCAAGCGAACTTCTTATTCGATTGGGTATATAACTCTAGTACTTGTAGTTAGTTCTATCCTATGTTTGAGGAAAGGGATATCATAATGGAACACTCTAAATATCAATCTAACTAATCTAGTGATCTAGTAGTTGTTCTAGATAAAGGGAAGACATACAACTCATTCGTTACTTGGGATTGTATCTTTGATAAACTTAAAGAAATAGAAAGTGGAAGAATGAATCATCCAGTTAGTAGGGCAATAGAAAGGTTAGTTTCAATGGACTCTTTAACTTGCTCATTATGGAAGCAAGGTAACTTCTTATTCGATTGGGTATATAACTCTAGTACTTGTTGGTAGTTCTCTTCTATGTTTGAGGAAAGGGATATTATTGTGGAACACTCTAAATAGCAATCTAGCTAATCTAGTGATCTAGTAGCTCTTCTAGATAGAGGGAAGACATACAACACATTCGTTACTTGGATTGTATCCTTGATGAACTTAAAGCAATAGAAAGTACATGAATGAATCATGTAGTTAGTAGGGCAATAGAAAGGTTAATTTCAATGGACTCTTTAACTTGCTCATTAAGGAAGCAAGAGAACTTCTTATTCGATTGGGTATATAACTCTAGTACTTGTAGTTAGTTCTATCCTATGTTTGAGGAAAGGGATATCATAATGGAACACTCTAAATATCAATCTAATTAACCTAGCGATCTAGTAGTTGTTCTAGATAAAGGGAAGACATACAACTCATTCGTTACTTGGGACTGTATATTTGATCAACTTAAAGACATTGAAAGTGGATGAATGAATCATCTAGTTAGTAGGGCAATAGAAAGGTTAGTTTCGATGGACTCTTTAACTTGCTCATTAAGGAAGCAAGGGAACTTCTTATTCGATTGGGTATATAACTCTAGTACTTGTAGTTCGTTCTCTCCTATGTTTGAGGAAAGAGATATCATAATGGAACACTCCAAAAGCAACCTAACTAATCTAGTGATCTAGTAGTTGTTCTAGATAAAGGGAAGACATACAACTAATTCTTTACATGGGATAGTATCTTTCATCTACCTAAAGCAATAGAAAGTGGATGAATGAATCAATAGCTGACTAATCTAGTTTGTAAGGGTAATGGAAAGTTTAGTTTCAGCTATAGTACTTGTAGTTAGTTCTCTCCTATGTTTGAGGAAAGAGATATCATAATGGAACACTCCAAATAGCAACCTAAATAATCTAGTGATCTAGTAGTTGTTCTAGATAAAGGAAAGACAAAAAACGCTTTCGTTACTTGGGATTGTATCTTTTATCAACTTAAAACAATAGAAAATGGATGAATGAATCATCTAGTTAGTAGGGAAATAGAAAGGTTAGTTTCAATGGACTCTTTAACTTGCTCATTAAGGAAGCAAGGGGACTTCTTATTCGATTGGGTATATAACTCTAGTACTTGTAGGTAGTTCTCTCCTATGTTTGAGGAAAGGGATATCATAATGGAACACTCTAAATATCAATCTAACTAATCTAGTGATCTTGTAGTTATTCTAGATAAAGGGAAGACATACAACTCATTCGTTACTTGGGATTATATCTTTGATCAACTTAAAGCAATAAAAAGTGGATGAATGAATCTTCTAGTTAGTAGGGCAATAGAAAGTTTAGTTTCAATGGACTCTTTAACTTGCTCATTAAGGAAGCAAGGGAACTTCTTATTTAATTGGGTATATAACTCTAGTACTTGTAGTTAGTTCTCTCCTATGTTTTAGGAAAGGGATATTATTGTGGAACACTCTAAATATCAATCTAACTAATCTAGTGATCTAGTAGTTGTTCTAGATAAAGGGAAGACATACAACTCATTCGTTACTTGGAATTGTATCTTTCATCAACTTAAAGCAATAGAAAGTGGATGAATGAATCATCTAGTTAGTAGGGAAATAGAAAGGTTAGTTTCAATGGACTCTTTAACTTGCTCATTAAGGAAGCAAGGGGACTTCTTATTCGATTGGGTATATAAATCTAGTACTTGTAGGTAGTTCTCTCCTATGTTTGAGGAAAGGGATATTATTGTGGAACACTCTAAATAGCAATCTAGCTAATCTAGTGATCTAGTAGCTCTTCTAGATAGAGGGAAGATATACAACTCATTCTTTACTTGGGATTGTATCCTTGATCAACTTAAAGCGATAGAAAGTACATGAATGAATCATGTAGTTAGTAGGGCAATAGAAAGGTTAGTTTCAATGGACTCTTTAACTTTCTCATTAAGGAAGCAAGCGAACTTCTTATTCGATTGGGTATATAACTCTAGTACTTGTAGTTAGTTCTATCCTATGTTTGAGGAAAGGGATATCATAATGGAACACTCTAAATAGCAATCTAACTAATCTAGTGATCTAGTAGTTGTTCTAGATAAAGGGAAGACATACAACTCATTCGTTACTTGGGATTGTATCTTTGATCAACTTAAAGCAATAGAAAGTGGATGAATGAATCATCTAGTTAGTAGGGCAATAGAAAGGTTAGTTTCAATGGACTCTTTAACTTGCTCATTATGGAAGCAAGGTAACTTCTTATTCGATTGGGTATATAACTCTAGTACTTGTAGGTAGTTCTCTCCTATGTTTGAGGAAAGGGATATCATAATGGAACACTCTAAATAGCAATCTAACTAATCTAGTGATCTAGTAGTTGTTCTAGATAAAGGGAAGACATACAACTCATTCGTTACTTGGGATTATATCTTTGATCAACTTAAAGCAATAAAAGTGGATGAATGAATCTTCTAGTTAGTAGGGCAATAGAAAGTTTAGTTTCAATGGACTCTTTAACTTGCTCATTAAGGAAGCAAGGGAACTTCTTATTCGATTGGGTATATAACTCTAGTACTTGTAGTTAGTTCTCTCCTATGTTTTAGGAAAGGGATATTAATGTGGAACACTCTAAATATCAATCTAACTAATCTAGTGATCTAGTAGTTGTTCTAGATAAAGGGAAGACATACAACTCATTCGTTACTTGGAATTGTATCTTTGATCAACTTAAAGCAAAAGAAAGTGGATGAATGAATCATCTAGTTAGTAGGGAAATAGAAAGGTTAGTTTCAATGGACTCTTTAACTTGCTCATTAAGGAAGCAAGGGACTTCTTATTCGATTGGGTATATAACTCTAGTACTTGTAGGTAGTTCTCTCCTATGTTTGAGGAAAGGGATATCATAATGGAACACTCTAAATATCAATCTAACTAATCTAGTGATCTAGTAGTTGTTCTAGATAAAGGGAAGACATACAACTCATTCGTTACTTGGGATTGTATCTTTGATCAACTTAAAGCAATAAAGTGGATGAATGAATCATCTAGTTAGTAGGGCAATAGAAAGTTAGTTTCAATGGACTCTTTAACTTGCTCATTAAGGAAGCAAGGGAACTTCTTATTCGATTGGGTATATAACTCTAGTACTTGTAGTTAGTTCTCTCCTATGTTTGAGGAAAGGGATATTATTGTGAACACTCTAAATAGCAATCTAACTAATCTAGTGATCTAGTAGTTGTTCTAGATAAAGGGAAGACATACAACTCATTCGTTACTTGGGATTGTATCTTTGATCAACTTAAAGCGATAGAAAGTGGATGAATGAATCATCTAGTTAGTAGGGCAATAGAAAGGTTAGTTTCAATGGACTCTTTAACTTGCTCATTAAGGAAGCAAGGGAACTTCTTATTCGATTGGGTATATAACTCTAGTACTTGTAGTTAGTTCTCTCCTATGTTTGAGGAAAGGGATATCATAATGGAACACTCTAAAAAGCAATCTAACTAATCTAGTGATCTAGTAGTTGTTCTAGATAAAGGGAAGACATACAACTAATTCTTTACATGGGATAGTATCTTTCATCTACCTAAAGCAATAGAAAGTGGATGAATGAATCAATAGATGACTAATCTAGTTTGTAAGGGTAATGGAAAGGTTAATTTCGGCTATAGTACTTGTAGTTAGTTCTCTCCTATGTTTGAGGAAAGGGATATTATAATGGAACGCTCTAAATAGTAATCTAACTAATCTAGTGATCTAGTAGTTGTTCTAGGTAAAGGGAAGACATACAACTCATTCGTTACTTGGGATTGTATCTGTGATCAACTTAAAGTAATAGAAATTGGGGGAATGAATCTTCTAGTTAGTAGGGCATTAGAAATGTTAGTTTCAATGGACTCTTTAACTTTCTCATTAAGGTAGCAAGGGGACTTCTTATTCGATTGGGTATATAAATCTAGTACTTGTAGTTAGTTCTCTCCTATATTTTAGGAAAGGGATATTATAATGGAACACTCTAAATATCAATCTAACTAATCTAGTGATCTAGTAGTTGTTCTAGATAAAGGGAAGACATACAACTCATTCGTTACTTGGGATTGTATCTTTGATAAACTTAAAGAAATAGAAAGTGGAAGAATGAATCATCCAGTTAGTAGGGCAATAGAAAGGTTAGTTTCAATGGACTCTTTAACTTGCTCATTATGGAAGCAAGGTAACTTCTTATTCGATTGGGTATATAACTCTAGTACTTGTTGGTAGTTCTCTTCTATGTTTGAGGAAAGGGATATTATTGTGGAACACTCTAAATAGCAATCTAGCTAATCTAGTGATCTAGTAGCTCTTCTAGATAGAGGGAAGACATACAACTCATTCGTTACTTGGATTGTATCCTTGATGAACTTAAAGCAATAGAAAGTACATGAATGAATCATGTAGTTAGTAGGGCAATAGAAAGGTTAATTTCAATGGACTCTTTAACTTGCTCATTAAGGAAGCAAGAGAACTTCTTATTCGATTGGGTATATAACTCTAGTACTTGTAGTTAGTTCTATCCTATGTTTGAGGAAAGGGATATCATAATGGAACACTCTAAATATCAATCTAATTAACCTAGCGATCTAGTAGTTGTTCTAGATAAAGGGAAGACATACAACTCATTCGTTACTTGGGACTGTATATTTGATCAACTTAAAGACATTGAAAGTGGATGAATGAATCATCTAGTTAGTAGGGCAATAGAAAGGTTAGTTTCGATGGACTCTTTAACTTGCTCATTAAGGAAGCAAGGAAACTTCTTATTCGATTGGGTATATAACTCTAGTACTTGTAGTTAGTTCTCTCCTATGTTTGAGGAAAGAGATATCATAATGGAACACTCCAAAAAGCAATCTAACTAATCTAGTGATCTAGTAGTTGTTCTAGATAAAGGGAAGACATACAACTAATTCTTTACATGGGATAGTATCTTTCATCTACCTAAAGCATAGAAAGTGGATGAATGAATCAATAGCTGACTAATCTAGTTTGTAAGGGTAATGGAAAGTTTAGTTTCAGCTATAGTACTTGTAGTTAGTTCTCTCCTATGTTTGAGGAAAGAGATATCATAATGGAACACTCCAAATAGCAACCTAAATAATCTAGTGATCTAGTAGTTGTTCTAGATAAAGGAAAGACAAAAAACGCATTCGTTACTTGGGATTGTATCTTTTATCAACTTAAACAATAGAAAATGGATGAATGAATCATCTAGTTAGTAGGGAAATAGAAAGGTTAGTTTCAATGGACTCTTTAACTTGCTCATTAAGGAAGCAAGGGGACTTCTTATTCGATTGGGTATATAACTCTAGTACTTGTAGGTAGTTCTCTCCTATGTTTGAGGAAAGGGATATCATAATGGAACACTCTAAATATCAATCTAACTAATCTAGTGATCTTGTAGTTGTTCTAGATAAAGGGAAGACATACAACTCATTCGTTACTTGGGATTATATCTTTGATCACTTAAAGCAATAAAAAGTGGATGAATGAATCTTCTAGTTAGTAGGGCAATAGAAAGTTTAGTTTCAATGGACTCTTTAACTTGCTCATTAAGGAAGCAAGGGAACTTCTTATTTGATTGGGTATATAACTCTAGTACTTGTAGTTAGTTCTCTCCTATGTTTTAGGAAAGGGATATTATTGTGGAACGTTCTAAATAGCAATCTAGCTAATCTAGTGATCTAGTAGCTCTTCTAGATAGGGGGAAGACATACAACTCATTCGTTACTTGGGATTGTATCTTTGATAAACTTAAGAAATAGAAAGTGGAAGAATGAATCATCCAGTTAGTAGGGCAATAGAAAGGTTAGTTTCAATGGACTCTTAACTTGCTCATTATGGAAGCAAGGTAACTTCTTATTCGATTGGGTATATAACTCTAGTACTTGTTGGTAGTTCTCTTCTATGTTTGAGGAAAGGGATATTATTGTGGAACACTCTAAATAGCAATCTAGCTAATCTAGTGATCTAGTAGCTCTTCTAGATAGAGGGAAGACATACAACTCATTCGTTACTTGGATTGTATCCTTGATGAACTTAAAGCAATAGAAAGTACATGAATGAATCATGTAGTTAGTAGGGCAATAGAAAGGTTAATTTCAATGGACTCTTTAACTTGCTCATTAAGGAAGCAAGAGAACTTCTTATTCGATTGGGTATATAACTCTAGTACTTGTAGTTAGTTCTATCCTATGTTTGAGGAAAGGGATATCATAATGGAACACTCTAAATATCAATCTAATTAACCTAGCGATCTAGTAGTTGTTCTAGATAAAGGGAAGACATACAACTCATTCGTTACTTGGGACTGTATATTTGATCAACTTAAAGACATTGAAAGTGGATGAATGAATCATCTAGTTAGTAGGGCAATAGAAAGGTTAGTTTCGATGGACTCTTTAACTTGCTCATTAAGGAAGCAAGGGAACTTCTTATTCGATTGGGTATATAACTCTAGTACTTGTAGTTAGTTCTCTCCTATGTTTGAGGAAAGAGATATCATAATGGAACACTCCAAAAAGCAATCTAACTACTCTAGTGATCTAGTAGCTGTTCTAGATAAAGGGAAGACATACAACTCATTCGTTACTTGGGATTATATCTTTGATCAACTTAAAGCAATACAAAGTGGATGAATGAATCTTCTAGTTAGTAGGGCAATAGAAATGTTAGTTTCAATGGACTCTTTACCTTGATCATTAAGGAAGTAAGGGGACTTCTTATTCAATTGGGTATATAACTCTAGTACTTGTAGTTAGTTCTCTCCTATGTTTTAGGAAAGGGATATCGTAATGGAACACTCTAAATATCAATCTAACTAATCTAGTGATCTAGTAGTTGTTCTAGATAAAGGGAAGACATACAACTCATTCGTTACTTGGGATTGTATCCTTGATCAACTTAAAGCGATAGAAAGTACATGAATGAATCATGTAGTTAGTAGGGCAATAGAAAGGTTAGTTTCAATGGACTCTTTAACTTTCTCATTAAGGAAGCAAGCGAACTTCTTATTCGATTGGTTATATAACTATAGTACTTGTAGTTAGTTCTCTCCTATGTTTGAGGAAAGGGATATCATAATGGAACACTTTAAAAAGCAATCTAACTAATTTAGTGATCTAGTAGTTGTTCTAGATAAATGGAAGACATACAACTAATTCTTTACATGGGATAGTATCTTTCATCTACCTAAAGCAATAGAAAGTGGATGAATGAATCAATAGATGACTAATCTAGTTTGTAAGGGTAATGGAAAGGTTAGTTTCGGCTATAGTACTTGTAGTTAGTTCTCTCCTATGTTTGAGGAAAGGGATATTATAATGGAACGCTCTAAATAGTAATCTAACTAATCTAGTGATCTAGTAGTTGTTCTAGGTAAAGGGAAGACATACAACTCATTCGTTACTTGGGATTGTATCTGTGATCAACTTAAAGTAATAGAAATTGGGGGAATGAATCTTCTAGTTAGTAGGGCATTAGAAATGTTAGTTTCAATGGACTCTTTAACTTTCTCATTAGGTAGCAAGGGGACTTCTTATTCGATTGGGTATATAAATCTAGTACTTGTAGGTAGTTCTCTCCTATGTTTGAGGAAAGGGATATCATAATGGAACACTCTAAATATCAATCTAACTAATCTAGTGATCTTGTAGTTGTTCTAGATAAAGGGAAGACATACAACTCATTCGTTACTTGGGATTATATCTTTGATCAACATAAAGCAATAAAAAGTGGATGAATGAATCTTCTAGTTAGTAGGGCAATAGAAAGTTTAGTTTCAATGGACTCTTTAACTTGCTCATTAAGGAAGCAAGGGAACTTCTTATTTGATTGGGTATATAACTCTAGTACTTGTAGTTAGTTCTCTCCTATGTTTGAGGAAAGGGATATTATTGTGGAACACTCTAAATAGCAATCTAGCTAATCTAGTGATCTAGTAGCTCTTCTAGATAGAGGGAAGATATACAACTCATTCTTTACTTGGGATTGTATCCTTGATCAACTTAAAGCGATAGAAAGTACATGAACGAATCATGTAGTTAGTAGGGCAATAGAAAGGTTAGTTTCAATGGACTCTTTAACTTTCTCATTAAGGAAGCAAGCGAACTTCTTATTCGATTGGGTATATAACTCTAGTACTTGTCGTTAGTTCTATCCTATGTTTGAAGAAAGGGATATCATAATGGAACACTCTAAATATCAATCTAACTAATCTAGTGATCTAGTAGTTGTTCTAGATAAAGGGAAGACATACAACTCATTCGTTACTTGGGATTGTATCTTTGATAAACTTAAAGAAATAGAAAGTGGAAGAATGAATCATCCAGTTAGTAGGGCAATAGAAAGGTTAGTTTCAATGGACTCTTAACTTGCTCATTATGGAAGCAAGGTAACTTCTTATTCGATTGTGTATATAACTCTAGTACTTGTTGGTAGTTCTCTCCTATGTTTGAGGAAAGGGATATTATTGTGGAACACTCTAAATAGCAATCTAGCTAATCTAGTGATCTAGTAGCTATTCTAGATAGAGGGAAGACATACAACTCATTCGTTACTTGGATTGTATCCTTGATGAACTTAAAGCAATAGAAAGTACATGAATGAATCATGTAGTTAGTAGGGCAATAGAAAGGTTAATTTCAATGGACTCTTTAACTTGCTCATTAAGGAAGCAAGAGAACTTCTTATTCGATTGGGTATATAACTCTAGTACTTGTAGTTAGTTCTATCCTATGTTGAGGAAAGGGATATCATAATGGAACACTCTAAATATCAATCTAATTAACCTAGCGATCTAGTAGTTGTTCTAGATAAAGGGAAGACATACAACTCATTCGTTACTTGGGACTGTATATTTGATCAACTTAAAGACATTGAAAGTGGATGAATGAATCATCTAGTTAGTAGGGCAATAGAAAGGTTAGTTTCGATGGACTCTTTAACTTGCTCATTAAGGAAGCAAGGGAACTTCTTATTCGATTGGGTATATAACTCTAGTACTTGTAGTTAGTTCTCTCCTATGTTTGAGGAAAGAGATATCATAATGGAACACTCCAAAAAGCAATCTAACTAATCTAGTGATCTAGTAGTTGTTCTAGATAAAGGGAAGACATACAACTAATTCTTTACATGGGATAGTATCTTTCATCTACCTAAAGCAATAGAAAGTGGATGAATGAATCAATAGCTGACTAATCTAGTTTGTAAGGGTAATGGAAAGTTTAGTTTCAGCTATAGTACTTGTAGTTAGTTCTCTCCTATGTTTGAGGAAAGAGATATCATAATGGAACACTCCAAATAGCAACCTAAATAATCTAGTGATCTAGTAGTTGTTCTAGATAAAGGAAAGACAAAAAACGCATTCGTTACTTGGGATTGTATCTTTTATCAACTTAAAACAATAGAAAATGGATGAATGAATCATCTAGTTAGTAGGGAAATAGAAAGGTTAGTTTCAATGGACTCTTTAACTTGCTCATTAAGGAAGCAAGGGGACTTCTTATTCGATTGGGTATATAACTCTAGTACTTGTAGGTAGTTCTCTCCTATGTTTGAGGAAAGGGATATCATAATGGAACACTCTAAATATCAATCTAACTAATCTAGTGATCTTGTAGTTGTTCTAGATAAAGGGAAGACATACAACTCATTCGTTACTTGGGATTATATCTTTGATCAACTTAAAGCAATAAAAATTGGATGAATGAATCTTCTAGTTAGTAGGGCAATAGGAAGTTTAGTTTCAATGGACTCTTTAACTTGCTCATTAAGGAAGCAAGGGAACTTCTTATTTGATTGGGTATATAACTCTAGTACTTGTAGTTAGTTCTCTCCTATGTTTTAGCAAAGGGATATTATTGTGGAACACTCTAAATATCAATCTAACTAATCTAGTGATCTAGTAGTTGTTCTAGAAAAAGGGAAGACATACAACTCATTCGTTACTTGGAATAGTATCTTTCATCAACTTAAAGCAATAGAAAGTGGATGAATGAATCATCTAGTTAGTAGGGAAATAGAAAGGTTAGTTTCAATGGACTCTTTAACTTGCTCATTAAGGAAGCAAGGGGACTTCTTATTCGATTGGGTATATAAATCTAGTACTTGTAGGTAGTTCTCTCCTATGTTTGAGGAAAGGGATATTATTGTGGAACACTCTAAATAGCAATCTAGCTAATCTAGTGATCTAGTAGCTCTTCTAGATAGAGGGAAGATATACAACTCATTCTTTACTTGGGATTGTATCCTTGATCAACTTAAAACGATAGAAAGTACATGAATGAATCATGTAGTTAGTAGGGCAATAGAAAGGTTAGTTTCAATGGACTCTTTAACTTTCTCATTAAGGAAGCAAGCGAACTTCTTATTCGATTGGGTATATAACTCTAGTACTTGTAGTTAGTTCTATCCTATGTTTGAGGAAAGGGATATCATAATGGAACACTCTAAATATAGATCTAACTAATCTAGTGATCTAGTAGTTGTTCTAGATAAAGGGAAGACATACAACTCATTCGTTACTTGGGATTGTATCTTTGATAAACTTAAAGAAATAGAAAGTGGAAGAATGAATCATCCAGTTAGTAGGGCAATAGAAAGGTTAGTTTCAATGGACTCTTTAACTTGCTCATTATGGAAGCAAGGTAACTTCTTATTCGATTGGGTATATAACTCTAGTACTTGTTGGTAGTTCTCTTCTATGTTTGAGGAAAGGGATATTATTGTGGAACACTCTAAATAGCAATCTAGCTAATCTAGTGATCTAGTAGCTCTTCTAGATAGAGGGAAGACATACAACACATTCGTTACTTGGATTGTATCCTTGATGAACTTAAAGCAATAGAAAGTACATGAATGAATCATGTAGTTAGTAGGGCAATAGAAAGGTTAATTTCAATGGACTCTTTAACTTGCTCATTAAGGAAGCAAGAGAACTTCTTATTCGATTGGGTATATAACTCTAGTACTTGTAGTTAGTTCTATCCTATGTTTGAGGAAAGGGATATCATAATGGAACACTCTAAATATCAATCTAATTAACCTAGCGATCTAGTAGTTGTTCTAGATAAAGGGAATACATACAACTCATTCGTTACTTGGGACTGTATATTTGATCAACTTAAAGACATTGAAAGTGGATGAATGAATCATCTAGTTAGTAGGGCAATAGAAAGGTTAGTTTCGATGGACTCTTTAACTTGCTCATTAAGGAAGCAAGGGAACTTCTTATTCGATTGGGTATATAACTCTAGTACTTGTAGTTAGTTCTCTCCTATGTTTGAGGAAAGAGATATCATAATGGAACACTCCAAAAAGCAATCTAACTAATCTAGTGATCTAGTAGTTGTTCTAGATAAAGGGAAGACATACAACTAATTCTTTACATGGGATAGTATCTTTCATCTACCTAAAGCAATAGAAAGTGGATGAATGAATCAATAGCTGACTAATCTAGTTTGTAAGGGTAATGGAAAGTTTAGTTTCAGCTATAGTACTTGTAGTTAGTTCTCTCCTATGTTTGAGGAAAGAGATATCATAATGGAACACTCCAAATAGCAACCTAAATAATCTAGTGATCTAGTAGTTGTTCTAGATAAAGGAAAGACAAAAAACGCTTTCGTTACTTGGGATTGTATCTTTTATCAACTTAAAACAATAGAAAATGGATGAATGAATCATCTAGTTAGTAGGGAAATAGAAAGGTTAGTTTCAATGGACTCTTTAACTTGCTCATTAAGGAAGCAAGGGGACTTCTTATTCGATTGGGTATATAACTCTAGTACTTGTAGGTAGTTCTCTCCTATGTTTGAGGAAAGGGATATCATAATGGAACACTCTAAATATCAATCTAACTAATCTAGTGATCTTGTAGTTATTCTAGATAAAGGGAAGACATACAACTCATTCGTTACTTGGGATTATATCTTTGATCAACTTAAAGCAATAAAAAGTGGATGAATGAATCTTCTAGTTAGTAGGGCAATAGAAAGTTAGTTTCAATGGACTCTTTAACTTGCTCATTAAGGAAGCAAGGGAACTTCTTATTTGATTGGGTATATAACTCTAGTACTTGTAGTTAGTTCTCTCCTATGTTTTAGGAAAGGGATATTATTGTGGAACACTCTAAATATCAATCTAACTAATCTAGTGATCTAGTAGTTGTTCTAGATAAAGGGAAGACATACAACTCATTCGTTACTTGGAATTGTATCTTTCATCAACTTAAAGCAATAGAAAGTGGATGAATGAATCATCTAGTTAGTAGGGAAATAGAAAGGTTAGTTTCAATGGACTCTTTAACTTGCTCATTAAGGAAGCAAGGGGACTTCTTATTCGATTGGGTATATAAATCTAGTACTTGTAGGTAGTTCTCTCCTATGTTTGAGGAAAGGGATATTATTGTGGAACACTCTAAATAGCAATCTAGCTAATCTAGTGATCTAGTAGCTCTTCTAGATAGAGGGAAGATATACAACTCATTCTTTACTTGGGATTGTATCCTTGATCAACTTAAAGCGATAGAAAGTACATGAATGAATCATGTAGTTAGTAGGGCAATAGAAAGGTTAGTTTCAATGGACTCTTTAACTTTCTCATTAAGGAAGCAAGCGAACTTCTTATTCGATTGGGTATATAACTCTAGTACTTGTAGTTAGTTCTATCCTATGTTTGAGGAAAGGGATATCATAATGGAACACTCTAAATATCAATCTAACTAATCTAGTGATCTAGTAGTTGTTCTAGATAAAGGGAAGACATACAACTCATTCGTTACTTGGGATTGTATCTTTGATAAACTTAAAGAAATAGAAAGTGGAAGAATGAATCATCCAGTTAGTAGGGCAATAGAAAGGTTAGTTTCAATGGACTCTTTAACTTGCTCATTATGGAAGCAAGGTAACTTCTTATTCGATTGGGTATATAACTCTAGTACTTGTTGGTAGTTCTCTTCTATGTTTGAGGAAAGGGATATTATTGTGGAACACTCTAAATAGCAATCTAGCTAATCTAGTGATCTAGTAGCTCTTCTAGATAGAGGGAAGACATACAACTCATTCGTTACTTGGGATTATATCTTTGATCAACTTAAAGCAATAAAAAGTGGATGAATGAATCTTCTAGTTAGTAGGGCAATAGAAAGGTTAGTTTCAATGGACTCTTTAACTTGCTCATTATGGAAGCAAGGTAACTTCTTATTCGATTGGGTATATAACTCTAGTACTTGTTGGTAGTTCTCTTCTATGTTTGAGGAAAGGGATATTATTGTGGAACACTCTAAATAGCAATCTAGCTAATCTAGTGATCTAGTAGCTCTTCTAGATAGAGGGAAGACATACAACTCATTCGTTACTTGGGATTGTATCTTTGATAACTTAAAGAAATAGAAAGTGGAAGAATGAATCATCCAGTTAGTAGGGCAATAGAAAGGTTAGTTTCAATGGACTCTTTAACTTGCTCATTATGGAAGCAAGGTAACTTCTTATTCGATTGGGTATATAACTCTAGTACTTGTTGGTAGTTCTCTTCTATGTTTGAGGAAAGGGATATTATTGTGGAACACTCTAAATAGCAATCTAGCTAATCTAGTGATCTAGTAGCTCTTCTAGATAGAGGGAAGACATACAACACATTCGTTACTTGGATTGTATCCTTGATGAACTTAAAGCAATAGAAAGTACATGAATGAATCATGTAGTTAGTAGGGCAATAGAAAGGTTAATTTCAATGGACTCTTTAACTTGCTCATTAAGGAAGCAAGAGAACTTCTTATTCGATTGGGTATATAACTCTAGTACTTGTAGTTAGTTCTATCCTATGTTTGAGGAAAGGGATATCATAATGGAACACTCTAAATATCAATCTAATTAACCTAGCGATCTAGTAGTTGTTCTAGATAAAGGGAAGACATACAACTCATTCGTTACTTGGGACTGTATATTTGATCAACTTAAAGACATTGAAAGTGGATGAATGAATCATCTAGTTAGTAGGGCAATAGAAAGGTTAGTTTCGATGGACTCTTTAACTTGCTCATTAAGGAAGCAAGGGAACTTCTTATTCGATTGGGTATATAACTCTAGTACTTGTAGTTAGTTCTCTCCTATGTTTGAGGAAAGAGATATCATAATGGAACACTCCAAAAAGCAATCTAACTAATCTAGTGATCTAGTAGTTGTTCTAGATAAAGGGAAGACATACAACTAATTCTTTACATGGGATAGTATCTTTCATCTACCTAAAGCAATAGAAAGTGGATGAATGAATCAATAGCTGACTAATCTAGTTTGTAAGGGTAATGGAAAGTTTAGTTTCAGCTATAGTACTTGTAGTTAGTTCTCTCCTATGTTTGAGGAAAGAGATATCATAATGGAACACTCCAAATAGCAACCTAAATAATCTAGTGATCTAGTAGTTGTTCTAGATAAAGGAAAGACAAAAAACGCTTTCGTTACTTGGAATTGTATCTTTTATCAACTTAAAACAATAGAAAATGGATGAATGAATCATCTAGTTAGTAGGGAAATAGAAAGGTTAGTTTCAATGGACTCTTTAACTTGCTCATTAAGGAAGCAAGGGGACTTCTTATTCGATTGGGTATATAACTCTAGTACTTGTAGGTAGTTCTCTCCTATGTTTGAGGAAAGGGATATCATAATGGAACACTCTAAATATCAATCTAACTAATCTAGTGATCTTGTAGTTATTCTAGATAAAGGGAAGACATACAACTCATTCGTTACTTGGGATTATATCTTTGATCAACTTAAAGCAATAAAAAGTGGATGAATGAATCTTCTAGTTAGTAGGGCAATAGAAAGTTTAGTTTCAATGGACTCTTTAACTTGCTCATTAAGGAAGCAAGGGAACTTCTTATTTGATTGGGTATATAACTCTAGTACTTGTAGTTAGTTCTCTCCTATGTTTTAGGAAAGGGATATTATTGTGGAACACTCTAAATATCAATCTAACTAATCTAGTGATCTAGTAGTTGTTCTAGATAAAGGGAAGACATACAACTCATTCGTTACTTGGAATTGTATCTTTCATCAACTTAAAGCAATAGAAAGTGGATGAATGAATCATCTAGTTAGTAGGGAAATAGAAAGGTTAGTTTCAATGGACTCTTTAACTTGCTCATTAAGGAAGCAAGGGGACTTCTTATTCGATTGGGTATATAAATCTAGTACTTGTAGGTAGTTCTCTCCTATGTTTGAGGAAAGGGATATTATTGTGGAACACTCTAAATAGCAATCTAGCTAATCTAGTGATCTAGTAGCTCTTCTAGATAGAGGGAAGATATACAACTCATTCTTTACTTGGGATTGTATCCTTGATCAACTTAAAGCGATAGAAAGTACATGAATGAATCATGTAGTTAGTAGGGCAATAGAAAGGTTAGTTTCAATGGACTCTTTAACTTTCTCATTAAGGAAGCAAGCGAACTTCTTATTCGATTGGGTATATAACTCTAGTACTTGTAGTTAGTTCTATCCTATGTTTGAGGAAAGGGATATCATAATGGAACACTCTAAATATCAATCTAACTAATCTAGTGATCTAGTAGTTGTTCTAGATAAAGGGAAGACATACAACTCATTCGTTACTTGGGATTGTATCTTTGATAAACTTAAAGAAATAGAAAGTGGAAGAATGAATCATCCAGTTAGTAGGGCAATAGAAAGGTTAGTTTCAATGGACTCTTTAACTTGCTCATTATGGAAGCAAGGTAACTTCTTATTCGATTGGGTATATAACTCTAGTACTTGTTGGTAGTTCTCTTCTATGTTTGAGGAAAGGGATATTATTGTGGAACACTCTAAATAGCAATCTAGCTAATCTAGTGATCTAGTAGCTCTTCTAGATAGAGGGAAGACATACAACTCATTCGTTACTTGGGATTATATCTTTGATCAACTTAAAGCAATAAAAAGTGGATGAATGAATCTTCTAGTTAGTAGGGCAATAGAAAGTTTAGTTTCAATGGACTCTTTAACTTGCTCATTAAGGAAGCAAGGGAACTTCTTATTTGATTGGGTATATAACTCTAGTACTTGTAGTTAGTTCTCTCCTATGTTTTAGGAAAGGGATATTATTGTGGAACACTCTAAATATCAATCTAACTAATCTAGTGATCTAGTAGTTGTTCTAGATAAAGGGAAGACATACAACTCATTCGTTACTTGGAATTGTATCTTTCATCAACTTAAAGCAAAAGAAAGTGGATGAATGAATCATCTAGTTAGTAGGGAAATAGAAAGGTTAGTTTCAATGGACTCTTTAACTTGCTCATTAAGGAAGCAAGGGGACTTCTTATTCGATTGGGTATATAAATCTAGTACTTGTAGGTAGTTCTCTCCTATGTTTGAGGAAAGGGATATCATAATGGAACACTCTAAATATCAATCTAACTAATCTAGTGATCTTGTAGTTGTTCTAGATAAAGGGAAGACATACAACTCATTCGTTACTTGGGATTATATCTTTGATCAACTTAAAGCAATAAAAAGTGGATGAATGAATCTTCTAGTTAGTAGGGCAATAGAAAGTTTAGTTTCAATGGACTCTTTAACTTGCTCATTAAGGAAGCAAGGGAACTTCTTATTTGATTGGGTATATAACTCTAGTACTTGTAGTTAGTTCTCTCCTATGTTTGAGGAAAGGGATATTATTGTGGAACACTCTAAATAGCAATCTAGCTAATCTAGTGATCTAGTAGCTCTTCTAGATAGAGGGAAGATATACAACTCATTCTTTACTTGGGATTGTATCCTTGATCAACTTAAAGCGATAGAAAGTACATGAATGAATCATGTAGTTAGTTTCAATGGACTCTTAACTTTCTCATTAAGGAAGCAAGCGAACTTCTTATTCGATTGGTTATATAACTCTAGTACTTGTAGTTAGTTCTCTCCTATGTTTGAGGAAAGGGATATCATAATGGAACACTTTAAAAAGCAATCTAACTAATTTAGTGATCTAGTAGTTGTTCTAGACAAATGGAAGACATACAACTAATTCTTTACATGGGATAGTATCTTTCATCTACCTAAAGCAATAGAAAGTGGATGAATGAATCAATAGATGACTAATCTAGTTTGTAAGGGTAATGGAAAGGTTAATTTCGGCTATAGTACTTGTAGTTAGTTCTCTCCTATGTTTGAGGAAAGGGATATCATAATGGAACACTCTAAATAGCAATCTAACTAATCTAGTGATCTAGTAGTTGTTCTAGATAAAGGAAGACATACAACTCATTCGTTACTTGGGATTGTATCTTTGATCAACTTAAAGCAATAGAAATTGGATGAATGAATCTTCTAGTTAGTAGGGCAATAGAAAGGTTAGTTTCAATGGACTCTTTAACTTTCTCATTAAGGAAGCAAGGGGACTTCTTATTCGATTGGGTATATAACTCTAGTACTTGTAGTTAGTTCTCTCCTATGTTTGAGGAAAGGGATATCATAATGGAACACTCTAAATATCAATCTAACTAATCTAGTGATCTAGTAGTTGTTCTAGATAAAGGGAAGACATACAACTCATTCGTTACTTGGGATTGTATCTTTGATAAACTTAAAGAAATAGAAAGTGGAAGAATGAATCATCCAGTTAGTAGGGCAATAGAAAGGTTAGTTTCAATGGACTCTTTAACTTGCTCATTATGGAAGCAAGGTAACTTCTTATTCGATTGGGTATATAACTCTAGTACTTGTTGGTAGTTCTCTCCTATGTTTGAGGAAAGGGATATTATTGTGGAACACTCTAAATAGCAATCTAGCTAATCTAGTGATCTAGTAGCTGTTCTAGATAGAGGGAAGACATACAACTCATTCGTTACTTGGATTGTATCCTTGATCAACTTAAAGCAATAGAAAGTACATGAATGAATCATGTAGTTAGTAGGGCAATAGAAAGGTTAGTTTCAATGGACTCTTTAACTTGCTCATTAAGGAAGCAAGGGAACTTCTTATTCGATTGGGTATATAACTCTAGTACTTGTAGTTAGTTCTCTCCTATGTTTGAGGAAAGGGATATCATAATGGAACACTCTAAATATCAATCTAATTAACCTAGTGATCTAGTAGTTGTTCTAGATAAAGGGAAGACATACAACTCATTCGTTACTTGGGATTGTATCTTTGATCAACTTAAAGACATGAAAGTGGATGAATGAATCATCTAGTTAGTAGGGCAATAGAAAGGTTAGTTTCGATGGACTCTTTAACTTGCTCATTAAGGAAGCAAGGGAACTTCTTATTCGATTGGGTATATAACTCTAGTACTTGTAGTTAGTTCTCTCCTATGTTTGAGGAAAGGATATCATAATGGAACACTCCAAAAGCAATCTAACTAATCTAGTGATCTAGTAGTTGTTCTAGATAAAGGGAAGACATACAACTAATTCTTTACATGGGATAGTATCTTTCATCTACCTAAAGCAATAGAAAGTGGATGAATGAATCAATAGCTGACTAATCTAGTTTGTAAGGGTAATGGAAAGTTTAGTTTCAGCTATAGTACTTGTAGTTAGTTCTCTCCTATGTTTGAGGAAAGAGATATCATAATGGAACACTCCAAATAGCAACCTAAATAATCTAGTGATCTAGTAGTTGTTCTAGATAAAGGAAAGACAAAAAACGCATTCGTTACTTGGGATTGTATCTTTTATCAACTTAAAACAATAGAAAATGGATGAATGAATCATCTAGTTAGTAGGGAAATAGAAAGGTTAGTTTCAATGGACTCTTTAACTTGCTCATTAAGGAAGCAAGGGGACTTCTTATTCGATTGGGTATATAACTCTAGTACTTGTAGGTAGTTCTCTCCTATGTTTGAGGAAAGGGATATCATAATGGAACACTCTAAATATCAATCTAACTAATCTAGTGATCTTGTAGTTGTTCTAGATAAAGGGAAGACATACAACTCATTCGTTACTTGGGATTATATCTTTGATCAACTTAAAGCAATAAAAAGTGGATGAATGAATCTTCTAGTTAGTAGGGCAATAGAAAGTTTAGTTTCAATGGACTCTTTAACTTGCTCATTAAGGAAGCAAGGGAACTTCTTATTTGATTGGGTATATAACTCTAGTACTTGTAGTTAGTTCTCTCCTATGTTTTAGGAAAGGGATATTATTGTGGAACACTCTAAATAGCAATCTAACTAATCTAGTGATCTAGTAGTTGTTCTAGATAAAGGGAAGACATACAACTCATTCGTTACTTGGGATTGTATCTTTGATCAACTTAAAGAAATAGAAAGTGGATGAATGAATCATCTAGTTAGTAGGGCAATAGAAAGGTTAGTTTCAATGGACTCTTTAACTTGCTCATTATGGAAGCAAGGTAACTTCTTATTCGATTGGGTATATAACTCTAGTACTTGTTGGTAGTTCTCTCTATGTTTGAGGAAAGGGATATATTGTGGAACACTCTAAATAGCAATCTAGCTAATCTAGTGATCTAGTAGCTCTTCTAGATAGAGGGAAGACATACAACTCATTCGTTACTTGGATTGTATCCTTGATCAACTTAAAGCAATAGAAAGTACATGAATGAATCATGTAGTTAGTAGGGCAATAGAAAGGTTAATTTCAATGGACTCTTTAACTTGCTCATTAAGGAAGCAAGGGAACTTCTTATTCGATTGGGTATATAACTCTAGTACTTGTAGTTAGTTCTATCCTATGTTTGAGGAAAGGGATATCATAATGGAACACTCTAAATATCAATCTAATTAACCTAGTGATCTAGTAGTTGTTCTAGATAAAGGGAAGACATACAACTCATTCGTTACTTGGGATTGTATATTTGATCAACTTAAAGACATTGAAAGTGGATGAATGAATCATCTAGTTAGTAGGGCAATAGAAAGGTTAGTTTCGATGGACTCTTTAACTTGCTCATTAAGGAAGCAAGGGAACTTCTTATTCGATTGGGTATATAACTCTAGTACTTGTAGTTAGTTCTCTCCTATGTTTGAGGAAAGAGATATCATAATGGAACACTCTAAAAAGCAATCTAACTAATCTAGTGATCTAGTAGTTGTTCTAGATAAAGGGAAGACATACAACTAATTCTTTACATGGGATAGTATCTTTCATCTACCTAAAGCAATAGAAAGTGGATGAATGAATCAATAGCTGACTAATCTAGTTTGTAAGGGTAATGGAAAGTTTAGTTTCAGCTATAGTACTTGTAGTTAGTTCTCTCCTATGTTTGAGGAAAGGGATATCATAATGGAACACTCCAAATAGCAACCTAAATAATCTAGTGATCTAGTAGTTGTTCTAGATAAAGGAAAGACAAAAACGCATTCGTTACTTGGGATTGTATCTTTTATCAACTTAAAACAATAGAAAATGGATGAATGAATCATCTAGTTAGTAGGGAAATAGAAAGGTTAGTTTCAATGGACTCTTTAACTTGCTCATTAAGGAAGCAAGGGGACTTCTTATTCGATTGGGTATATAACTCTAGTACTTGTAGGTAGTTCTCTCCTATGTTTGAGGAAAGGGATATCATAATGGAACACTCTAAATATCAATCTAACTAATCTAGTGATCTTGTAGTTGTTCTAGATAAAGGGAAGACATACAACTCATTCGTTACTTGGGATTATATCTTTGATCAACTTAAAGCAATAAAAAGTGGATGAATGAATCTTCTAGTTAGTAGGGCAATAGAAAGTTAGTTTCAATGGACTCTTTAACTTGCTCATTAAGGAAGCAAGGGAACTTCTTATTTGATTGGGTATATAACTCTAGTACTTGTAGTTAGTTCTCTCCTATGTTTAGGAAAGGGATATTATTGTGGAACACTCTAAATAGCAATCTAACTAATCTAGTGATCTAGTAGTTGTTCTAGATAAAGGGAAGACATACAACTCATTCGTTACTTGGGATTGTATCTTTCATCAACTTAAAGCAATAGAAAGTGGATGAATGAATCATCTAGTTAGTAGGGAAATAGAAAGGTTAGTTTCAATGGACTCTTTAACTTGCTCATTAAGGAAGCAAGGGGACTTCTTATTCGATTGGGTATATAACTCTAGTACTTGTAGGTAGTTCTCTCCTATGTTTGAGGAAAGGGATATCATAATGGAACACTCTAAATATCAATCTAACTAATCTAGTGATCTAGTAGTTGTTCTAGATAAAGGGAAGACATACAACTCATTCGTTACTTGGGATTGTATCTTTGATCAACTTAAAGCAATAGAAAGTGGATGAATGAATCTTCTAGTTAGTAGGGCAATAGAAAGGTTAGTTTCAATGGACTCTTTAACTTGCTCATTAAGGAAGCAAGGGAACTTCTTATTCGATTGGGTATATAACTCTAGTACTTGTAGTTAGTTCTCTCCTATGTTTGAGGAAAGGATATTATAATGGAACACTCTAAATAGCAATCTAACTAATCTAGTGATCTAGTAGTTGTTCTAGATAAGGGAAGACATACAACTCATTCGTTACTTGGGATTGTATCCTTGATCAACTTAAAGCAATAGAAAGTGGATGAATGAATCATCTAGTTAGTAGGGCAATAGAAAGGTTAGTTTCAATGGACTCTTTAACTTGCTCATTAAGGAAGCAAGGGAACTTCTTATTCGATTGGGTATATAACTCTAGTACTTGTAGTTAGTTCTCTCCTATGTTTGAGGAAAGGGATATCATAATGGAACACTCTAAAAAGCAATCTAACTAATCTAGTGATCTAGTAGTTGTTCTAGATAAAGGGAAGACATACAACTAATTCTTTACATGGGATAGTATCTTTCATCTACCTAAAGCAATAGAAAGTGGATGAATGAATCAATAGCTGACTAATCTAGTTTGTAAGGGTAATGGAAAGTTTAGTTTCAGCTATAGTACTTGTAGTTAGTTCTCTCCTATGTTTGAGGAAAGGGATATCATAATGGAACACTCTAAATAGCAATCTAACTAATCTAGTGATCTAGTAGTTGTTCTAGATAAAGGAAGACATAAAACTCATTCGTTACTTGGGATTGTATCTTTGATCAACTTAAACAATAGAAAGTGGATGAATGAATCATCTAGTTAGTAGGGCAATAGAAAGGTTAGTTTCAATGGACTCTTTAACTTGCTCATTAAGGAAGCAAGGGGACTTCTTATTCGATTGGGTATATAACTCTAGTACTTGTAGGTTCTCTCCTATGTTTGAGGAAAGGGATATCATAATGGAACACTCTAAATATCAATCTAACTAATCTAGTGATCTAGTAGTTGTTCTAGATAAAGGGAAGACATACAACTCATTCGTTACTTGGGATTATATCTTTGATCAACTTAAAGCAATAAAAAGTGGATGAATGAATCTTCTAGTTAGTAGGGCAATAGAAAGTTTAGTTTCAATGGACTCTTTAACTTGCTCATTAAGGAAGCAAGGGAACTTCTTATTCGATTGGGTATATAACTCTAGTACTTGTAGTTAGTTCTCTCCTATGTTTGAGGAAAGGGATATTATTGTGGAACACTCTAAATAGCAATCTAACTAATCTAGTGATCTAGTAGTTGTTCTAGATAAAGGGAAGACATACAACTCATTCGTTACTTGGGATTGTATCTTTCATCAACTTAAAGCAATAGAAAGTGGATGAATGAATCATCTAGTTAGTAGGGAAATAGAAAGGTTAGTTTCAATGGACTCTTTAACTTGCTCATTAAGGAAGCAAGGGAACTTCTTATTCGATTGGGTATATAACTCTAGTACTTGTAGTTAGTTCTCTCCTATGTTTGAGGAAAGGGATATCATAATGGAACACTCTAAATATCAATCTAACTAATCTAGTGATCTAGTAGTTGTTCTAGATAAAGGGAAGACATACAACTCATTCGTTACTTGGGATTGTATCTTTGATCAACTTAAAGCAATAAAAAGTGGATGAATGAATCATCTAGTTAGTAGGGCAATAGAAAGTTAGTTTCAATGGACTCTTTAACTTGCTCATTAAGGAAGCAAGGGAACTTCTTATTCGATTGGGTATATAACTCTAGTACTTGTAGTTAGTTCTCTCCTATGTTTGAGGAAAGGGATATCATAATGGAACACTCTAAATAGCAATCTAGCTAATCTAGTGATCTAGTAGCTGTTCTAGATAAAGGGAAGACATACAACTCATTCGTTACTTGGGATTGTATCCTTGATCAACTTAAAGCAATAGAAAGTGGATGAATGAATCATGTAGTTAGTAGGGCAATAGAAAGGTTAGTTTCAATGGACTCTTTAACTTGCTCATTAAGGAAGCAAGCGAACTTCTTATTCGATTGGGTATATAACTCTAGTACTTGTAGTTAGTTCTCTCCTATGTTTGAGGAAAGGGATATCATAATGGAACACTCTAAAAAGCAATCTAACTAATCTAGTGATCTAGTAGTTGTTCTAGATAAAGGAAGACATACAACTCATTCTTTACAGGGATAGTATCTTTCATCTACTTAAAGCAATAGAAAGTGGATGAATGAATCAATAGATGACTAATCTAGTTTGTAAGGGAAAGGAAAGGTTAGTTCGGCTATAGTACTTGTAGTTAGTTCTCTCCTATGTTTGAGGAAAGGGATATCATAATGGAACACTCTAAATAGCAATCTAACTAATCTAGTGATCTAGTAGTTGTTCTAGATAAAGGGAAGACATACAACTCATTCGTTACTTGGGATTGTATCTTTGATCAACTTAAAAATAGAAATTGGGAAATGAATCATCTAGTTAGTAGGGCAATAGAAATGTTAGTTTCAATGGACTCTTTAACTTGCTCATTAAGGAAGCAAGGGGACTTCTTATTCGATTGGGTATATAAATCTAGTACTTGTAGTTAGTTCTCTCCTATGTTTGAGGAAAGGGATATCATAATGGAACACTCTAAATATCAATCTAACTAATCTAGTGATCTAGTAGTTGTTCTAGATAAAGGGAAGACATACAACTCATTCGTTACTTGGGATTGTATCTTTGATCAACTTAAAGCAATAGAAAGTGGATGAATGAATCATCTAGTTAGTAGGGCAATAGAAAGGTTAGTTTCAATGGACTCTTTAACTTGCTCATTAAGGAAGCAAGGGAACTTCTTATTCGATTGGGTATATAACTCTAGTACTTGTAGTTAGTTCTCTCCTATGTTTGAGGAAAGGGATATCATTGTGGAACACTCTAAATAGCAATCTAACTAATCTAGTGATCTAGTAGTTGTTCTAGATAAAGGGAAGACATACAACTCATTCGTTACTTGGATTGTATCTTTGATCAACTTAAAGCAATAGAAAGTGGATGAATGAATCATGTAGTTAGTAGGGCAATAGAAAGGTTAGTTTCAATGGACTCTTTAACTTGCTCATTAAGGAAGCAAGGGAACTTCTTATTCGATTGGGTATATAACTCTAGTACTTGTAGTTAGTTCTCTCCTATGTTTGAGGAAAGGGATATCATAATGGAACACTCTAAATATCAATCTAACTAATCTAGTGATCTAGTAGTTGTTCTAGATAAAGGAAAGACATACAACTCATTCGTTACTTGGGATTGTATCTTTGATCAACTTAAAGCATAGAAAGTGGATGAATGAATCATCTAGTTAGTAGGGCAATAGAAAGGTTAGTTTCAATGGACTCTTTAACTTGCTCATTAAGGAAGCAAGGGAACTTCTTATTCGATTGGGTATATAACTCTAGTACTTGTAGTTAGTTCTCTCCTATGTTTGAGGAAAGGGATATTATTGTGGAACACTCTAAATAGCAATCTAACTAATCTAGTGATCTAGTAGTTGTTCTAGATAAAGGGAAGACATACAACTCATTCGTTACTTGGGATTGTATCTTTGATAAACTTAAAGAATAGAAAGTGGAAGAATGAATCATCCAGTTAGTAGGGCAATAGAAAGGTTAGTTTCAATGGACTCTTTAACTTGCTCATTATGGAAGCAAGGTAACTTCTTATTCGATTGGGTATATAACTCTAGTACTTGTAGGTAGTTCTCTCCTATGTTTGAGGAAAGGGATATTATTGTGGAACACTCTAAATAGCAATCTAACTAATCTAGTGATCTAGTAGCTTGTTCTAGATAGAGGGAAGACATACAACTCATTCGTTACTTGGATTGTATCCTTGATGAACTTAAAGCAATAGAAAGTGGATGAATGAATCATGTAGTTAGTAGGGCAATAGAAAGGTTAGTTTCAATGGACTCTTTAACTTGCTCATTAAGGAAGCAAGGGAACTTCTTATTCGATTGGGTATATAACTCTAGTACTTGTAGTTAGTTCTCTCCTATGTTTGAGGAAAGGGATATCATAATGGAACACTCTAAATATCAATCTAATTAACCTAGTGATCTAGTAGTTGTTCTAGATAAAGGGAAGACATACAACTCATTCGTTACTTGGGATTGTATCTTTGATCAACTTAAAGCATTGAAAGTGGATGAATGAATCATCTAGTTAGTAGGGCAATAGAAAGGTTAGTTTCAATGGACTCTTTAACTTGCTCATTAAGGAAGCAAGGGAACTTCTTATTCGATTGGGTATATAACTCTAGTACTTGTAGTTAGTTCTCTCCTATGTTTGAGGAAAGAGATATCATAATGGAACACTCCAAAAAGCAATCTAACTAATCTAGTGATCTAGTAGTTGTTCTAGATAAAGGGAAGACATACAACTAATTCTTTACATGGGATAGTATCTTTCATCTACCTAAAGCAATAGAAAGTGGATGAATGAATCAATAGCTGACTAATCTAGTTTGTAAGGGTAATGGAAAGTTTAGTTTCAGCTATAGTACTTGTAGTTAGTTCTCTCCTATGTTTGAGGAAAGGGATATCATAATGGAACACTCCAAATAGCAACCTAAATAATCTAGTGATCTAGTAGTTGTTCTAGATAAAGGAAAGACAAAAAACGCATTCGTTACTTGGGATTGTATCTTTTATCAACTTAAACAATAGAAAATGGATGAATGAATCATCTAGTTAGTAGGGAAATAGAAAGGTTAGTTTCAATGGACTCTTTAACTTGCTCATTAAGGAAGCAAGGGGACTTCTTATTCGATTGGGTATATAACTCTAGTACTTGTAGGTAGTTCTCTCCTATGTTTGAGGAAAGGGATATCATAATGGAACACTCTAAATATCAATCTAACTAATCTAGTGATCTTGTAGTTGTTCTAGATAAAGGGAAGACATACAACTCATTCGTTACTTGGGATTATATCTTTGATCAACTTAAAGCAATAAAAAGTGGATGAATGAATCTTCTAGTTAGTAGGGCAATAGAAAGTTTAGTTTCAATGGACTCTTTAACTTGCTCATTAAGGAAGCAAGGGAACTTCTTATTTGATTGGGTATATAACTCTAGTACTTGTAGTTAGTTCTCTCCTATGTTTTAGGAAAGGGATATTATTGTGGAACACTCTAAATATCAATCTAACTAATCTAGTGATCTAGTAGTTGTTCTAGATAAAGGGAAGACATACAACTCATTCGTTACTTGGAATTGTATCTTTCATCAACTTAAAGCAATAGAAAGTGGATGAATGAATCATCTAGTTAGTAGGGAATAGAAAGGTTAGTTTCAATGGACTCTTTAACTTGCTCATTAAGGAAGCAAGGGGACTTCTTATTCGATTGGGTATATAACTCTAGTACTTGTAGTTAGTTCTCTCCTATGTTTGAGGAAAGGGATATCATAATGGAACACTCTAAATATCAATCTAACTAATCTAGTGATCTAGTAGTTGTTCTAGATAAGGGAAGACATACAACTCATTCGTTACTTGGGATTATATCTTTGATCAACTTAAAGCAATAAAAGTGGATGAATGAATCATCTAGTTAGTAGGGCAATAGAAAGGTTAGTTTCAATGGACTCTTTAACTTGCTCATTAAGGAAGCAAGGGAACTTCTTATTCGATTGGGTATATAACTCTAGTACTTGTAGTTAGTTCTCTCCTATGTTTGAGGAAAGGGATATCATAATGGAACACTCTAAATAGCAATCTAACTAATCTAGTGATCTAGTAGTTGTTCTAGATAAAGGGAAGACATACAACTCATTCGTTACTTGGGATTGTATCTTTGATAAACTTAAAGAAATAGAAAGTGGATGAATGAATCATCCAGTTAGTAGGGCAATAGAAAGGTTAGTTTCAATGGACTCTTTAACTTGCTCATTATGGAAGCAAGGGAACTTCTTATTCGATTGGGTATATAACTCTAGTACTTGTTGGTAGTTCTCTCCTATGTTTGAGGAAAGGGATATTATTGTGGAACACTCTAAATAGCAATCTAGCTAATCTAGTGATCTAGTAGCTCTTCTAGATAAAGGGAAGACATACAACTCATTCGTTACTTGGATTGTATCTTGATCAACTTAAAGCAATAGAAAGTGGATGAATGAATCATGTAGTTAGTAGGGCAATAGAAAGGTTAGTTTCAATGGACTCTTTAACTTGCTCATTAAGGAAGCAAGGGAACTTCTTATTCGATTGGGTATATAACTCTAGTACTTGTAGTTAGTTCTATCCTATGTTTGAGGAAAGGGATATCATAATGGAACACTCTAAATATCAATCTAACTAATCTAGTGATCTAGTAGTTGTTCTAGATAAAGGGAAGACATACAACTCATTCGTTACTTGGGATTGTATCTTTGATCAACTTAAAGCAATAAAAGTGGATGAATGAATCTTCTAGTTAGTAGGGCAATAGAAAGGTTAGTTTCAATGGACTCTTTAACTTGCTCATTAAGGAAGCAAGGGAACTTCTTATTCGATTGGGTATATAACTCTAGTACTTGTAGTTAGTTCTCTCCTATGTTTGAGGAAAGGGATATCATTGTGAACACTCTAAATAGCAATCTAACTAATCTAGTGATCTAGTAGTTCTCTAGATAAAGGGAAGACATACAACTCATTCTTTACTTGGGATTGTATCTTGATCAACTTAAAGCGATAGAAAGTGGATGAATGAATCATCTAGTTAGTAGGGCATAGAAAGGTTAGTTTCAATGGACTCTTTAACTTCTCATTAAGGAAGCAAGGGACTTCTTATTCGATTGGGTATATAACTCTAGTACTTGTAGTTAGTTCTCTCCTATGTTTGAGGAAAGGGATATCATAATGGAACACTCTAAAAAGCAATCTAACTAATCTAGTGATCTAGTAGTTGTTCTAGATAAAGGGAAGACATACAACTAATTCTTTACTTGGATTGTATCTTTCATCAACTTAAAGCAATAGAAAGTGGATGAATGAATCAATAGATGGACTATCTAGTTTGTAAGGGTATGGAAAGGGTTTTTTAGTTTCGGTATATAACTTGTAGTTGTAGTTCTCTCCTATGTTTGAGGAAAGGATATCATAATGGAACACTCTAAATAGCAATCTAACTAATCTAGTGATCTAGTAGTTGTTCTAGATAAAGGGAAGACATACAACTCATTCGTTACTTGGGATTGTATCTTTGATCAACTTAAAGCAAGAAATTGGATGAATGAATCATCTAGTTAGTAGGGCAATAGAAAGTTAGTTTCAATGGACTCTTTAACTTGCTCATTAAGGAAGCAAGGGAACTTCTTATTCGATTGGGTATATAACTCTAGTACTTGTAGTTAGTTCTCTCCTATGTTTGAGGAAAGGATATCATAATGGAACACTCTAAATATCAATCTAACTAATCTAGTGATCTAGTAGTTTTTCTAGAAAAGGGAAGACATACAACTCATTCGTTACTTGGGATTGTATCTTTGATCAACTTAAAGCAATAGAAAGTGGATGAATGAATCATCTAGTTAGTAGGGCAATAGAAAGTTTAGTTTCAATGGACTCTTTAACTTGCTCATTAAGGAAGCAAGGGAACTTCTTATTCGATTGGTATATAACTCTAGTACTTGTAGGTAGTTCTCTCCTATGTTTGAGGAAAGGGATATTATTGTGGAACACTCTAAATAGCAATCTAACTAATCTAGTGATCTAGTAGTTTGTCTAGATAGGGAAGACATACAACTCATTCGTTACTTGGGATTGTATCTTTGATAACTAAAGCAATAGAAAGTGGATGAATGAATCATCTAGTTAGTAGGGCAATAGAAAGGTTAGTTTCAATGGACTCTTTAACTTGCTCATTAAGGAAGCAAGGGAACTTCTTATTCGATTGGGTATATAACTCTAGTACTTGTAGTTAGTTCTCTATCCTATTGAGGAAAGGGATATCATAATGGAACACTCTAAATATCAATCTAACTAATCTAGTGATCTAGTAGTTGTTCTAGATAAAGGGAAGACATACAACTCATTCGTTACTTGGGATTGTATCTTTGATCAACTTAAAGAATAGAAAGTGGATGAATGAATCATCTAGTTAGTAGGGCAATAGAAAGGTTAGTTTCAATGGACTCTTTAACTTGCTCATTAAGGAAGCAAGGGAACTTCTTATTCGATTGGGTATATAACTCTAGTACTTGTAGTTAGTTCTCTCCTATGTTTGAGGAAAGGGATATCATAATGGAACACTCTAAATAGCAATCTAACTAATCTAGTGATCTAGTAGTTGTTCTAGATAAAGGGAAGACATACAACTCATTCTTACATGGGATATATCTTTCATCTACCTAAAGCAATAGAAAGTGGATGAATGAATCAATAGCGACTAATCTAGTTTGTAAGGGTAATGAAATTTAGTTTCAGTTATAGTACTTGTAGTTAGTTCTCTCCTATGTTTGAGGAAAGGGATATCATAATGGAACACTCTAAATAGCAATCTAAATAATCTAGTGATCTAGTAGTTGTTCTAGATAAAGGAAAGACAAAAAACTCATTCGTTACTTGGGATTGTATCTTTATCAACTTAAACAATAGAAAATGGATGAATGAATCATCTAGTTAGTAGGAAATAGAAAGGTTAGTTTCAATGGACTCTTTAACTTGCTCATTAAGGAAGCAAGGG
>CM051458.1:69184197-69205142 GCA_028274465.1 Plantago ovata | reverse complement strand
TTGCTTCCTTAATGAGCAAGTTAAAGAGTCCATTGAAACTAACCTTTCTATTGCCTACTAACTAGAAGATTCATTCATCCACTTTTATTGCTTTAAGTTGATCAAAGATATATCCCAAGTAACGAATGAGTTGTATGTCTTCCTTTATCTAGAACAACTACTAGATCACTAGATTAGTTAGATTGCTATTTAGAGTGTTCCATTATGATATCCCTTTCCTCAACATAGGAGAGAACTACCTACAAGTACTAGAGTTATATACCCAATCGAATAAGAAGTTCCCTTGCTTCCTTAATGAGCAAGTTAAAGAGTCCATTGAAACTAACCTTTCTATTGCCCTACTAACTAGATGATTCATTCATCTTTCTATTGCTTTAAGTTGATCAAGATACAATCCCAAGTAACGAATGAGTTGTATGTCTTTCCTTTATCTAGAAAAACTACTAGATCACTAGATTAGTTAGATTGCTATTTAGAGTGTTCCATTATGATATCCCTTTCCTCAAACATAGGAGAGAACTAACTACAAGTACTAGAGTTATATACCCAATCGAATAAGAAGTCCCCTTGCTTCCTTAATGAGCAAGTTAAAGAGTCCATTGAAACTAACCTTTCTATTGCCCTACTAACTAGATGATTCATTCATCCACTTTCTATTGCTTTAAGTTGATCAAAGATATACCCAAGTAACGAATGAGTTGTATGTCTTCCCTTTATCTAGAAAAACTACAAGATCACTAGATTAGTTAGATTGCTATTTAGAGTGTTCCATTATGATATCCTTTCCTCAACATAGGAGAGAACTAACTACAAGTACTAGAGTTATATACCCAATCGAATAAGAAGTTCCCTTGCTTCCTTAATAGCAAGTTAAAGAGTCCTTGAAACTAAACTTTCTATTCCCTACTAACTAGAGATTCATTCATCCACTTTTATTGCTTTAAGTTGATCAAAGATATAATCCAAGTAACGAATGAGTTGTATGTCTTCCCTTTATCTAGAACAACTACTAGATCACTAGATTAGTTAGATTGCTATTTAGAGTGTTCCATTATGATATCCCTTTCCTCAAACATAGGAGAGAACTACCTACAAGTACTAGAGTTATATACCCAATCGAATAAGAAGTTCCCTTGCTTCCTTAATGAGCAAGTTAAAGAGTCCATTGAAACTAACCTTTCTATTGCCCTACTAACTAGATGATTCATTCATCCACTTTCTATTGCTTTAAGTTGATCAAAGATACAATCCCAAGTAACGAATGAGTTGTATGTCTTCCCTTTATCTAGAACAACTACTAGATCACTAGATTAGTTAGATTGCTATTTAGAGTGTTCCATTATGATATCCTTTCCTCAAACATAGGAGAGAACTAACTACAAGTACTATAACTGAAACTAACCTTTCCATTACCCTTAAAACTAGATTAGTCAGCTATTGATTTCATTCATCCACTTTCTATTGCTTTAGGTAGATCAAAGATACAATCCCAAGTAATGAGTTGTATGTCTTCCCTTTATCTAGAACAACTACTAGATCACTAGATTAGTTAGATTGCTATTTAGAGTGTTCCATTATGATATCCCTTTCCTCAAACATAGGAGAGAACTAACTACAAGTACTAGAGTTATATACCCAATCGAATAAGAAGTTCCCTTGCTTCCTTAATGAGCAAGTTAAAGAGTCCATTGAAACTAAACTTTCTATTGCCCTACTAACTAGATGATTCATTCATCCACTTTCTATTGCTTTAAGTTGATCAAAGATACAATCCCAAGTAACGAATGAGTTGTATGTCTTCCCTTTATCTAGAACAACTACTAGATCACTAGATTAGTTAGATTGCTATTTAGAGTGTTCCATTATGATATCCCTTTCCTCAAACATAGGAGAGAACTACTACAAGTACTAGAGTTATATACCCAATCGAATAAGAAGTTCCCTTGCTTCCTTAATGAGCAAGTTAAAGAGTCCATTGAAACTAACCTTTCTATTGCCCTACTAACTAGATGATTCATTCATCCACTTTCTATTGCTTTAAGTTGATCAAAGATACAATCCCAAGTAACGAATGAGTTGTATGTCTTCCCTTTATCTAGAACAACTAGATCACTAGATTAGTTAGATTGCTATTTAGAGTGTTCCATTATGATATCCTTTCCTCAAACATAGGAGAGAACTACCTACAAGTACTAGAGTTATATACCCAATCGAATAAGAAGTTCCCTTGCTTCCTTAATGAGCAAGTTAAAGAGTCCATTGAAACTAAACTTTCTATTGCCCTACTAACTAGATGATTCATTCATCCACTTTTTATTGCTTTAAGTTGATCAAAGATACAATCCCAAGTAACGAATGAGTTGTATGTCTTTCTTTATCTAGAACAACTACTAGATCACTAGATTAGTTAGATTGCTATTTAGAGTGTTCCATTGTGATATCCATTTCCTCAAACATAGGAGAGAACTACCTACAAGTACTAGAGTTATATACCCAATCGAATAAGAAGTTCCCTTGCTTCCTTAATGAGCAAGTTAAAGAGTCCATTGAAACTAACCTTTCTATTGCCCTACTAACTAGATGATTCATTCATCCACTTTCTATTGCTTTAGTTGATCAAAGATACAATCCCAAGTAACGAATGAGTTGTATGTCTTCCCTTTATCTAGAACAACTACTAGATCACTAGATTAGTTAGATTGATATTTAGAGTGTTCCATTATGATATCCCTTTCCTCAAACATAGGAGAGAACTAACTACAAGTACTATAACTGAAACTAACTTTCCATTACCCTTACAAACTAGATTAGTCAGCTATTGATTCATTCATCCACTTTCTATTGCTTTAGGTAGATGAAAGACTATCCCATGTAAAGAATGAGTTGTATGTCTTCCCTTTATCTAGAACAACTACTAGATCACTAGATTAGTTAGATTGCTTTTTAGAGTGTTCCATTATGATATCCCTTTCCTCAAACATAGGAGAGAACTAACTACAAGTACTAGAGTTATATACCCAATCGAATAAGAAGTTCCCTTGCTTCCTTAATGAGCAAGTTAAAGAGTCCATTGAAACTAACTTTCTATTGCCCTACTAACTAGATGATTCATTCATCCACTTTCTATTGCTTTAAGTTGATCAAAGATACAATCCCAAGTAACGAATGAGTTGTATGTCTTCCCTTTATCTAGAACAACTACTAGATCACTAGATTAGTTAGATTGCTATTTAGAGTGTTCCATTATGATATCCCTTTCCTCAAACATAGGAGAGAACTACTACAAGTACTAGAGTTATATACCCAATCGAATAAGAAGTCCCTTGCTTCCTTAATGAGCAAGTTAAAGAGTCCATTGAAACTAACCTTTCTATTGCCCTACTAACTAGATGATTCATTCATCCACTTTCTATTGCTTTAAGTTTATCAAAGATACAATCCCAAGTAACGAATGAGTTGTATGTCTTCCCTTTATCTAGAACAACTACTAGATCACTAGATTAGTTAGATTGCTATTTAGAGTGTTCCATTATGATATCCCTTTCCTCAAACATAGGAGAGAACTAACTACAAGTACTAGAGTTATATACCCAATCGAATAAGAAGTCCCCTTGCTTCCTTAATGAGCAAGTTAAAGAGTCCATTGAAACTAACCTTTCTATTGCCTACTAACTAGATGATTCATTCATCCACTTTCTATTGCTTTAAGTTGATCAAAGATACAATCCCAAGTAACGAATGAGTTGTATGTCTTCCCTTTATCTAGAACAACTACTAGATCACTAGATTAGTTAGATTGCTATTTAGAGTGTTCCACATATATCCCTTTCCTCAAACATAGGAGAGAACTAACTACAAGTACTAGAGTTATATACCCAATCGAATAAGAAGTTCCCTTGCTTCCTTAATGAGCAAGTTAAAGAGTCCATTGAAACTAAACTTTCTATTGCCCTACTAACTAGAAGATTCATTCATCCACTTTCTATTGCTTTAAGTTGATCAAAGATATAATCCCAAGTAACGAATGAGTTGTATGTCTTCCCTTTATCTAGAACAACTACTAGATCACTAGATTAGTTGATTGCTATTTAGAGTGTTCCATTATGATATCCCTTTCCTCAAACATAGGAGAGAACTACCTACAAGTACTAGAGTTATATACCCAATCGAATAAGAAGTCCCCTTGCTTCCTTAATGAGCAAGTTAAAGAGTCCATTGAAACTAACCTTTCTATTGCCCTACTAACTAGATGATTCATTCATCCACTTTCTATTGCTTTAAGTTGATCAAAGATACAATCCCAAGTAACGAATGAGTTGTATGTCTTCCCTTTATCTAGAACAACTACTAGATCACTAGATTAGTTAGATTGCTATTTAGAGTGTTCCATTATGATATCCCTTTCCTCAAACATAGGAGAGAACTAACTACAAGTACTAGAGTTATATACCCAATCGAATAAGAAGTCCCTTGCTTCCTTAATGAGCAAGTTAAAGAGTCCATTGAAACTAACCTTTCTATTGCCCTACAAAATAGATGATTCATTCATCCACTTTCTATTGCTTTAAGTTGATCAAAGATAAACCAAGTAACGAATGAGTTGTATGTCTTCCCTTTATCTAGAAAAACACTAGATCACTAGATTAGTTAGATTGCTATTTAGAGTGTTCCATTATGATATCCATTTCCTCAAACAGGAGAGAACTAACTACAAGTACTAGAGTTATATACCCAATCGAATAAGAAGTTCCCTTGCTTCCTTAATGAGCAAGTTAAAGAGTCCATTGAAACTAAACTTTCTATTCCCTACTAACTAGTATTCATTCATCCACTTTTTATTGCTTTAAGTTGATCAAAGATGTAATCCCAAGTAACGAATGAGTTGTATGTCTTCCCTTTATCTAGAACAACTACTAGATCACTAGATTAGTTAGATTGCTATTTAGAGTGTTCCATTGTGATATCCATTTCCTCAAACATAGGAGAGAACTACCTGCAAGTACTAGAGTTATATACCCAATCGAATAAGAAGTTCCCTTGCTTCCATAATGAGCAAGTTAAAGAGTCCATTGAAACTAACCTTTCTATTGCCCTACTAACTAGATGATTCATTCATCCACTTTCATTGCTTTAAGTTTATCAAAGATACAATCCCAAGTAACGAATGAGTTGTATGTCTTCCCTTTATCTAGAACAACTACTAGATCACTAGATTAGTTAGATTGATATTTAGAGTGTTCCATTATGATATCCCTTTCCTCAAACATAGGAGAGAACTAACTACAAGTACTATAACTGAAACTAACCTTTCCATTACCCTTACAAACTAGATTAGTCAGCTATTGATTCATTCATCCACTTTCTATTGCTTTAGGTAGATGAAAGATACTATCCCATGTAATTAGTTGTATGTCTTCCCTTTATCTAGAACAACTACTAGATCACTAGATTAGTTAGATTGCTTTTTAGAGTGTTCCATTATGATATCCCTTTCCTCAAACATAGGAGAGAACTAACTACAAGTACTAGAGTTATATACCCAATCGAATAAGAAGTTCCCTTGCTTCCTTAATGAGCAAGTTAAAGAGTCCATTGAAACTAAACTTTTATTGCCCTACTAACTAGAAGATTCATTCATCCACTTTCTATTGCTTTAAGTTGATCAAAGATACAATCCCAAGTAACGAATGAGTTGTATGTCTTCCCTTTATCTAGAACAACTACAGATCACTAGATTAGTTAGATTGCTATTTAGAGTGTTCCATTATGATATCCCTTTCCTCAAACATAGGAGAGAACTACCTACAAGTACTAGAGTTATATACCCAATCGAATAAGAAGTTCCCTTGCTTCCTTAATGAGCAAGTTAAAGAGTCCATTGAAACTAACCTTTCTATTGCCCTACTAACTAGATGATTCATTCATCCACTTTCTATTGCTTTAAGTTTATCAAAGATACAATCCCAAGTAACGAATGAGTTGTATGTCTTCCCTTTATCTAGAACAACTACTAGATCACTAGATTAGTTGGATTGCTATTTAGAGTGTTCCATTATGATATCCCTTTCCTCAAACATAGGGGAGAACTACCTACAAGTACTAGAGTCATATACCCAATCGAATAAGAAGTCCCCTTGCTTCCTTAATGAGGAAGTTAAAGAGTCCATAGAAACTAAACTTTCTATTGCCCTACTAACTAGATGATTCATTCATCCACTTTTTATTGCTTTAAGTTGATGAAAGATACAATCCCAAGTAACGAATGAGTTGTATGTCTTCTCTTTATCTAGAACAACTACTAGATCACTATATTAGTTAGATTGCTATTCAGAGTGTTCTATTGTGATATCCATTTCCTCAAACATAGGAGAGAACTACCTGCAAGTACTAGAGTTATATACCCAATCGAATAAGAAGTTCCCTTGCTTCCATAATTAGCAAGTTAAAGAGTCCATTGAAACTAAGCTTTCTATTGCCCTACTAACTAGATGATTCATTCATCCACTTTCAATTGCTTTTAGTTTATCAAGATACAATCCCAAGTAACGAATGAGTTGTATGTCTTCCCTTTATCTAGAACAACTACTAGATCACTAGATTAGATAGATTGATATTTAGAGTGTTCCATTATGATATCCCTTACCTCAAACATAGGAGAGAACTAACTACAAGTACTATAACTGAAACTAACATTTCCATTACCCTTACAAACTAGATTAGTCAGCTATTGATTCATTCATCCACTTTCTATTGCTTTAGGTAGATGAAAGATACTATCCCATGTAAAGAATTAGTTGTATGTCTTCCCTTTATCTAGAACAACTACTAGATCACTAGGTTAGTTAGATTGCTTTTTAGAGTGTTCCATTACGATATCCGTTTCCTCAAGCATAGGAGAGAACTAACTACAAGTACTAGAGTTATATACCCAATCGAATAAGAAGTTCCCTTGCTTCAATAATGAGCAAGTTAAAGAGTCCATTGAAACTAAACTTTCTATTGCCCTACTAACTAGAATATTCATTCATCCACTTTCTATTGCTTTAAGTTTATCAAAGATACAATCCAAGTAACGAATGAGTTGTATGTCTTCCCTTTATCTAGAACAACTACTAGATCACTATATTAGTTAGATTGATATTTACAGTGTTGCATTATGATATCCCTTTCCTAAAACATAGGAGAGAACTAACTACAAGTACTAGAGTTATATACCCAATCGAATAAGAAGTCCCTTTGCTTCCTTAATTAGCAAGTTAAAGAGTCCATTGAAACTAACCTTTCTATTTCCCTACTAACTAGATGATTCATTCATCCACTATCTATTGCTTTAAGTTTATCAAAGATACAATCCCAAGTAACGAATAAGTTGTATGTCTTCCCTTTATCTAGAACAACTACTAGATCACTAGATTAGTTAGATTGATATTTAGAGTGTTCCACAATAATATCCATTCCCTAAAACGTAGGAGAGAACAAACTACAAGTACTAGAGTTATATACCCAATCGAATAAGAAGTCCCCTTGCTTCCTTAATGAGCAAGTTAAAGAGTCCATTGAAACTAACCTTTCTATTTCCCTACTAACTAGATGATTCATTCATCCACTTTCAATTGCTTTAAGTTGATCAAAGATACAAGTACAAGTAACGAATGAGTTGTATGTCTTCTCTTTATCTAGAACAATTACTAGATCACTAGATTAGTTAGTTTGATATTTAGAGTGTTCCACAATAATATCCCTTTCCTCAAACATAGGAGAGAACTAACTACAAGTACTAGAGTTACATACCCAATCAAATAAGAAATTCCCTTGCTTCCTTAATGAGCAAGTTAAAGAGTCCATTGAAACTAAACTTTCTATTGCCCTACTAACTAGAAGATTCATTCATCCACTTTGTATTGCTTTAAGTTGATCAAATATATAATCCCATGTAACGAATGAGTTGTATGTCTTCCCTTTATCTAGAACAACTACAAGATCACTAGATTAGTTGTATTGCTATTTAGAGTGTTCCATTATGATATCCCTTTCCTCAAACATAGGAGAGAACTACCTACAAGTACTAGAGTTATATACCCAATCGAATAAGAAGTCCCCTTGCTTCCTTAATGAGCAAGTTAAAGATTCCATTGAAACTAACCTTTCTATTGCCCTACTAACTAGATGATTCATTCATCCATTTTCTATTGCTTTATGTTGATAAAAGATAAAATCCCAAGTAACGAATGCGTTTTTTGTCTTCCCTTTATCTAGAAAAACATTTAGATCACTTGATTAGTTAGATTACTATATAGAGTGTTCCGTTATAATATCCATTTCCGCAATCATAGGAGAGCACTAACTACATGTACTAGATTTATATACCCAATCGAATAGGAAGTCCCCTTGCTTCCTTAATGAGCAAGTTAAAGAGTCCATTGAAACTAACCTTTCTATTGCCCTACAAAATAGATGATTCATTCATCCAGTTTCTATTGGTTTAAGTTGATCAAAGATGTAAGCCGAAGTAACGAATGAGTTGTATGTTTTCCCTTTATCTAGAAAAACATCAAGATCACTAGATTAGTTAGATTGCTATATAGACTGTTCCGTTGTGATATCCATTTCCGCAAAGACAGGAGAGAACAAACTACAAGTACTAGAGTTATATACCCAATCGAATAAGAAGTTCCCTTGCTTCCTTAATAAGCAAGTTAAAGAGTCCTTTGAAACTAAACTTTCTATTCCCCTACTAACTAGTATATTCATTCATCCACTTTATATTGCTTTAAGTTGATCAAAGATGTAATCCGAAGTAACGAATGAGTTGTATGTCTTCCCTTTATCTAGAACAACTACTAGATCACTAGATTAGTTAGATTGCTATTTAGAGTGTTCTATTGTGATATCCATTTCCTCAAACATAGTAGAGAACTACCTGCAAGTACTAGAGTTATATACCCAATCGAATAAGAAGTTCCCTTGCTTCCATAATTAGCAAGTTAAAGAGTCCATTGAAACTAACCTTTCTATTGCCCTACTAACTAGATGATTCATTCATCCACTTTCAATTGCTTTAAGTTTATCAAAGATACAATCCCAAGTAACGAATGAGTTGTATGTCTTCCCTTTATCTAGAAGAACTACTAGATCACTAGATTAGTTAGATTGATATTTAGAGTGTTCCATTATGATATCTCTTTCCTCAAACATAGGAGAGAACTAACTACAAGTACTATAACTGAAACTAACCTTTCCATTACCCTTACAAACTAGATTAGTCAGCTATTGATTCATTCATCCACTTTCTATTGCTTTAGGTAGATGAAAGATACTATCCCATGTAATTAGTTGTGTGTCTTCCCTTTATCTAGAACAACTACTAGATCACTAGGTTAGTTAGATTGCTTTTTAGAGTGTTTCATTATGATATCCCTTTCCTCAAACATAGGAGAGAACTAACTACAAGTACTAGAGTTATATACCCAATCGAATAAGAAGTTCCCTTGCTTCCTTAATGAGCAAGTTAAAGAGTCCATTGAAACTAAACTTTTTATTGCCCTACTAACTAGAAGGTTCATTCATCCACTTTGTATTGCTTTAAGTTGATCAAAGATATAATCCCAAGTAAAGAATGAGTTGTATGTCTTCCCTTTATCTAGAACAACTACAAGATCACTAGATTAGTTGGATTGCTATTTAGAGTGTTCCATTATGATATCCCTTTCCTCAAACATAGGAGAGAACTACCTACAAGTACTAGAGTTATATACCCAATCGAATAAGAAGTTCCCTTGCTTCAATAATGATCAAGTTAAAGAGTCCATTGAAACTAACCTTTCTATTGCCCTACTAACTAGATGATTCATTCATCCACTTTCTATTGCTTTAAGTTTATCAAAGATACAATCCCAAGTAACGATTGAGTTGTATGTCTTCCCTTTATCAAGAACAACTACTAGATCACTAGATTAGTTGGATTGTTATTTAGAGTGTTCCATTATGATATCCCTTTCCTCAAACATAGGGGAGAACTACCTACAAGTACTAGAGTCATATACCCAATCGAATAAGAAGTCCCCTTGCTTCCTTAATGAGGAAGTTAAAGAGTCCATAGAAACTAAACTTTCTATTGCCCTACTAACTAGATGATTCATTCATCCACTTTTTATTGCTTTAAGTTGATGAAAGATACAATCCCAAGTAACGAATGAGTTGTATGTCTTCTCTTTATCTAGAACAACTACTAGATCACTATATTAGTTAGATTGCTATTCAGAGTGTTCTATTGTGATATTCATTTCCTCAAACATAGAAGAGAACTACCTGCAAGTACTAGAGTTATATACCCAATCGAATAAGAAGTTCCCTTGCTTCCATAATTAGCAAGTTAAAGAGTCCATTGAAACTAAGCTTTCTATTGCCCTACTAACTAGATGATTCATTCATCCACTTTCAATTGCTTTTAGTTTATCAAAGATACAATCCCAAGTAACGAATGAGTTGTATGTCTTCCCTTTATCTAGAACAACTACTAGATCACTAGATTAGATAGATTGATATTTAGAGTGTTCCATTATGATATCCCTTACCTCAAACATAGGAGAGAACTAACTACAAGTACTATAACTGAAACTAACATTTCCATTACCCTTACAAACTAGATTAGTCAGCTATTGATTCATTCATCCACTTTCTATTGCTTTAGGTAGATGAAAGATACTATCCCATGTAAAGAATTAGTTGTATGTCTTCCCTTTATCTAGAACAACTACTAGATCACTAGGTTAGTTAGATTGCTTTTTAGAGTGTTCCATTACGATATCCGTTTCCTCAAGCATAGGAGAGAACTAACTACAAGTACTAGAGTTATATACCCAATCGAATAAGAAGTTCCCTTGCTTCAATAATGAGCAAGTTAAAGAGTCCATTGAAACTAAACTTTCTATTGCCCTACTAACTAGAATATTCATTCATCCACTTTCTATTGCTTTAAGTTTATCAAAGATACAATCCCAAGTAACGAATGAGTTGTATGTCTTCCCTTTATCTAGAACAACTACTAGATCACTATATTAGTTAGATTGATATTTAGAGTGTTGCATTATGATATCCCTTTCCTAAAACATAGGAGAGAACTAACTACAAGTACTAGAGTTATATACCCAATCGAATAAGAAGTCCCTTTGCTTCCTTAATTAGCAAGTTAAAGAGTCCATTGAAACTAACCTTTCTATTTCCCTACTAACTAGATGATTCATTCATCCACTATCTATTGCTTTAAGTTTATCAAAGATACAATCCCAAGTAACGAATAAGTTGTATGTCTTCCCTTTATCTAGAACAACTACTAGATCACTAGATTAGTTAGATTGATATTTAGAGTGTTCCACAATAATATCCATTCCCTAAAACGTAGGAGAGAACAAACTACAAGTACTAGAGTTATATACCCAATCGAATAAGAAGTCCCCTTGCTTCCTTAATGAGCAAGTTAAAGAGTCCATTGAAACTAACCTTTCTATTTCCCTACTAACTAGATGATTCATTCATCCACTTTCAATTGCTTTAAGTTGATCAAAGATACAAGTACAAGTAACGAATGAGTTGTATGTCTTCTCTTTATCTAGAACAATTACTAGATCACTAGATTAGTTAGTTTGATATTTAGAGTGTTCCACAATAATATCCCTTTCCTCAAACATAGGAGAGAACTAACTACAAGTACTAGAGTTACATACCCAATCAAATAAGAAATTCCCTTGCTTCCTTAATGAGCAAGTTAAAGAGTCCATTGAAACTAAACTTTCTATTGCCCTACTAACTAGAAGATTCATTCATCCACTTTGTATTGCTTTAAGTTGATCAAATATATAATCCCAAGTAACGAATGAGTTGTATGTCTTCCCTTTATCTAGAACAACTACAAGATCACTAGATTAGTTGTATTGCTATTTAGAGTGTTCCATTATGATATCCCTTTCCTCAAACATAGGACAGAACTACCTACAAGTACTAGAGTTATATACCCAATCGAATAAGAAGTCCCCTTGCTTCCTTAATGAGCAAGTTAAAGATTCCATTGAAACTAACCTTTCCATTGCCCTACTAACTAGATGATTCATTCATCCATTTTCTATTGCTTTATGTTGATAAAAGATAAAATCCCAAGTAACGAATGCGTTTTTTGTCTTCCCTTTATCTAGAAAAACATTTAGATCACTTGATTAGTTAGATTACTATATAGAGTGTTCCGTTATGATATCCATTTCCGCAATCATAGGAGAGCACTAACTACATGTACTAGATTTATATACCCAATCGAATAGGAAGTCCCCTTGCTTCCTTAATGAGCAAGTTAAAGAGTCCATTGAAACTAACCTTTCTATTGCCCTACAAAATAGATGATTCATTCATCCAGTTTCTATTGGTTTAAGTTGATCAAAGATACAATCCCAAGTAACGAATGCGTTTTTTGTCTTTCCTTTATATAGAACAACTACTAGATCACTAGATTATTTAGGTTGCTATGTAGAGTGTTCCATTATGTTAGGAAACGTGTAATTTTGATGAGCAATTAACCATGCTAAATTAAGGAAATTCCAGTAACTAGTACTCTTAAGGTCCATAGGAATTTAGAATTTTAAGGACATTGTAAAAGAGGAACGTTTGTTGATGACTTAGTTAGGTGTTAGATAAGTTATTTCTTTTGCGTATGATGTATTTTATTTTCTGAAAAGAAAATATCTTATTGATGCTTAGCTTATGATGTATCTTATTTTCTGAAAAGAAAATAACATATTGAAGCATTTGCTGAAGATATATTTTGTTTATTACAAAAAAATTATTGAAGCAAATAAGAAACCGCTCAGAATCTTGAAGACTTTTGAAGATCTGAAGACTTGAAGACTTGAAGATTGCTGAAGACTGGTATCTACAAAGGCACGTGTTGCTCAGAAAGTGGAAAATTCAGCAACAACATTGCATAAGTGAAAATCTGAAAGACAGAGTAGGTTGTGCTTGCTGAAACTGAGACTGACCACTTGCTGATAAACATATGTGACCTCTTGCAGAATGTACGAGAATTTGCGCTCCAATGTTACTGTTTCGATTCTATTCAAATGTGCATTTAATGCAAAGCATGCACGCGAAGGACATGAAGACTAGAAGACAAACAAAGTCGCTGCTGAAAGTACAAAAGCAAGATAGTGACATGTTAAGGATCAAAAGCCTTAGAATTTGAAATTCAAACGGCTCCTTACTTGCACTATAAATAGAGGTCATCCGGCAAAGAGTTGAAGTGTGTCAACAACGTGATCAAACTCTCACTTGTGCTTAAAAACTCACATACCTTCAAACACTCTTACTACCATTGATCCGTTCCAAGACTTAAAGCTTGAAAAAGCTACTTGTGAAGAAGTAGAACAAACTCGGCTAAGAAATTAGTTAAGTGTTCTTTCTTTCGAACAAGAACAAGTCTTGACACCAGAAACAATCAAACTTGTTTACTGCAAAGTATTCCAAGTTGTGTTTCTTAGATTACTTGTTGTAACTGAATAAGTTATAATTAAGTTATCTCACCCCAAAACTCTCTAACTGAAAATACACCCTTTCAGGCGTGATATTCAGGGGGAACTTAATCGAGCATAGTTTTGCTGATTAAAAGTACCAAGTTTGGTGGAGAACAAGGTTGAGTTCTCTAGTTTAGGTTGGAGACAAAGCAAGTGTGCTTTGGTTTCTGTTGAATCGCTTTAGATAGGAGATTGTAAGGAACCTCAATCATATCTTAGTGGATTCAGTCCTAGAAAGGACAAAGTGGATTAGTTGAGAGATTACGCCACTCTCAGATACCACTATAAAAGTGTTTGTGTGATTTACTTAGTGCATATAGCTTTCAGCAAATTATATCTGTTTGTACACAGTCACTCACTTCACTTGCTGAAACCCTTTACTTGCTGAAAGAGCAATTATTGTATCAAAGACTTCCGCTCTCTGATTTTAAGTATCATCAAATCAAGCTACTATAAAGTAACTTACGCTTGCTGAGAAAGTTAAGTATCAGCAAACTCATTACTGAAAAGTAATAAGTACTTGCTGAGAAAGTTTTAAACGACGAAAGTTTGAAAAGACTATTCACCCCCCCCTCTAGTCTTTTCTTGTTGTTTAAAGTGACCAACAAGTGGTATCAGAGCAGGAGGTTCTTTAGCCTTCTGCACTGAACCTAGATCCCCTTAAGTGCTTTCCGTAAATCACTCTCACTTGACCAAGGTTGAAAGGAGTTTCCCTCATAGGACCAGTGAAGCTGGAAAGGAAACCATCCAAGGCGAACCATCAGATACGATTGTGCCAAAACCAAGAGAGGAATGGACTTCTGACGAAGCTAAGAGATTCCGTCTTGATGGCCAAGCTAGAAATATCATCATTCGATCAACTCCGGATACCATACAGTGCAAACTGTGGGGTGCTAAGACTGCAAAGGAAGCTTGGAAAATGTTTCAAGATCTTTGTGCTGGATCTGACAAGACCAAGGAAAACAAACTTGAAGTACTTAAATTAAAGTTTCAAAACTTTAAGCAAGGTGCAAACGAGTCACTGGAAGACTTGGACTTCAGATTAACAACTCTTGTTAGTGAAATGGCAGCGCTGGGTGTTGGAAACCTTTATTCAGATTCTGAGAAAGTGAAAACTATCATCAGAAGTTTGAATCAAGAATAGATCCACACTCAGAATTTCTATTATAATCAAGGAATGCCAGACATTACACCAACAGAGTTGTTCTCTCATCTTGCTACTGTCAATTATGAGACAAAGCAAAGAGAAAATGTGTTTGCTGAAAAATCGCAAAACATTGCTCTTGCTGCAAAGCCATCATCTTCTGAAAAGAAGAATGATAAAGAGCCTGCTGTTGAAAATGCTTTAGTTGTCAAAAACATGAAGAAATTCATCAGTAAGGAACTTGAAAGGCGAAAAGCAAAAGAGAAGCTGAAAAAGCATCTTGGTAATAACTACCATAAGTACAAGAATGATACTGGCTCGCTGAACAAGCAAGCTCAGCAAGCTACATCATCAGAAGAACCGGCAGTTGGAAATGATCTATGTTTTTACTGCAAAAAGCCTGGACACTTCAAAGCTAATTGCCCTTTGCTGAAAGGCAAATCTGCTGAAAAGAAGAAGAAGTTCAAAAGAGCTTTCATTGCTGAAGAAAAGAAGAAGCTTCAAGCAAAAATTGATGCATTGTGTATTGATACAAGCTCTGAAGACAGTGAGGATGAAAGTTCAGACACCGACAATGAAGAAGCCACTCTAGACGTGGAGATTGGCAAAGAAGTGTGTGGAATAGCTATGGAAGCTTATCCAGATGTGTCGAACTACGAATTCTGCCTCATGGCCGGTCAGGTAAATAACTCTACCTCTGACTCAGATTCAGAAAGTGAAGACGAGATTGACCTGACAAGATTCAAGGAGAAATCGAAAGATTTGAGAAAACACTCAGCAAACAGCAAGAGAGACTACAACTTGCTGAAACTCTGACCAACCAAACTACTGAAAAGTACGTTTTGCTGAAGGAAGAAACAGAAGAAAAGGATGCTGAAATAAGGCGTCTTAAGAAGTTGATTGCTGAGGCTGAAGAGAAAAATTCTCAAATGGCATTAGAATTGGAAGAGTATTTGTCCTCTATTCTAAAATTACTTGCTGAAATCCAAGAAATGAAAAAGATGAAAATCAATTTCAAATCCTATGTGGAAGCAAGTAATACGCTGACTGAACTAAACTCTTATTTGAGAGATCCATCTCAGAAAGAAGGTTTAGGAGCAACGTGCGAAGGTGACAACGTAGAAATCTTGAGAAAAGATAAATCACCTATCTCCTTTGTACGTGCTACTGATAGTAGTCCTCCAGTAATCTATCAGTTTGGTCAAACTAAGGTTGCTGAAACATGCAATCAAGTGCCTATGACCATAAAGCCCGATGTTGCTACTCAAAGTAACAAGACTTTAAAAGGAAAACAAGTTGCTGAGAAGCAAACTGGAAAGAATAAGAATGCCATGAAGCATTCCGCCAAACAAGTTGCTGAAAAGCAAGTTGTTAAGACTAAAGGCAATCTAAAAGTAATCAGAAGTCCTTTGCTGACAAACCTGAATCAAGTAAGGTTGCTGAAGCTAAAGCTCAGCATTCTCCGAAAAGTGGACTTGGTTTCAAAACCAAGCAAAGTCAACTTTTTCATGAGTATAAGCAAAGTCAGCAAAGATACTTCAAAGAGATGAAGAAAATCAAGCCTAAGAGTTCTGAAAAGACTCCCAATGCTAGGACTAGAAGGAACCTTGCTAGAAAAGAACTTACTGAAAAGTATGTTCAGCAAAAAGGTCAACAGAGCAAGACACCACATCAGAAAGTGGATTTGACCAGCACGAGTCAAAAGTCTTTCAGCTCAAATCCTCCTAGTTCCTCAGCAAGTAGAAAACAAGTCAAAGTTGAAAAACTTCAGACTTGGGTTTCCACTGGACGCATTCTTGAACATGTTAATGGACATCCATCATTGGATAATTAACTTGTTTCCTCTTGATTGTGCAGACTGCAGCCACGGAGACAAACGATGCAATCTGGCACTTTGATAGTGGTTGTGGAAAGCACATGACGGGCAACAAGAATAACCTTATAAACTATAGACGGTGGTCTAAAGGTCCAACAATAAGGTTTGCTGGTGGAGGCTCCGGATCTACAAAAGGCTATGGTGATGTGAAGTTAGGATGCATAACCATTTCTGGAGTTCTTTATGTCAAAAATCTTAAGTTTAACCTTTTCAGCATGAGTCAATTTGCTGACAAAGGATACTTCATCGAAATTAAAAGTGATGAATGTAAACTTGTAGATTTTGAGACTAAAGAGGTTATAATGGTTGCAAGAAGATCAGGAGGCTTGTACACCGTTGACTGGTCTTCAACAAACGTTGAAAAATGCCTTGTCTCAGATCATGATTGCCTTGCTGAAAAAGCATGGTTATGGCATAAACGAACAAGTCATCTAAACTTCAAGACGCTGAATAAGCTGTCTAAGAAGGCACTTGTAGTTGGATTACATAGGGTTACTTTTAAGAAGGATGGTGTTTGCAATGCATGTCAGCAAGGAAAGCAAACCAAATCTTCTTTCAAGAACAAGGCAGTACCGTCAACTACAAAATCTTTACAACTCTTACACATGGACTTGTTTGAATCTTCTTCAACAAGCTATGCTGGTAAGAAGTATGGTCTAGTCGTGGTAGATGACTATTCAAGATTCACTTGGGTAGTATTCATCAAGCACAAATCTGAAACCAAGACTGAAATACCTAACTTGCTGAATAAGCTTGAAGTCATGAAAAATGACAAGGTAAAAGTCATAAGGACAGACCATGGTACTGAGTTTGTAAACCAGTACATAACTGAATTTTGTACCTCAAAAGGTATTCAACATCAGTTATCCTCAGTAAGAACACCTCAGCAAAACGGTGTTGCTGAACGGAAGAATCGTACCCTGAAAGAAGCCGCAAGAACAATGATTGCTGACACTGAAATAAGTGAGGCTTATTGGGTTGAAGCGATTAATACCGCCTGCTATACTCAAAATAGATGTTTGATTACTAAGGAATACAACAAAACTCCTTATGAATTGTTTGTTGGAAGACCTCCTAACATCACTCATGTAAGAGTATTTGGTTGCAAGTGTTTCGTTCTTAACAATGGTAGAGAATACCTAAGAACATTTCAACCAAAGGCAGACGAAGCGATATTTCTTGGCTACTCCTTGCATAGTAAAGCTTATAGAGTTTACAACAAAAAGGCACAAAAGATTGAAGAATCTGTGCATGTTGTATTCTACGAAAAGTCACAAGGTGTGCCTGCTGAAGAAGAAATATCAGAATGTATGAAAAAGCTAATCATACATGAGCAAAGAACTGAATCTGATGCTAGGCAAATCAAGTCAATTGAACTAAATGATGATTCTGACAATGACTATCCTCCCCCGAGTCATGACAAGATAAATATAGTTCACGACAAAGAATTTCCAGCAAAAGACGCGGTTGCTCCGGAAGTTGCTGAAATTACGCAATCTCCAGTGCCTGCTGATGAAATACCTCAATCCAGCAATGCTGAACAAGTAGTTGCTGACGAACAAATCTCAGCAGAGACACAAATTCCCAGTAGTACTGAACAAGTACATACTGAAGAGTCACATGCTGATGAGCAAACATATCCTGATCCAACAAACAGGAAACCTGTTAATAAATGGATTAGAGATCATCCCTCTACGGATATGATTGGCGATATTAATAAACGCCAAGTGACTAGATCCAAAGCTACTCACGAACTTGCTGAAGAAGCAACTGTCGTAGAAGTAGAATCATTGTTCTCTTGCTTTGTATCAGAAATTGAACCTATAACCATAGAAGAAGCTTTGAAGCATTCTGAATGGATAAAGGCAATGCAAGAAGAATTGGATCATTTTGAAAGGAACAAAGTCTGGAAACTTGTGCCACTTGCTGAAGATAAGAAAGCTATTGGTACAAAGTGGGTGTTCAGAAACAAGCTGAGCGAGTCTGGTGAAGTAACAACAAATAAAGCACGCTTAGTTGCTCAAGGTTACTGTCAGACTGAAGGATTGGACTATGATGAGTCTTACGCTCCAGTTGCAAGATTGGATGCAACTAGGCTTTTCTTGGCCTTTGCTGCTCACAACGACTTCATTGTTTACTAAATGGATGTTAAAAGTGCATTCTTAAATGGTGAACTTGCTGAAGAAGTCTACCTAGAACAACCCCCTGGCTTTGAACTTCCCTCAGAAATCAAGATGGTATACAAGCTTCAGAAAGCTGTATATGGTCTAAAGCAAGCACCAAGAGCATGGTATGATACCTTGGCTAAGTTCTTGCTGGAAAATGGTTTCAAGAAAGGTGAAGTTGACAAAACCTTATTTACCATGAACCATGATGGTAAAATAATCTTAGTTCAAATTTATGTGGATGACATAATTTTTGGATCTAAGGACAAGCAACTTTGTGATGATTTTGCCAAACTCATGACTAATAAGTTTGAAATGAGTATGATGGGAAAATTGAATTATTTCCTAGGATTGCAAGTCAAGCAACTCAAAGATGGAATATTCATAAATCAAGCAAAGTATGCGAAGAAATGCTCATAAAGTTTAGGATCAAAGAGGATGAGAAACCTGAAAAGATCCCTAAGAGTGTTGGTACCAAATTGGGCTATACTAAAGAGGACAAAAGTGTTGAAGAACACAAGTATAGGAAGCTCATTGGTTCCTTGTTGTATCTAACAGCAAGTAGACCTGACATTCAGTATGTTGTTTGTGTGTGTGCAAGATTTCAATCTGATCCAAGAGAATCACACTACAAAAAGGCAATCAAGATACTGAAATATGTTAAAGGTACAGTCAATGTTGGATTATGGTATCCTAAAGATTTTGGACTTGAATTGGTTGGCTATTATGATGCTGATCATGGTGGATCAACTCTTGATAGAAAAAGTACCTCTGGAACTTGTCAGTTTTTGGGTACTAGATTAATATCATGGTTCAGCAAGAAGCAAACGTGTGTCGCCAATTCATCTACTGAATCTGAATACATTGCAGCTGGTTGTTGCACAGCTCAAATCCTATGGATTCAGCAACAATTAAGAGATTATGGTATTTCTGCAAAGAAAACACCAATCTTTTGTGATAATACAAGTGCTATTGCAATTACGCAAAATCCTAAGTTTCACTCTAGGACCAAGCACATTGATATTAGACATCATTTCATTAGAGATCATGTGGAAAAAGGTGATATTGAGGTTGTGAAAGTAGGTACTGAAGATCAGCTTGCTGACATCTTTACCAAGCCCTACCGGATAATAGGTTCGCAATGCTAAGGTATAACCTTGGATTGATTGAACTACCTCAATAAAGGATACACTAGGCAGAATGCTGGAACAGGTATTCAGCAATCCAAAGTATCCTGTCTAAAAGACCAAGTCACTGATTTCTTCTAAGAAATGATAAGTCACTACATGATTGCTGAAACAGGCATTCAGCAAGTAATTCCTTCAAAACGGGTATTTGTTAGGAAACTTGATCACTTGCTGAGACAGGCACTCAGTAAGAGAAAGAACTTAAGGATTGCTGAGACGGGTACTCAGACAATCAAAAGATACTGAAACAGGTATTCAAGTATCAAAGGAATTTCTGAGACGGGAACTCAGAAAAGAGCAAAGCTCATCTCTCAGATTTTACCAAAGGATGTCTCAAGTGCAAAAGAATTTACTGATACGGGAAATCAGAAATATCTTTTAAACTTAGAAAATATGAGATATCTAAGTAAGGGGGAACTTTCAGCAAGTATCTAGATTGTTAATTCAAACTCGCTGAAAAGATTCTTGTCTATTTCAGCAAGCAATCTATCCCTTATTACTCGGTAAAATCAATTTGTGACGTTAAGCTGGCACAGATAAACTCGCAATAATCATGACATGAAATTCAATCGTGGCCATTGATTAAAAGGAGTTACTAATCTAACGGCTAACAAAACAAAGAGAGAGAGTGCTCTGACGGTTTTAGTTAGTGGGCCACTACGCATTCAATGCAAAGGCTCCACTAACTCCAGTGTTTCTCTGTTTTACCCTTGCTGAGAGCTCAAATCGATTGAGTTTCTCACACACCAGAGACACTATATAAAGAAGGAGTTAGAGAAATGACAAAATTCTTTAACTCACATTTCCTTTCTCTGCAAATTCTAGCCTGAATCTACTGTACCTCCGGTCAAAAAGCAAACTATCTCTTTTCGTACAATCTTTCTTGCTCTATATAAGAAATGGCTCCCAAGAGACAGTCATCTAAGTCCTCAAATCGTCAAAGGTTGACAGTGCTGAAACACGCACGCTCCGGTGACTACTCTGGCCCCAGACACAACAAAAGTGTGTTGAAAAAACGAC
>CM051458.1:69089093-69184097 GCA_028274465.1 Plantago ovata | reverse complement strand
CTAGTAGTTGTTCTATATAAAGGAAGACAAAAAACGCATTCGTTACTTGGGATTGTATCTTTGATCAACTTAAACCAATAGAAACTGTATGAATGAATCATCTATTTGTAGGGCAATAGAAAGGTTAGTTTCAATGGACTCTTTAACTTGCTCATTAAGGAAGCAAGGGAATTCCTATTCGATTGGGTATATAAATCTAGTACATGTAGTTAGTGCTCTCCTATGATTGCGGGAAATGGATATCATAAGGAACACTCTAATAGTAATCTAACTAATCAAGTGATCTAAATGTTTTTCTAGATAAAGGAAGACAAACGCATCGTTACTTGGGATTTTATCTTTTCAACATAAAGCAATAAATGGATGAATGAATCATCTAGTTAGTAGGCAATGGAAAGGTTAGTTTCAATGGAATCTTAAACTTGCTCATTAAGGAAGCAAGGGACTTCTTATTCGATTGGGTATATAACTCTAGTACTTGTAGGTAGTTCTGTCCTATGTTTGAGGAAAGGGATATCACAATGGAACACTCTAAATAGCAATCAACTAATCTAGTGATCTTGTAGTTGTTCTAGATAAAGGGAAGACATACAACTCATTCGTTACTTGGGATTATATATTTGATCAACTTAAAGCAATACAAAGTGGATGAATGAATCTTCTAGTTAGTAGGGCAATAGAAAGTTTAGTTTCAATGGACTCTTTAACTTGCTCATTAAGGAAGCAAGGGAACTTCTTATTTGATTGGGTATGTAACTCTAGTACTTGTAGGTAGTTCTCTCCTATGTTTGAGGAAAGGATATTATGTGGAACACTCTAAATAGCAATCTAACTAATCTAGTGATCTAGTAGTTGTTCTAGATAAAGAGAAGACATACAACTCATTCGTTACTTATTGTATCTTTGATCAACTTAAAGCAATAGAAAGTGGATGAATGAATCATCTAGTTAGTAGGGAATAGAAAGGTTAGTTTCAATGGACTCTTTAACTTGCTCATTAAGGAAGCAAGGGGACTTCTTATTCGATTGGGTATATAACTCTAGTACTTGTAGTTTGTTCTCTCCTACGTTTTAGGGAATGGATATTATTGTGAACACTCTAAATATCAATCTAACTAATCTAGTGATCTAGTAGTTGTTCTAGATAAAGGGAAGACATACAACTTATTCGTTACTTGGGATTGTATCTTTGATAAACTTAAAGCAATAGATAGTGGATGAATGAATCATCTAGTTAGTAGGGAAATAGAAAGGTTAGTTTCAATGGACTCTTTAACTTGCTAATTAAGGAAGCAAAGGGACTTCTTATTCGATTGGGTATATAACTCTAGTACTTGTAGTTAGTTCTCTCCTATGTTTTAGGAAAGGGATATCATAATGCAACACTCTAAATATCAATCTAACTAATATAGTGATCTAGTAGTTGTTCTAGATAAAGGGAAGACATACAACTCATTCGTTACTTGGGATTGTATCTTTGATAAACTTAAAGCAATAGAAAGTGGATGAATGAATATTCTAGTTAGTAGGGCAATAGAAAGTTTAGTTTCAATGGACTCTTTAACTTGCTCATTATTGAAGCAAGGAACTTCTTATTCGATTGGGTATATAACTCTAGTACTTGTAGTTAGTTCTCTCCTATGCTTGAGGAAACGGATATCGTAATGGAACACTCTAAAAAGCAATCTAACTAACCTAGTGATCTAGTAGTTGTCTAGATAAAGGGAAGACATACAACTAATTCTTTACATGGGATAGTATCTTTCATCTACCTAAAGCAATAGAAAGTGGATGAATGAATCAATAGCTGACTAATCTAGTTTGTAAGGGTAATGGAAATGTTAGTTTCAGTTATAGTACTTGTAGTTAGTTCTCTCCTATGTTTGAGGTAAGGGATATCATAATGGAACACTCTAAATATCAATCTATCTAATCTAGTGATCTAGTAGTTGTTCTAGATAAAGGGAAGACATACAACTCATTCGTTACTTGGGATTGTATCTTTGATAACTAAAAGCAATTGAAAGTGGATGAATGAATCATCTAGTTAGTAGGGCAATAGAAAGCTTAGTTTCAATGGACTCTTTAACTTGCTAATTATGGAAGCAAGGGACTTCTTATTCGATTGGGTATATAACTCTAGTACTTGCAGGTAGTTCTCTTCTATGTTTGAGGAAATGAATATCACAATAGAACACTCTGAATAGCAATCTAACTAATATAGTGATCTAGTAGTTGTTCTAGATAAAGAGAAGACATACAACTCATTCGTTACTTGGGATTGTATCTTTCATCAACTTAAAGCAATAAAAAGTGGATGAATGAATCATCTAGTTAGTAGGGCAATAGAAAGTTTAGTTTCTATGGACTCTTTAACTTCCTCATTAAGGAAGCAAGGGACTTCTTATTCGATTGGGTATATGACTCTAGTACTTGTAGGTAGTTCTCCCTATGTTTGAGGAAAGGGATATCATAATGGAACACTCTAAATAACAATCCAACTAATCTAGTGATCTAGTAGTTGTTCTTGATAAAGGGAAGACATACAACTCAATCGTTACTTGGGATTGTATCTTTGATAACTTAAAGCAATAGAAAGTGGATGAATGAATCATCTAGTTAGTAGGGCAATAGAAAGGTTAGTTTCAATGGACTCTTTAACTTGATCATTATTGAAGCAAGGGAACTTCTTATTCGATTGGGTATATAACTCTAGTACTTGTAGGTAGTTCTCTCCTATGTTTGAGGAAAGGGATATCATAATGGAACACTCTAAATAGCAATCCAACTAATCTAGTGATCTTGTAGTTGTTCTAGATAAAGGGAAGACATACAACTCATTCTTTACTTGGGATTATATCTTTGATCAACTTAAAGCAATACAAAGTGGATGAATGAACCTTCTAGTTAGTAGGGCAATAAAAAGTTTAGTTTCAATGGACTCTTTAACTTGCTCATTAAGGAAGCAAGGGAACTTCTTATTCGATTGGGTATATAACTCTAGTACTTGTAGTTAGTTCTCTCCTATGTTTGAGGAAAGGGATATCATAATGAAACACTCTAAAAGCAATCTAACTAACCTAGTGATCTAGTAGTTGTTCTAGATAAAGGGAAGACACACACTAATTACATGGGATAGTATCTTTCATCTACCTAAAGCAATAGAAAGTGGATGAATGAATCAATAGCTGACTAATCTAGTTTGTAAGGGTAATGGAAAGGTTAGTTTCAGTTATAGTACTTGTAGTTAGTTCTCTCCTATGTTTGAGGAAAGAGATATCATAATGGAACACTCTAAATATCAATCTAACTAATCTAGTGATCTAGTAGTTCTTCTAGATAAAGGGAAGACATACAACTCATTCGTTACTTGGGATTGTATCTTTGATAAACTTAAAGCAATTGAAAGTGGATGAATGAATCATCTAGTTAGTAGGGCAATAGAAAGGTTAGTTTCAATGGACTCTTTAACTTGCTAATTATGGAAGCAAGGGAACTTCTTATTCGATTGGGTATATAACTCTAGTACTTGCAGGTAGTTCTCTACTATGTTTGAGGAAATGGATATCACAATAGAACACTCTAAATAGCAATCTAACTAATCTAGTGATCTAGTAGTTGTTCTAGATAAAGGGAAGACATACAACTCATTCGTTACTTCGGATTACATCTTTGATCAACTTAAAGCAATATAAAGTGGATGAATGAATATACTAGTTAGTAGGGAATAGAAAGTTTAGTTTCAAAGGACTCTTTAACTTGCTTATTAAGGAAGCAAGGGAACTTCTTATTCGATTGGGTATATAACTCTAGTACTTGTAGTTTGTTCTCTCCTATCTTTGCGGAAATGGATATCACAACGGAACAGTCTATATAGCAATCTAACTAATCTAGTGATCTTGATGTTTTTCTAGATAAAGGGAAGACATACAACTTATTCGTTACTTCGGCTTACATCTTTGATCAACTTAAACCAATAGAAACTGGATGAATGAATCATCTATTTTGTAGGGCAATAGAAAGGTTAGTTTCAATGGACTCTTTAACTTGCTCATTAAGGAAGCAAGGGGACTTCCTATTCGATTGGGTATATAAATCTAGTACATTGTAGTTAGTGCTCTCCTATGATTGCGGAAATGGATATTATAACGGAACACTCTATATAGTAATCTAACTAATCAAGTGATCTAAATGTTTTCTAGATAAAGGGAAGACAAAAACGCATTCGTTACTTGGGATTTTATCTTTTATCAACATAAAGCAATAGAAAATGGATGAATGAATCATCTAGTTAGTAGGGCAATAGAAAGGTTAGTTTCAATGGAATCTTTAACTTGCTCATTAAGGAAGCAAGGGGACTTCTTATTCGATTGGGTATATAACTCTAGTACTTGTAGGTAGTTCTCTCCTATGTTTGAGGAAAGGGATATCATAATGGAACACTCTAAATAGCAATACAACTAATCTAGTGATCTTGTAGTTGTTCTAGATAAAGGGAAGACATACAACTCATTCGTTACTTGGGATTATATATTTGATCAACTTAAAGCAATACAAAGTGGATGAATGAATCTTCTAGTTAGTAGGGCAATAGAAAGTTTAGTTTCAATGGACTCTTTAACTTGCTCATTAAGGAAGCAAGGGAATTTCTTATTTGATTGGGTATGTAACTCTAGTACTTGTAGTTAGTTCTCTCCTATGTTTGAGGAAAGGGATATTATTGTGGAACACTCTAAATATCAAACTAACTAATCTAGTGATCTAGTAATTGTTCTAGATAAAGAGAAGACATACAACTCATTCGTTACTTGTACTTGTATCTTTGATCAACTTAAAGCAATTGAAAGTGGATGAATGAATCATCTAGTTAGTAGGGAAATAGAAAGGTTAGTTTCAATGGACTCTTTAACTTGCTCATTAAGGAAGCAAGGGGACTTCTTATTCGATTGGGTATATAACTCTAGTACTTGTAGTTTGTTCTCTCCTACGTTTTAGGGAATGGATATTATTGTGGAACACTCTAAATATCAATCTAACTAATCTAGTGATCTAGTAGTTGTTCTAGATAAAGGGAAGACATACAACTTATTCGTTACTTGGGATTGTATCTTTGATAAACTTAAAGCAATAGATAGTGGATGAATGAATCATCTAGTTAGTAGGGAAATAGAAAGGTTAGTTTCAATGGACTCTTTAACTTGCTAATTAAGGAAGCAAAGGGACTTCTTATTCGATTGGGTATATAACTCTAGTACTTGTAGTTACTTCTCTCCTATGTTTTAGGAAAGGGATATCATAATGCAACACTCTAAATATCAATCTAACTAATATAGTGATCTAGTAGTTGTTCTAGATAAAGGGAAGACATACAACTCATTCGTTACTTGGGATTGTATCTTTGATAAACTTAAAGCAATAGAAAGTGGATGAATGAATATTCTAGTTAGTAGGGCAATAGAAAGTTTAGTTTCAATGGACTCTTTAACTTGCTCATTATTGAAGCAAGGGAACTTCTTATTCGATTGGGTATATAACTCTAGTACTTGTAGTTAGTTCTCTCCTATGCTTGAGGAAACGGATATCGTAATGGAACACTCTAAAAAGCAATCTAACTAACCTAGTGATCTAGTAGTTGTTCTAGATAAAGGGAAGACATACAACTAATTCTTTACATGGGATAGTATCTTTCATCTACCTAAAGCAATAGAAAGTGGATGAATGAATCAATAGCTGACTAATCTAGTTTGTAAGGGTAATGGAAATGTTAGTTTCAGTTATAGTACTTGTAGTTAGTTCTCTCCTATGTTTGAGGTAAGGGATATCATAATGGAACACTCTAAATATCAATCTATCTAATCTAGTGATCTAGTAGTTGTTCTAGATAAAGGGAAGACATACAACTCATTCGTTACTTGGGATTGTATCTTTGATAAACTAAAAGCAATTGAAAGTGGATGAATGAATCATCTAGTTAGTAGGGCAATAGAAAGCTTAGTTTCAATGGACTCTTTAACTTGCTAATTATGGAAGCAAGGGAACTTCTTATTCGATTGGGTATATAACTCTAGTACTTGCAGGTAGTTCTCTCCTATGTTTGAGGAAATGGATATCACAATAGAACACTCTGAATAGCAATCTAACTAATATAGTGATCTAGTAGTTGTTCTAGATAAAGAGAAGACATACAACTCATTCGTTACTTGGGATTGTATCTTTCATCAACTTAAAGCAATAAAAAGTGGATGAATGAATCATCTAGTTAGTAGGGCAATAGAAAGTTTAGTTTCTATGGACTCTTTAACTTCCTCATTAAGGAAGCAAGGGGACTTCTTATTCGATTGGGTATATGACTCTAGTACTTGTAGGTAGTTCTCCCCTATGTTTGAGGAAAGGGATATCATAATGGAACACTCTAAATAGCAATCCAACTAATCTAGTGATCTAGTAGTTGTTCTAGATAAAGGGAAGACATACAACTCAATCGTTACTTGGGATTGTATCTTTGATAAACTTAAAGCAATAGAAAGTGGATGAATGAATCATCTAGTTAGTAGGGCAATAGAAAGGTTAGTTTCAATGGACTCTTTAACTTGATCATTATTGAAGCAAGGGAACTTCTTATTCGATTGGGTATATAACTCTAGTACTTGTAGGTAGTTCTCTCCTATGCTTGAGGAAAGGGATATCATAATGGAACACTCTAAATAGCAATCCAACTAATCTAGTGATCTTGTAGTTGTTCTAGATAAAGGGAAGACATACAACTCATTCGTTACTTGGGATTATATCTTTGATCAACTTAAAGCAATACAAAGTGGATGAATGAACCTTCTAGTTAGTAGGGCAATAAAAGTTTAGTTTCAATGGACTCTTTAACTTGCTCATTAAGGAAGCAAGGGAACTTCTTATTCGATTGGGTATATAACTCTAGTACTTGTAGTTAGTTCTCTCCTATGTTTGAGGAAAGGGATATCATAATGAAACACTCTAAAAAGCAATCTAACTAACCTAGTGATCTAGTAGTTGTTCTAGATAAAGGGAAGACATACAACTAATTACATGGGATAGTATCTTTCATCTACCTAAAGCAATAGAAAGTGGATGAATGAATCAATAGCTGACTAATCTAGTTTGTAAGGGTAATGGAAAGGTTAGTTTCAGTTATAGTACTTGTAGTTAGTTCTCTCCTATGTTTGAGGAAAGAGATATCATAATGGAACACTCTAAATATCAATCTAACTAATCTAGTGATCTAGTAGTTCTTCTAGATAAAGGGAAGACATACAACTCATTCGTTACTTGGGATTGTATCTTTGATAAACTTAAAGCAATTGAAAGTGGATGAATGAATCATCTAGTTAGTAGGGCAATAGAAAGGTTAGTTTCAATGGACTCTTTAACTTGCTAATTATGGAAGCAAGGGAACTTCTTATTCGATTGGGTATATAACTCTAGTACTTGCAGGTAGTTCTCTACTATGTTTGAGGAAATGGATATCACAATAGAACACTCTAAATAGCAATCTAACTAATCTAGTGATCTAGTAGTTGTTCTAGATAAAGGGAAGACATACAACTCATTCGTTACTTCGGATTACATCTTTGATCAACTTAAAGCAATATAAAGTGGATGAATGAATATACTAGTTAGTAGGGGAATAGAAAGTTTAGTTTCAAAGGACTCTTTAACTTGCTTATTAAGGAAGCAAGGGAACTTCTTATTCGATTGGGTATATAACTCTAGTACTTGTAGTTTGTTCTCTCCTGTCTTTGCGGAAATGGATATCACAACGGAACAGTCTATATAGCAATCTAACTAATCTAGTGATCTTGATGTTTTTCTAGATAAAGGGAAGACATACAACTCATTCGTTACTTCGGCTTACATCTTTGATCAACTTAAATCAATAGAAACTTGATGAATGAATCATCTATTTTGTAGGGCAATAGAAAGGTTAGTTTCAATGGACTCTTTAACTTGCTCATTAAGGAAGCAAGGGGACTTCTTATTCGATTGGGTATATAACTCTAGTACTTGTAGGTAGTTCTCTCCTATGTTTGAGGAAAGGGATATCATAATGGAACACTCTAAATAGCAATCTAACTAATCTAATGATCTTGTAGTTGTTCTAGATAAAGGGAAGACATACAACTCATTCGTTACTTGGGATTGTATCCTTGATCAACTTAAAGCAATAAAAAGTGGATGAATGAATCATCTAGTTAGTAGGGCAATAGAAAGTTTAGTTTCTATGGAATCTTTAACTTGCTCATTAAGGAAGCAAGGGGACTTCTTATTCGATTGGGTATATAACTCTAGTACTTGTAGGTAGTTCTCTCCTATGTTTGAGGAAAGGGATATCATAATGGAACACTCTAAATAGCAATCCAACTAATCTAGAGATCTAGTAGTTTTTCTAGATAAAGGGATGAAATACAACTCATTCGTTACTTGGGATTGTATCCTTGATCAACTTAAAGCAATAAAAAGTGGATGAATGAATCATCTAGTTAGTAGGGCAATAGAAAGTTTGGTTTCTATGGAATCTTTAACTTGCTCATTAAGGAATCAAGGGGACTTCTTATCGATTGGGTATATAACTCTAGTACTTGTAGTTTGTTCTCTCCTGTCTTTGCGGAAATGGATATCACAACGGAACAGTCTATATAGCAATCTAACTAATCTAGTGATCTTGATGTTTTTCTAGATAAAGGGAAGACATACAACTCATTCGTTACTTCGGCTTACATCTTTGATCAACTTAAATCAATAGAAACTTGATGAATGAATCATCTATTTTGTAGGGCAATAGAAAGGTTAGTTTCAATGGACTCTTTAACTTGCTCATTAAGGAAGCAATGGGACTTCTTATTCGATTGGGCATATAACTCTAGTACTTGTAGGTAGTTCTCTCCTATGTTTGAGGAAAGGGATATCATAATGGAACACTCTAAATAGCAATCTAACTAATCTAATGATCTTGTAGTTGTTCTAGATAAAGGGAAGACATACAACTCATTCGTTACTTGGGATTGTATCCTTGATCAACTTAAAGCAATAAAAAGTGGATGAATGAATCATCTAGTTAGTAGGGCAATAGAAAGTTTAGTTTCTATGGAATCTTTAACTTGCTCATTAAGGAAGCAAGGGGACTTCTTATTCGATTGGGTATATAACTCTAGTACTTGTAGGTAGTTCTCTCCTATGTTTGAGGAAAGGGATATCATAATGGAACACTCTAAATAGCAATCCAACTAATCAGGTGATCTAGTAGTTTTTCTAGATAAAGGGAAGAAATACAACTCATTCGTTACTTGGGATTGTATCCTTGATCAACTTAAAGCAATAAAAAGTGGATGAATGAATCATCTAGTTAGTAGGGCAATAGAAAGTTTAGTTTCTATGGAATCTTTAACTTGCTCATTAAGGAAGCAAGGGGACTTCTTATTCGATTGGGTATATAACTCTAGTACTTGTAGTTTGTTCTCTCCTGTCTTTGCGGAAATGGATATCACAACGGAACAGTCTATATAGCAATCTAACTAATCTAGTGATCTTGATGTTTTTCTAGATAAAGGGAAGACATACAACTCATTCGTTACTTCGGCTTACATCTTTGATCAACTTAAATCAATAGAAACTTGATGAATGAATCATCTATTTTGTAGGGCAATAGAAAGGTTAGTTTCAATGGACTCTTTAACTTGCTCATTAAGGAAGCAAGGGGACTTCTTATTCGATTGGGTATATAACTCTAGTACTTGTAGGTAGTTCTCTCCTATGTTTGAGGAAAGGGATATCATAATGGAACACTCTAAATAGCAATCTAACCAATCTAATGATCTTGTAGTTGTTCTAGATAAAGGGAAGACATACAACTCATTCGTTACTTGGGATTATATCCTTGATCAACTTAAAGCAATAAAAAGTGGATGAATGAATCATCTAGTTAGTAGGGCAATAGAAAGTTTAGTTTCTATGGAATCTTTAACTTGCTCATTAAGGAAGCAAGGGGACTTCTTATTCGATTGGGTATATAACTCTAGTACATGAAGATAGTTCTCTGCTATGTTTGAGGAAAGGGATATCATAATGGAACACTCTAAATAGCAATCTAACTAATCTAGTGATCTAGTAGTTGTTCTAGATAAAGGGAAGACATACAACTCATTCGTTACTTCGGATTACATCTTTGATCAACTTAAAGCAATATAAAGTGGATGAATGAATATACTAGTTAGTAGGGCAGTAGAAAGTTTAGTTTCAAAGGACTCTTTAACTTGCTTATTAAGGAAGCAAGGGAACTTCTTATTCGATTGGGTATATAACTCTAGTACTTGTAGTTTGTTCTCTCCTATCTTTGCGGAAATGGATATCACAACGGAACAGTCTATATAGCAATCTAACTAATCTAGTGATCTTGATGTTTTTCTAGATAAAGGGAAGACATACAACTCATTCGTTACTTGGGATTATATCTTTGATCAACTTAAAGCAATACAAAGTGGATGAATGAATCTTTTTGTTAGTAGGGAAATAAAAAGTTTAGTTTCAATGGACTCTTTAACTTGCTCATTAAGGAAGTAAGGGAACTTCTTATTCGATTGGGTATATAACTCTAGTACTTGCAGGTAGTTCTCTCCTATGTTTGAGGAAATGGATATCACAATAGAACACTCCAAATAGCAATCTAACTAATATAGTGATCTAGTAGTTGTTCTAGATAAAGAGAAGACATACAACTCACTTGTTACTTGGGATTGTATCTTTGATCAACTTAAAGCAATAAAAAGTGGATGAATGAATCATCTAGTTAGTAGGGCAATAGAAAGTTTAGTTTCTATGGACTCTTTAACTTGCTCATTAAGGAAGCAAGGGGACTTCTTATTCGATTGGGTATATAACTCTAGTACATGAAGATAGTTCTCTGCTATGTTTGAGGAAAGGGATATCATAATGGAACACTCTAAATAGCAATCTAACTAATCTAGTGATCTAGTAGTTGTTCTAGATAAAGGGAAGACATACAACTCATTCGTTACTTCGGATTACATCTTTGATCAACTTAAAGCAATATAAAGTGGATGAATGAATATACTAGTTAGTAGGGCAGTAGAAAGTTTAGTTTCAAAGGACTCTTTAACTTGCTTATTAAGGAAGCAAGGGAACTTCTTATTCGATTGGGTATATAACTCTAGTACTTGTAGTTTGTTCTCTCCTATCTTTGCGGAAATGGATATCACAACGGAACAGTCTATATAGCAATCTAACTAATCTAGTGATCTTGATGTTTTTCTAGATAAAGGGAAGACATACAACTTATTCGTTACTTCGGCTTACATCTTTGATCAACTTAAACCAATAGAAACTTGATGAATGAATCATCTATTTTGTAGGGCAATAGAAAGGTTAGTTTCAATGGACTCTTTAACTTGCTCATTAAGGAAGCAAGGGGACTTCTTATTCGATTGGGTATATAACTCTAGTACTTGTAGGTAGTTCTCTCCTATGTTTGAGGAAAGGGATATCATAATGGAACACTCTAAATAGCAATCTAACTAATCTAATGATCTTGTAGTTGTTCTAGATAAAGGGAAGACATACAACTCATTCGTTACTTGGCATTGTATCTTTGATCAACTTAAAGCAATAAAAAGTGGATGAATGAATCATCTAGTTAGTAGGGCAATAGAAAGGTAAGTTTCAATGGACTCTTTAACTTGCTCATTAAGGAAGCAAGGGGACTTCTTATTCGATTGGGTATATAACTCTAGTACTTGTAGGTAGTTCTCCCCTATGTTTGAGGAAAGGGATATCATAATGGAACACTCTAAATAGCAATCCAACTAATCTAGTGATCTAGTAGTTGTTCTAGATAAAGGGAAGAAATACAACTCATTCGTTACTTGGGATTGTATCTTTGATAAACTTAAAGCAATAGAAAGTGGATGAATGAATCATCTAGTTAGTAGGGCAATAGAAAGGTAAGTTTCAATGGACTCTTTAACTTGATCATTATTGAAACAAGGGAACTTCTTATTCGATTGGGTATATAACTCTAGTACTTATAGGTAGTTCTCTCCTATGTTTCAGGAAAGGGATATCATAATGGAACACTCTAAATAGCAATCCAACTAATCTAGTGATCTTGTAGTTGTTCTAGATAAAGGGAAGACATACAACTCATTCGTTATTTGGGATTATATCTTTGATCAACTTAAAGCAATACAAAGTGGATGAATGAATCTTCTAGTTAGTAGGGCAATAAAAAGTTTAGTTTTAATGGACTCTTTAACTTGCTCATTAAGGAAGCAAGGGAACTTCTTATTCGATTGGGTATATAACTCTAGTACTTGTAGGTAGTTCTCTCCTACGTTTGAGGAAAGGGATATCATAATGGAACACTCTAAATAGCAATCTAACTAATCTAATGATCTTGTAGTTGTTCTAGATAAAGGGAAGACATACAACTCATTCGTTACTTGGGATTGTATCTTTGATAAACTTAAAGCAATAGAAAGTGGATGAATGAATCATCCAGTTAGTAGGGCAATAGAAATGTTAGTTTCAATGGACTCTTTAACTTGCTCATTAAGGAAGCAAGGGGACTTCTTATTCGATTGGGTATATAACTCTAGTAGTTGTAGGTAGTTCTCTCCTATGTTTGAGGAAAGGGATATTATTGTGGAACACTCTAAATACCAATCTAGCTAATCTAGTGATCTAGTAGCTCTTCTAGATAGAGGGAAGACATACAACTAATTCGTTACTTGGGATTGTATCTTTGATAAACTTAAAGCAATAGAAAGTGGATGAATGAATCATCCAGTTAGTAGGGCAATAGAAAGGTTAGTTTCAATGGACTCTTTAACTTGCTCATTATGGAAGCAAGGGAACTTCTTATTCGATTGGGTATATAACTCTAGTCGTTGTAGGTAGTTCTCTCCTATGTTTGAGGAAAGGGATATTATTGTGGAACACTCTAAATACCAATCTAGCTAATCTAGTGATCTAGTAGCTCTTCTAGATAGAGGGAAGACATACAACTCATTCGTTACTTGGGATTGTATCCTTGATCAACTTAAAGCAATAGAAAGTACACGAATGAATCATGTAGTTAGTAGGGCAATAGAAAGGTTAGTTTCAATGGACTCTTTAACTTTCTCATTAAGGAAGCAAGGAAATTTCTTATTCGATTGGGTATATAACTCTAGTACTTGTAGATAGTTCTCTCCTATGTTTGACGAAAGGGATAACATAATGGAACACTCTAAAAAGCAATCTTACTAATCTAGTGATCTAGTAGTTTTTCAAGATAAAGGGAAGACATACAACTAATTCTTTACATGGGATAGTATCTTTCACCTACCTAAAGCAATAGAAAGTGGATGAATGAATCAATAGCTGACTAATCTAGTTTGTATGGGTAATGGAAAGTTTAGTTTCAGTTATAGTACTTGTAGTTATTTCAATCCTATTGTTGAAGGGTAATTCGTATTTCTTTCTAAGTTCGTAATGAGTCGCTACTCTAAGTCTTTCTAGTTCTTCTTCTTGTAGTGTCCTTCTAAGGTAGGAAATGAGCCTTCTTGTAGCTTCCTCGTACCTGAAATAGACTAGAGGGGGGGGGGTTAGTGTCTCTTGCCCGGTCTGTAAGGTATCAGACCGGAGAGGCGACTTTACGAGTAGGGAGTTGTGAGGCTTCCCTAGTAAGAGTAGTGAAAGTGGTGCTCGGGTGACGTAGTTAATGCTTACTGTTGAGGAGTAAATGAGGCCCTTTTATACTTGAGACCCTTCAGCTTCCGGTCATGTGGGATCACGCCACGTGTACGGCTAGGATTGAGGCCTTCCTCGGCCCAGGCCCATTAAGGAGGTCCGTGGGCCTTGGCCCAGGAGAGCAACCATGGCTGGTCGCTCTGAGGTCCTCGTGCCTTCCTTGTGCGTGGGTGATGCGAGTAGTGTCCTGCTCAGTTTTTGTCAAGGAGCGTTACCTTGACGTAAGGTCTCCTCGAGCCCGAGAGATGCTCCTCGAGCCCACTGGCAGGTTTGTCCTTGAGAGGAGCTTATTTTGAGGGTTGTCCTCCCAGTGATGGTCGGACCCTATGTTGGTCGATCCACACCTTAGTGACATACTTGGGTGTGGTTGTGCCCTTTGAGGGACGGCCTATAATGCTTTGTCGCGCTCTTAGACCGCTCCAGTTCGTACATGCGGACTGGACATATTTCAACCCTAACATATGTCCCCCTAGTTTCCAAGTATCTTTGTAGAAGATAGTTGAGGAACTATGTTGAAGTAGAGGTCGAGCAGAGCCTCGACTAGTAGTGGGCGAAAAAAGATTTCCGTATTCGCACCTTGGTACCTTTCCCTCCTCCTAAAGATTTCCGTATTCGCACCTTGGTACCTTTCCCTCCTCCTATCTCTCCCTCCCCCCCCCCTTTTTTATAGGGTGCGAGCAGACGTTGCTCGGACCGTATGAAAAGAGGTATTTTTGCTGGGAAAAGATCGGATCCGGGTAAGTATTCCTTGGTGGAATGGAATGACTTCCTGCCGCTTTTTGCTTGCAAAGTATCTCGCGGAGAGATACTTGTGTAAAAGGAATCTCGAGGAGAGATGTATTCATGTTTTTGCTAGCAAAGTATCTCGCAGAGAGATACTTGTGTAAAAGGAATGGAATGACTTCCTGCCGCTTTTTTGCTAGCAAAGAATCTCGCGGAGAGATACTTGTGTAAAAGGTAAGAGGAATGTCGAGGAGGTTAGCTGCATGAGCGGCTCCTCGGTCCACTGACACGTGGCCGTCGGGTTTCCGTGCTTCTGAGATTTTTCGCGATGTTGATCCGAGGAGGACAGACCATGGTCGTCGATCTGTCTTTGTGTGTCTCGAGCAGGTCCGTGCTCGCGCCGCGAGTTGATTACCGTGGTCAGGTAATTCGTTCCGGGTTTGAGAGCGTGTTCGGGCCGGAGCGGGAGCGCGGAGGGCAAAATAGGAAATTCGCCCGGCGGCGGCGATCTGGACCGTTGATCTTTGACACGTGGTCGGTCCGGATGGCGCGAGGGGCAGCGACGTTTCAAATTCCTCGGATACCCTTCTATAAATAGGTGAGGACCGAATTCGTTTTTCACTTTCTGCCAAAATTTCTGCCGAATTCACTTGAGAGAGCGAGGAGCGTAAAAAACAATCGAAGAGCAACTTTTCGTGATCGAGTAGTGCCGTAGTCGAGACTAAGGGAGCGCGAGGAGTACTACCGGTGATCAGAACGCAACTTTCAGGCGAAGTTTCTTCTTTTCCGGCTTCTTTTCAGGCTTCCAACTTCTACCAACTTATAAACAAGTAAGTTTCCGGTTCTTTGCTTCTAATTTCTTGCCTTAATTTCTTCCTTTCGCTTGAATTTCTTGCATTTGCTGCTCTTTTTTCCTTTCGTTGTTGCTCTTTCGTTTTTGTTTCTGATTTCTTTCTCCCGGAATGTTGTCATCTGAGTAATGACCGGTAGATTAACGCCTGAGAATGGCATTGGACTTAAAAAACAGTAAATGGACTTGTAACCGGACTTTAACGGAATCGATTTGGACCGATTTGGCTCGCATGGCCGTAGAAGTAGCTCCCTGTTGATTATGCCTTTGTTTTCTTTCGAGTATACCCCTTGTTGCCTCCTCATTAGCGTATTGTTGTAGAAATAGCCGTAGGAAGTTACTCGGGCGTTTGGTCGCTCTTCGCTTTTTGTATATGCATGTGCTCGCTCCTGTTTAGCTGTATATGCATGTGGTCATGCTGCTCGATTTTTCACTCAGGCTTTGAGCGGTTGGTCGCTCTTTGTATGCTACTCGATCCCTCTTTATTTCTTGCTGTAGAGTAACTTCTTGCCTATTTGTGCCGTTTCTTTCATTTTTTTGTGAGATTTATCTCCGTTCGGGAGGTCGAGCATAATCAATACACATAAACGGACCTCTCGGACTATCACCACCCATCCTTACTATTTTTCTGGCCTACCTTTTAGGATGTCCGAGAGCGACGACAGCCAAAACCGTAACGACGCTCTTGACTACGGGAGCGGCCAGGATACGTCCGAGGAGACGTCCATATCGACTACCTTCCTGGATGAGCTCTCCTCCGATCATGAAGAACCGGCTCCTGAGATCGAGGAGGTTGAGGGTGGGGATAGCGAGGAAGGAGAAGAGGATGACTCCGAGGAGGAGCAAGAGGAGGATGAGTACCGCCTGGAGGTTCGAAAACGGCGGAGAACCGACGAGAGTTTCATCGATGACAGGACCGAGGCGCAAGGGGGTCCTCCCGAGACAGGCGTCCCGGCCGCCATCATAACTCAAGCCGCCCAGGTATTCGGGCGTGACTATGGCGTCCGAGGTAGTCTCGACCCGGCTCCCATCCGGATCGAGAACATGGACGATACCGAGCAGCCTCCTCCAGAGCTTGCTTGGTTCGAGGAGGGAGAACACTCCTTCCAGGAGGGCCAACGTGAGGAGACCGAGCGGCCCTCCCCATCTCGAGTACGCAGGTCCGATCTGCCCGTGCAAACAGTTCGTCGCACGGTTATCAGTAGCGACGATGATTCTCTGGAGTTGATAGGGGATCTCCACGGGAATGAAGCTGGTCCGAGCCGCAGTTTTCCCTCTCCTTCCTTTTCTGAGATGAACAGGAACGCGGAGCGAGAACTGCTTATCCAAGAGCAGTATGGTTTCGACGACTTGATTCCCTATGAGACCATCGATCCGACCCAGATCGATTTTAGTTTCCCTGCACCAAGTAATGTAAGACCTCCTCATCCGATTGAACAGGCAGAATGGGAGCGTGCCAAAGCTACTCTTGAGCGCGACCGCAAGCGCAAGCGCGGTGAGGAGGTTTTGATCTCCGATGATGATGAGGAAATTGTCCATGCCCCGGGTAAAGCCCCGAAGAGATCGAAGAAGAAGGCTTCTCGATCTAAAAAGAAGACTGTTGAGCCCGAGGAGGCCGCCAAAGTGACCTTGGCAAATGTGAAGAAGTTCACTCGCGGAGCCAAGGATGTTGACCTCCCCGATCCCGAGGGTGAGAAAAACGAGGACGGGTCGATCCCGACGACTGCCTCCACGGTCAAAAAGGAGGAGATATCGGCCATTCGCCAAAAATACCGGTTGAGCAAGAGGAAGATAGACATCCTCGTTCCTCGTCCCGATCAGACCTTTTACAATGCACCGCCAGGTTATATGGCTGTGCATCTTTTGACGCTGGATCGAGGATGGATCCTTCCTTTCTGCGATCCTTTCAAGGAGATTATTAATCAACTGGGTCTCGCTCCGTGGCAGCTCCTTCCTAGTGCCTTTGGCACTCTAATTTGTTTCGGGGTGCTCTGCAAGAAGCTCGGGATCCCGGTGAACTTTCATAATTTCAACCAGCTCTTCAGGGTATCGATGAGCTCCGGGAATAAATTTTTCTATTATTTCAACACTCGGCCCGGGCTTGGGTTCATCGTGGACGCTCCGTCCTCCTCGGGCTACAAGTGGTTCCATCGATATATTTATGTGAAGAAGAAGAAGCTCCCCAGTATGAGCGACTCTGACGTGGAGTGGGGAGTGCCCAAGCACTTTTATCGAGGACCTATCTCTGATCGGTACCCTCACCCTGTTGAGTTCGACCCTTGGGTTCAGGCGCTCGAGGAGAAGAATGCTAGCGAGGACCCGGAGAAGTACTTTTACTGGGGGTTGGTGTTGCAACCGCTCCCTTATCTGGCCGGTCTGTCCTCGCCGGTCTACACGGGTTACAAGGACTCGGGCCACACTGATGATCTCCTCTTCGGTAACTAGTTCGAGGACCCCTTTGTGTTTACTTGTGTTTTTGACTTGTGTTTTTACTTGTGTTTTTCCTCCGTTTTTCCTGTATCGAATGCCCTTGCTATTCGCGCTTGCTAACCATTTATCCTCTTCGATCTTGCAGAGTACTGGTTCACTTGGATCATGTCAAAGACGTTGGAAGCCAAGGAGGAGCAAAGGCGCAAACAGCGCTTGGCTGGTAAGACCACGAAGATCCTCGGGTCTTTGGACATTAGCCATCCTAAGAACGCCGCGGAGCATCGAGACGCACTGGCTAAGGAGGGGCTCGCGACAATCGAGGACCCCTTGGAGGCCGTTAAGAGAAAGGCCGTGGAAGATGCGGCCGCTGCCAAGAAGACCGGTGAGGCCGATCAAGGTAACCCGGAAAAGCGTCCTAAGGACCGGGCTCCTCCTGCAAAAAGAGCAGGCGCGAAGAGGCAATTGAACTTGGGCGCGAGCGACCAGCCTGCTCGCAAGAAGGGGACGGCCGCTCTGGATGTCGACCGCGAGGCCGAAATAAAGCGGTTCGTTCAGATGTCCGAGCTGGATCGCGCTCATGAATTGAGCCTCTGCGCTCTTCAGGTAAATTTTATACGAAATTTTCACAAGTATAGTTTGTTTCCTTCTCGCTTTTGCAAAATCTGACTTCTTCGAACTGTTGCAGCTCGAGCATATCAAGGAGGCGTACGCTAATGTTGCAGCGGATCGCTCCGACATAGGCCAAGTGATCGAGGAGCTGGAGAAGACGGTGGCGGCCGAAAAGGCAAAGGCCCAGGTGGCGAACGAGGAGGTGCGCAAGTCCCATGAGAAAGTGGACCAGCTCGAGAGGGAATTGGCCAGGGAGAAGCAGCGAGTCCTGAGTTACAAAGGTGGATATTCCACTCTGTCGCAGTGCATGCAGAAATTCAAGGAAAGTGTGTTATCCTTCCTTGTCGGTAGTCGGCTCGAGACAGCCCGGGACTTCATGGAGTCCGCCACTTACAAGCTGGCTACCCAGGACATCAGGGACACCGCTCGCGAGGAGGGTTTCTTCTCCTGCATCGGGCAGCTGAAGAGGGTGAAGCTCCTTCACGAGGATTTTGATGTGGATGCTCGAGATGACATGCATGCTGGGAGGCGCGATGACATGACCCGGTATCCCGATGAGATCCCTAGCGATGAGATGCATCATGCATGCGAGTTCGGGGAGCTTGTTACGGATCCGGATGTGCCTTACCCTAGTAAGCCTTCATATCTCCCCCGGTGGGTCCCCGAGTGCATCCGGGCCGGTCTCCTTCTTCCGTTCGAGAAGGCTCCTCTCCGAAACGCCAATTGGATTCAACTGAACAAACCGGTGATGGGGCGCGGAGAGGGCTTTGTGGAGCCGGAGCTGACCGCCCATGCTGGTGCTATAAGGGAGGCGCGCGAGAAGGGTGGCGACGCGACTTTGCACAACCCGAACAGCCCTCCTCGAGCCGGTGCCTCAACGAGCAGCGTGCCTGCCAACCAGAGCGAGTTCTCCGCGAGCCGGACCCGTTGAACAAGGCCGAGTATGCTCGGTTAATATTTGTACTTGTAATTTTTCATGTTTTTTCTGAACAATTTCCTGCTTTCTTAACTTGCTATTCGGCCCCTTGTGGCATACTTAATAATTTGTCATTCGGCCCTTTGTGGCGTACTCGATCCATGTTGTATTGTAACATAATGTATGTTTTCTTGTCTTGTCTCAATGCAATTTGCTCCTCGATTTGTTTTCTGTACTTAGCATTTTTCTACTTGCTCCGTAGTTATGACGTATAACTCGAATAGAGTAGTCAAATACAAGTAAGTGAGGATCGAGTAGCCTCGCTCCTCGAGACATAAAATGGCAAGATATTCTTCGTTAACAACTTGGTTGATATTGTTCGAACTCGTGATATAGTTGCAGCGCTCCTCGATTTCCTTTAAAAATCAAGAGAAAATCTAAGTGTTGGGCGAAGTCGATTTTAGATTCTCCTCGATCTCCTTCCGCTCGCCGGTCCCAATATGCAAATCGAGTAGGTTTTCACAATTGAATAGCAGCATAATAGTTCTAAAATTGAACAAGTTTTGAGATGTGGACATTGCATTGATTTGTCGGAAATACAATTACAATGGGGGCTCCTCGGCCAGCTTGCTTACAATGACTTTTTAACAAAAAGCAAGGGGTACCTCTCACTTGGACCAATGAGGAACCCTCCTCGATCAGTGGGCCTTCCACATAGGTTTTCAAAAAGTTTTTCTTCCTACAACTTCAAGCGTAGAATCTCTGGAGGTTAGAAGTGTTCCATGGGTTCTTCAATACCCTTCCCTCCATGTCTTGAAGACGATAACTTCCGTTGGACCTTGCTTCAATTATCTTGTAGGGGCCTTCCCAATTGGGTTGCATCTTCCCAACTTTGCCCAAGATGTCTGCTCTTCGGAGTACTAGGTCTCCTACTTGGAAGTCTCTTTCTCTTACGCCTTTGTTGTAGGTCTTCGCGATGAGTGCTTGATATCTGAGGATATTGGCCAAGGCGTTGGTCCTCGATTCGCTGATTGTCTCGAGATCGAAGAGTCTCTCTGTATGATTGTCCTCGGGTTGGTACCCTTGGATTCTGAGGGTTTCCACCGCCACTTCTGCTGGTATGACCGCCTCGGACCCATAAACTAGCGAGAAGGGAGTCTCTCTCGTAGCTGTTTTTGAAGTAGTGCGGTATGCCCACACCACTCCATCAAGCTCGTCGACCCAGTCCCTGTTGGTAGCGAACCTCTTCTGCAAGTTGTTGACGAGGATTTTGTTGACGGCTTCTGTTTGCCCATTGGATTGAGGATGTCCCACAGAGGTATACCTCCTCTCAATCTTCATTTCCTTGCACCATTCATTGAATCTTTGGCCACAAAATTGAGCGCCATTATCCGAGATGAGGACCCTTGGCAAGCCAAATCGACACACGATGTTCCTCCAGACGAAGTTCATAACTCTTTGTTCGGTGATGGTAGAGACTGCCTCAACTTCCGCCCATTTGCTAAAGTATTCGACCGCAACGATGATGAACTTCTTCTGACCCGTGCCTCTTGGAAAGGGACCGACTATGTCGATGCCCCATATGTCGAACGGGCATGTGATGGCGATGGGCATAAGAGGTTTCGCCGGTACGTTGATCAAATTGGCGTGCAATTGACACTCCTCGCACTTTCTCACAAATTGGGCAGCGTCTTCGCGAACAGTGGGCCAGTAGTATCCTTGTCGAATGACTTTTTGGGCGAGGGTTCTTCCTCCGGCATGGTCGCCGCAACTTCCTCGATGCATTTCTCCGAGAAGTTTCTGAACTTCATGCTCGGCGACGCATCTCAAGTAGACTCCCTCAAAAGACCTTTTGTACAAGTAGTCTCCTTGCATGATGTATCGAGGAGCTTTTCCTTTGATTCTCCTTGCTTCAGCCTTGTCACGAGGAAGGCTTCCATTTTTGAGATATGTTGTTATCTCTTGCATCCAATTCGGTTGATCGTCAATTGCCAAGACGTTTGGCTTTGATGACCACAAGGATGATGCGTTGATTCTCATGAGTATCACGTTCCGGGTATCAACTCCTCCGGAGGCCGAAGCATACTTTGATAGGGCATCTGCCCTTTGATTGAGATCTCTTGAGAACTTTTCAATCTCACAACTTTCGAATTTTTGGATTTCTTCCGTGATGGCGCTCTTGTACTCAGCGAGTGAGTCTTTCTTGGTTCTGAATTTCCCCGAGATTTGCTTCTCGGCCAGTTGAGAATCGGTGAAGAGATGTAGCTTCTTCACTTCCAATGATTTTGCCATACGTAGAGCGATGAGGATGGCTTCATATTCTGCTTCATTGTTGGAGACCGGGAAACTAAGAGTAACGGCGTACTCTAGTTCAGCCCCTCCGGGACTCTTGAAGTATATTCCTATCCCGCCATTTTTCCTGACGAGGATCCATCAACATGAAGAATCCAAACGTCTCCGTGGTCGACTAGCTCTTTGGGTTTTGGAGAGACGGTCTCCGCCCCCTTTGGCTCGTCGGTTTTCTCTGTCAGGAACACTTCATGCCTCTTCCTTTTGGTTTGGGACATTGCCTTAAGTTCTTTTAAAGCATCCTCTAGGGCTTGCATCGGGTTGTTTTGATGGGGTTGCTCTTCGACCATCATCAACGCACTCTTTGTTGCTGAAGAGTTTTCCACTGAAGTTCCTTTGAGGGATACTCCACGAGGAAATCGGCTATAACTTGTGCTTTCTTGGCTACGGGTGCTTGGTAGTCGATGTCGTACTCGCTCAGCTCAATTGCCCACCTTGCCATTCTTCCCGAATTTTCGGGCTTTCCGAGGACTTGTTTGAGAGGTTGCTTTGTCAAGACAACAACCTTGTGGGCACCAAAGTAGGGTTTTAGCCTCCTTGCCGTATAAACGAGGGCAAAGGAAAGCCTCTCGATATCCATGTACCGCGTTTCAGCCCCGGCAAGTACTTTGCTCAAATAGTAGATGGGCAAGTGGTCGTTCCCTTGGATTCGCACTAAAACCGAGCTGATAGCTTCCCCAGTTGCTGCTAAGTACAAATAGAGTACCTCTCCGTCCACGGGTTTTGACAATAGAGGGGGAGCGAGTAGGTATTCTTTCAGCTTCTCGAAGGCTTCCTCGCACTCCTTTGTCCACTCGAAGTGGCTGCTCTTTCTCAATACCTTGAAAAAAGGTAGATTTTTCTCGGCCGACCTTGAGATGAATCTACTCAATGCGATTGATTTTCCAACCAATTGTTGCACCTCATTGATGGACTGAGGTTGGGGGAGATCGAGGATGGCCTTTATCTTTTCGGGGTTTGCTTCTATTCCTCTTTTTGTCACCATGTAGCCGAGGAACTTCCCCCTTTGACTCCAAAGGTACACTTCGCCGGGTTGAGTTTCATGCCATATTTTCTCAAGATTGAGAAGCACTTTGCCAGGTAACCTACATGTTGCTCCTCGGTCTTGCTCTTGACGAGCATGTCATCGACATATACTTCCATTGTTTTACCTAGCTCTTCTTTGAACATCTTGTTAACCAACCTTTGGTAGGTCGCTCCGGCGTTCTTAAGGCCAAATGGCATCACGTTGAAGCAATACACATTGCCGTTAGCGAAGAAGGCGGTTTTAGGCACATCATCTTTGGCCATTTTGACCTGGTAGAAGCCCTGGTATGCATCCATGAAACTCAGGAGGGCGCATCCCGCGGTGGAATCAACAAGCTGGTCGATCCTGGGGAGAGGGTATGGATCCTTCGGGCAAAACTTGTTGAGCCTTGTAAAATTGTTGCACATTCGCCATTTCCCCGGACCCTTCTCCACGAGGACCACATTGCATACCCAGTCTAAGTATCTCACTTCTTTGATGTGGCCAGCTTTAAGAAGCCTTTGTACTTCCGCTTCTATGATGGCATTATCTTCCGCACTGAAGTCTCTTCGCTTTTCTCTAATGTGGGTGATCGACGGGTCTACGTTCAGACGGTGAACGGCGACACGTGGGTCGATCCCCTTCAGGTCCTCGGTGCTCCACGCGAAGACATCAGTGTTATCTTTCAAACATTGGATGAGCTTCATCCTGACTTCAGTGGCCATCTCTGTGCCAATTTTTGTGACCTTGTCGGCACTTCCTTCGACAATTTGGATTTCTTCTAGGGCTTCTCTTGCTTCAATTTGTTTTCCTCAAAGAATTTCTTCTTTTTGGAAGAGGGTGGGACTGGTGGAATCACTTGATACTCCTCGAGCTCCTTAACAGCTCCTACTAGAGTATCTTTGTCTTTCTTCATGATTGCTTTTCTTCGCCTAAGTGACGGACTTGGCTTTTTTGATTTTTCTTCACTCGCGAACCGTGTAGAAACGATAAGGCGCATTGTGAACAAGGGGTGTCTCCTCGGATGATTGCCGGGGGTTGGGTTCTCCAATGGCAACCCTTGAAGTGAACTTGGCCGACATAGTGTAGCATTCCCATGCTTCTCGTATGTCTCCTACTTCTTGTCCGATTCCCAAAGGAGTAGGGAATTTCAGCTTGTTGTGGACCGTGGACACTACGGCTCGGAATTGAGAGAGAGCAGGTCGGCCTAGGACTGCGAAATAATCAAATGGCATATCGACCACCACGAAAGGAACTTGTTGGGTTACCCTTCTAGGAGCGCTACCCATTGACACTGTGAGGTTGATCATTCCGAGCGGCATGATAGGTTGTCCTCCGAATCCTACCAATGCGCTCCTCACTTCTCTGAGCCCTTCCCTTGGGTTCATGTGCATCCTTTTCAAGGTTCCGGTGAAGATCAAGTTTGCCGAGCATCCAGTATCGACGAGGATCCTACCCAACTTGTAGGATTGAACATCCAAGGACACTACAAGTGGGACGCAAGGATCATAGATGTTGCCTCCTCCAGCATGTTTCAGAGGTATCTCGCTATCATCGAAAGAGATAACGTTGGTTCCCGGTCTCGCGGCTTGAGCATACTTCACATCTCGGACCCTGAGGTTGTCCGCCGTAATCTCCCTTTGATTACGAGTGTCGCCGCCGGCGGGTCCTCCCGCAATCGTGAGAGTGCGGATGCTTCCATTTACAGGGCGGTTCTCATAATTGTTGTAATTATGGATGTCGTCGTCCTGGGGGTTTCCTTGGTATGGGTGCTCGCTCCCCGTTTGAGGAGGTGGGGGCAGTAGTGCCAGAGGTTCCTCCTTCCGGATGTAGTTAACCAATTGACCGCCACGTATCATTCTCTCAATCTCGTTCTTGAGCTCGACACACTCATCTGAGGTGTGCCCTTTCCCCTTGTGAAACTTGCAAAATTTTTCCGAGTTCTTGTTCCTTTGGTTTCCTTAATCGGGGGTGGCCACGAGACGTCTAGCTTCCTCGAGACTATATAGTTCAAGATGTCGGATCTTGGCCTATTCAAGTCTGTGTAGTTGCTATATCGTCTTGGAGGTGACCTTCTGGGAGGAGACCTCCTGTCTCTGAAATCATTTCTTGAGTTGCCCTCCTTGATCAACCCAAACTTTTGCTCTTTCCTCTGCTTCCCGGGATTTTGGGGCGAGGAGGGTACTCTTTCTCTTTTCTTTTTCTTTCCCTTTTTCCTTGGGAAGATTGGTTCTCACGGTGACCGTTCTTCGGAATTCCTCGGCTTCGAGGAAGTCCTTGCAAACTTTGGCAAGTTGTGCTTCATTCTCTATACACGATGCTGAGAGTACATCTTGGAATCTGATGTTGGTAGTGTTACCATACAAGTATTCCTTCCTCTCATTGATCGAGTGATCCTCGACTTGGAGGGCTGCTTCATGAAAGCGGTTGATGAAGTCCCTCAAGTCTTCATTGTTTCTCTGGACAATTTCGGCCAAGTACCTCACCCGTCTCTTGGCGTTCATCACTTTCTCGAAACGCTTAGAAAACTCCTTACAGAGATCTCTATATGATTTGATGGATCGGTGAGGGAGGCGCGACCACCATTTCATGGCTTCTCCGGAAAGGTTAGCCGGGAAGAGGAGTGCCTTAGTCCTTGAGTCATGACCGTAGGCATCCATTTTGGTGCCAAATCTTACCAAGTAGTCCTTCGGACAACTTGTTCCATCATAGCTTTCGAAGGTGGGAAAGCCTCTTTCAATTTTGGCTTGGTGGTTCCTGATCTCATCGCACAAAGGGCTCGGATCTTGGTCTTGCTCTCTCTCTTGGACGGTTCCTCGAAGAGTTCTATCTGAGCGTCAAGTGCGGATTTCCTCGCGTTGAGTTCCTCCAGAGTGAGCCTCCTCCCCGTGATCGGATCGACCAGGGGGGTTACCTCAGCTACTGTTCTCAATGCTTGATTCTCTTCCACCGCTTCTTGTTGGTTTTGAGGAGTTACCTGGTTGGGGGTAACTTGATTGGGGAGAGCGGGTGGTGTAGCGACCACCTGAGCTCTATTTTCTTGTTGCGCTACATTTTGCAATGATGCCCTTATTCTTCTATCAATCAGGTCTCTCAAATCATCCGGGGCACCTTGTGGTCCTAACCTCGATTGGATTCTTGATGGTCCAGTCGAGATTGGATCGGCCTGGTGTTGGCTCTCGAATGTGCTTCATCTTGTGCAACAGGTGCTCTTCCTGAGATTGGCGAGGAGCGACCAATGTGGCCCGAGGTTGCTCTTGCACCGGTGCTTGTGGCTACTGGAGCTTGTATCTCGGTATTAACCCTAATAGCCTCATTACCTCCGACATATCCTTGTAAAGTAAGAAGGAATAGACCGTATTGAGCTTCGCCCATCCCGAAATCTGATGGTCGGACGACACGTCCATCAGGAAGGGTGAAGGTCAATGCGGCCGGTTGAGGAGGATTCACTGCCACGGGAGGTTGGTTATTGCTACCGGATGAGGCTGCCCCCTAGACTCGGCGTTGTTTGCGACTCTCAAAGCTCCATAGGCGTTTCCTACCGGGACTCCTTGCGGGTTATTTTCCCCGGATGTCTCATTTGGGAGTGAGTGACATTAGTAAATGCCCCCTCCGTGTAATCCCGGTTCCTTGCAACATTGTTATTTCTTGGCTCCCTAGGAACACCCTCCGTTCCTCCTCCGCGACCGTTATTAGAGGGACGGCCTCTAGGTCGAGGAGGATTTGCGGGTGGTGCATTAGCAAGACGGTTGCTTCTTCTGGGAGGCATATTCGTGAAGTGTCACGAGGAGGAAAGTGGCTCGACCAGTAGGGCAAGGAATGACCTTTTGTGTCGTTCCCACAGACGGCGCCAAATGTTGAAGGGTAATTCGTGTTTCTTTCTAAGTTCGCAATGAGTCGCTATTCTAAGTCTTTCTAGTTCTTCTTCTTGTAGTGTCCTCTAAGATAGGAAATGAGCCTTCTTGTAGCTTCCTCGTACCTGAAATAGACTAGAGGGGGGGGGTTAGTGTCTCTTGCCCGGTCTGTAAGGTATCAGACCGGAGAGGCGACTTTACGAGTAGGGAGTTGTGAGGCTTCCCTAGTAAGAGTAGTGAAAGTGGTGCTCGGTGACGTAGTTAATGCTTACTGTTGAGGAGTAAATGAGGGCCTTTTATACTTGAGACCCTTCAGCTTCCGGTCATGTAGGATCACGCCACGTGTACGGCTAGGATTGAGGCCTTCCTCGGCCCAGGCCCATTAAGGAGGTCCGTGGGCCTTGGCCCAGGAGAGCAACCATGGCTGGTCGCTCTGTGGTCCTCGTGCCTTCCTTGTGCGTGGGTGATGCGAGTAGTGTCCTGCTCAGTTTCTGTCAAGGAGCGTTACCTTGACGTAAGGTCTCCTCGAGCCCGAGAGATGCTCCTCGAGCCCACTGGCAGCTTTGTCCTTGAGAGGAGCTTATTTTGAGGGTTGTCCTCCCAGTGATGGTCGGACCCTATGTTGGTCGATCCACACCTTAGTGACATACTTGGGTGTGGTTGTGCCCTTGAGGGACGGCCTATGATGCTTTGTCGCGCTCTTAGACCGCTCCAGTTCGTACATGCGGACTGGACATATTTCAACCCTAACACCATGTTTGAATGAAAGGGATATCATATGGAACACCTAAAGATCAATCTATTAATCTAGTGAGATAGTAGTTGTTCTAGATAAATGGAGACACAACTCATTCGTTACTGATTGTATCTTTATAACTTAAAGCAATAAAGTGGATGATTGAATCATCTAGTTAGTAGGGCAATAGAAAGGTTAGTTTTTCATGACTCTTTAACTTGTTCATTATGGAAGCAAGGGAACTCTTATTCGATTGGGTAGATACTCTTTACTTGTAGTAGTTCTCTCCTATGTTTGAGGAAAGGTATCATAATTGAACACTCTAAATAGCAATCTAACTAATCTAGTAGTTGTTCTAGATAAAAGAGAATACATACAATTCATTCGTTACTGGATTGTATCTTGATCAACTAAAAGCAATAGAAAGTGGATGAATAATCATCTAGTTAGTAGGCAATAGAAAGGTTAGTTTCAATGGACTCTTTAAGTTGCTCATTAAGGAAGCAAGGGACCTCTTATTCGATTGTGTATATAATCTAGTACTTGTAGTTAGTTCTCTCCTATGTTTGAGGAAAGGGATATCATAATGGAACACTCTAAATAGCAATCTAACTAATCTAGTGATCTAGTAGTTGTTCTAGATAAGGGAAGACATACAACTCATTCTTTACATGGGATTGTATCTTTCATCTACCTAAAGCAATAGAAAGTGGATGAATGAATCAATAGCTGACTAATCTAGTTTGTAAGGGTAATGGAAAGTTTAGTTTCAACTATAGTACTTGTAGTTAGTTCTCTCTATGTTTGAGGAAAGGGATATCATAATGGAACACTCTAAATAGCAATCTAACTAATCTAGTGATCTAGTAGTTGTTCTAGATAAAGGAACACAAAAAACTCATTCTTTACATGGGATTGTATCTTCATCTACTTAAAGCAAATAGAAATGATGAATGAATCATCTATTTTGTAGGCAATAGAAAGGTTAGTTTCAATGGACTCTTAAACTTGCTCATTAAGGAAGCAAGGGGACTTCTTATTCGATTGGGTAATAACTCTAGTACTTGTAGGTAGTTCTCTCCTATGTTTGAGGAAAGGGATATTGTAATGGAAACTCTAAATAGCAATCTAACTAATCTAGTGATCTAGTAGTTGTTCTAGATAAGGGAAGACATACAACTCATTCGTTACATGGGATTGTATCTTGATCAACTAAAGCAATAGAAAGTGGGGAATGAATCATCTAGTTAGTAGAGCAATATAAAGGTTAGTTTCAATAGACTCTTTAACTTGCTCATTAAGGAAGCAAGGGAACTTCATATTCGATTGGTATATAATCTAGTACTTGTAGTTAGTTCTCTCTATGTGCGGAAATGGATATCATAACGGAACACTCTATATAGCAATCTAACTAATCTAGTGATCTAAATGTTTTTTTAGATAAAGGGAAGACATACAATTCATTCTTTCATGGGTTGTATCTTTCATCTACCTAAAGCAATAGAAAGTAGATGAATGAATCAATAGATGACTAATCTAGTTGGTAAGGGTATGGAAAGTTTAGTTTCATCTATAGTACTTGTAGTTAGTTCTCTCCTATGTTTGAGGAAAGGGATATCATAATGGAACACTCTAAATAGCAATCTAACTAATCTAGTGATCTAGTAGTTGTTCTAGATAAAGGAAGACAAAAAACTCATTCGTTACTTGGGATTGTATCTTTTATCAACTTAAAGCAATAGAAAGTGGATGAATGAATCATCTAGTTAGTAGGGCAATAGAAAGGTTAGTTTCAATGGACTCTTTAACTTGCTCATTAAGGAAGCAAGGGAACTTCTTATTCGATTGGGTATATAACTCTAGTACTTGTAGTTAGTTCTCTCCTATGTTTGAGGAAAGGGATATCATAATGGAACACTCTAAATAGCAATCTAACTAATCTAGTGATCTAGTAGTTGTTCTAGATAAGAGAAGACATAGACCTCATTCGTTTACTTGGGATTGTATCTTTGATCAACTTAAAGCAATAAAAAGTGGATGAATGAATCATCTAGTTAGTAGGGAAATAGAAAGTTTAGTTTCATGGACTCTTTAACTTGCTCATTAAGGAAGCAAGGGTACTTCTTATCGTTGGGTATATAACTCTAGTACTTGTAGGTAGTTCTCTCCTATGTTTGAGGAAAGGATATCATAGGAACACTCTAAATAGCATCTAACTAATCTAGTGATCTAGTAGTTGTTCTAGGTAAAGGGAGACATACAAACTCATTCGTTACTTCGGATTACATCTTTGATCACTTAAAGCAATATAAAGTGGATGAATGAATATACTAGTTAGTAGGGCAATAGAAAGTTATTTTCAAGGACTCTTTAACTTGCTATTAAGGAAGCAAGGGAACTTCTTATTCGATTGGGTATATAACTCTAGTACTTGTAGTTTGTTCTCTCCTACTTTGTGGAAAGGGATATCATAACAGAACAATCTATATAGCAATATAACTAATCTAGTGATCTTGATGTTTTTCTAGAAAAAGGGAAGACATACAACTCATTCGTTACTTCGGGTTACATCTTTGATCAACTTAAACCAATAGAAACTTGATGAATGAATCATCTATTTTGTAGGGCAATAGAAAGGTTTAGTTTCAATGGACTCTTTAACTTGCTCATAAGGAAGCAAGGGGAACTTCTTATTCGATTGGGTATATAACTCTAGTACATGTAGGTAGTTCTCTCCTATGTTTTGAGGAAAGGGATATCATAATGGAACACTCTAAATAGCAATCTAACTAATCTAATGATCTTGTAGTTGTTCTAGATAAAGGGAAGACATACAACTCATTCGTTACTTGGGATTGTATCTTTGATCAACTTAAAGTAATAGAAAGTGGGGGAATGAATCTTCTAGTTAGTAGAGCAATATAAAGGTTAGTTTCAATGGACTCTTTAACATTCTCATTAAGGAAGCAAGGTAACTTCTTATTTGATTCGGTATATAAATCTAGTACTTGTAGATAGTTCTCTGCTATGATTGCGGAAATGGATATCATAACGGAACACTCTATATAGTAATCTAACTAATCTAGTGATCTAGATGTTTTTCTAGATAAAGGGATGACATACAACTCATTATTTTCATGAGGTTGTATATTTCATCTACCTAAAGCAATAGAAAGTAGATGAATGAATCAATAGATGACAAATCTTGTTCGTAAGGGTAATGAAAAGTTTAATTTCAGCTATAGTACTTGTAGTTAGTTGTCTCCTATGTTTTAGGAAGGGATATCATAATGGAACACTCTAAATATCAATCTAACTAATCTAGTGATCTAGTAGTTGTTCTAGATAAAGGAAGACATACAACTCATTCGTTACTTGGGATTGTATCTTTGATAAACTTAAAGCAATAGAAATTGGATGAATGAATCATCTAGTTAGTAGGGCAATAGAAAGGTTAGTTTCAATGGACTCTTTAACTTGCTCATTATGGAAGCAAGGGAACTTCTTATTCGATGGGTATATAACTCTAGTACTTGCAGGTAGTTCTCTCCTATGTTTGAGGAAATGGATATCACAATTGAACACTCTAAATAGCAATCTAACTAATCTAGTGATCTAGAAGTTGTTCTAGATAAAGAGAATACATACAACTCATTCGTTATTTGGGATTGTATCTTTGATCAACTTAAAGCAATAAAAAGTGAATGAATTAATCATTTAGTTAGTAGGGCAATAGAAAGGTTAGTTTCAATGGACTCTTCAACTTGCTCATTAAGGAAGCAAGGGGACTTCTTATTCGATTGGGTATATAACTCTAGTACTTGTAGGTAGTTCTCTCCTATGTTTGAGGAAAGGGATATCGTAATGGAACACTCTAAATAGCAATCTAACTAATCTAATGATCTTGTAGTTGTTCTAGATAAAGGGAAGACATACAACTCATTCGTTACTTGGGATTGTATCTTTGATCAACTAAAGGAATAGAAAGTGGGGGAATGAATCTTCTAGTTAGTAGAGCAATATAAAGGTTAGTTTCAATGGACTCTTTAACTTGCTCATTAAGGAAGCAAGGGAACTTCATATTCGATTGGGTATATAAATCTAGTACTTGTAGTTAGTTCTCTCCTATGATTGCGGAAATGGATATCATAACGGAACACTCTATATAGTAATATAACTAATCTAGTGATCTAAATGTTTTTCTAGATAAAGGGAAGACATACAACTCATTATTTTCATGAGGTTGTATATTTCATCTACCTAAAGCAATAGAAAGTAGATGACTGAATCAATAGATGACTAATCTAGTTTGTAAGGGTAATGGAAAGTTTAGTTTCAGCTATAGTACTTGTAGTTAGTTGTCTCCTATGTTTGAGGAAAGGGATATCATAATGGAACACTCTAAATAGCAACCTAAATAATCTAGTGATCTAGTAGTTGTTCTAGATAAAGGAAAGACAAAAAACGCATTCGTTACTTGGGATTTTATCTTTTATCAACTTAAAGCAATAGAAATGGATGAATGAATCATCTAGTTCGTAGGGAAATAGAAAGGTTAGTTTCAATGGACTCTTTAACTTGCTTATTAAGGAAGGAAGGGGATTTCTTATTCGATTGGGTATATAACTCTAGTACTTGTAGTTAGTTCTCTCCTAAGTTTAGGAAAGGGATATCATAATGGGACACTCTAAATATCAATCTAACTGATATAGTGATCTAATAGTTGTTCTAGATAAAGGGAAGACATACAACTCATTCTCTACTTGGGATTGTATCTTTGATAAACTTAAAGCAATAGAAAGTGGATGAATGAATCATCTAGTTAGTAGGGCAATAGAAAGGTTAGTTTCAATGGACTCTTTAACTTGATCATTATTGAAGCAAGGGAACTTCTTATTCGATTGGGTATATTGTAAGAAAATACGGTCAGAGTTACCCCTAGGGTACGCAGCGGAATTTCAAAAATTTTCTTAACATACAGGTTAATTGATTATGCATATGTCGTATATATATAAACACGTCAATTAGAAGACTAACCTTGCTTCCAAAGCAGCTTCCGAGTCTTCGTAATAATCCGGTGTATCTTCTCCTTCGTCGAAGTCGAAGATATCTACAATGCTCCTTATATTTGCAAGACAATAAGAGTTAGTTTCCAGCTCCTAGAACCTCAACCTTGGTATCCACGGATGAACCGCCTATCGGAAGAATGCTAGGATATTCTTTATGTGACCAAGAAGACGGGGCGGCAATTCCTCCAGGTGGTAGCGCGCGCGCGTGAGGCTAAGAGGAGGGGAGAGTTTTATTTTCTCTAAGAAAACTGGGTAGAATGACTGTGAAAGTCTATGTCTGAAACTGTGTATAAATCTCTCTCTAATAGTCTACTATATATAGTAGTCTATAGAAGCCTAAAGCATAAGCAATTAGACTTCGTAAAGGAATAAGAATCTAATTCTTATCGAACAAGGAAATCAATTCCAAGTGTAGATTCATTCCCAATCAAATTAAAACTCAATCAGGAAAATCTAACTTATCCTTTGGACTTCTAATAGAGGAAGGAGTCGAACTCCTTCCCCTACCCAGCCGCGCGCGCGCGCCTAGTCCTACGGGAGGTGGGTCCCACTCTTGGGACCCACTTATATTTCTAAGGCAATCCAAATTCCAAGTAGATTTTTGCCCAAGTGCATATGTTAATTCTAAATTAACATATCCTTTCTAATCAAACCTCCATTATATTTCTAAAATATAATCTTTAATTGTATTTACATAAAATACAATTAATTAGCCAATTCAATTAATAATTCTAAATCATTAATTGAGCCACCAAATATTATAATTAATTTCAAATTAATTATAATCCATCAATCACAATTAATTCTAAATTAATTGCGATTACATCTTCAAGGATATTCTGATAGACTGAATCACCACATAGTGTGACCCATAGGGCCTCACCGTAATAAGCAAGTCCTAGACTAGGCAACATGGAATTCCTAGACGGTTCCATTTGCAATATTAATACGTGAGGACGTTTGAGAGGTTTCTCAAAGCTAACCCTTTCGTTGCGAAACCTGTTGCGCTCAACGCGGCGATGGTAACGTCCCTTCATCTGACTTGCTCGAATGTATCTAGGATCGATGAAGTGTCTATCCCAATAATACATCCACGGGCGTCTCAAGGAGTTGCTTGGTTAAGATATACTTATGACCATCATAATATATCATTTGCACTGGCCAGTGACTTTACCAACACAACTATGCATCAAATCTAATTAAGAATATATAAAACAGCAGATAGAAAGCAATAGGGGTTTTCAAGCAGATAATGGAGATTGGTGATAGTATGGTCCTTCTTAACATAATGGGTCGATAATCATGCATAAATTCCTCGGTCTTGCATAGAGATCTTTGAATCAATCTTGTGTCCTGTTGCAAGTATTAAGCACTACGAAGATAATATGGGTCTGACTCGTCAACAACTAACGTCCTATTGTGTTCCGTAATTATTCAACACTACGAAGATAATTGGTCTGATTGGTCGATAAGTGTCCAAGTGTGCATAATGAACAATACAACATACGAGAATTTTGGTTTCAACTGATCAACGAAATAAAGCAATGACACGAAGTATAATGCGCGATATAGCCATTAGCATGATTATCTTCCCTCGCTAAGAATTCACATACTACCTACCACCAACGATAAATTTAGCTACTCATAATAGGCATGCAATCAATAGCAATCATAGAAGAAAACATATTGAAAGAATATAAAATAAGTAGATAAAAACTGTAAGATACAAAGTTGGACTTTTCTACGGGTAGGCAGGCTTTCGCCTTGCCTGAAAACAGGCACCCAATCAAAAGTCGCCACGTCATTCGCCTTCGCCAACCCTTCGCCAAAAAGTTAAAATAATTATTTTTATTTATTTTTCAATTAAATATAAATTTACTTAAATAACCTTGAATTAGAATAATAAATACAGTTATTAAAAAATATAGTAAAATAAAAATATTTACATTTATTATTATTATTATTATTATCATCTTTTGTTATTCGGGCCAGGTGGGCTGATGACGGTTCGGGCCGGGCCCGAGAACCGGGAAGGTTCGGCCCGGGCCCGAGAACATGCCGCCGGTCAGAAACGGACCGGGAAGGTCCGGCCCAGATTCATATCCCATCTTTGCATCTAATTAAAAAAATAGTAATTTTAATGTTGGATGTGGGATTTGAACCCAAGCCACAACAGTGGAAGTCAGCTTACTTAACCATTAGGAGAATGTTCCAATTTGGTTGAATTGATGATGTTATAAATTTAAGTAATGTATTTTGTATAATGTAAACATTTAACATTTTAATTGTGAATTTGCATTTCATTTTATATTCTTAATCTTAAACTATAATAAATTATTTCTCATTGTTTTTTTACTCTGGTTGATTGACCAACGGAATTACTCATTATTCTAACCTCAACAATGTCCATCCTTACCATATGACTCACATGATGACTAGTTTGTAAACGTGTTGTCTAGTTGATTTATTATTTATGAATTTTCCTACATTTATATTAAATAATAAACTAATTGACACTAAGAACGGATAAAACAACATATATCATGACTTGTTACGTATATGAGGCTACTAAGTTGCTTCTATAATTGTGATAGAGTTAAGACAATGTAAGTTGGTATCTATGAGTCTGAAGGTTTGACTCATTTTATAGTGAATGTTTCATTGGAGAAAATTAATGCACTTATCCATTATCTCGTATCTGACTGATTGTTATCATTTGTTAGTTTGTTGAGTATAGGGATGGCAATGGGCCGGGCCGGGCTTTAAGAGGCCCGATCAGGCCCGGGAAGACTAGCACCAAGCCCAGGCCCGGCCCATGGCCCAGGGCGGGCCTGAACATTAGGCCCAGGCCCGGACCCGTCAGGGCCCGGGCCGGGCTCAGGCCGATACTTTTTTTTTTTTTTTTTTTAGTCAATTATTTAGTAATCTAAATGTTGTTTTTTAGTTATGTAGTGTAGTATTAGTAGAATGGTAAATCTATTTAATTTATATCTTTTTGCTTGAGATCAAATATTTTGATATCACTTTTATCATTTGCTTGGGATCGAATGAATTTCTGTGAAAATAAATTTCGAATCAGTTTCTCGTTTGGTCAATTTTATTCTTGTTTTGTAGGATTGGCTCTTGGATTAGTAACCTATATATTTATGATGAGTAGTCGGATTAAGGTTACACCTATATACAATTAAAATTAATATAAATTTTTATTAATATTGTGAATAAGATTCTAATCGGATAATAAAATTAAGAGAGATGTAGCCCATTTAAAATAACCCTAATATAATCATTTAAATCGATTTTAAATTTAGACATATAAAATAAATATGTGAATATTTGTTGGCCATTTTTGTCATCTGTATGCACAATTTTGATTATTTTCGTTTGGGTGAATACAAACCAAATTTAAATAGGAACGGTTGTATCCCACTCAAATTCAAATCGGATAATTTCGGATTAAATTTGATTCGATTTATTTTTTATCATAACAAATTTCGGGTTAAATTTGATTCGATTTATTTTTATCATAACAAATTTCGGGTTAAATTTGATTCGATTTATTCAGTTCAAATATATTTTTAATCTGATGAATTTGTGTCAATATTAATTTGGATAATTTGGAATCGGTTATCTTGTTGTCAACTTTATTATTATGTTGTCAGATCAAATCCCGGGTTAAATGTAGATATTTAACCGATATATTTCTGATCCTTTATGGACTAAATTGAATTTTGGCATATCAATTTTAAAAGGATACGCCCATTTATATAAAATTAAAGAAATTAAATAATTTCTATTTGTGAATAATCTTTTGTTTGGAAGCTCCATGAACACTTTTTAGCTTCCTTTGTCCACTCTAATTCATGAGTTGGAACAAGTCAATTATATGGGAATGCGAATGGGAAAATAGACGAGAATGAGCGACCTGTCACTGTTTTTTCTTATGAGAAGTCGACTGAGAGAGGTAGCAGCAGCAAGACAGAGACATGAATGAGTGTTCAATTAATTATAAATTTAGGTTGACTATTAATTAAGTAATTGGTAGCCTAGTGGTTTAGTCTTGTGCTATTTAGCCAAAGGTCTCAGGTTCAAATCCTAGCTTTGAATATTTTTGGTAACTATAATTAAATATTTTCAAATTCATTAATAAATAATTTAATTTAATAAAAATAATAAAATAAATCGTCCAAAAAATATTAATAAATCGAAATTATAAAAAAAAATATTAAAATTTTTATTTTTTGGAGGGTAAAAATGACATTTTATAAAATATTAATATTTTTATTATAATTTATTAATTAAAATATTAATAAGGCGACAAGGCGAAGGATAAGGCGAAAGGCGATCGCCAAATATTTTTTGGCGAAGTGTTGTGAACCATTAGATCAAAGATCTAATGGTCTAGATCAGTTTGCCTGATATCAGGCAGCGCGAAGCCTGCCTGACCCTAGAAGACTCCTACAAAGTTACCGAAGGTTGTCAATCTCCGGATGATTGCGATCCTACGCGCTCCAATCTGCTATGAAAAGTATCCCCTAAGCTATAGAACTCCCAGGACAGGCCCCGGGAAGTTCCTACCTAAAACTATAGAGAGAGGTGAGAAAGTAGGCTTGGAAAGATATGATTTTCGGAGAGAAAACTGAGCACTATATATAGGCCCGAAATTAGCCCGCGGCGGTTCGCCCCACAGTGTAAACGCGGAATTTCCGCGTTTTCGACGCGGTTTTGGATTTCTTCACCTTTTCGGACTCGGTTTCAGACTTCTAATGGCCTTCTAACCTCCAGATTCGACCCCTAGACTCCAAATCCTATCCGGAAACCTTCAGATACTCCAAATAGGCTTCTGGAACACCAATTCCTTGTAGACTTCAATAAAAATGCCCGTAAATCTCCGAATTTCAACCAAAACCTGTAAATAAAATCTAAAGGGAAACGTGACACTATTCTAATAAAATGTACTAAAATATAGCTAAATTAACATAGAGGATAGCTAAATTAGGTGAAAAAGACTCGAATGAAAGTGTAAAATACACATTCATCAAACTCCCCAAACCGAACCTTTGCTTGTCCTCAAGCAACTAAGCTAAACTCTAATACAAAAAACATGCAAGACTCAAAATGGAGTTTCATGCCAAATAAAATGAACTAATCTACTGAATCTACCAAATAAAATATGAACAAAAACCATATAAATCAAAGCATGAATATAGGTTGAAGAATACCTCGATTGACTTATACACATCCACATAAGCACTTATGTCAAGACAAGATAGTCTCTTGTAACATTCTCTATCTGGACCTAGTCAGTGACGACGTAATGATGCATGCTAAGATACGAATGGTTGCCCCATGCCTATGAAACTGAGGACTTACTGCTGTTCCACCATGTTAAGACTTTTCCTCAAAAGAGGTCGAACCAGTACTAGCTCTCATCAAACGAAGGAGGGTTCCCTATAAAAGATAACACTCCCCTATTCTACCCATCTCTCAAGTAAAGTCTTAAGTTATTCACCCCTTCCTGAATGGCAGGACGAGGGTGGTCTAGAACAGATGACACTTAAGACAAAAAAGATAAAAAATAGAAAAACACAATTACGAACAATACGAAAAATGAAAAGACTCAAAACTTTGCTAAACTGCTATTTAACTTTATTTTTTGGACCCTTCTTTGCTTTTTTGGGGCCTTCTTTTTTTTTTTCTTTTTTTTTCTTTCCAGATTCTTTTTTCTTTTTCTCTTTTTTTTTCTGGAATTTTTCTTCCTCTTTTTTTTTTTTTTTGATTTTTTTTTTTTAGCCAGCAGTAGCATAACAAAAGGAGAAACAAAATGACTCACACGACTTCCCCAAACCTATTCGAAAGAATAGGTTGGAGTACAAAATTCACGGAAAAGGAAAATAAACTCACGATACGAAAATGAAAAACAGAAACAAGCCTAACGATGGTGTAACCCCCTCCCCAAATCTATTCGGAAGAATAGGTTATAAACAAAGGATCACACAACCTCACACTACCTCCTTCCTAGGCATTTAGCAATCTCAAAGCATGGTGAAGACTTGTTGTCTCTTAGGTACATAATTACTCGGGAAGACAACCATAAGACCCTAACATGCATCATCCTATTATAAAGGCCTTCGTGAACCGCAGTAGAGAAAACACCACTAAGTGATGTCGAGACTACCAAGCTTAACTAAGAGCAATACATAAATGTGACAAGCCAAGCGAGACAGACCTCAAACAAATTCATAAAGATGAAGCATACGATTAATGGCATAGCTAGTTGATTTACCCAATAAAAAAGTTCATAAAATTCGGCAGTAAACTCCATATAAAACATGCAAAACTATCCTAGGATGAATGCAACCTAAAAAATTTAAGAAAGCTGTAAACGTGTAAATGCATATGCAGACGGATAAAAGCATGCGAGGTACTATACTCATCCTACCAATGCCAAGCTCCAAACTAACAACAATAGATCACTTAAATCCCATCCCCCTCATGAAATTAACGCTAGTCCCTAGCAGTAAGAAAATGAGGAAATAAGATATGATACTAGATTTTACCCCATGGTTTGGCCTCGGTCGGCTGAGTATGCTGCTTGTGATATATTGGGCCTCCTCTGTGAGCTTCATAGTGTGTCATCAGGTCTTCTGGTGGGTTTGGTAGTTCCATTTTTAGGCCGGTCAGGAGCAACTCCTCTATCAGAGTCATCATTGCCCGTATTGCCTTCATTGTCACTACTGTCACCATCATCATCACCAGTAGAGTTGCAGTGGCAGGTAGAATTCTCAAGACCAGACGCCGATGTTATGGAATCCTCCATCCTGTAGCCCTCCAATGGGATGTGAACTGTTGAAGGGGAAAGGGCAGTGGTATCAGGACCTCCCTCTCCAATGTTTCACCCCACGAGAAGGTTTCAGTAGGCTGCTCGGTTACTCAGAAGTCTTCTACCTTTTTCTCCAATTTCGACCACATTCTCCACTGTTGCTCCGCCCGATGTCAATATGATGTTCACTTCAGAGGCAGGCAAAGGGCACCCCAACGAGGGACTGTGTACCCATGTCATTATGTTTTGGAACCAAGCTAGCGCTTCGGAATCATCTAGCAACTGCGAACTCAAGATCAAATCCGTCGCTGCGAGAATGTCCCGGTGCCTTCTAGTTCACACGAACTTTGCAGTCCTTGTGATGGAGTGATGATGCAATAACGGTTTCTGTCCCTTCGGTGGTGCATGAATAGGCATAGGAGTCCTTACTCCAGGTGTACTCTAGCTCCTCCTCTTGGATAATCCACGACGTTGTTGCAAAACCCCTTGGCTCGAACGCACATCTAGCGAGATCACCTTCCTTGACATGATTCTTCACAGCAATCATATGGGAATGCTCCCTTCCCCTTGGTATGGTACCTACAAACAGCGATTAGCACCTCGTACGACTCAAAACAGACGCAGATATATGCTAGTGTAAAAGCGAAACACACAAGTGATAAAATCAACAATCGAACTCCCCAAACCGCAATGTCTAGCCTAGCTTCTTCATCATGCAACATACCAACGTAACTACTACATGCAATACATCACATCATGCTCTCACTAGACAACCAATATCCTTGATAACAAGGCTCAATTCATACCATAGCAGCGCAAAAATTCTACCAGCATAAATCCTCATTCTCAACTAATAAGCATTCTATCGTCAAATCCACCAACATTACTCCAATAAACACATTCATATGCAAAAATCCAAAGATAAAGACATATTGCAGAACAAGATATATCATCTAGCAGCAAAATACCCAAATCAACAATTCAAGCAAAATTGAGCATGCAATTGATAGTAAATAACATGTCTAATCATACAAACAACATACCCATGCATCAAATAAGCATAATCGAAGCTCAAATTAAAAAACCCCCAAATTTGAAGATTAGGGTTCTAAGGATGATACCTCAGATCTGCAAATCTAACGAGTTAGGATGAAATCTGTTCGGATAGGATGATAGATCATGTAATAGGCTTCGAATCAAGCTAAAGAACACTCAATTTGGCCATGAAATGAAGAAGTTATGAAGATTTAGAAGCAAAATCGCACTTTTCGGGTTTTTTTTTTTTTTTGGGAGTATGGATGAAGAAGAATGAAGAAAATAATGTTTTGGGGTTGAAATCCGCATTTTTTAAGATCTGGGACTGTGGGGCGGTTCGCCCCACCACGGGGCGGTTCGCCCCGTGCTCCCCAATGCGGGGAGACGGGTCCCGATGTCAGAATTCGCGGTTTAAATCCCGAAACTAATTTTTTTCAAAAAACCACTCGAAAATTCTCACTCAAACAAAAGCATATACGACACAGATATGAACAAATTCGCATATGAGAAGCAAATAGTTCAAGAATGAATGCATGCAGAAAAGCAGTAAAGAAAGCGATAAAAATTCCGGGTTGCCTCCCGGATAGCGTCATTGTTTAAAGTCTTTGACTCGACTCCTGTCTGCGCCTATCTCTTATTTTTGCGGGTACTAGGCTTCCCCTTCATTGATCTCCTTTTCATGCCACGAACCTGTGAATAAGAAAGAATATAGGTTGCAAGACCACAGTAGTGAGTAGTAATATCAGGCGGTTCAGGTGGATCAGGTATGGCTTGCAATACGTGTTGCTTGCCATTCACTTCGATGGTGCAAGTTCTTTGGTAGATATCCATCACTGAGCGTAGTTTAGTCAAGAATGTTTGCCCTAAGAGTATGACATCCCCCGTTCCAGGCGCTGACGCCGGCATAACTACAAAATTGGTGTATATAGATGCTTCACCAATCTTGACCAACACATTTTTCACAATGCCCTCGGGTCTCATAAATGATCCATCCGCCAGTTGCAAAATAGCTCTTTGCTCAGATAGTTTTCCGATGTTGCTCTTTTCAAACACATTCAAAGGAATTATGTTTGAGTAGGATCCCGTGTCTAGTGTGGCACGGACGTCTTCAAGCTCACCAATCCCTACCTTAACATCGAAACTTTTAGGGAGTGGTTCGGGATCCTCTTGCTCCTCATCACTTGTGTCGGCACCAAGGTCCTTCTCTTCTTCCTCAGCACTCACACCTAACAACGTTCCTGATGGTGATTTCGTCAGGTACATCACTAGCTAATGTAATGGCATTCGACTTTACAGTGCTGCTAGGCTGTTTTCGGTCTATCAACTCTTGCATCTTTTGATGGGCAAGCCTAGTGCTCTCTTCCAACTTATCAAGCCTTGCCCTAGTCTTCTCAGAATCTTCCTCATACCGTTTGAGAAAACTTTGTGTGTGATCGACCATCTTCTGCAAGTTCTCCATCAGTTGAGCTGTCTTCGACTTCGGTGGCTCTTTCAGAGCGGGGTTTTCGCAGTGATCATTACCATAGTTCAGCCTACTACGGTTTTGGTTAGGTCCATAAGTTTGGTTAGCCGGTGCATATCCTTGATTGTTACGGTATCCTCTTCTCCAAAATCCACCTCGAGGATTCCTACCGTCTTGTCCGTAGCTAACTTCCTGAGTTCCAAACTCCGTAGCAAAGGCTTCTTCTCCTCCTCGAGCCCAGTTGCCATCATCGTATGCCAGCTACGATCTACACATATGAGCCCCATGCCCATAGTTCTTGCATATTCGGCATACTTCGTTCGAAACAGTTGTTCCGGTGGCGCTCTTGAGGACTTGCTTCAATTCGTTGGTAAAGCACTCGAATTGATCCCCATTCCCCCTGTACAGAGAGGCTTCTTGAGTCGGTGGAGCTTCAGGTCCACGTCTCCTAACCATTGCTCTTGGGTCCTTGACCTGCGAACCTTTAGCAAGCCTTTCGAAAACTGCCCAGACGGCTTCTGCGGTTTCCTCCCAAATATTGCCTCGGCATTGGAAATCCACCACTTGTTGGTTCTCGAAGGTTAGTCCATTGTAGAAGTGTTGGACTAGGTCGGAGAGTTCAAAACCATGGTGAGGGCACTTGTTCGTGAGATCTTGGAACCTCTCGAACGCGGTGTAGATGGTCTCATCATAGTCCTGCTTGAATCCAGTGATTTGCGCCTTAAGCGCGGTAGTCAGAGTGTGTGGGAAGTATTTCTCCATGAAAGCTGAAAAAACCTTTTCCCAAGTGTCCAGCGAGCCTGCTGGAAGAGAGCTCAGCCATGACTTGGCTCTGTCGCCAAATCCCATAGCAAAAACCTTCATCCTCAACTCATCCGTTGTTATGTCAGCTCCGGGTCGTGGGAGTTGATTGAAGAAATCATCGATATCGTGCAAGTACCCCATCACATCTTCCCTTGATAAGCCATAGAACCTCGGAAGTTGTTGGAATGCGTGGTTCTTGATCTCCAGATCTCGGGTTGCAGACGAAAGAACTATCGCCGGTCCCCTCATACGATCTTTGGTGGGTTGTGCCCATGCCTTCAGTGGTCTAGCTTCTGCCATTCCGTCGATTTCCTTGAATAGACTAATTAGAGATTCAGAGAAATCGATTTCCTCTATTTCCTCTAGTGTGCACCTTTCAAGTAGTCGCCTTCTCTGGTTGTAGACTCTATCGATCTCAGCAATTGAATTAGCAAGCGGTGTTCCTGCAGAACGTGTATGCGGCATACACTATCTGTGACAGACTAGGAAAGGTGATTAGAAACAAATAGGAAAGCAGAGAGAGATTAAAAAGGAAAACTAAAACTAGAAGAATTAGGAATCTAAAGCTGTAAATATAAACAAATTAAACAGAAAAAAGGAATATAGTCCCCGGCAACGGCGCCAATTTGATGAACGTGTCAGATTCAGTCAAATAAATTTGTAATAGCCAAAGGCAATCCACAACTACAACGAAAACCGTAGTGTAGTAGTAGAATGACTCGAGTGTCGTTCTCTCAGGACTATACTAGCTTTATCAAATCTAATTAAGAATATATAAAACAGCAGATAGAAAGCAATAGGGGTTTTCAAGCAGATAATGGAGATTGGTGATAGTATGGTCCTTCTTAACATAATGGGTCGATAATCATGCATAAATTCCTCGGTCTTGCATAGAGATCTTTGAATCAATCTTGTGTCCTGTTGCAAGTATTAAGCACTACGAAGATAATATGGGTCTGACTCGTCAACAACTAACGTCCTATTGTGTTCCGTAATTATTCAACACTACGAAGATAATTGGTCTGATTGGTCGACAAGTGTCCAAGTGTGCATAATGATCAATACAACATACGAGAATTTTGGTTACAACTGATCAACGAAATAAAGCAATGACACGGAGTATAATGCGCGATATGGCCATTAGCATGATTATCTTCCCTCGCTAAGAATTCACATACTACCACCAACGATAAATTTAGCTACTCATAATAGGCATGCAATCAATAGCAATCATAGAAGAAAACATATTGAAAGAATATAAAATAAGTAGATAAAAACTGTAAGATACAAAGTTACCGAAGGTTGTCAATCTCCGGATGATTGCGATCCTACGCGCTCCAATCTGCTATGAAAAAGTATCCCCTAAGCTATAGAACTCCCAGGACAGGCCCCGGGAAGTTCCTACCTAAAACTATAGAGAGAGGTGAGAAAGTAGGCTTGGAAAGATATGATTTTCGGAGAGAAAACTGAGCACTATATATAGGCCCGAAAGCCCGCGGCAGTTCGCCCCAGGATTCCGGCGGTTCGCCCCACAGTGTAAACGCGGAATTTCCGCGTTTTCGATGCGGTTTTGGATTTCTTCACCTTTTCGGACTCGGTTTCAGACTTCTAATGGCCTTCTAACCTCCAGATTCGACCCCTAGACTCCAAATCCTATCCGGAAACCTTCAGATACTCCAAATAGGCTTCTGGAACACCAATTCCTTGTAGACTTCAATATAAATGCCCGTAAATCTCCGAATTTCAACCAAAACCTGTAAAATAAAATCTAAAGGGAAACGTGACACTATTCTAATAAAATGTACTAAAATATAGCTAAATTAACATAGAGGATAGCTAAATTAGGTGAAAAAGACTCGAATGAAAGTGTAAAATACACATTCATCAGAGTCCGCTTGACATCGGCAAAATACTGGCTACTGTGCTGAAACGCACTACTTCTCTTACCATAAATCAAAAAGACATAAGTCTACATCACAAAAGCTATGAAGAAGATGTCAGTCAAGCACTAAAACTGGCAAAGTCTGCATTGAAAAAGGCTCAGACTTTCATTGAAGACAAAGTCGAAAATGAGCGCAGACATGAGGAGAATTTGGTGAGTATAAAACAAGAATTGTCAAAGCTGACCACTGATCAGCAGGCAATTATTCTTAAGTACAATAGCCTAAGCACTCTTGCTGAAAATTGCAATGAGTTCTTTTCTCTGCACATTACTCCAATGATGCAATCCATGTCTAAGGGGGAAGATAAACAAAGAAAATCTTCAAGAAAGAAAACCCCTGCTGAAGCGCCATCGACAATAGAACCTCTTGCTGAAAGAGAGCAAAGTTCTAAAAGACAAGCTGAAACAGATTCTGAGTTGAATTCAGCAAATCCGAAAAAGAGAAGAACTTCTGCTGAAACTCATGAATACGATCACACTGAGAGTCATCAAGATCTGAATGAAGATGATGATGATGATAACAATCAGAAAATATCTCAAGCTATAAAAGCTAGACCAATCACATCCCTAACTCTGTATGGCCACTCAAAACATTTCTCTTCTGACCCAAGATCTTCAGCAAGAGATCAAGAAAATGCAAAGTCAAGAAGAAGAAGGCAAAGACAGGAAGAAAAGAGGCTAGCCAACATTGCCATTGGCTCTGGCATTGAATACACAAAGACCAGCAATGAGGAAACAACTCAAAATGTGATCAGAAATGTTCATGGTTGATGGATCTTAAAGCTGGAAGATGTATTGGCAAATGATTTCTTTCCAACTGCTGTACTGAATCAAATGTACACTTGGATTGAATTGAAGGTGAAAAGAAATGAAAGGGATCCTCCTCCCTACCCAAGAAACATTGTTGGGAGATGGCTGAATCCAAAAGTCTTGGTAAGAAGAACATCAATTTGCAAGCAAATGAAGCAAGAACCTGATTTAATTAAACCAATTGATGTTGCTTATTACTCTGACCCTTTAACCAAGAAGTCAAAGAAGAAATATGGCTTGATTCCTTATGAGTATTTCTATCTCACTGCCAAGGATCAAGAAGAAGATCTTCTCTGGTTAAGGAAGATTCATGCTAACAAGGGAATTTCAGATACACAACTTCTCCATGCCAGCAATTGGGGCATGCACTTGAGGGTGTTGCACTACAAAGAAATGAATGGTGAAAAACATCACTATACCGCCTGCAAGAATTCAAGGATCATTCAGCTCGAAGTCCATAAGCTACTTGAAGATTACGAAAAGGACTGTGTTGAATTTTCTGCGCTTTCTGAGAAGAGTGTAAGGGAGATTCTGAGAAAATCTTCTGCTGAAAGAGCTTAAGTCCCTTGTAAAAGCTTTGTTTAGTTTTGTTTGCTGATTTGTGTAGTTATCTCTGAACTTTCTTGTAAACTTAATGAAAGATAACTATCAGCAATAAAGCTTTTGACTCTTATTGGTTTTTGATTATGCAATCTACTTATGCTTACTGTGTTATTATTCAAGTATGCTTGCATTAATCAACTCATTTATTCAAAATCAAAAACCTCTAAAAGGGTAACAATTAATTTAGCCATGGATTGCAAACATCAAAAAGGGGGAAATTTGTTAGGAAACTTGTAATTTTGGTGAGCAATTAACCATGCTAAATTAAGGAAAGTCCAGTAACTAGTACTCTTAAGGTCTATAGGAATTTAGAATTTTAGAGGACATTGTAAAAGTGGAACGTTTGCTGAAGACTTAGAGTAGGTGCTAGATAGGTGTTTTAACCGCTTATGATGTATCTTGTTTTCTGAAAAGAAAAACAACCTATTGAAGCATTTGCTGATGATGTACTTTGTTTACACTAACAAACTATTGAAGCATTTAGAACCGTTCAGAAACTTGAAGAATTCAAAGACTAGAAGATTTCTGAGGATAGGTATCTACAAAGGCACATGTTGCTCAGAAAGTGGAAACTTCAGCAACAGCTTGCATAAGTGAAAATCTAAACAACAGAGTAGGTTGTGCTTGTTGAAACTGAGACTGACCACTTGCTGAAAAACATATGTGACCTCCTTGCTGAAAGTACTTGCATTTGCGCTCCAACGTTCATATTTGAATCTCGTTCAAATGAACATTAAATGCAAAGCATGCACGCGAAGGACATGAAGACTAGAAGACAAATAAAGGACACTGCTGAAAGTACAAAAGCAAGATAGTGACATCTTAAGGAACAAAGCCTTAGAACTCTAAATTCAAAAGGCTCCCTTGATTCACTATAAATAGAGGTCATCCGGCAAAGAGTTGAAATGTGTCAACAACGTGATCAAACTCTCACTTGTGCTTAAACTCACATACCCTTTAAACACTCTTTACTGCCATTGATCCGTTCCAAGACTTAAAGCTTGAAAAAGCTACTTGTGAAGAAGTAGAACATACACGGCTAAGAAATTAGTTAAGTGTTCTTTCTTTCGAATAAGAACAAATCTTGACACCAGAAACATTCAAACTTGTTTACTGCAAAGTATTCAAAGTTTTGTTTCTTAGATTACTTGTTGTAGCTGAATAAGTTATAATCAAGTTATCTCATCCCAAACCTCTCTAACTGAATATACACCCTTTCAGGCGTGAAATTCAGGGGGAACTTAATCGAGCATAGTGTTGCTGATTAAAAGTCCCAAGTTTGGTGGAGAACAAGGTTTCGTTCTCTAGTGAGGTTGGAAACGAAGCAAGTGTGCTTTGGTTTCTGTTGAATCGCTCTAGATAGGTGTTGTAAGGAACCTCAAACTTGTCTTAGTGGATTCAGTCCTAGAAAGGACAAAGTGGATTAGTTGAGAGATTAGGCCACTCTCAGATACCACTATAAAAGTGTTTGTGTGATTTACTTACTGCATTTAGTTTTCAGCAAAGCTTATCTATCTGTACACTGTCACTCTGTTCACTTGCTGAAACTATCACTTACTGACAAAGCACTTATTGTACAAAGACTTCCGCTCTCTGATTTTAAGTATCAACAAAACTCGTTACTGAAAAGTAACTAGTGCTTGCTGAGAAAGTTAAGTATCAGCAAACTCATTACTCAAAAGTAATAAGTCCTTGCTAAGAAAGTTTTAAACGACGAAAGTTTGAAAAGACTATTCACCCCCCCCCCCCCCTCTAGTCTTTTCTTGTTGTTTAAAGGGACCAACAAAATTAAACTGAGAAAAAAGTTACTCGGGCCTCTTGAAAAATCGGGAGGTAGGACCTATGTCCTCCAGACAGGCTCGTTCTCCCCAAGAGTGTCCTCGGACCGGAAGTCCTCCGGAGCATGAAAAATCTTTTGTTCTCAGAAAATTAGACTGAGAACAAAGTTACTAGGACCCTCCAAAAGTTTTCGGAAAATTGAGGGGTAGGACTTATGTCCTCCAAAGGGAGTCCTACCACAAAGTGCCTCTCAAAGATGGTGTCCCACCTCAAAAGCGGCAAGGACAAAAGGCTTCTTAGCAAAAGCGCCATCCTTCAAAAGTGACAAGGACGACAACAAGTGTCCTCCAGAAAAAATCCTTGTCCTCACTAAAAGATTGTTGTTTTATATTGAGAACGGTTGAGGCAAATGGAAAGGAGGTCCTACAACCGATGTCCTTCCGGAAAAAAAAAATTACCATGTATCAAAAGCAGATAGGACAAGTGTTCTCTCTCGAAGTTGCTAGGACACCAAGGGTCCTCCCTAAAAGGTTATACTTCCGACATTATCAACAAGTCGCACCTCCGACGCTGAAATGTTCTTTCATTTAAATTTTTTGCAGGAGGAGGATGATCAAAACGATCATCAAAAGTGTAAGGACCTACTATGCTCGCCACAACAAGTAGGTAAAACATCAAGAGTCCCTACATTCAAGGTCCAATACATTGTGGAGAGGCCATGAGCATCTCAAGTTCTCAACACAAGGAACATCAATGTTATGAAAATGCAAGTAAAAATAAATGTTGGAAGACACTCGGACAGGCAAAAATATAAAAGCATCGGACCATTAATTTCAACAAGGCTCAAGCTACAAGGTGTCAAAGTCACCCATGAATGTGACTACAAGTACATACGTGGAGTTTAAATTTTCAGCATTGCAATTTACAAATATGTAAAAAGCAACATGTGTTCGGCTTGTCCTTAGCAAGAAAACTGTATGTGAAGGTCTCTACAACATCCCAGCTAAGTCTGTTCACCAAGTTGAATTGAATGGGCCTAAAAACATTCAGCTCGGATCTGTTTGTTGCAATCACAAGCGGACCGCACCACAGCTTCGTGTCGGTCGAGAACCACCTCTACTGACCAAAACACCAAAGGAGAGTCACTGAACAACAACAAAAGGATCGGACAAAAAAAAAACGGTTGTTACTCGGAATTTACAACACCAAAATATAAAGATAGAATTTAATTGCTATGACAGAGACAGAGACCTAGGTGATCGGATACACTTCACCTCAAATAAAGGTCCAGTAGTGTCGGACTTGCTGGCTCCAGGCAATCACACCCAAATCCACCTGACTCGCTGCGCGGAGATCAAGAGATGGATGTTAAAGGCTCAGAAAGTCGAGGCCATATTCTGTGCGAAAAATGAAGACCGGAGCATCAAGCCCTACTCATTCGCCCAGAAAATTAAAGCCAAACAACTTACCCACCCATTCCGAACGCTAAGGACGGACTGTAATTCTTTCTCTTGTAAATAAAGGAAGCTCATAGGGTCGGACACACGGGCTTTGAATGTCAAGGATGGATCGAACTCCACAACTCCGAGAAATAAATCTCCCAACTCAAGACCGATTGGAACCAACTGTCCACCCTAACACTATCTCGGACTATAATGTCTCTTACGGTGCACCTTCACGGACCTCCGTCACACTCCAACTGTCGATCATGACACAATGTCAACTTCCGAGATTGGTTCGCCTCATTCTAGTACTAAAAACTAGTAATTACTCGGCAATAGCAAGTTACTCGGACCGGTCTGTCACCTCCGAGATCGAGTCCGCTCGAGCTCAAATATATACCCATCCAGCAAACTTACACAAAAGCAGTATAAATGGAGTGCTCGGAGAAAATCCCAAGTCGGACACCTATGATTCGGAAGACCACATACTCCGACACCGCACCGGTTGGGTTCGACTAACTGTACGGATATGACTGAGTCAAATCTCGTAGCTCAAGATCCGAACGGAAATGGGTTTCGTCGATGGCATGGAAACAATGGCACAACGCTTTTGGTGCTAGCATCTCTGATTTTAAGATCTAGGGAGGCGTTTGGTTCGTAAGATAATAAATAAAAATACAGTTGCGATTTATCGTGAACAGTGAATGACAAAGCATATCTGGCCAGATAATCTTTGTTTTTATCTGTCCATTTTTTCGTTTTGGTCCGTTAAGATTACAGATAATTGGGCCGGATAAATGCTGAAATCCCATTTGGTCCATCAAAATCTATTATCTAGCTAACATTATCTAATCAAAAGAATGAGCTAAATTGCCTAAACTATCCCTAAAATCTTTTTTTTTTGGACTGTGTTGAGATGATTTTACCGTTGTTGGGGTTGTTATGTGATTTGGAAACCTTTGGGACCAATTTGCAAATTTTGGTTGACCTTGTAATTGACTTGATCGTTTTGCCCCTGAGATTTGCTGTGTGGACTTTTCTGCCCCTGGACATATGATTTGACTATTCTTCCCTTGTTGACTACTTTGACCTGGAGATTTACCTTTTTACCCTTGAGACTGATTTGACTCTTTTGCCCTTAAGCTGACTTAGTTTGTTTGCTTGACCACCGTTGACCGATTGTAATCTGGCTTAAGAGAGTATTAATTACTGAAAATTATTTGTTAATGTTCTGAATCTATTAGGGTATATCTTTTAACTTCTGTTTTTGAAAAGGATCTTCATGTAATTTCTGTTTTGAGGGTAAAAGGGTAATTTCCTACTTTCTGGACTAAACTGTTAAATCTAGTTTTCCTTTGGGGACTGTTCTGTTATTATTGAAAAGTGTTGTTCTGTTTTGCAAATACTGCCGAGGGTTACTCCTGCAATTTCGAAATTGGGATTGAAGCCTTTTCTTAAAACTGTTCAAGTTAAAATACTTTTTGTCTTGTTGTTAAGTTTCTAGTTGACTTGCTGATTAGTTGGTTTGTGTTTGAGAGTTTAACCTAGAGATCTCGAGTTCGAACCCCACCTTCGCCACTTCTCCACCGACCTTTTTCTATTACCGGTTTTACTTTCCTTTCGACTTCTAGTTAGTGACTAGTCGTTTTCTGTTTAGGTGCTCCGTCCGTTAGGCCGTAATTCGTTGTACTTCTGTGGTTCTTGCTCGCAAGGTTTAAGGTGAGTGTTCACCCCAAAGTTTGTTTATTTTTAAAACCTGGAAGGCAATGTGTTATGTATGTATATATATATTTACGTGTACTGTATTCTGTATGCTTCCGCAACTGTATGTAGTCCTAAGTATGACTATTTTCTGCATCCGACTTTAAGACTATACACTGTTTTTGTGCTAACTCTTCTGCAGGATTGTTCTCGATTTCTAGAGCTTTGTTGTGTTATTGTTTGTTTTGCTCTGTTGTCTGCTCTGTTTGTGTCTGTTGGCCGGTCGATTAGGTTATAATTAGGTAGACTTGGGTAGGGTGGACTATCAGGTTTATTTGATTATTTCCTAGTCTATAACCTTTTAGACGCGAGGCAAGTCGCTGAGGTCTATTAGGGTCGTAGGATCTGTTTTCCCAAAGTACACGGGGCTCTGTTTCTGTCTAGAGAAGGTCATCTCTGGAGGGAGTTACAAGGGCAATGTGGGAGTAGGAGCAATAAGGCGGGCTGCACCAACGAAATCCGCTATGTTCTGTTATCTGTCTGTCTTCTCTGTTATGTTGTCTGTCTCTATCTGTTGTCTTATGTGTTACACTTTCTTTTAAAAACTGTTAATCTTTTCTGTCTGTTAAAAATTCGAACCTCACTGAGATCCTTTATCTCACACTCTTTCTGTTTTCAAAATCCCTTCCTTGTAGATTCTTTCGAAGGCAAACAAGACTAGGCGTCCAGCGACTGAGAGTTGGGATTGGGTGTTACATTGGGATTTATGTTTTTTTGAAATAAGAAGAAAAACTATTTAAATTCTTCACTATCCGTTGGATTTGGTTATTTTGAATTATTTAGTTACCGTTGAACAGTTACTCTTTTGATTTTTAAGCGTTGTGGCGCCAAAGTCTGTTATTCCGCATTTATTGACTACCGTTGCTTTCAAATTCTAAAATTTATTTATTTTCTGAGAAAAAATTTTATTTTCAAACATTGGTACCGTTACATTTCATGCATCCTTTAAAAGTGCAGAACAAAATATTAGAAATAAAACTATATGTTGTAAATGTGCAAATTCAGATTTCCAGAAACTTTTGACCTGAATGGTTTTGATAAAAAGTTTTCGAAATACCTGACTAATGGAGTTTTAGCAATACTCCAAGAGTACATAACATAATGTTAGAAGAAACAAGGTGTATAAGCTGATGCATGACCTGACGAATTCAACAATTAGTCTTTACACAAAAACAACTTGGAGTCGTACTTCTATTGTAGGAATAAGAAGAAACAAAACATCGCCAAGTAGCACTTGTATGATCAAAATTGTAAACACTAAAACACATTCTACCAAAGTTATAAAATAGAAAATCTTGAGTCTGCAAAAATGAAATTTTCCTTTCAAACCAACAGAGGAACAAAGCTAACATGTACCTGACTCATAATCAGAAGTCAGAACAAAATAAAATCTGAACTTTAAAACACCAACAATCTGGCAGCCAAATATATAACTAGAGGCAACTCTTAAATCCTGGGTTATAATCATTTTAGACCTGAATGTTTAGAATTAAGCAAATGATCGGAGCTTCAAGACTTCAGGTATACGCCAAAATTTCAGAGTATAATGCTAGAATGCTGATATTAACACACCTGACTGGAATAATTCAACAGTTTAGATCTTGCATTACCACCAAAATAGAACTTGACCTAGTACATTTTTTTATTTCTATTTTTTTATTTTTAGAAATAACAAGAAACAGAACAGCACCAAGGATTATAACAATAAGAATTTTCTTAAACTCAACAGTAACAAGTAGTATAAGTTTTAACTAGAATACTATAATCACATAGCAAAATGCTTGAATCAAAAACTTTCTTTTTGCATCAAGTATATAAACCAATATATTCTATCTATAAAAAGAGATAAATGAATCGTTAAGCACCTCTGCAGACCAATTTCTTGCACAGAAAATAAGAAACCAATTGGATAGACCCGATGATATCCAAGCCTAATTCACTACCAAGAAGCAATTCACAGTGAGAAAGAAATAATTTCATCAAATGTCAAAATGAAACAATTGAACAAAAAGAGACCCAAGAGAATTAGCCAACAAGTCAACCAAGTAAATAGAGTTATAAAATTCTACACATGCTCAGTTCAAAAGTGCATAACTTCACAATAGAACATATGATTAGCCCGAATAACAAACAACTAAATACAACTTAAGACCTGAGTTTTATTTTAGACCGGCCTGCTTCACTCATAATGCAACACTTACAGCAGAAAACATGCAAGAATCATGAAACACATAAAACTCAGAATTTTAATGGAATAACCTACAGCAAAGAAGATTTAAGAAGTAAATTTTGCACAAATCTCAATAACACTTTTAAGCAGAAATACATAAACTGGATGCTTTAACTTGCCAAATATATGTACACATAGATGTACTGGAAAGGTGCATATCTGACAAAGTCTTATTACATCTGTTAATGTAATAATATGTCCAATCCTTGAACTACGGATTTGGACGTTCCAAAGGGCGCTCTATTAATATTTAGGGACTACCAAGTGTTATGGACCGTCTCCTAGCATTATGGCCTTTCCCAAGTGATCCACTAAGGTAAATAGAGCAAGCCCAAAGGGACAAAGCCTTGCATATTGGACCAAGCCCATTGAATGCTAATGGGCCCCTTACACCCATGTGGCTCCATCCTAGCCGTCCACTTGGCGCGATCTTGAAGAAGACTACTTAATATGAAGGCTATAAATAGCCTCTACACTCCATCATTTTAAGGTAATCAACAATCTTCCACCAACTCTCCATCTCAATATACTTACTAGGGAAGCCTATAACTCCCTACACGTAAAGTCGTCCCTCCAGTTTGATCCTAGACAAACCGGGTTGTCGGTACTAACCCCCTCCCCCTTCAAGCTTTATTTCAGATCCTAGTAAATCAAGGAAGGTCCCATCAATTCATAGAAGGTCCTAGTAACGCATGGAAGGAACTTGAAGTACAGAGGACGCTCGCGGATTAGCAAGAACTAGAGAGAACCAATATTTTACCCATCAACATTTGGCGCCGTCTGTGGGAACCGTTCAAAAGGTTCTCTTAGTCCTACCAGCAAGATGGTGAATCCTCCCAATAACACACGGAGGACTGGAGAGGAAGTTGCACCACCACCACGTGTTAGGAGCCGTCCTCCTAATAGAGGTAGAGGAAGAGATGTAACTGTAAGAAAATACGGTCAGAGTTACCCCTAGGGTACGCAGCGGAATTTCAAAAAATTTCTTAACATGCAGGTTAATTGATTATGTATATGCCGTATATATATTTAAACACGTCAATTAGAAGACTAACCTTACTTCCAAAGCAAGCACAGCTTCCAAGTCTTCGTAATAATCCGGTGAATCTTCTCCTTCGTCGAAGTCGAAGATATCTGCAATACTTTGATTATCAGCAAGACAATAAAAGTTAGTTTCCAGCTCCTAGAACCTCAACCTTGGTATCCACGGATGAACAGCCTATCAGAAAGAATGCTAGGATATTCTTTGTGTGGCCAAAAAAATAGGGCGCCGATTCCTCCGGCAGGCGGCGCGCGCGTGGCTTAGGTGAGGTAGGGGAGAGCTTTTGTTTTCTCTAAGAAAGGTAGAATAATTCTCTAAGAATTTGATTCTTCAACTGTGTGAAAATCTATATCAAAAGCTCTCTAATAGTCTACTATATATACTAGTCAATAGAAGCCTAAAACATAAGCAATTAGACTTCATAAAGGAATAAGAATCTAATTCTTATCGCACTAGGAAACCAATTTCAAGTCTAGATTCATCCCCAATCAAATTAGAACTCAATCAGGAAAATCTAACTTATCCCTTAGACTTCTAATAGAGGAAGGAGTCGAACTCCTTCCCCTACTCCATCTCGCGCGCGCGCTTCCTAAGGGTGATAGGTGAGTCCCGATTTTGGGACCCACTTATAGTTCTAAGGCAATTCAAACTCCAAGTAGATTTTTCCCATATGCATATGTTAATTCTAAATTAACATATCCTTTCAAATCAAACCTCTATTATATTTCTAAAATATAATCTTTAATTGTATTTACATAAAATACAATTAATTAGCCAATTCAATTAATAATTCCAAATCATTAATTGAGCCACTAAATATTATAATTAATTCCAAATTAATTATAATCCATCAATCACAATTAATTCCAAATTAATTGCGATTCCATCTTAAAGGATATTCGGATGAGCTGAATCACCACATAGTGTGACCCATAGGGCCTCATTGTATTAAGCAAGTCCCAGACTAGGCAAAATAGAATTCCTAGACGGTTCCATTTGCAATATTAATACATGAGGACGTTTGAGATGTTTCTCAAAGCAAACCCTTTCGTTGCGAAGCCTGTTGCACTCAACGCGGCGATGGTAACGTCCCTTCATCTGACTTGCTCGAATGCATCTAGGATCGATGAAGTGTCTATCTCAATAATACATCCACGGGCGTCATCAGTGAGTTGCATGGTGAATCCAATATCTATTATGACCATCATAATAATATTGATACGCTGGCCAGCGATTTTACCAATCACAACTATGAACGACTATGAGCAGTGCTCTCATGTGCTACACATGAGAGATGAATCCTTCACAGAAACACTTATCATCCCCATTTGTATGTAGCCATAATCCTGGATCGTGTCTTAGGTCAACTGCTTATTCAGAGCTGACATCGACGGGTCCACCAAGGATATGGGGCAACAAATGTGATGATAAAGTCCTGTAAGTCCAAAGGACGACTGGCATCACTTCGACAACTTACCGGTTCCCATAGACACTTCGGTGTAGAGTATACATCGATGGGAGTGTCCGGTGGGTACTTCCATTGTTCGATAATCATTCTTCGAACAACTATGCGCAGTTATGGGAATGTTTCTCGATTGTCCAACAATCCGTTCTGTGGCCGTGGGATCGGCTCACACTTGCTCCAACAAGTATAACCTCCACGCATACTAGTCTCATCTGGTTCATTCAGACCCCTACATCCGAGATGAACCTTGACTAGGGAGAGTTTGGGATAGATGATAACTCACATAGCTCCCACTATCTGTGTGATCGGTCATCTATCCGAGGGGACATGTTTAATATCAATACAGACAAAAATAGAGATATGACATGCTGCATGCCTGGTGTAATATAAATATGAAAGCGATACTCAATAGTAAAACGACAAACATATATCATATTACGTTGACCTGTGTAATAGTACATATATGCCCTCTATAAGGGCTCCATGCCCTTAATAAGGACTGTCTCTAGGACAAATACACTATCAATCTCCCACTTGGACTAGAGCCAGTCACCTTTATGCCTAATACCCAGATTAGCATAATGTCTTAAGTGGACTTGCACTGATAAGACCTTGGTGAAAGGATCTGCCACGTTGTCCGTGGTAGAGACACGTTCTATACTAACTTCTCCTCTATCAATAATCTCACGTATAACGTGATACTTTGTAAGTACATGTTTGTTCTTGTTTGTAGATCTAGGCTCCTTAGCTTGAGCGACGACGCTCGTATTGTCCCAATAAATCGTTATTGGACTAGGAGCAGGAACAACCCTCAATTCCTTCAAGAACTCTGAAATCCAGACAGCTTCTTTCGATGCTTCTGATTCAGTAATGCACTCGGCTTCTGTGGATGAGTCAGCAATCGTGGCTTGCTTAGAACTCTTCCAACAGATAGCTCCTCCGTTCAATTTGAATACGTATCCTGTCTGTGACTCAAAGTCATCAGGATCTGATTCAAATCCAGCGTCGACATAACCAGACATCTTTAATTCTGGTTCTCCACCAAACACCAAGAACATTTCCTTAGTCCGTCGAAGGTACTTAAGAATGTTCTTTACAGCAGTCCAGTGAGGTACTCCTGGATTCTGTTGGTGTCGACAAGTGACACTAAGCACATATGCCACATCGGGCCTTGTGCAATTCATTGCATACATTATAGACCCTACTGCCGAAGCATAGGGCACACGACTCATTGCATTTCTTTCTGCATCAGTTTTAGGACTATCCTTAACTGATAAGACAATCCCATGCCTAGCTGGGAGAAAGCCTATCTTTGAGTCGTCCATCTTATAACGCTTCAGTATTTTGTCGATGTAGGTGGACTGTGTCAATCCTAACATCCTCTTGGATATATCTCTAAAGATCTTGATCCCTAGGATGTAGTTCGCTTCACCCAAGTCCTTCATCGAGAAGGTACTTGATAACCAAACTTTAGTCTCTTCTAGCATAGAGACATTGTTTCCCATGATCAAAATGTCATCAACATAGATGATCATGAAAACGATTCCCTTGTCGCTGTGCCTAGTGTAGACACAGGGATCTTCCTTGCTTCTGACGAAGTCAAATGATTTGACAGCTTCATCAAAGTGGATATTCCAGCTCCTAGACGCTTGCTTTAGCCCATAGATGGATCTTTGTAATTTGCATACAGCAATTGGCCTGGTTTTACTAATAAAACCTTCCGGCTGTACCATATAGACCTCTTCCTCAAGGTTGCCATTGAGGAAGGCAGTCTTTACATCCATCTGCCAGATCTCATAATCATAGTAGGCAGCTATCGCAAGTAGAATTCGAATGGACTTCAATTTTGCTACCGGTGAAAAGGTTTCATCGTAATCGATGCCATACCTTTGCGTGTAGCCTCTCGCCACAAGTCTAGCCTTGTGCATTTGTACCTTGCCATCGGCATCTGTCTTTCGTTTAAAGACCCATTTGCACCCAATAGGTCTAACCCCTTGGGGCAAGTCTACCAAGTTCCAAACTTGGTTCAGGTACATGGAGTCCATTTCCAATTCCATGGCCTCTTGCCATTTGTCTGAGTCAATATCAATTATTGTCTCTTTGTAGGTCTCGGGATCTTCCCGATTTGATAAGTCGACATCAAGTTCACTGATGTCTTCTATCATAAAGCTTTGCTTCTGAGGTCCTTTTAGGATCCTCTTCGACCTACGGAGCTCGACTGGTTCTGGTGCTTTTCTTTTCTGGCTTCGTGTAACACGAACATTATCATTGGGCACTAATGCATCTGGTCGCTCCCCGCGACCCTGTTCCCTAGCGGGAGGCTACTCTTGTGCAACTTGTTGCACAGTTTGGTTGACAACGGGTTTTATTGGTGTGGTTTCAACTGTTGATCTAATCACAGGACTCCCACTGACTATGACATGCCTAGCAAGTGTCATATCATCTACCCTTGTCTTCTTCGAAAGCTCCCACTGAACTTGAGTCCAAATCAGAAGATTTAGAGAACTCATGTTCGCGAGTGTCAAAGTCTTGAATTTCTTCAAGTTCTATCATGTCATCTAATCTCTCTTCTTCGAGGTATTCTGCTTCTAAAAACTTAATGTTTCCAGATACTATCACCTTGTGATCTTCAGCATGATAGAATTCATAGCCTCTCGTCTAACGAGGATAGCCTATGAAATATACTTTGACACCCTTGGCATCTAACTTATCAGTGAGCATCAGTTTGACTATCGCAGGACAGCCCCAAGGTCTAAGATAGCCCAGTGAGGGCTTCTTTCCTTTCCATAACTCATAAGGAGTTTTCTCCACTGATTTAGATGGTACACGGTTCAGAATGTAGATTGCAGTTTGTAGTGCATATCCCCATAGATATTTTGGAAGAGTCGAGAATCCAATCATTGATCTCACCATGTCTAACAGGGTTCAATTCCTTCTCTCAGACACACCATTTAACTGTGTTGTTCCAGGAGGAGTCCATTGCGATTGAATTCCATTTTCCTTCAAGTAGTCGACAAATTCTTCACTAAGGCATTCACCTCCTCGATCTGATTGAAGAGTGACTATCCTTAGGTTCAATTCATTCTCGACCTCATTCCTAAACTCCTTGAATTTCCAAAGGTCTCGGATTTATTTTTCATAAGATAAATATATCCATACATTGAGAAATCGTCAGTAAAGGTAACGAAGTAAGGATAACCCCCACGCGCATGGACTTTAAAAGGTCCACATACATCGGTATGTATGAGCTCTAAGCAGCGAGTGGCACGAACACCTTGTCCAACAAAAGGTTTGTTCGTCATCTTACCCTTAACACATGATTCGCATGTACCATATGATTCAAAATCAAATGGTTCTAAGTAGTCCAACTACCTTAGTCTTTGAATCCGTGTTTCATTGATATGGCCTACCCGACAATGCCATAGATAAGATGGATTATTCTTCCTACTTGAAGACGGTTGTTTGTTATGTATTTGAAATAAAGGTAGACTACTTTGCAAAATATATAAACCATTCACTAAGCGAGCTTTTCCATAATACTGGTTATTTAACGAAAAATAACAAGTATTATTAGCAAAGGAAAAACCCCAGTTCTCCAACAATGGAATGAAAATAATATTTCTGACAATGGATAGAACAAAATAGACGTTATCAAGTTCTAAACATTGTCCTGATGGTAAATCTATCTTGCAGCGTCCAACGCGTTTGGCTTCAACTGGATTGTTGTTCCCAACATGCAAGTCGATTTCACCTTGCTTGACTAGCTTGTGTTCAATTATCCCCTGCACATTATTACAAATGTGCGAGCCACAGGCTGTATCTAATACCCAACCATTGGAGTCAAAAGTAGTCATGTTCATTTCAATAACAAACATACCTGAGCTAGAAGCCGGCGGCTTCTTAGCTTGATCTGCCCTTAGTTTAGGACAATCATTCTTCCAATGCCTTTTCTGCTTACAGAAAAGACATTCATCTGTGCGTACCGTTCCGCTCCTCTTGAACTTCCTTTTCTGGTTCAGACGCTTAGGCCTATCACTCGAAGTGTTAGCCTTGGCTCCCGAATTTCCCTTACCCTTAGCACCTTTGTTTCTCGGGTTTAGGTCAGACGGTTGCCCAACATACATGATCGACTTTTCCTTCTTAGGAAGAGTTTGATCATATGTCTTCAGCAGATTATGGAGTTCAGGCAGTGTTACGTCCTTCGTATTCATGGTGGTTAACGATGAACTGCGAATACGAACTCGGCAATGATTGAAGGACAAAGATCACCATGATCTTATTCTCATCTTGAGAACATGTTCAGACATGTTCCCTCCTTCATTGAGCTTGCATCTGTGTATCTCTTTGATCAAATCAAATTCAACACTTCTAGCTGTCGTCTTAAAGACCGACTCAAGATGCTTCAGCATCTCATACGGCAACATGCTTTCATGTTGCCTCTGCAGCTCATTGCTCATTGCCGCCAGCATAATACACTGCGCGGATCTAGCATCCTCATGATGCTTATCAGACTTTGCCTTGTTGGCTTGATTCCAAATCAGCAACTTGATAGGCGTCTGATTCTCGGGACACACGGGATTAGCCTCGTCCAAGACGTACTCAATCCTTTCGTACCTTAGCACCAAACATATATTCCTGATCCAATCTAGGAAGTTTGGTCCGGTCAAAATTTGCTTCTCTAAGATAGCACGGAGCGAGATACTCGCCATTTCGGTTTTCCAGGAGAAATAATATAGAACGAAAATAATAAATCAACTATTGAAATATTATTTCTAAATACACAGTCAATATAACTAAACAACAAGGTCCTTTATTTGTTTAGCTCCCACTATTTTCACATATGCTTGCCCCCAAAACAAAAATACGAGTAATGTCCAACAAGTTACCGTAGTGGCCAAGATCCAAATCCATACTATGCTATACTCCAACGGGGGCTGGTCGCATAGCATAATATGATCGGTAGGACTATCCAATTGCGTCACGCAACTCTTGGTTGTTAAATCTAATTTAATCTGATGCCCTACATTTTGTACCTATTGAGGTCGCTAGATAAAATATGCAGTAAGTCAACCATAGGCTTACTCTAATCTGACGATCACTGCGACTCTGTAAGACGAGGTCGCCAATACAAGAAAACGCAATGAAAGTTCAGAATTAAAGCACCCTATGGAAAGCATCTCAGAAATACATACATATATATATTTCTGTACTTATATTGGTTGGGGCTTGTCGCTTGAAGGTTGTTATCAGTCATCTACAAACAAATAAGGGCGCCGCCTACCCATCATGCATGAGCGGTCTACACGTAATGGATGTCGCCTATCCATTCTAGTTCTAAACGCGGTCAAGCACATAATGGGTGTCGCCTACCCATACATAAAATATGCGGTCCGACATATAAGAGGGCGCCGCCTACCCTCGCATGCATAGCGGTCGAACGGAACGTAAAATACTTGGTATTTAAACATGCATTGTCAAACAATAGCATATCGAGCAAACAAAACAAGTAGTAGCCTATGTGGATGCCAAATGACTTCATAATTTCATTATGAAAATTATAATCCCATACTTATAATCTCTATGACATAATTGAAAATTTGGACTAGATTGAAAAATCAAAAATTCTATTGACCAAGTAGCAATTTTCAAAAACCCGAAGGACTTAATTGTAATTTTTGAAACCTTGAAGGTGTTAAATCTAAAATTCAAAAGTAGAAGGACTAATTTGCAATAAACAATAAGTTGATAAATTACAAATAAGCCCTTTAACTTTATACTAATTAAATTTAACCCCTCTAGTTAAAAAAAATTACAATTAAATCATATTTATATTCCAAATATAAAATTCAATCCTCAAAATTTTTAAAAATTCGATTTTGGGTCCAACCTGAAAAATATATATATATATTAAAATATGGGACGGGACCTAGCCTGCAGGCGCCCTGCGGCTGTAGGCGCGGGGCGCCTGCGTCACGCAGGCGGCCCGGTCAATATATATATAATTTATTTTATTTTTTTAAACTATAAATTCTAAATTTATATAAAAACAAAACTTTTGAAAATCAAATTAATCATAGAATCAATTGCATCCACATATCTACAAAATCATACAATATATATATGTATATACGTAATCAATTAACTTGGCTCTGATACCACTGTGAGAAAATACGGTCAGAGTTACCCCTAGGGTACGCAGCGGAATTTCGAAAAATTTCTTAACATGCAGGTTAATTGATTATGTATATGCCGTATATATATTTAAACACGTCAATTAGAAGACTAACCTTACTTCCAAAGCAAGCACAGCATCCAAGTCTTCGTAATAATCCGGTGAATCTTCTCCTTCGTCGAAGTCGAAGATATCTGCAATACTTTGATTATCTCCAAGACAATAAAAGATAGTTTCCAGCTCCTAGAACCTCAACCTTGGTATCCACGGATGAACAGCCTATCAGAAAGAATGCTAGGATATTTTTTGTGTGGCCAAGAAGATGGGGCGGCGATTCCACCAGCAGGTGGCGCGCGCGTGGCTTAGGTGAGGTAGGGGAGAGCTTTTGTTTTCTCTAAGAAAGGTAGACGAATTCTCTAAGAATTTGATTCTTCAACTTTGTGAAAATCTATATCAAAGGCTCTCTAATAGTCTACTATATATAGTAGTCAATAGAAGCCTAAAGCATAAGCAATTAGACTTCATAAAGGAATAAGAATCTAATTCTTATCGCACTAGGAAACCAATTTCAAGTCTAGATTCATGTCCAATCAAATTAAAACTCAATCAGGAAAATCTAACTTATCCCTTAGACTTCTAATAGAGGAAGGAGTCGAACTCCTTCCCCTACTCCATCTCACGCGCGCGCGCGTCCTGAGGGTGATTGGTGAGTCCCGATTTTGGGACCCACTTATAGTTCTAAGGCAATTCAAACTCCAAGTAGATTTTTCCCATGTGCATATGTTAATTCTAAATTAACATATCCTTTCAAATCAAACCTCTATTATATTTCTAAAATATAATCTTTAATTGTATTTACATAAAATACAATTAATTAGCCAATTCAATTAATAATTCCAAATCATTAATTGAGCCACTAAATATTATAATTAATTCCAAATTAATTATAATCCATCAATCACAATTAATTCCAAATTAATTACGATTCCATCTTCAAGGATATTCGGATAAGCTGAATCACCACATAGTGTGACCCATAGGGCCTCAATGTATTAGGCAAGTCCCAGACTAGGCAAAATGGAATTCCTAGACGGTTCCATTTGCAATATTAATACATGAGGACGTTTGAGAGGTTTCTCAAAGCAAACCCTTTCGTTGTGAAGTCTGTTGCGCTCAACGCGGCGATGGTAACGTCCCTTCATCTGATTTGCTCGAATGCATCTAGGATCGATGAAGTGTCTATCCCAATAATACATCCACGGGCGTCTTCAGTGAGTTGCATGGTGAATCCAATATCTATTATGACCATCATAATAATATTGATACGCTGGCTAGCGGTTTTACCAATCACAACTATGAACGACTATGAGTAGTGCTCTCCTGTGCTACACATGAGAGATGAATCCTTCACAGAAACACTTATCACCCCCATTTGTATGTAGCCATAATCCTGGATCGTGTCTTAGGTCAACTGCTTATTCAGAGCTGACATCGACGGGTCCACCAAAGATATGGGGCAACAAATGTGATGATAAAGTCCTGTAAGTCCAAAGGACGACTGGCATCACTTCGACAACTTACCGGTTTCCATAGACACTTCGGTGTAGAGTATACATCGATGGGAGTGTCCGGTGGGTACTTCCATTGTTCGATAATCATTCTTCGAACAACTATGCGCAGTTATGGGAACGTTTCTCGATTGTCCAACAATCCGTTCCGTGGCCGTGGGATCGGCTCACACTTGCTCCAACAAGTATAACCTCCACGCATACTAGTCTCATCTGGTTCATTCAGACCCCTACATCCGAGATGAACCTCGACTAGGGAGAGTTTGGGATAGATGATAACTCACATAGCTCCCACTATCTGTGTGATCGGTCATCTATCCGAGGGGACATGTTTAATATCAATACAGACAAAAATAGAGATATGACATGCTCCATGCCTGGTGTAATATAAATATGAAAGCGATACTCAATAGTAAAACGACAAACATATATCATATTACGTTGACCTGTGTAATAGTACATATATGCCATCTGTAAGGGCTTCATGCCCTTAATAAGGACTGTCTCTAGGACATATACACTATGAGTAACCACTCCAAGCGCTGATAAAAATAGTAATGTTTTGGGAAGAGAACAAGATGTGAGAGGACTCACTTCAAGTGTCATGATGGACAACGAAGGAAATAGGGGAAAAGCCTTGAGGAATACAAACATGATTGATATTTTGAGCACTAGCTCTTCCGTCAAAGAGCCCGAGATCCTCTCTCCTATTCATTGTTGCAAGGGGTTACAACAAGAATGTGAGGAACAAAGATGTGCAAGTGGGAGGCCTAGTTCTCCGGCGGGCTGACATACTTGGACAAGTGAACAAGATGCAACCTAAGTGAGAAGGACCCTACCAGATTTTGAAGGCAATTAAGGACCATTTCATTCGATGTGATAGTTGGAAGGGAGAGAAAAACACCGGACTAGGACTCAAGAGATGCCAAGCCTATTACGTCAATAGGAAACAAGTCTGGAACTTGTAAAGAGGAACTATTAAGAGCCTAGGACCGGAGGAATATGAGAGAAAAGATGAAAAGTCGGACAAACATGTAAAAAACGTTTGATCTCAACTTTTTAAAATTAGAAAAAAAGGTCTCGGACCATTTTGAAAATTTTGGAGAATTGGTGTTCTCGGACCATTTTCAGGTCTCCTTGGTCCTACCAGACGCGTCCTCCCCGAAGGTGTCCTCCGACAAAAAGTGTCCCGGATCATGAAAAAACTTTTGTTCTCAGAAAATTAAACTGAGAAAAAAGTTACTAGGACCTCAAAAAAATTTGAAAACTCGGGAGGTCGGACCTATTCCTCACGAGAGACGAAGTCCTCCGCCTAGTTCTCCCAAGAGACAGTATCGTCCGATGAAGTCCTCCGCCTAGTCCTCCCCAAGAGTGTCCTCGGACCGAAAGTCCTCCGGAGAATGAGAAAATCTTTTGTTCTCAGAAAATTAAACTGAGAAAAAAGTTACTCGGACCTCTTGAAAAATCGGGAGGTAGGACCTATGTCCTCCAGACAGGCTCGTTCTCCCCAAGAGTGTCCTCCGGAGCATGAAAAATCTTTTGTTCTCAGAAAATTAAACTGAGAACAAAGTTACTAGGACCCTCCAAAAGTTTTCGAAAAATTGAGGGGTAGGACTTATGTCCTCCAAAGGGATTCCTACCACCTATGTCCTCCAAAGGGAGTCCTACCACAAAAGTGCCTCTCAAAGATGGTGTCCCACCTCAAAAGCGGCAAGGACAAAAGGCTTCTCAGCAAAAGCGCCATCCTTCAAAAGTGACAAGGACGACAACAAGTGTCCTCAAGAAAAAATCCTTGTCCTCACTAAAAGATTGTTGTTTTATATTGAGAACGGTTGGGGCAAATGGAAAGGAGGTCCTAGAACCGATGTCCTTCCGGAAAAAAAAAAATTTTTTACCATGTATCAAAAGCAGATAGGACAAGTCTTCTCTCTCGAAGATGCTAGGACACCAAGGGTCCTCCCTAAAAGGTTATACTTCCGACATTATCAACAAGTCGCACCTCCGGCACTGAAATGTTCTTTCATTTAAATTTTTCGCGGGAGGAGGATGATCAAAACGATCATCAAAAGTGTAAGGACCTACTATGCTCGCCACAACAAGTAGGTAAAACCTCAAGAGTCCCTACATTCAAGGTCCAATCCATTGTGGAGAGGCCATGAGCATCTCAAGTTCTCAACACAAGGAACATCAATGTTATGAAAATGCAAGCAAAAATAAATGTTGGAAGACACTCGGACCGGCAAAAATATAAAAGCATCGGACCAATAATTTCAACAAGGCTCAAGCTACAAGGTGTCAAAGTCACCCATGAATGTGACTACAAGTACATACGTGGAGTTTAAATTTTCAGCATTGCAATTTACAAATATGTAAAAATCAACATGTGTTCGGGTTGTCCTTAGCAAGAAAACCGTATGTGAAGGTCTCTACAACATCCCAGCTAAGTCTGTTCACCAAGTTGAATTGAATGGGCCTAAAAACATTCAGCTCGGATCTGTTTGTTGCAATCACAAGCGGACCGCACCACAGCTTCGTGCCGGTCATCGAGAACCACCTCTACTGACCAAAACACCAAAGGAGAGTCACTGAACAACAACAAAAGGATCGGACAAAAAAAAAAGGGTTGTTACTCGGAATTTACAACACCAAAATATAAAGATAGAAATTTAATTGCTATGACAGAGACAGAGACCTAGCTGATCGGATACACTTCACCTCAAATAAAGGTCCAGTAGTGTCGGACTTGCTGGCTCCAGGCAATCATGCCCAAATCCACCTGACTCGCTGCACGGAGATCAAGAGATGGATGTTAAAGGCTCAGAAAGTCAAGGCCATATTCGGTGCGAAAAATGAAGACCGGAGCATCAAGCCCTACTCATTCGCCCAGAAAATTAAAGCCAAACAACTTACCCACCCATTCCGAACGCTAAGGACGGACTGTAATTCTTTCTCTTGTAAATAAAGGAAGCTCATAGGGTCGGACACACGGGCTTTGAATGTCAAGGATGGATCGAACTCCACAACTCCGAGAAATAAATCTCCCAACTCAGGACCGATTGGAACCAACTGTCCACCCTAACATTATCTCGGACTATAATGTCTCTTACGGTGCACCTTCACGGACCTCCGTCACACTCCAACTGTCCGATCATGACAGAATGTCAACTTCCGAGATTGGTTCGCCTCATTCTAGTACTAAAAACTAGTAATTACTCGGCAATAGCAAGTTACTCGGACCGGTCTGTCACCTCCGAGATCGAATCCGCTCGAGCTCAAATGTATACCCATCCAGCCAACTTACACAAAAGCAGTATAAATGGAGTGCTCGGAGAAAATCCCAAGTCGGACGCCTATGATTCGGAAGACCACATACTCCGACACCGCACCGGTTGGGTTCGACTAACTGTACGGATATGACTGAGTCAAATCTCGTAGCTCAAGATCCGAACGGAAATGGGTTTCGTCGATGGCATGGAAACAATGCATCTCTGATTTTAAGATCTAGGGAGGCGTTTGGTTCATAAGATAACAAATAAAAATACAGTATGCAATTTATCGTGAACAGTGAAGTGAATGACAAAGCATATCTGGCCAGATAATCTTTATTTTTATCTGTCCATTTTTTCGTTTTGGTCCGTTAAGATTACAGATTATTGGGCCGGATAAATGCTGAAATCCCATTTGGTCCATCAAAATCTATTATCTGGCTAACATTATCTAATCAAAAGAATGAGCTAAATTGCCTAAAATATCCCTGAATAGTGTCCGTGAAATATCTATACTGCCCAAACTAATAATAATAATTAAAAAACACAGAATTTCCTTCTGATTTCCCCCTTCTTCGACATTCCACTGCCTCATCCTCACTAATACCGTTGCCGCCGCCGATTAACTGTTCAGGTGAGTCTGAATCTCTACTCCTACGACTTACCATCTGTTAGTCTGTCGATTTCCTTTCATTATTATGGATAAACTACGTTTGTCCCGCCACTGTCTGCAAGCAATTGTATATCTCTCTGCTTTGAATGTGCCAATTAGGTTATTCCATTTAATCCTATGTAACCGGGCTGGATGTCACTAAAATATGTGTTGTGAGATATATGTGGGTCAATTTTGCACTTCAATTGTCTTGCTGGATTATTATGCCACATAGGTGCTCTGGTTGATAGTTTTATTTTCCCCTCTGAGTGTTTCCTTTTGGTAACACCGTGTCAGTTTACAGGTAATTGAATCGGAACTTTTGTATTCGTGTGTGTGTCCCTCGTCGTATTTATGAATCGAATCATTAATCAATGATAGTTAATTCAACTGCGAATTTTCACAGAACTTTAGTATATAGATAACCTGGAACTAGTAAATTGGAGACTTGAGTACTAAGTAATAACTAGTGGCTTGCTAGAGAGATTGTTCAGTTGTTAACTAGTCTATATTCTTGGTTTAATAGTGGTACTAATAACTGCTGACTTACTTATTATGTTAATAAATCCTAAACTCATTATGTTGTTGAGGGGTTTACATTTTATACTCCCTATTTTCAGCATGTTCATTTTATTCGTTTAGTCATCATGATTGTTGCTAATCTTGAACCAGGCTAGCTGGTACTGATGCGTATATAATAAAAATAAGATGTGCATATGTTTATTGGAACTAGTAAATTGGAGACTTGAGTACTTTGTGAACTAGTATCTTGTGAACTTTGTTGAAACCCAGTTTTCTCGTGATTATAACCCTCTTCTGGACTTTATTCAGTGCACTGTTTGAATAAAATTGCAGATGCGCATGTACTTGAGAACATATGCACTTGATCAAATGGTGCAAGCTGCAAGTTCCTTGGCAGGACTTTGGGTTATCAAGCGGGCTGAGCAAACTTTACAAGAGCTTGGGGTTAGTTTCCAATCTTTCTTAGTACTGTAAAGTATGAAGTTTATTCTTCTTGCACTGTGTACTTGTTGAAACTTTGCTGGTCAGTCTACTTGTCACTGAATCCATACTATATGATTGTGCCTGCTCTGTTACCTTGCCTATAGCCTGCCATCGAGACCCTAATAGACTGAGAAGCAGAGATTGTTAGTGCTAGGTTTACAAGAGAATATTTCCAATACTTTCATCTCCTGTCATCGAGACATTGACTTCAATTTGTTTTTGAATATTTGCAGAACTGCAATTAAGGAGGCTGCCGAAGCATTTAAAATGGCTTTGCTGGATCCTGATAATCAAGAAATTGATCAGGTAGAGCTTACTTGCATGTCAACGAATTATTTAGTAATTTCATAATCCTTATCCGAATATAGGAAATGTAGTAGCTTGATTAGGCTGAAATATAATATGGTCTGTTATTTGCTAGCTAGCTACAGTGGCATATTATAATGTGAGATAGATTAAAGATCCAATAACAAAACCACAAAGTTGTGTTTGTAGGAACTATAATTGATTTTACCTTATGAAATCCATGTTCGATCATTCAAACATAGCCTCCATGATATGTTAGATACTGGACTCAATGTTAACCTTAAGTAATGCTACATCGTTTATAACTAATCTCACTTGTACATATGAATGAAGTTTTTCCTGAATTTCAGGATACAGGATGAGTGATTTAGTCCAGTAAGCTAAAAAACGGTGGCTAAAGCCTGTTGAAGTGTTTTTCATACTGCAGAATTATGATGAGCAACAAATCACCCATCAAGTCCCTCAGAAACCCACTAGTAATTTTCCTCTCGTATCTCTCTCAAAATTTGGTGGTTTTTCTTCTCTATACGGCTGTAATTCGTATCCACTGAAATTAAACAGGTGTCTCTTGTATTTGCCACTGTTACTCTGACATAGTTTATAAAAGACAACATTTTAACCATTATGTATTGTTTGCATTATTTACAGTCTAATCGGAAACTGTAACTTTATTGCAGTATTTACAGTCTAATCGAAAACTACCCGTGCACCATTTAATATTGTTTATTAAATTCAACTATTAAGGTATGTGGGAGTGACCTTACTATACCTCCTCTTCGTCATTTCTATAAATACCCCCCAATGTTGTAGTATTATACTTCAACACAGCCTCATTCGCACATACTATTTCTGAAGTACTGAACTGCTCCTAAGGAAATGTCTCTTTCCCTTGCAATTTTAGCACATTAATGTATTGTTTTTTCTGTTTTTCATTATTAATGTCCTTCCTCCATTAACATCTGTATTGATTATAATTTTTTTCTTTTCAGATTTGTGGGCAAGCATGGCACCTTCCTCCCTCTCGCAAGATGACATTTTTTTCCCTCCGACAGGTGACTTCACAAGGGAAGAGGAGGAGCTTTTTGTGCACGTTATGGCTGAGCATGCTGAAACAAACGGGGTCCTCATACATGACATGTGTATATCAATCACTAGGGCTATGAACATCCTCAACAAAAGGTTTCCTGGTAAGTTTGGGGTGAGAAAGATGCGTAACCGGTTTCACATGCTCGAGGTCTGTCACGATGATTTTGGCCGCATACGAATCCTCCCTGGCATAACCCATAACCCGGAAACCAATACCATGAGGGGTTCTGTTTACACTTTGAAAGACATATCAGAGGTACTTGTGATTTATTGCTTTCGAATTGAACATGTTTTTATTTTTTATTTTATTTATACTTCTATCTTGAATTGAACTTCTTTACTCAAAGCCTTCTGATGCACTATTTTTGACATTATCAATGTAGAACTACACTTTTGGTAAGGCTTACCGCGAAGAAGGTGAGTCACAGTGGAATGACCTCATTAAGATTTATGGGCCTGGTCCCACTAGAGAGGATTTTGTTGAACCAACACACTTCATCACTGTGAGCAGCTCGAGCGTGGAAACACCTCCTAAACCTAGGAGGAACTCTCGAAGAACCACTGCTGCGGCTAGAGCTCCTTCCGGGGCAGTCTTGTTCTTTAGGTCCTGGACACCATCGCTTGGTCTCAGTCCGTCGTGAACTGATTCCTCCGCAAGAGAATCAAGAAATACCGGGTGAACCTGGTCCCATGCAGCTTGGGTTCAACAATTATCACTCCAATGCTCTCAGCCACGAGTCGGTAAGCTCAACTGGCATGGGTCCGGGATGGGAACATCTTGGCATGGGTCCGGGATGGGAACATCTTGGTGGAAACCAAGGCACACCACCACCTCCTAATCCTTATAATTTCGACCAATTACGTGGACCGGAAAATGTGCATCCTGGTATGAACCCCCTTTACCCTCAAGCTGGATATCAGCAGCCCGGTGGCGACACAAATGTCCACATGGGAGTTGTTCCCTATGAGCAGGCTGGAGATGCTAATGCACAGATCATGAATCCTTATGGGTTGGGATGGATGGGTCTTTGAATCAGTTATTTGGAAAACACCATTAAGCATATTATTAATTTCCCTTGTTGAACCTTCTCTATGTTTTTAATTATGTTTCGTTTCGTTTTCACTATAGACGGTATGGTTATTCTATGGAGTCTGCCACCATTTCGCCTTCATAAGAATTGATGTATTTTGTAATGAATGAAGATCTGTATTTTCATTGTAATGAATGAAGATCTGTATGATTTACTAGAAATGTTTCTGTCTTACAAATTTGTAAGACTGTGTAGCAACCGTAACTTGTAATACTGTCAAGTATGCCTAATTTTCTGTAGTTTGGTCTAGTACGTTTTGTCTGTGGGGTTTCTAAATTTTCTGGTGAAGTTATTATATAAATTTTCTGGTGAAGTTATTATATAGAAGTACTATGGTGTTGTGTTCTCTATTTTTACATTTTTAAGAGAGGGTGCATTTTTTCAACTTTTTTTCTTCTTCTTTTGTTTTTGGCTATCTGCAAGTAAAAAAGAGTTTTCTACTTTACATACGTGAGAAAGGTTGCAGAGTTCAGGTCCTTCATGATCTCCAACAGACTACAACATTAAATGCTAGAACATTAAAACTTGGGCTACACTTGTGTTTCAATCAAAAATACAGGTAGCTAAACTTCAGCAGAGTTTTCCATTCGACCCATGTTTTTTATCAATATGAACCTATTTAAGTGTGTTAAATAAGCTTCCAAAACCTTTTCAAAACCATCTGCAATACAGAATTAAGTCATGTAATTGGGAAAAAAATCTGCAGAACTTGAAGCTCTCAATCAATTTGTTTGGAACTTTCTGTGTGCATGCTCTTCATGTAACTGGGACCTTATATTCTCTGTTTGGACTAGAGGTTGGCTAATCCAAACATGATTTTCATAACTACTTGGTAGTAGGGCTGGGGTCGGACGGGATTTACGGGATATCGGGATTTCGGGCTCGGGAATTTCGGGATCGGGACAATATTTGGTCATCCCAGTCCCGTCCGAAATAATGTCGGGATATTTCGGGATTGGGAATTCGGGATTCGGGCGGGATTGGGCGGGAATTCGGTTTCCCATCTTTAGTTTTTGCGTTTTTAAGACAAAATAAAAACTCTTTTATACACGGATGCATAACATTTTTTTTTATTCAATATATTGCTATTAATATAAAAATTCAACATATTTTTCATCAATAGTAATCGTAATTGAAACATTAACAACTAGTTTTAATCAAAGCAAAATAAAATTAATCAAGCAATCTAGTATAGATTTACTTGGATCCATGGATGGAACAGTAGACACAGCGACAAGAAAGGATATAGTTTCGAGGTTGTGCTTGTCGTAGTATAACTGTATGTTAATTACTAGGTCTAACTAGGTTTTAGTGATAATTACTAGGTATATATATATATATATATATATATATATATATATATATATATATATATATATATATATATACCAGACAATTGAATGAGGAAATTGTCTTTTATTGATACCAGAAACTTCCAGAGAACTGGAGGGGGATTTTAAGTGACTAAAATTAAATAAAGTTGATATTATACATGCAAAATGTGTATGAATAAAAGACAGTAAATGAAATGATGGCAGGAGTTAACAAAATAAAATAAACATAAACTTAAAATATGTAAGTGATCGAGGACCCCCAGTTTCTCTCAAATGATACTTTTGCAAGGGTCACCACTGATCAATAAACAAAAATAAAAGGCGGCTTAGCTGTCCAATAACATAAGTTAAAGTACAAAACTTTAATTTAAATCGAACCTTTTTATTGATGGAATTTGAGATACAACTTCAATGAGGGAATTTGAGAGTACAAGTACCGATGATCGGATTTTTTCTAGCTAAGAACAAAGATTACAAGGCTATTACTACTAGTAGGCTTAAGGGAGTAGGGAAGAACGAAGTAGAAAGGAGAAGGGATAAGGTATGAGGGAGAGAGTGATTGAGAGTGATAGAGAGTGATGAGTGTGTGTCCTAAAGATGGAAGGGTGTCTTCCATTTATAGGAGTAGGAGGGATGGTTTTTCAAAAAGTAAATAATAACTAATAATGATTTTTTGATTTTTTGATTTTTATTTTATTTTATTTTTTTTAATTAAAATCCGCAGGTGAACAGTACCCTGTCGGTGAACAGTAACTTTTTTTTTTTAAAATAATAATACTTGTACAAATACACATGCAAGAATTTAAAATCCACTATTTCCGAACAAGGGTTCGGAGTCTTCTTCAGCGTCTTCTGATCTTGAGGAGGCTCTTCTTTCATTGGATGTTGACGTCGTTGCCTCTGGGATGAATTTTAACATAATTGCTTGTATTTCTTCAGGGGTATTTGTTGTAGTAAGTAGTGCTGTCATCTTCGATCTTTGTGCTAAAAACTCCGTTCTTTCTGGAATTCTTCCTTGAACTGCTTATGTGGCATTTGCATTTTGTATCCAGGTTTGTATACTTGATGGGAGAATGCTCTGAGGTATTTTGAAATTATCCCACCATTTCACTCTGTATCTTCTACGAATCAATGGAAAATTTGGATGAGGAGAGCTTGGTTGTGCAATTTCAATTGTCCAATTAATGACCCAAGGTAAATAGAATTTTGTGCAAAATAGGCTTAATGGTTCAAAACGTCTTTCCGGTGGTGATGGTTTGTATTGTGTTCGGAAAAGTGTATAGGAATTTTGGACTGGAGGTTTTAGTATTTCTGGAGTAGAACCAAAATGTTCCCACCAAAGTGAGAACCACTTGGGAAATTTGCTAGGATCACAAGTTTTGTATTCAAACTAGAAAAGCCAGGTATGCCCTTTGTTTGGCCTTTGGATAAAGAAACCACTATACCAAGCTTGCATATAATCTCAATAGTTATAAGTGGTTCTGTTTGAACTCTTGTCTTTGGGGTCAGTGTTTAAGGATAATGGTAGATTTAGTGGATAGGCCCAGTTACTTGGCGAGATAAATTTGAGAATTTTGCAGGTAGAGTAGGCTATGTAACCTTCGGAGAAGTGGTGTTTAATAGTAGCTGAACTGGTATTTTCAAGTATAGCTTGGTAAAAATCAGGTGTTTTCTCAGTATCCCAGGGTTTGTAGTACCAATTTTTTTCAAACATTTCTTCTAGTATCCTCCATGGATCATGAATAGTAGGGTAGCCTTCTATAGTTATTATATTTTGCCATGGTGCTTTCATGAAGTATTCTGACTTTTGGTGGAAAGGAATGGTTGCTAAGGAATTTGTGTTTATTTCTGGAGCTTTTTGGTAGGAATTTACAGACGAGGATTGGCTTGGTAATTTTTCTGGTTGTTTTGTTTGTAGAGCTTTTATAACTTCTGGTGATTCTAAAAGGCTTTCTAGAAGCATAAGTCTTTCTTCAAGGTTGGTTTCTTGCTTCGGTATTTTGAGGTTTGGATCTGAAGTATTTTCTTGGTTTTTCTCTTCATCACTAACTACGACGTCATACCATGATCTGGGTTTCTCACGGTTTGTAATACCTTTTCCTTTATCTTTCGGCGGCATTTGCTCTGTTTTGAAGGAATTCACGGGTAAGAAAATCTGGTATGAAATTTGTATCTCCTTTAATAAATTCAATCTCAAAATCAAATATACTTAGTATAGCCTGCCATCGTGCAAAAATCTGTTTTGATGCAAGATTTTGAACATCCTTTTGTAAAACTTCTTTTGCACTTTTACAATCTATTCTAAGTAAAAATTGTTTATTCAATAAGTCACTTTGAAATTTTTGAATGCATAAAACAATACTTCATATTTCTTTTTTGATAGTAGAGTAATTTTTTTTTGTATCATTCCAATGTGCAGAGGTGAATTGTACAATATATTCTCGTCCATCTTGTTGTTGCTTTAGTATCCCACCATAACCTATATCTGAGGCATCAATTTCTACAACTTTTGGCAAGTTAGGATCAGCTATATGTAGACAAGGAATTTCAAGCACTTGTTTTTTAATTTCTTTAATTAAAGTTGTATGTTTATCAGACCATGGTACTGGGTTCTTTTTAAGTCGGTCATGCAACGGTTTTGCCATCCTGTTTATATTAGGGCAAAAATCTAAAACATAATTTAAACTTCCTAAAAATCTTTGTAACTGCGTTTTATCAAGAATTTTGTCAGGGAATTTATTTGCAAATTGTAAAGACCTTTCTATAGGGGTTATAGTTCCTTGGGTTATGTAATGACCTAAAACCGAACCTTAGTTTGGAAAATACTCATTTTAGATTTTGAAACAACAAGACCATTTTGCTTAGTAATATAAAAGAATGTTTTTAGGTGTTTAAAGTGTTCATCTATCGTTTTGGAAAATATGAGAACATCATCTATGTAAACTAGACAAAATTTAGAGTAATCATTAAATATATCATTCATGATTCTCTGAAATTCAGAAGGTGCATTTTAAGGCCGAATGGCATCACGTTCCACTCATACTGTCCGAAAGGGACAGTAAAAGCTGTCTTATATCTATCTTTTTCCGAAATTTGTATCTGCCAAAATCCTGACTTCATATCAAATTTTGAGAATACAAAAGAGGAATGAAGTTTTTGTAATAAATCTTTCTTATTAGGGATTGGATATCTTATCCATTGTAAAGCAGTATTAAGAGGCTTGTAATTAATAACTAATCGTGGTGTTCCTCTTTCTATTTCTAAAGCTTTATTAACATAAAAGGTTGCACAACTCCAAGGAGACCTAGACCTTGAAATTAGTTTTTTATCCATTAAATCCTTAATTTCTCTTCTACAGTGTTCTTCTAATTCATGATTCATTTGAATAGGACGAGCTTTAGTAGGAATTTGTTTCTCAGTAAAATTTTCTTCATATGGTAAATCAACTATATGCTTTTTTCTATTCCAAAATGCATTTGGTAGTTCTGCACAAACTTGTTTTTCGAAAACATCTTGCCATTTTGCTATTTTTGATTTTATCTCAGGGTTTTCTAATTGTGCTTCTATCTTTTTTACCGAAATACTTTTCCTAATATTTTCTAAATGAAAATGTTTTTCTTGTATGAGATTATTTATACTATTTTCGTGAATTGAATAAGCTTTTATTAAATTAAGGTTTCTAGTTTTAGGTTTTTCCAAAAAATTGAATTTTAATGTCTTATTATTTGTTTTGAAAACAATAGAGTTATTTCCTACCATATATGGAGTTATTAAATTTATAAATGGTGTTCCTAGTATAACCGCATGATGTATGTCATGAACCAAAACAAAAGATGTTTTTAATAAGGTTCCTTGATTTAGTATAGAAGCATCAGTTTTAGAGTTTACTTTTAATTTTGAATTGTTAGCTGCTGAGAGCTTTTCATTAGTCTTTTCTTGAAATTTTTCAGGTACAATACCCGATTTTATACAGTTTAGATCAGCCCCTGTATCAAATAGTGCAATTGTATTTATAGTAAAGTTTTCAGAAAATTTTAATGTTATTTCTATTATATATTTTCTTGAAGTTATTTCTCTAAGAATGAACAAGAAATTTTCTGGCACTTTTATATTTTCAACACTTCGAACATTTTCGTTTTCATCTTTATCTATGTCTTCATTACCTTCTTCAGTTTCATTTATATCTTTCATTTGATCAATAATATATTTAATGGCTTCAGTGTCCTGTTTTTGCCTTTCTTTTAGTTCTTTTAATTCTAATTTTACTTCTTTGATTTCTTTATGCAATTCTTGAATTGTTATGGGTTTCTTTTTATCACATTTTCCTTTACCTAAGATGTTTGTTAAATCATAAGTATTTTTCGAAGTACTAGGTGTTGATATATCTTTTTCTTTCTTATCAAAAGTACTTAAAACTTTATCAAGGTAATCTTTCTGTAATTCAGCATTTTGTATATTTTTTAATAGTTCTATATGAAATTGTTGTTCTTTGGTAAGTACACTAACATGATTTTCAGTTTCGGATCCTGAGCTATGGCTGGAGGTAACTAGTTCATCTAATTGAAGGTTTTTATCATTTTCTGAAGAAAAGTTAGATTCATAGTCAGAGTTGGAGCGATAATTACTACAATTTTCATCTTCAGTGGAATCTATGAGAAGATTGGCTATCTTATTTCTTATCTCATCTTCTAATTGTAATTCTTGTAATTTTTTATTGAATCTACAATACCTAGTTGTATGTCCTATCGCCTTACATCTATGACACTGGGCTGTTTTATACCAGTCTTTTGAATTTTGATTATTCATTGGCTTTGTACTGTTAGATTTTTTATAATAGTCTTCTCTTGGTTTGAACTTCCTATTATTATTAAACCTTCTATTAGAATTATAGTTCTTTTTTCGTGACTGAAACTGTTTCTTATGGGTTTTCTCATATGATTTTCTACATTTTCCTGAACACTCCATATTGAGCTTATTAGGGTCAATGTCAAACTGTTGGCAGAAAGTTCCTAATTCTAACTTAGTTTTCTTAAGTTCCCACTTTAAATGTTTCTGTAATTTTAAATCTTGGCAAATTTTTAGTCCTTCTTGTTGAGTTAAGCTAACTAGTTGACCATAGGTGAATTCATCATAATCTATTATTTGTTTTCCAGTATTTTCTCTAATTTTATTTCTAACTTTTTCTCCTAAAAGGTTTGGTAATCCTGCTAGAAATTTTTCTTTCCAAAATGGTTGGTTTGAGTCTTCTCTAAGCATAACTCTAGTTAAGAAAATATTTTTATAACTTTGGAAATCACTAAGTTTTCTACATCGGAGGTTTGAAAGAAGCTCGGCATTTTTATCTTTTAAATGAGAAGGGTCACCTATGAAATGTAAAGAAATTGTAAGGATTAGCCTAGAAACAACATCTTGTTTTAAATTTCCATCATTATCTATTATTGGAATGTTTTCTTCATCTATCTGTACTGCATTTAGAATTTCTTCTTGTTCTTGGGATGTGAGATAATAATCCCACCATCCTTTTAATTGACCAGAGAATCCTGCTATAAGGATTTCTGCTATAGTTCTATCTTTTGTTCCTATTTGAGTTTTATAAGCATTAGCAGACATAGTCATTTGTTGAAGTACACCAAGAATTTCATACTCCGATTTCCCATCTATATTCCAATCATAAACAGAAGTAGCATTAAAACGTGATTGGGCTAAAGGTTTAGCTAAGCTTAAATCACTTGCAGGAGTTATTTCAAGTGGTTGTTTCCAATAAACTTTATTAATATGTTTTGTTGGCTCTTGGAAGTTTTCTAAGGCCTTACTGATTTCAGAATCACGACTTAGTGTTTGTATACGCGAAGATTGCGGAGTCTGTGGAGTATCCGGGACCACTACATTGTCTTTATTAATAGACACAGACCTTAGTTGTTCTTGGACTGTTCTTATGAACTCAGTTTTATTATCATGTACAGCTTTAAACTAACTTTAGACACTTGATATGGTTTAAAAAGTGGAAGACAGTGCTTATCTTTAGATTTTTGTATGCTTTTCTCTATTTCGTCAACTAACATTGGTTGTTTTTGAATACTTTTTTCTATCATGTCTAACTGTTTACCTATAGTATTCAGATTTGTATTTGTAAAGTTATTTTGAACCATTATACTTTTCACATTTTTACTAGTATCATCACTAGGTGTCTTAATAGGAATAGCTTATATCTCTTGGTCTAGAATGGTTAGTCTTATTCCTTGAAAAGGAGGGTGCTTAGATTGTTTTTTTACTGAACCAACTAATGTTTCCCACTCAGGAGTTTTATTCCTAGTCGTAATAGGATTAATAGTTTTGGAAAAAGGGTAGTCTATAGAATTTTCAGCTGCATAAATTTCAAACCAATCAAAAAATAATATATGTATTTTATTTTTATTAATAAAATCATAATACTTTTCTTGAATCAAACTCCTATTTTTAAGAAAATGTTGAAAAAACCAAATTTTCTTTTCATTATTATAATCTGCATAAAAATCATCATGAAGGAATTTCTTATTAATTTGAAACTCTTTTTCTATAACATTTAATTCTCTAATCATATCATTTTCTATATTTTCAGTTAATACAGAACCGGTTGGACTACTCGGACCTATATCATAAGTTCCATCTTCATGCCTATTTTTAGTAGGACTCTCATAGACCGCTTTAGGAATATTTGTAGTATAATCTACGTTTCGAAATCTAGAATCGTGACTATAACTTTGCCTAGGCTTAGTTGGAATATTAATTACCGATGGTAATTGAGAAACTCTTCCTAGATCAAAAGTTTATGCTATAGAAGATCTTTCATAAGACCGGCTACTATTAGACCTCTCAAAAGAGAGAGAAACCCTTCCTTCCTGTGTTTGTTTGACCAATTTTAGATGAGTATTTGGCTTTACTACCTCAAGTGGTTCTGGGTCAACTATACCTTCTAATACCCATTCATCGGGAAGGACTATATCCTTCCATTGAATAGACTTTGGGACAACTGTATTTGACCTAGTAAGGTCTGTCTAGAGTAAGAGGGTTTCACCTTTCTTGCTATGAAATCGAACCTTTGTAGCAAAAGCAGACATCATGACTTTGTAATGGACTCTAAATATTATTGCGACGGGTATAGATCCTTCTAGCATTTTATAATTATGAGTTTTAACTTGTAACACTAAAGATTTTAGAACATTTTTATCATTTAAGGAGACTGTTAAATTAGGATAACAATCAAAAGAAATTGGACCAGTACAAAGACTTGACTCTACTGAACTTAATAGAGAATCTTCAAAGTCTTTAAACCTAGCATCTCTGAGAACTGCCAAAATGGAGGTACTTAAGCCTTCTTTAGTGAGTGGTTTTATCCATACTTGAATTAATCCAATATTAATATACTTATAATTTTTCTTAACATGTTTTTGGAGGGAATCTTCAGAAAGTAGATTAATTGACTCAAAAGGTTTAGATACCTGAATATCTCGTTCTTCAGTTTTAATTGTAAAATCACTTTTAAAATAGAATAGACGAGAGGATTCATAAATCTGATCTTTATTAATTTTAGGAATTTTCCAGTTATCGATAGAACTATCAAAATCTTCTATTATTATTTCTTCACTATTTATAATCTTTCTTACTGGATCACAGGAAGATGAGGCAACAGAAGTCGAAGAAGTAGAAAAAAAGAATCCATAACTAGACTTTTGAATAAAAGGTTTAAATTCTTACTACAATCCTAAGGTAAGACGATAGCCTCTCACGTGAGGACTTACTATCAATGTCACATTTGGCAAAAAACACTCGTAAGAAAATAATTCTTTTACTTAAGAGTTTAGCTTAGAATTGTCTTTTCTATAACTTATTAATGGGAATTCGAGATCTGGACAAAACGGGATCGGGAATTTCGGAATCGGTATTATTCGGGAAAATCCCAATCGTGATCGGGAATTTCCCAAATTCCCATCCCAAACACCCAGCCCTACTTGGTAGAATAACTTCAAATCATGTACTAGTACCGAGTCTACTGACTACTGAATCACCATAAATATATATTTGATTCACTCTCTTCTTGGCCTTCCCAGAAAACTGCTCCAAAGCCAGCCATCTTTCCTGATTCTAAGAGCTAGTTCTCAATGGCAGAAAACTTCCATTTTGATCTGCACTGAAGTAAAAGGTGAAATATCTCTGTCTGCTGCGTGATGCTATTAGCCCACACGTAAGGAAATAAGTTCACACTTAGCTCAAAGCCTCAAACAACATTTACTCGTAGGCCTCAGAAGATAGTTGCAAAGTTAGCTCTATGAGGGAATATTTGTACTAGCAGGCAGTAGCGTTTAGTTTTCAATCATCAGAGCAGGCATTTGTTTTGGAACAGATACTCATTCAAACTACCATTACATGTTAACTAGGAGACATTTGTGGTTTGGACCTTGGAAACTCAATGAGCATACCTGATTAAAACAGCAATGAGCCTTTTTCAATTTTTCAGCCAAAATTCGAGTCTAATTTAAACACTACAAATTTCGCTAGTTTTATTGACTGCTATCGCTTAATCAGATCAAGCTAGTAGCCATGCCCATATAAGGATATATCAAGCTAGTAATCAAATTTGTTTCAACAACCATCAAGGACCTTAACCTCATAGAATTTTCAAGCTTAATATCCGAACATTCCGAAAAAATACTTGCGGCGCTTCATTTCCATCACCCCACTGTTGCAAATGATACCGGGTGCCACGGTAAGGGGTAACAAATCCTTGACCATGTGTATAACCGTTATCACATAGATAATATTGACCTGTACGTGGAGTCACAAACAGACATGTCTGATTATTGATGATTATATAATAAACAAATTAAGCATATAATAATTTCAGAATTTACAGCCATCTATAATCTTAGCAATAATGATTAGTCTTTGACATTGATGCAGTTCATTAGAAATTTGTTAGTTGGATGTTATAACAATGACAAATGGAAAATACTATTACCATGTGGCACACGTAGGCCACCAGGCCTAACAAGTGCATTTCGCAGAACACGGCTATCAGCGGAAGATCCTTCCCAACCAGATAGTACATATGTGAAGTTCATGTCCCAATTACAAGCAGCAAGAACATTGACGGTGATAACACTCTTGCGGCCACGATAAGGAATCTGTTTATCTCTAGGTACCAAGACGCGGATGTGAGTCCCATCCAAGGCACCAAGACATCCCTGTGCCAATTCAAACAAGCAAACAGAAAGGTGTCACACTTGTAAGCGTTAATGAATAAACAGAAAGGTGTCACACTTGTAAGCGTTAATGAATTAAGTATCAATAGCAATAGCAGACATGTATGAAGAATAAACAAAAAATAACTCTAAAGACTACCGTCCAACCTGAAAGTGCTGCCACCATTCGGGGGCATTGTCGGGGGTCACGGGGTGTTGTGGTTCGAGGAGTTCATCATGCATTCGCAAAACAGCATGCAGCACTCGATGGAAGTACTTATTGTCTGGCTAGACCTGTTGAAATCAAAGTGAACTATACGGCTCTTCTTATTGTGAGCTAATATGGACAGGAAAATGCCTACTTGCTCCTTAAGGGACACAAACTTCCCATCGTTCAACCCACCTGTCGTGTGCAATGCATAAACAAGCTTGTGGAAACAGTTTCTGTCCATACGAAGGTTGAAGATGCAAGCCTCATCATCATCAACAAAGAGTCTAAAGTTACGGTCCAGCTGAACATATAGACGGAATCGCATATTATAGGGCTTCTTGTCCTCTGCCTGAAGTAGTTGAGTTCGGAAGCTTGTTGGGCTAACCTCAGAGGCAACAATACAAATGGCCATGAAGAATTCCAGACTCATCTCACGGAAGTGGATTAGGAGTAGAAGTAGTTGAAGCTGCCTCAGTGCCATTGATTAGAGGTTGACAAACCGCTATACGTATAAGATGTTTAAGGGGTACTTCAAGAGGAAGTAATGTTCACAAGCTACCACCACACATAGGCTTATTATAATTGCAGTCCATCTTAGGTTTGCAAAGGGTTGTTCCGCTGGTATTACTAGTAGGTTGTTTTTTGTATGAATTATGCTAAAAACCAAAGTTACATGTTCACATTGTATATGAAAGATACTAGTTTCAGCCATGGACAAGCACTTATAAGGGGGACCAATTACAAGGTAACACAGAATTCATATAACAAACTAAATTATAAGCACACTGTCATACTTGTACAATCAACAATGGAAAAACAGGAAATAGCTTCACCGCACAAACACATGAAGTACTTAATTCACCAAAAAATACAGTTTATCTTTGTTCACATTCTGTATGTGGGATACTACTATGCAGCAAAGGAAAAACTTGTGAAAATGGGAATAAGTAGACGGCATGTAACAAAGAAAGCAGAAGTCACATAACATTCGAACAGATTCCCAATTCAAAACCCAATGTCATCTGCTCACATTGTTTAGTAAACACACTATAATGAATGAGAGACAATTGAAAGGTGTGTAACAAAGAAAGGCAGTGGAATGATAACACAGTAATTTTAAAAAACACACTTTGCGAAAAAATTATATGACAAAAAAAGGAAAAACTGAGAATTGCTTAAACCCACAAACATATTAACAAATTAATGGGAAGGAGGGAGAGATGTACCTTCGTGATGGTGTTTTCCTTCCAAATCCACAAGATTGATGCTCTGAATTTCAGTAAACACAGCAACTCGAAACTAACCTAGCATCAACAGGAAAATAATGAAAGCAAATGAGATATGAAAACATACTAGAACTATGCCGTTTGAACATGAAATCGGAGTAATTGGATACGAAAATTGCTTACCGATCGACCTAGGGTTTTCAATTGGGAATTTTCGCAGTTGGCCTCTTGCTCCCGTCGAATTCAAAGAAAAAAACGACAAGTTGGATGTATTTATGTAATCGTACAGGGACAGAAGAGGAATTAATAACGATGAGCAGTGGCGGCACATGGTGGCGCTGTACATAGGGACCACCGATAACGGAGGGATAATCGACTTTATCCGGCTGAAACGAGGGAGAATGGAGAAGAGGGAGAAAGTTATATTATCTGCCACGTCATGGCTCTGGACCAATCAGAATCCTGCCCGTAACACTTATCTCGGTCAGCCCCTATTCTGTATCTTTCTGTTACCGTATTTATATTGTCCCCCTAGATGTTGAAGTGTACTGCTACCGTAACGACCCGACCAATCCGGCCGGTGTGGTTATTCCTGGACGAACCTACACACGTCCCCACAGTATGATATTGTCCGCTTTGGGCTTGAGCCTGCACGAATTTATTTTTGAAATCACCCAAAAGACCTCATACCATGTGAGAATGTGAGAGTGGTGGTCTAACATATATACCATTTATTCCACTCACTCTTAAGCGACGTGGGATGCGGGATATTACAAACTACCCCCTTAAAGCCTCGACGTCCTCGTCGAGCGCCTTAAGTGGTGGGGGTGACAAATTGACAATAACCTTTACCAATCGTCCACCCGGTGCGGGCTTTGGGTTGATCTAGGCTTTGATACCATTTGTAACGACCCGACCAATCCGGCCGGCGTGATTATTCCTGGACGGACCCACACACATCCCCACAGTATGATATTGTCCGCTTTGTGCTTGAGCCCGCACAGATTTGCTTTTGGAATCACCCAAAAGGCCTCATACAATGTGAGAGTGGTGGTCTAACATATATACCCTTTATTCCACTCACTCTTAAGCCACTACAATAAAACAACCATTTAGCGACGGAATAATAGCGACGGATAGCATCCGTCGCTATTTAGCGACGGATCGGTGAGTGTAGCGACGGATGAACACGAACTGCGCTCTAAGTTCAGTTCGTGCCACGAAACATCCATTTCGTGTTCTAATTAGCGACGGATATGATTTATCCATCGCTATAATAGCGACGGATACCTTTATCCGTCGCTAAATATGTTGACCATGCTATTTTTTATGAAGGAAAAAAGGAAAATAAGTAAATAAATAAACATATAGCGACGGATGAGTTTATCCGTCGCTAAGTCGCGATATACAGACGGCCGACCTTTCTTCTTCCTCATTTCTCTGTTTCTCCATTTTTTGTTTCTCTCGTTTTTGCTTCTTCTTCTTCGCTCGATCCATCTCCAAACTCAACCAATTCAAGCAAATTTTAGCTCAAATCGAAGCCTATCCAACAAGGAGTTCGATCCCTAATCAATTTGGAGGTTTTTTCAACAGTTTGAGGTAATTAACAAAAACCCTAAATTTTGGGTATTTTTCATTTTGATAGTGATTTTGATTTTGATGTTGATTTTGATTGAATTTGTTCTATGTTTATTGGAGGCTACCGCCGGACCGCCACCGCCACCGCGTCGGACCACCACCACTTACTTTCTCCCTCTCTTCCCCATTTAAAAGGTTAGGATTCCTAATTGTCAGTTTATTAATTTTAATTTAGGGTATGTTAATTTTAATTTAGGGTTTAAGGTTTCTTGATTGAATTTGTTAATTTAGAAACTTGTTAATTGTTAATTTAGATAGTACATCAAGTGAATTTTGTTTAATCTGCCTAACCCTTATTTTTTATTTTTTATTTTTTTCTTTTATGTCATTATGTACTTAGATTAACTCAATTTTGGAAATGCTTAATAATTAACTCAATAAGCAAAAAAAAAAAAAAATTAATTAACTGAATAAGAAAAAAAGAATATGTGACTGCAATGAACAAATATTAGAAAGATAGAAAATATAAAAAGTTAGAATTTTTATTAATAATATAGTTTACATAACTAAATTCTAGTCACTCTTCATCCCCTCGTCCTCGTCCTCGGAGCTTGACTCCTCATGTAGGAGCGATCAGTCGATGACATCTTTTGGTTCCAAAAGTTGTTGTTGACATATCTTGCAGAAGACTCCTTGGTCTTCTAAGTGCTCAACCTCCTTGTGCTCACAAAGGGGAGGAGTAGGAGATTTGGGGGGAGATGGAGGAAATGCCTCTTGGAGAGCTTCCTCCATTTCAGCCAACATTTCGGGATCAATTTGTGGCGGGGGAGAAGGTGGGGGGGGGGGGGGGGGGGGGAATGTGGGGGTGTTTATTCAAATCTGAATTTGTTAGGGTTTTCCATATTTGTGTGAGAATATGTTAAAATTAGGTGACTTCTTATAATTGGTGTTGGGAATTCTAAAGGACAAATACACTTTATTGTTAATGTATTAATGTACACATTCATGTATAGGAAAAATTTATGAGGCATACATTTATGTAATGACTTTTAGGATTTTCGAAATTAAAGGATTTTTGGTAATATCTAATCATTTTATAAAGTGTGATGATGATATACGTATATGCATAAAAAATACAAACACACTGTCCTTCGGACACACCATCACTTCCATATATATAGATTGATGAATGGTATGGTATGCCTGGGCTTGTGAATGATTGTAGTACGCTGGTACCGTAACAACAACATTTCTAATGCCGTTGCTACTGTACCAGCGTATTTCAGTCATTCTCAAAGTTTAGTTCAATATCGTAATCATGTAAACCCTCTATTCTTAATAAGTTGTATATACATAATGTAGTATGTGAGCAAGAAATGTGTCTGGATGTTTAAAAGTTTGAAGTCTCCATCTTTAGTCAGTAACTAAAGATGGAGTTTTCAAGATCCTAAAGATCCAAACATCCTTTCGTGTTCACATATAACGACGGATTTGTCTAAAAACATCTTGTATTTGTCTAAACACATTAAGAGTTTGTATTTTAGTGTTTTGTATTTGATTGTGATGATGCTATATGTATATTAGTTTCCATGGATCAAGCACAGCAACCGGGAGGCCCTCGACGGATCAATGGGCTTTCAGTATTGTCCACCAACTGTAACGGTATCGGATTTAAAATAAAATATTTTTTTATCAAAAAATGAAACGTTTGAAATAATCCAAAGGACAACGGTCCACAATAAATGCAATAACATAATTTGGCGCCAATGCACAAACAGACTCAAAATATCCAACGGTAACTATAAAAATTTCAAAAGAATGTAACGGATAGTGAAGAATATAAATAGTTTTCCTTCTTATATTAAAAAAAAACAAATAACTTCCAATGAAAGCCCCAGTTCCCACTCTCAGTCGCTGGACGTCTAGAGTCGGTCTCCTTCAGCAGAATCTACAAGGAAGGGATTTTGAAAACAGAAAGAGTTTGAGATAAAGGATGTGAGATTCTATTTTTAAAAGACATAACAGTAAACAGTTTTGAAAACAAAAACATTTGTAGCAAGTAAGACAGTAACAGAAACAGATAACAGAGCAGATAACAGAACAGAGAAACAGACAAAAACAGATAAGTGAAGTTCGTTGGTGCAGTCCGCCTTGTTACTCCTACTCCCAGAATGCGCTTGTAACTCCCTCCAGAGGGTTAACAACTCTGGACAGAACAGAGCCCCGTGTACTTTGAAGAAACAGAACCTACGACCCTAATAGACCTCAGCGACTTCTGCCTCGCGTCTAAAAGGGAATAGACTAGGAAATAATCAAATAAACTCGATAGTCCACACTACCCAAGTCTACCTAATTATAACCTAATCGACCGGTCATACAGAAACAGACAGAACAGATACAGATCAGAACAAACAATAACACAACAGAGCTCGAGAAATCGAGAACAATCCTGCAGAAGAATCAGTACCAAACAGAATACCCACAAACAGTATAAGTAGAATAGTCATACTTAGAACATATTTACTTTTAGAGCAGTAGCATACAGACTATAATCAACATATGTGTATAAACAAGCATGGCATATAGCCTTCCAGGTTTTAAAATCAAGCAAACTTTGGGGCAAACACTCAACTTAAACTTGCAAGCAAAGATCCTCAAAAGCACAGCGAGTTAAGAGATATCGGTCGGAGAACCTAAACAGGAAGTATCTAGTTACGAACTAGAAGTCGAACCCAAGCTAAACGAATGAAAATTAAAAATGTCGGTAAAAAAGTGGCAAAGAAGAGGCTCGAACTCGGGACCTCTAAGTTAGTCACACAACCCTTAACCAACTAGGCTAGAAGGTAAATCATTACTCAATTCACCAAGACAAGAACTAATATCTTACTAGCTTTTAGAAAACGATTTAAAATCAGATTACAAAATTACCAGAATACCCTCACAAGTTTCCGAATCAACAAAACAGTTCACCAAAAACTCCAACTATCTCCAAAACCGTCGAGGTCAAGAGAAAAGACCAATTTACCCTCAAATCAGGATTTGCAGAAGAGTCCTCTTTTAATTTCGAAAAGTACAAACAAGCCCAACCAGTTTAAACACATATAACAGTCGACATAACTCCAAAAATTCTTAAACTAGTACAATGTCAGTCAACATAGGTCAAAACGTACTTGTAAAAAGGTCCTTTAAAATTTCCAGAATTATCAAAACGGTCCTCACAGTTATAGTCAAACCAAAACAGTCCACAAATCCTCAAATCATTACTCAAAAGTCCAAGTCAGTCAATAAACGAGGTCAATTGTCCAGATTCGGTCAACATTCGTAAGGTCAAGATCCAACAGTTCACAAATAACACACAACACAAATCCAAAACTATGCTAGGTTCCGGTTCGATTTCGAGGTCAACTGCAACAGGGGTAAAATGGGTTAAACAGAAAAATAACAACACGAAAATAAGAGACGAATTCGCATAAACCTTCGAACGAACAGGGATAACTGGAACTGCAAATCCAAACAAAAAGAAGGGATTACAATCGAGATCTCAAAACTTATCGAATCCAGAATCGACCGAAACGTAGAATTAATGCTTACCGAACTGAATTAGATCCGAAACGGGACAGAGCACGCGAAAACAGAGCGAGTACGGTACGGGAACTATGCGGAATGGAGCACACACAACGGAGCAGGACGGCACTAACACGGATAGAAATCAACGAAAATGAGAATTTGAAACATCATCTCAATCGAGATTCGAATTATCAAACAAGACCGAACCTTACCGGATCTGGAAGGGGACAGAAACGGATCGGAGCGGAGCTGACGGCGGCGTGAACAACTCCGGTAGATGAGGTATTGATGGTGGTGATAATGGAGTTGAAGATTATGGATTAATGTTGTTGAGATGAAACAAGATGAAGATAGTGGTGATAGTGAGATGGTGATGGTAACGAGATGGTGAAGGAGTGAGGATAATGATTAATGATGGTGAGCGAATGGAATGAAGAGGTGTGTTGTTGTTTTCTTTCTTGCTTTCTCAGCTGCTGCCGTGAATAGGTGAATGAGGAGAAGTTGGTGAGTTGAATTAGGTTTATGGTTTTGAAGATAATGGGCCAGCTGAATTGGGCCAAAAATCACAACTAGCTTGGGCCATAAAATTATTAGATTGCTAGCTAGCCCCAAATCGGAACGGGACGAAAATATACTACGCGAACTCTTCTAAAGTCGAATTTGATTGCGCGGAAAAGAAATTAATTAAATTATAAAATAAAATAAATTACTCAGGTAATTAAATAATTAAAAAAAATTAAAAAAAACGGGATGTTACACCAACGGATCTAAGTAAGTTCTTAATAAATTGGTATTTAATTGTTCTTGTATATATATTTGTCGGTACTCCAACTTTAATCTTTCAAAATGTGTGACAGGTTTCAACCTACTATAGCTTCTAGAAGGATTACAATGCTCATGAAAAGAGAGTTATTTACGCCTCCTGGGAGTGGCGGAGAAAGGTGGGCTACGGTTCCTCGACCCGTGAAGGAGCACTTGTGGGAAGAATTCCAGGTACTTTACTATCTTTACTTGAATATTTCTATATTGGATTCTTGGGGCATTGCCTTAATTATATACGTGTACGTACATTACTTGTTTATCTATTCTTGGGGCATTGCCTATAGTATCTATTCTTGGGCATTGCCTATAGTATCTATTCTTGGGGCATTGCCTTTACTGTACATATGTGTACGCACATTATTTGTTCTTGTGGGGTACTGATGTGGGATTTTGTGTTGCAGAAATACTACTATGTCCCTCCTGCCAATGCGTAGGAGATATTGAGGGTATTCAACATCCGGGCGGAAAAGATTCACAAGCATTCGATTTATTATGCCAAGGAAAGGTACTTTCGGCATAAAGAATGGATTCGGTACCTCAATCCGGAGCATCGGGATCTGTGGTTGGAATCGTGGCAGAACCATGTGACCCGTGAGCAGGCACATAGGGATGGGGCGTTGACGGCTGAAGGGGTCGGTTGGTTAGTGGAGAGCCCGTAGGATTAGTGCTTTTTACACTACAAGAAATCTCACTTTTAGCAACCACTTTTAGCGACGGATCGATCGGTTGCTAATTTAGCGACCGATCGGTCTTTTAGCGACGGATAAACTACCCTAGTGACGGATAAAATCAGTTCGCTATAAAGCGTACGTAGGGCGTGGAGGTTCAGCGACGGATGACTCATCCGTTGCTAAATAGCGACGGATGACTCATCGGTCGCTGTTTTTTGCGACCGATGAAGTCTATCGGTCGCTAAATAGCGACCGATGAATTATCCGTCGCTAGGCGTTGACCTAGTAAAAAAAAAGAAAAGGATTTTGATATATAGCGACCGATGACGTCATCAGTCGCTAGTTCCATCGGTCGCTGTTTTAGCGACGGATCCGTCGCTAGCTGGTCCATATATATGTCGAGACTTAGCGTCTCAGACATAACACACAGACAGAACAGCAGCAGCCGCCCGTTTCTCCTCACCGGCGCGATTTTCTCCTCCCATATCTTCTTCATTTCTTCACCATTTCAAGCAATGTTATAGGCATTTCGAAGCTCTTTCATCAAGGAACAAGGGTAGCTAGTCAATTGCGTGATTCTTTCACCATTTCTTCCGCAATCAAAGGTATTAACTTCGAACCCTAACTTGTCTAAATTTTGGTATTCTTCGTTTTTTTCCTATTTCAATGAATTGTATGCATTCTACTAGTATCTATTATGTTGTGTAGCTCAAATTAGGGGGGATGCACAAGTTTTGGTTGGTGAATTGATAGATTTGGGATGAATTGGGTATTTTGGAAATTGATAATTTGTTTTAGGAATTGAGACTTTCTTTTAGGAATTGATAGTTGGAGTGTTGAGACTTTGTTCGGATGAATGGAGACCTAGAATTGAGTTGTAGTATGATTCGGTCATAATTATAATTAGTTGTTAATGAAAATGTATAACTATAATCGAAATATAAAATGATAAATGCTAGTGGTTAATCGTAGTTGATAATTTCACCATAGTTTCGTATTATAAGTATTTGTAGTCATATTTAAAAAAAATTATAAGTATAAAAATAAAGAACTCATTGATAAATTAAAATGAGTATGTATTATAATTATTTTAGTTGTAATTTAGAAATATTGTAAGTATAATGCAAATTAAAAATGGGTAAGAATTGTGGTTATTTTATAAAAATATGATAAATCATATAATTTTTATCATCTTATATATTAGGTTGATTATTATTAGATGTCAGTTCCTACGTTGGGGGATATCCTACTTGAGGCTTGGAAAACCAACTGGCTGTTGGGAGTTCCGCCTTCGGAATGAATGCCAACTCCCCTTCATGAGTATTGGCAGGCCTACTGGCGTCACCACCCAAATGTCCAGCGTCGTTCCTTACTTTATCTCTTAATGACTTTACATGTTTTATATTCAATTGTGTATGTACTAACACGAATCTTTTTATTGCAGATGCCACGACCTAGGAGGCCTCGATACCTGACTCCGCAGTCCCAGAGGGATGATACCGACGGAGAGGACACCGGACAGGGCTCACAGCAGGGCTCCCCTACTGTTTTTGGGACTCCACCTGGGTCGAGTAGGGGCTCGACTCCTCATTCCTCCCTCCACGACCCGTGGGCCCACGTTCCAGACGACGGTTGTCCCTTTCAAAGGCCGGAAGATGGTCTGATGTGGAATCGTCGCCCTGTCCTTTACCCCAATGGAGAGAAGTAAGTATTAGGCATTAACTGATTTACGAACTTTTAATATATATATACCGAACTAACCGAAGGTTTCACTATTGACTTACATGTTCTTCACAGGTTGTATGGGGAGCGCGCTGCCAAAGTACTCAGTGGGATAATACGGAACAGGATGATCCCACCGCAAGAGGGTGGCAGCCAGTGGCATTGCATCCCGGACCAAATTAAGGGAGAGATGTTCGAGGAGCTGAGGGTGAGTTAATAATCGTACATTAGTTACCTAATTGTTTGTGTTGTGAGTGGTATGTTAGCCACTTTGTGTGAGTGGTATGTTAGCCACTGTACTTGGGTGATATGTTAGTCACCATTGTTTTAGTGAAATATAGGACAATGTGAGTGGTATGGTAGCCACTATATTTGAGTGGTATGTTAGCCACTGAACTTAGGTGATATGTTAGTCACCGATATACTTGAATAGATGTTGTTTCCCCTTGTTATATATTTGATACATGTTGTTTCCCCTTGTTATACTTGAATGTTTTTAAGTATTCACTAACGTATGTGTTTCGATGTTTATTTGTAATTGTGTAGAAAGATTTCTTCCTTCCGAAAGCATTGCTGATGGATCTCTGGTGGAGCTTCAACTCTCATGGTAATTCCATTTACAAGTGCATGGTTCATAACATGAAGAAACTGTATACAAAGGGTCGTCCACGTACCGGTGATTGGCCCGGAGATGAAATTTGGGAGGCGTGAAAGGTGTATTGGGCTAACGAGAGAGTCCATGCGCAGGCTGACCAGAACACTGAGAACAGGAAGAAGCAGCCGAATGATGGGAGCCGTAGCCTGGTGACACACCGTTTTGACTCTGAGTCGATCGCTACAACACATGTGAGGCAGAAGGTAAGTGTATTAACTTTGTGAATTCATCATTCTTATACTTGTTATTTACTTGCATTTCGAACTTTAAAACTAAGTATATGATGCTTTCATGTGTCATTCAGTTGAAGGATAATGAGAGTCTCCTATTCACCTTGTTCTCGAGATCTCAGAAGGCCAAGGACGGACAGTGGTTGTGTGACGAGGCCACAACAATTGCGGTAAGTTCAACAATACATGTGTTTATTAAATACTGATGATTTCATAACTAATTAACAACATAACTAACACCTTATACTCTTGATTTATAATTTCAGACGGCCTACGAGGCCAGGATTCGTGATCAGGATCTCACTGTTGAGGAAATGAATGCCATTTTCCTCGAGGTGAATCCTCCAGACGAGAAGGGTCGTCGCTTGGGACTTGGGAGTGCAGCAGCCGTCCTTGAATTGGACTCGAGGCCGACTCGTCATTCCGTGCCGGTACATCTTCATCATCTTCAGCAGCAGCTTCCGCTCGAGAGCAGGCCCTCTTACTTCAGTTGCAGGAGAGGGATGAGGAGGTGAAGAGGCTAGCTGCGAAGCAGACTCAATATGATACTATGTTTGCTCAGTTGTATGCGAAGCTGGGAATGGAACCACCTACCTCTCCATGATCCCCTATCCTTTTCGACTCTATGTACTATTTTCTACACGAATACTGTGTACACTATGATATTATTTTGGGTTAGTATTGTGTACGTATGATTATTATTATATGTATGGAGGGTTTTGGTACATTTATTATGATTTTTCTGGATTATTTTTTTGTTTATTTGGTCTATAAGAATTTCTGTAACATGTTGCTTAATTGAACAGGTTGCATTTGATTTTGGTTCTCATTATTATATCTAAAAAATTAAAAAAAAAAAATTAGCAACCGATGACTTTATCTGTCGGTGGGAGCTCCAGAGCTCCAGCGACGGATAACTCATCCGTCGCTGAGAGCATCAGAGATCCAACGACGGATGAGTTATCCGTCGCTGGATCTCCGGGGCCCAAGCCACGTGGCTTGGACCTTAGCAACGGATGAGTCATCGATTGCTAAAAGTCAACCTCCTTATCCGTCGCTAATTAGCGATCGATGAGTCATCGGTCGCTAATTCGCTAGCGACTAACGGTTTAGCGACGTAGATTTTATCCGTCGCTAAAAACACCGATCGGTCGCTTTCAGCGACGGATGGATCCGTCGCTGAAAGCTGTTTGTGTTGTAGTGTTAGGATTGTTATTCTTTATCCGTACATTTTAGGATTCTCGTTTATTTTAATGATTATCTTCGTAACTTTTAGTTTCTTTGTACGTACACTTTTAATTTTTTTATTGAAATTTCGATAATCATAAAATGAATCAATCGTATATATTTTGTTAGTCGTACTCAATTTTGAGTTAAAATAACAATTTTTCACATAAATTCAGTAAAAACAAAAATCAATTTAAAAAAAAAAAAATCAGAGAAGTTAGCGACGGATTAGTTTATCCGTCGATAAATTCCCCTCGCAAGGGAATGACACGTGTCCCTTAGTTTTAGCGACGGATAACATAATCCGTCGCTTTATAGATACGGAAAGTCATCCGTCTCTATGTTGGTCAACGACAATATAGCGACGGATAAACTGAACCGTCGCTATATGTAGCGACGGATAATATTAACCGTCTCTTATTTTTTAGCGACGCCACTTTTCGCGACGTCCTATTTAGCGAAGGGCTTTCTGTCGCTATTGGTGTTTAGCGACGGATCACTAACATATAGCGACGGATGACGTCCGTCGCTAAAATCAGTTTTCCTTATAGTGAGCGATGTGGGATGCGGGGTATTACAGCTACTACTCAAACGAGGAGGAGGACATTTAAGTGGGAATGGAAATTGCATCTTGATCCCTACACTATTCTGAGATTGCAACTTTACAAAAGGGCCGATATTGCAAATCTTGAAACTTGGATCTAGTCCGATAAAATAAATATCAAAGCCCTGTAATTTTCTCAAATTGGATCGGACAAGGATGTCGGCCCAAAGGCTAAGGCTCTACTAATAAGTCCACACCAAGGCCCAAATAAAGGCAGCAAATCAAAGATGAGGCCGAGCAAGAAGAATTCGATCAGACAAATTTCAATCATGCTGCTTGGAGGATTAATCAAAGTTCGATCGAAAACTCGGAGAGCACCGTCTCCCATCTGAGCGAACTATCTCGCAAATACCCGGCTGCCATTCGAGCTTGGGTCTCTCTGGTTCTAATTTACACGGACTCTATCATTGATCGAAATAGAGAAGTCCGAGCTCAAGAAAAGAGAAAAATAGGACTGGAAAAATCAGTGAAGAAGTGAGATTGTGTCACGGCTTTATAATGTCAAGCCGTCTCGGGAGCGTCCTAGCTCGTTTGAGTTTGTTTTGGGCGGATTGCGCCACGTGTTAGGCGATCCGGCGGCTCCTATAGCGCGCAAAATCATTTAAATATCTCAAATTTGTACTGTTCTGGATCATTGATGATTCTTCAATTCTCATAATTCATAGTTTCTTCATTAGCAGTAGCATAATACGTCTCTAGATTAGCTTGTTCGTAACATTTGGCATCACGAGCTTGGTTTCTGCGCAAAATCATGGTGACTACAACCAACACTCAGAGAATCGAGTTGCTGGAGACGAAGCTTGATGAGCTTGCTGCGAAACAGGATTCGCGTGCTGCAGCTCAGGAGGCGAAGGTAGTTGAGTTGATTGCAGCTCAAAAAGCGTTCACTGACGAGATGCGTGCACTGGTGATGAGCTTGCAGAGCAAGCAGACTCCGGTGGAAACGCCACCTCAAAGTGAGCCAACTCCGTGGTGGAGCCACCGCCTCACATTGAAACGCCACTGGTTAATCAGACGGTTAATCAGCAGAGAAGCGTAAGGAGGTACGTAGTGACATTGAAACTCCTGTTATGCAATTTAATCGCCATTTGAAAATGGATTTTCCGAAGTATGATGGAAATGATTTGCGTGGTTGGTTTCGACGTTGTCAACGCTATTTTATGCTTAATCCGATGAGTGAAATTGAGAAGGTGCTCATGGCGGGAATGAATCTCGAAGGTTTAGCTGAGTTGTGGTATTTGACCACATTGATGGTAGAGAGGCCATGGGTTGGGGACGGTTTT
>CM051458.1:69063020-69088993 GCA_028274465.1 Plantago ovata | reverse complement strand
CTTTTACTACTTCAATCGCTCGACCAGGCCTTGGGTTCATAATGGGACGCTCCGAGCTCCTCGGGCTACAAGTGGTTCCACAGGTATTTCTACATAGGAAGAGAAGGTTACCTATCCATGGACCGAGGAGGAGGAGCTGGAGTGGGGAGTGCCGAAACTGATGTTTCGAGGGAAGATCGCGGACAATCATCCTTTGCCCGAGGAGTCCGATCCCTGGGTTGCGGAGCTCGAGGAGCAAAATCGGGGACCCCATCCCGAGAAGTATTTATTGGGGGTGGTCCTTCAACGCTTCCTTACTTGGCGGGACTTTCACCCTACGCCTACACAGGGTATATCGGGAACCGATATACCCGAAAAGTCCTCTTCGGTAACTAACTCTCGCGCGTTTCCTTTTGTTTTTGTACTTGTAATTTTTCTTGCTTACTTTCTGTTGTGATGTGTTCCTCGCTCTCTTGCTTTTCTCTTCGCTTTTTACTACTCCTCGAGTTTGCTAACTTGTGTTTTTGCTCTTGCAGCTTACTGTTCCAGTGGATCATGTCGAAGACCCTGGCTGCTAAGGAGGAACAGAGGAGGAAACAAAGATTGGCAAACAAGCAGACGAAGATTCTCGGGTCTTTGAATTTGACCCCTCCTCGCAATGCCGCGCATCATCGGGATGCCTTAGTGCAGGAGGGGCTCGCGACGAGAGAGAATCCTGTAGAGGCCATCAAGAGGGCCGAGGAGGAAGCCGCCGCGAAGAGGGCAAAGGATGCCGAGGAGGAGGCCTTGAACACGGTCGAGGCAGAGAAGAGGCCGGAGAGGCCTGCCGCGAAGAGAGGAGCGAGGAAGCTCACTTTAGGGGGTAACAACGAGCCTGCCCGTAAGAAGGGTAAGGCAGCCGCTTCCGGAGACGATGAAGTGAAGCGGCTCATACAAATGAGCGACCTTGATCGGGCGCACGAGCTCAGCCTCTGCGCGCTCCAGGTAACTATCCTTATACTTTTGTTTGTGAAAATTTCTCTAAGTATAGAATTTTCTCTCCTCGCTAACATTGTTCTCTTTCTGCAGCTCGAGAACTTAAAGGAGGCCTATGGGCACGTGGCCGCTGATCGCGCTGATATAGGGGTCGTCATCGAGGACCTCGAGAAGAAGTTGGCGGCCTCAGAGAAAAAGGCCAAGGTCTCGGAGGTTGAGGCCGGGAAGCTAAAGATCAAGGTCGAGGAGCTCGAGAAGGAGCTGTCCCGTGAAAGGTCGAGGAGCAAGAGCTTCAAGGGTGCCTACGCCACTTTATCCATCTGCATGGAGAAGTTTAAGGCCAGCATCCTTCCTTCCTCAAAGGGAGCCGAATCGCCGCTGCTCGCGACTTTATGTCCTCGGTCACCTACAAGTTGGCCCAGAGAGACGTGCAAGTGGCGTCGCGCGAGGAGGGCTTCTTCTCCTGTGTTGGCCAGCTTAAGAGGGTCAATTTGCTTCCGGCTAATTTCGATGCTGATGACCGCGAGGACCTTCATCCCGGGCGGCGCGAGGACTTGACTCCTTACCCCGATGAGGAGATTACCGAGGAGATGCATGAGGCATGCGAGTTCGGCGAGCTGGTGACCGATCCGGAGGTACCTTATCCCAGCAAGCCGGCTTATCTCCCCACCTGGGTGCCTGAATGCTTGAGAAGCGGGCTCATCCTCCCGTTCGAGAAGGCGGCTCTTCGCAACGCTGCCTGGATAAAGCTGAGCGATCCGATCCTCGGGAGGGCGGCTGACTTCGTCGAGCCCGAGCTCACTATGTACAAAAAGGCAATCGAGGAGGCTCAAGCTCAAGAGCGCGGCGATGCTGAAGGCCCGGAGGCGAGCACGGTTCGAGGAGGAGCAGGGAGCGCGACGACCCCGGTCACTGAATTCACTGATAGCCGCACACGCTAGGATCGGGGAGCCTCCTTGAAGACCGAGTATGCTCGGGTCATGTTGTAGCCTGTATCATTTTTCTGTACTTGTTGTTTTTATTTCAAAACAATTTCTATTCGGCCCTTTGTGGCACTCCTCGCAACATTATGCTTGTAACTTATATGTCACTGTTGTTGTTTCCCTGCTACTCTTTTCCTTTCAATAAGAATGCATTTGCTCTTCGATTTCCACATTTGTGTTTTCCTAAATCCAATTTATGTTATGACGTATAACTTGGATAAAGTAATTGAACAAGTATATGACGGAATCGAGGACCAATGTTCTTCACTGCGAGCTCCTCGAGCTACTGACGCTTCTCGATCTTCTGGGTAATTTGAGAAAAAATTCTAAGTGTTTAAACCCAGAAAAATTTCTAAGTGTTGAGTTAGAGAGACTGGAAGTCTCTCTCCTCGATTACTTCCATCTGTAGAGTTTAGAGCGCGGGGAGGGTTCCCCTTAATCAATAAAATCGAATAGCTTTTCTTAAAGTAAGCTTTCTCGCTCGAGTAGTCTTATTTTTGAGTATAGTAGCTCTATACTTGCATGTTTTCTTGCTGAAAGAGACATTGTATTGATTTGTCGGAAATGCAATTACAATGGGGGCTCTTCGGCCAGCTTGCTTACAACGACTTTTTAACAAAAGCAAGGGGTACCTCTCACTTGGACCAGTGAGGAATCCTCCTCGATCAATGGACGTTCCACATAAGTTTCCAAAAAGCTTTTTCTCTTGGCAACTTCAAGCGTAGAATCTCTGGAGGTTAGAAGTATTCCAAGGATTTTTCAATACCCTTCCCTCCATGTCTTGAAGCCGATAACTTCCGTTGGACCTTGCTTCAATTATCTTGTAGGGGCCTTCCCAATTGGGTTGCATCTTCCCAACTTTGCCCAAGATGTCTGCTCTTCGGAGTACTAGGTCTCCAACTTGGAAGTCTCTTTCTCTTACGCCTTTGTTGTAGGTCTTCGCGATGAGTGCTTGATATCTGAGGATATTGGCCAAGGCGTTGGTCCTCGATTCACTGATTGTCTCAAGATCGAAGAGTCTCTCTGTATGATTGTCCTCGGGTTGGTACCCTTGGATTCTGAGGGTTTCCACCGCCACTTCTGCTGGTATGACCGCCTCGGACCCATAAACTAACGAGAAGGGAGTCTCTCTCGTAGCTGTTTTTGAAGTAGTGCGGTATGCCCACACCACTCCATCGAGCTCGTCGACCCAGTCCCTATTGGTAGCGAATCTCTTCTGCAAGTTGTTGACGAGGATTTTGTTGACGGCTTCTGTTTGCCCATTGGATTGAGGATGTCCTACAGAGGTATACCTCCTCTCAATCTTCATTTCCTTGCACCATTCATTGAATCTTTGGCCGCAAAATTGAGCGCCATTATCCGAGATGAGGACCCTTGGCAAGCCAAATCGACACACGATGTTCCTCCACACGAAGTTCATCACTCTCTGTTCGGTGCTGGTAGATATTGCTTCAACTTCTGCCCACTTGCTAAAGTATTCGACCGCAACGATGATGAACTTCTTTTGGCCCGTGCCTCTTGGAAAGGGACCGACTATGTCGATGCCCCATATGTCGAACGGACAAGTGATGGCGATGGGCATGAGGGGTTTCGCCGGGACGTTGATCAAATTGGCGTACAATTGACACTCCTCGCATTTCCTCACAAATTGGGCAGCGTCTTCGCGAACAGTGGGCCAGTAATATCCTTGTCGAATGACTTTTTGCGCGAGGGTTCTTCCTCCGGCGTGGTCGCCGCAACTTCCTCGATGCATCTCTCCGAGAAGTTTCTGAACTTCATGCTCGGCGACGCATCTCAAGTAGACTCCCTCGAAGGATCTTTTGTACAAGTAGTCTCCTTGCATGATGTATCGAGGAGCTTTCCCTTTGACTCTTCTCGCTTCAGCCTTGTCACGAGGAAGGCTCCCATTCTTGAGATATGTTGTTATCTCTTGCATCCAATTCGGTTGATCCTCAATTGCCAAGACGTTTGGCTTTGAGGACCAGAGAGATGATGCGTTTATCCTCATGAGTATCACATTCCGGGTATCAACTCCCCCGGAGGCTGAAGCATATTTTGATAGGGCATCTGCCCTTTGATTGAGATCCCTCGAGAACTTTTCAATCTCACAACTTTCGAATTTTTGGATTTCTTCCGTGATGGCGCTCTTGTACTCAGCGAGTGAGTCTTTCTTTGTTCTGAATTTCCCCGAGATTTGCTTCTCGGCCAGTTGAGAATCGGTGAAGAGATGTAGCTTCTTCACTTCCAATGATTTGGCCATACGTAGAGCGATGAGGATGGCCTCATATTCTGCTTCATTGTTGGAGACCGGGAAACTAAGAGTAACGGCGTACTCTAGTTCAGCCCCTCCGGGACTTTTGAAGTATATTCCTATCCCGCCATTTTTTCCTGATGAGGATCCATCAACATGAAGAATCCAGACGTCTCCGTGGTCGACTAGCTCTTTGGGTTTTGGAGAGACGGTCTCCGCACCCTTTGGCTCGTCGGTTTTCTCTGTCAGGAACACTTCATGCCTCTTTCTTTTGGTTTGGGACATTGCCTTGAGTTCTTTTAAAGCATCCTCTAGAGCTTGCATCGGGTTGTTTTGATGGGGCTGCTCTTCGACCATCATCATAGCACTCTTTGTTGCTGAATAGTTTTCCTCTGAAGTTCCCTTTGAGGGATATTCCACAAGGAAGTCGGCTATGACTTGTGCTTTTTTGGCTACTGGTGCTTGGTAGTCGATATCGTACTCGCTTAGCTCAATCGCCCACCTTGCCATTCTTCCCGAATTTTCGGGCTTTCCAAGGACTTGCTTGAGAGGTTGCTTTGTCAAAACAACAACCTTGTGAGCCCCAAAGTAGGGTTTTAGCCTCCTTGCTGTATAAACGAGGGCAAAGGAAAGCCTCTCGATATCCATATACCGCGTTTCAGCCCCAGCAAGTACTTTGCTCAAGTAGTAGATGGGCAAGTGGTCGTTCCCTTGGATTCGCACCAAAACCGAGCTGATAGCTTCCCCGGTTGCTGCTAAGTACAAATAGAGTACCTCTCCGTCCACGGGCTTTGACAATAGAGGGGGAGCGAGTAGGTATTCTTTCAGCTTCTCGAAGGCTTCCTCGCACTCCTTTGTCCACTCGAAGTGGCTGCTCTTTCTCAATACCTTGAAAAAAGGTAGATTTTTCTCGGCCGACCTTGAGATGAACCTACTCAATGCAATTGATTTTCCGACCAATTGTTGCACCTCGTTGATGGACTGAGGTTGGGGAAGATCGAGGATGGCCTTTATCTTCTCGGGGTTTGCTTCTATTCCTCTTTCGGTCACCATGTAACCGAGGAACTTCCCCCCTTTGACACCGAAGGTACACTTTGCCGGGTTGAGCTTCATGCCATACTTTCTCAGGATTGAGAAGCACTTTGCCAGGTAAGCTACATGTTGCTCCTCGGTCTTGCTCTTGACGAGCATGTCATCGACATATACTTCCATGGTTTTACCAAGCTCATCCTTGAACATCTTGTTGACCAGCCTTTGGTAGGTCGCTCCGGCGTTCTTGAGACCAAATGGCATCACGTTGAAGCAATACACATTGCCGTTAGCGAAGAAGGCGGTCTTAGGCACATCATCTTTGGCCATTTTGACCTGGTAGAAGCCCTGGTATGCATCCATGAAACTCAAGAGGGCGCATCCAGCGGTGGAATCAACAAGCTGGTCGATCCTGGGGAGAGGGTATGGATCCTTCGGGCAAAACTTATTTAGCCTTGTGAAATTGTTGCACATTCGCCATTTTCCCGGACCCTTCTCCACGAGGACCACGTTGCATACCCAGTCTGAGTATCTCACTTCTTTGATGTGGCCAGCTTTAAGAAGCCTTTGTACTTCCGCTTCTATGATGGCATTATCTTCCGCACTGAAGTCTCTTCGTTTTTCTCTAATGTGGGTGATCGACGGGTCTACGTTCAGACGGTGAACGGCGACACGTGGGTCGATCCCCTTCAGGTCCTCGGTGCTCCACGCGAAGACGTCATTGTTATCTTTCAAACATTGGATGAGCTTCATCCTGACTTCAGTGGCCATCTCTGTGCCAATTTTTGTGACCTTGTCGACACTTCCTTCGACAATTTGGATTTCTTCTAGGGCTTCTCTTGCTTCGATTTTGTTTTCCTCAAAGAATTTCTTCTTTTTGGAAGAGGGTGGGACTGGTGGAATCACTTGATACTCCTCGAGCTCCTTAACAGCTCCTACTAGAGTATCTTCATCTTTCTTCATGGTTGCTTTTCTTCGCCTAAGTGATGGACTTGGCTTTTTTGATTTTTTCTTCACTCGCCGAACCGTGTAGAAACGATAAGGCGCATTGTGAACAAGGGGTGTCTCCTCGGATGATTGCCCGGGGTTTGGTTCTCCAATGGCAACCCTTGAAGTGAACTTGGCCGACAGAGTGTAGCATTCCCATGCTTCTCGTATGTCTCCTACTTCTTGTCCGATTCCCAAAGGAGTGGGGAATTTTAACTTGTTGTGGACCGTGGACACTACGGCTCGGAATTGAGAGAGGGCAGGTCGGCCTAGGACTGCAAAATAATCAAATGGCATATCGACCACCACGAAAGGAACTTGTTGGGTTACCCTTCTAGGAGCGCTACCCATTGACACTGTGAGGTTGATCATTCCGAGCGGCATGACAGGTTGTCCTCCGAATCCTACCAATGCGCTCCTCACTTCTCTGAGCCCTTCTCTTGGGTTCATGTGCATCCTTTTCAAGGTTCCGGTGAAGATCAAGTTTGCCGAGCATCCAGTATCGACGAGGATTCTACCCAACTTGTAGGATTGAACATCCAAGGATACTACAAGTGGGACGCAAGGATCATAGATGTTGCCTCCTCCAGCATGCTTTAGAGGTATCTCGCTATCATCGAAAGAGATAACGTTGGTTCCCGGTCGCGCGGCTTGAGCGTACTTCACATCTCGGACCCTAAGGTTGTCCGCCGTAATCTCCCTTTGATTACGAGTGTCGCCGCCGGCGGGTCCTCCCGCAATTGTGAGAGTGCGGATGCTTCCATTTACGGGGCGGTTCTCATAATTGTTGTAATTATGAATGTCGTCGTCCTGAGGGTTTCCTTGGTAGGGGTGCTCGCTCCCTGTTTGAGGAGGTGGAGGCAACAGTGCCAGGGGTTCCTCCTTCCGGATGTAGTTAACCAATTGACCGCCGCGTATCATTCTCTCAATTTCGTTCTTGAGCTCGACACACTCCTCGGAGGTGTGCCCTTTCCCCTTGTGAAACTTGCAAAATTTTTCCGAGTTCTTGTTCCTTTGGTTTTCCTTAATCGGGGGTGGCCACGAGACGTCTAGCTTCCTCGAGACTATATAGTTCAAGATGTCGGATCTTGGCCTATTCAAGTCTGTGTAGTTGCTATATCGTCTTGGAGGCGACCTTCTGGGAGGAGACCTCCTGTCTCTGAAATCATTTCTTGAGTTGCCCTCCTTGATCAACCCAAACTTTTGCTCTTTCCTTTGCTTCCCCGGATTTTGGGGTCGAGGAGGGTACTCCTTTTCTTTTTCTTTTTCTTTCCCTTTTTCCTTGGGAAGATTGGTTCTCACGGTGACCGTTCTTCGGAATTCCTCAGCTTCGAGGAAGTCCTTGCAAACTTTGGCAAGTTGTGCTTCGTTCTCTATACACGATGCTGAGAGTACATCTTGGAATCTGATGTTGGTAGTGTTACCATACAAGTATTCCTTCCTCTCATTGATCGAGTGATCTTCGACTTGGAGGGCTGCTTCATGAAAGCGGTTGATGAAGTCCCTCAAGTCTTCGTTGTTTCTCTGGACAATTTCGGCCAAGTACCTCACCCGTCTCTTGGCGTTCATCACTTTCTCGAAACGCTTAGAAAACTCCTTACAGAGGTCCCTATATGATTTGATAGATCGGTGAGGAAGGCGCGACCACCATTTCATGGCTTCTCCGGAAAGGTTAGCCGGGAAGAGGAGCGCCTTAGTCCTTGAGTCATGACCGTAGGCATCCATTTTGGTACCAAATCTTACCAAGTAGTCCTTCGGACAACTTGTTCCATCATAGCTTTCGAAGGTGGGAAAGCCTCTTTCAATCTTGGCTTGGTGGTTCCTGATCTCATCGCACAAAGGGCTCGGATCTTGGTCTTGCTCTCTCTCTTGGACAGTTCCACGAAGAGTCTCTATCTGAGCGTCAAGTGCGGATTTCCTCGCGTTGAGTTCCTCCAGGGTGAGCCTCCTCCCCGTGATCGGATCGACCAGGGGGGTTACCTCAGCTACTGTTCTCAATGCTTGATTCTCTTCCACCGCTTCTTGTTGATTTTGAGGAGTTACCTGGTTGGGGGTAACTTGATTTGGGAGAGCGGGTGGTGTAGCGACCACCTGAGCTCTATTTTCTTGTTGCGCCACATTTTGCAATGATGCCCTTATCCTTCTATCAATCAGGTCTCTCAAATCATCCGGGGCACCTTGTGGTCCTAACCTCGATTGGATTCTTGATGGTCCAAGTCGAGATTGGATCGGCCTGGTGTTGGCTCTCGAATGTGCTTCATCTTGGGCAACAGGTGCTCTTCCATGAGATTGGCGAGGAGCGAGCAATGTGGCCCGTGGTTGCTCTTGCACAGGTGCTTGTGGTTCTTCTGGAGCTTGTATCTCGGTATTAACCCTAATAGCCTCATTACCTCCGACATATCCTTGTAAAGTAAGAAGGAATAGACCGTATTGAGCTTCGCCCATCCCGAAATCTGATGGTCGGACGACACGTCCATCAGGAAGGGTGAAGGTCAATGCGGCAGGTTGAGGAGGATTCACTGCCACGGGAGGTTGGTTGATTGCTACAGGATGAGGCTGCCCCCTAGACTCGACGTTGTTTGCGACTCTCAACGCTCCATAGGCGTTTCCTACCGGGACTCCTTGCGGGTCATTTTCCCCCGATGTTTCATTTTGGGAGTGAGTGACATTAGTAAATGCCCCCTCCGTGTAATCCCGGTTCCTTGCAACATTGTTATTTCTTGGTTCCCTAGGGACACCCTCCGTTCCTCCTCCGCGACCGTTATTAGAGGGACGGCCTCTAGGTCGAGGAGGATTTGCGGGTGGTGCATTAGCAAGACGGTTGCTTCTTCTGGGAGGCATATTCGTGAAGTGTCACGAGGAGGAAGGTGGCTCGACCAGCAGGGCAAGGAATGACCTTTTGTGTCGATTCCCACAGACGGCGCCAAATGTTGAAGGGTAATTCGTGTTTCTTTCTAAGTTCCCAATGAGTCGCTATTCTAAGTCTTTCTAGTTCTTCTTGTAGTGTTCCTCCAAGATAGGAAATGAGCCTTCTTGTAGCTTCCTCGTACCTGAAATAGACTAGAGGGGGGGGTTAGTGTCTCTTGCCCGGTCTGTAAGGTATCAGACCGGAGAGGCGACTTTACGAGTAGGGAGTTGTGAGGCTTCCCTAGTATGAGTAGTGAAAGTGGTGCTCGTGTGGTGTCATTAATGCTTACTGTTGGAGAGTAAATGAGGGCCTTTTATACTTGAGTCCCTTCAGCTTCCGGTCGTGTAGGATCACGCCACGTGTACGGCCAGGATTGAGGCCTTCCTCGGCCCAGGCCCATTAAGGAGGTCCGTGGGCCTTGGCCCAAGAGAGCAACCATGGCTGGTCGCTCTGTGGTCCTCGTGCCATCCTTGTGCGTGGGTGATGCGAGTAGTGTCCTGCTCAGTTTTTGTCAAGGAGCGTTACCTTGACGTAAGGCCTCCTCGAGCCAGAGAGAGATGCTCCTCGAGCCCACTGGCAGCTTTGTCCTTGAGAGGAGCTTATTTTGAGGGTTGTCCTCCCAGTGATGGTCGGACCCTATGTTGGTCGATCCACACCTTAGTGACATACTTGGGTGTGGTTGTGCCCCTTGAGGGACGGCCTATGATGCTTTGTCGCGCTCTTAGACCGCTCCAGTTCGTACATGCGGACTGGACATATTTCAACCCTAACAGAATCCTGTGGCGTGATTTTTCTCTATTATTTGTATCATTATTTTAGTTGAAGGTGTTAGGTTCGAATCTTATTGACGTAATTTTTTTATGTTTTATTGATTCTCTTCTTAAATTTTTATTTTTTAACATAAAGTTGTATGGTGTATTATACTTAATTTAAAAATAACCATAATATATTCTTATAAAAAAAGACATACTTCTACCGTCCAATAATAAATGTAACACTTGATTTTGTTGACTTTTTCGATGGTCATTTTGACCTTAAATTATTCTTAAATCATACGATAAAAATAATCAAAAACCTCATATTATGAAACTAGAATGTTTATGTTTTCATAATATAATTTTTTAATTATTTTACTTACTTGAATGATTTACAATTAATTTTGAGGTCAAACTAATCCTCGAAAAAGTCAATAAAACCAAATGTTACACTTGTTATTGGACGAAGGAAGTATTTTATTTACCAAAACTTCAATTTAACTCTGATGATAGAGAACCTGAGGATACTAGCTAAGCCACTTGAAATTTGAATATCGTCCATATTGCGGCATAAACATAACAAAAGACATCGACGAAATAAAAATGGCAAGAGATAATGACACACATGACAATATATTCAACTGATGAAGAACACCAATTAACATGCAAAAGATGCATTGCAGATTTTGAAGTTGAATGTTTTTAAAGTCTAGAGATGTATCTAATGGTTCTTAACTCATCGGAAGAATACTTTTCGTATGTCTAATATAGTTCAATTCAAAACCATTAATTGCATAACTACAAAAACTATATACATTTATAGGACACCATTTATGTTAAGTTTGAAGTCATTATGTGAAGAATATATATTTACTCCATTCATTTCAATTTATTATTTAGTAAAACAATAATGTTTTACAAGATTACGCTTCACACGCAGCGTGTGACGCGATTCCTAGTAATGATCTAACTCACGAAGGTGGAGAAATCATCACTATTTTGATCAGGAAAAAATTGCTAGAAAACCGCCTCTGTCCCTTTCTTGACAAGTCACAATCTGATAATTAGACATTATTCCATGAAGTCGGACGGGGTTTTGCGAGGAAAACCACTCGAGCCTTGTCTCCACAGGCCACAGCTTATCGGGAGAGTGGGAAGCATCTGGAAACATCCAGCAACACTAAAGCGGCAAACGGAGCACGAGAGCATGATTCGGAAAGTGGTGTCCTATTTTGATCTTCTGACCACAAAGATCCCAATTTCAAAGATCTCCTCTCATGGAGATCGGACACAAGCTTCATTCAAAATCCTAGCAAATGCCCAAATATATGTTAATAAATTATGTCGTCAATCACAACCGTCTTCCTAGACCGCTATTAGTCCAAACAAAAGTGCAAAACAGAGAAGGCCCGAGAAATAAAAAGCAGAACTCCCCATCATAGAAAAATATGGGTCGGAGTCTCCAACTCGGACTTCACAGTCACACGTACCGGAACAGCATCTCAAACTTCGACCTCAGGCATGTGGAAGTCTTGAGTGGCAGGCGAAAAAGCACGGACGCCTTTAAGGAATGGTAACTCGGGAAACCATATCAACTCGGGAAGTCTACTACCCGGCACATTCACAGATTGTTCTGTCCGACAGAGCCAAGTTGGACTCCAGCTATGCGGAAACAACCATCGCTCCAAATCAGTCTCGAAACGCCCGATTTGTAAGCTCGAATCCTTCCGACCTCAATTTACACCATGCAAAGAAAAATTTTAGCTGCTCATAATTGAGATAGCCAACTACTCGGAAGCCAGACGCCACGGCTCTCGAAATCTCAGTCTGACTGGACAACTCGGAGACCACCGTTGCCCATTTGATCGGACTTACTCGGAGACATCAATTGTTCATTGTCAAAGCCAATGGCTGGTTGGAAAATTCTCACTCGGACGCAATGGTCGGGATAATTGAGGTCGGACCACCATGACCGAGCTCGAATCTTTCTCCCCTCAAAGTACATGGCAAAAATAAATGGTCGGAAGAATATCATTCGAATTTCGAACTCACCAGCTCGGAAAGCTCCACTGCCCGAGCTTTGATTTTACTCGGCACCACCATACGGGCACGGAGTCGGAGTCAAAATCCAGCCAAAACACCAAGACGCCAATCAACAGCAAAGAAAACTTCCGGGTCGGACTTACCCTGCTCGGGAAATCTCACTCGGACTCATGATTCATCCCACCACCTCGGACGCCTCCGCCATATTGCAATACTACTTTCAGATCTGTTGCTACAACCGGCTCTCTCTTTGTTAGGAATCCTACCTTTACCTATGCTGATAAGGTAAGAAGGATTGCAGTAATGGAGATTAAAACAGAAAACATAATGAAAAATAGGAGAAGAAAATACTGCTAAAACTAATACTTCATTTCTTGAGGCCTCCGTCTTACATCACGCGCAATTTATAGCTAAAAAGTACCACAAAACTACTGAGCAACGGCTCTTAGGGCTAATCTAGGGATTTAACTGAAAAAGAAAGAGATAAACTTGAAGAAAGACAATGAATCTGGACTCTCTGTACTAATGTACTATGCAGCAACTTGGGGAGAGCAGCAGTCGTAGATTGAATAATAACGTTGGATGAGATGAACGTTCTTGTTTAAAATACGTGTCTCTTGGTTGTGCTTCTTTGGAGTGAAAACGTGTTGCTGTGAATTAGTACGTCTAGGTTGTTTGATGACTTGACAAGTCTGGTTCGTCGGATTAATGGTTCTGTGACGAATTGGAACATGGCGAACTGTAGACTTGATATTGTTGAGTTCTTCTCTGCAGAAATGGAGTTCTGCGTTTCTGACACTCTTCTCCAAACGCACACCGCTGCTCCTATCACCACCAAATCGTCAACCCAATTTGTTGAACCAAAGCATCGAAACTCAATGATGAGGATTAGATTTCTTTGATCGGGGTAATGAATGACTAAGAATTTGATTAGGGAGATAAGGATGAGCAATATGCGATGCCTTATGCGGTGGTTAAGGTGCTGGGAAAAGAATAAAGAATTAGGATGTTGGCAATATGATTGGAAAATTGCTTGTGGGTCCTTTGACCTTTCAACGAGATAATTGGGCTATGCCACATTGCTATCCTCCTCAACTGGTTAGGCCTATATCGGCCCAATGGGCTCTCGGACAACATCCAAGGCCGGACAACGGGTCCGACACCTTGTATCCAAAATGTAAAGAATATCGAGCGAGAGGTCTGACACCCTCGACTTGGAAAGAATGTTTAAAGGCGAACTTGAAGCTACGACATGCTTTCAAAAATTGGGTTTCGTTTATTTTGAAACCCAATTGCCTACTTTGCTACGTTCTTTTTAAATGGAGTTCCGGAAATAATGCTCCACATTTCCGATGAAAAAGTAAGCATTTTGACTTTCCGTCAAAGCATCATTTATCATGCATTTCATACATACATACATTCACCATACATGTATCATTATGCATCATTTACTACAAAAGTATGCATGGTTCCTTATATGAGGATATTTATCCGGGATCCGACATCCTTGAAATTTCATAAGTTCGACCGACTCGGCATAAAGTCCTCGGACCGAGGATCTTTAAAACTAGGAGAATCCTTAAAGGAATATCCTAAGTCCTACCACTGAGGTCCGACACCCAACATTACGGACAAGCCAACCCTTCAAAACGGAGAGGCTACCAAAGGAAACTTCGACATTTTCCTTCAAACAATAGTCCTACCACTAAGGTCCGATACCTAGTATTACGGACAAGCTAACCCTTCAAAGGGAAAGGGCTATTAAAAGGAAAATCTGACATTTTTCCTCGGACAAGCGTCCTACTAAAAATTTACTAGGACAAGTATCCTACCATAAAAATCAATACGTCATTGATTGAGAGTGGATCGGACCATACATTTCATAGGTCGGCCCCTATATTATGGAGAAAAATACCCGGACATTGAAAAGCCCCAATCCGGATTCAATCTCTTTACAAATATCTCTTTTTTATACTCCGAGTATTAAGTTACTCGGGCTATAAAAAGGAGAGGGGGAAGAGAGATTGAAGGAGGAAATAAGGGCATAAAAAACGGAAATTTTTTGGACAAAAAAGAGTCTGTCACATCTAAAGAAAGCCGGACTATACTTATAGTTCCACAACTATCTCGTGCCAAGATACTTGGAAACTAGGGGGACATATGTTAATGTAATAATATGTCCAATCCTTGAACTACGGATTTGGACGTTCCAAAGGGCGCTCTATTAATATTTAGGGTCTACCAAGTGTTATGGACCGTCTCCTAGCATTATGGCCTTTCCCAAGTGATCCACTAAGGTAAATAGAGCTAGCCCAAAGGGACAAAGCCTTGCATATTGGACCAAGCCCATTGAATGCTAATGGGCCCCTTACACCCATATGGCTCCATCCTCACCATCCACTTGGCGCGATCTTGAAGAAGCCTACTTGATATGAAGGCTATAAATAGCCTCTACACTCCATCATTTTAAGGTAATCAACAATCTTCCACCAACTCTCCATCTCAATATACTTACTAGGGAAGCCTACAACTCCCTACACGTAAAGTCGTCCCTTCGGTTTGATCCTAGACAAATCGGGTAGTCGGTACTAACCCCCTCCCCCTTCAAGCTTTATTTCAGGTCCTAGTAAATCAAGGAAGGTCCAATCAATGCATGGAAGGTCCTAGTAACCCATGAAAGGAGCTTGAAGTACAGAGGACGCTCGTGGATTAGCACGGACTAGAGAGAACTAATATTTTACCCATCAACAACATCTATGGTTAGGTAGGACTCGAAGGGACACAAGTTATTTCATAACAGTGTCATGGGGTTCACGCTAGGCAAGTTCTACAAATACAGGTTCTGTAGACTTACTAACATATAAAGAGTTTCTAGCTGATCATGTAATTAACAACCCACAACACTCCCCATGCGGGATCCAAACGCACCCTCATACCCCTCGGCAAAGTTGATCGCACATAACCCCACATTCTGAAGGTGTTCTGGTTCTAGTTCCACCAAGTAATGTCCTACCCAGTTCTTACTTTCTTTACTCAGTTTCTCCTCTTCCAAGTTGATAATTGACCTTTTTCCATTGTCAACTGCAGCGTCTCCGATAGGTCTTGATGTTCCTTTCCTTGCGCCTTGATTCAGCTTGGCGCTCCTCGCACCATTATTTCTTACAATACTCACTATTTCGGCGCACTACAGCAACATATTTCTTGCTATGAATTTCTGCCATAGCTGGTGTGAAAATATCTAACGCATTCATCATCCTGCAATAATAAAAAAAAAAAAAAGGCACGGAGGACAAGACGCAAACTGGTCAACCAAAATATCTAGATAGAGTTAATCTCACATTAGTACCCTGATAGACGCCCTATTCTCACATTTGTTCCCATTAGATCAACAATTACATCCTAGTACCTGAAAATGGAGTTTGGGTTGACTTTGCAGTAATTACACAATTGCCATTAATTGCCATTAGGTGATCCAAACAAGAACTTAAATTTCTTTTTCTTTTTTCTTTGTATTTTAAATTACATAATTTGTAAAACTTTATTACCATATAAACTTAATATTAAAAATGATTTATCACAAAAAGTAAAATATATATTAAAAAATGATAAAATAAAAAAAAATTAAAGAAGATCGGAGCTCCGATGACTGGAGCTGTGAAGTTCGAATCGGAACTTCACAGCTTCGATTTGGGGCGTGAAGAGCTTCACAGCTCCGATTGGAGCTGTGAAAAATTAAAGAAGATCGGAGCTCCGATGACCGGAGTTGTGAAGTTCCTATTCGAGTGAAGCTCCGATACACTGAAGTTCGAATCGGAACTTCACAGCTCCGATTTGGAGCGTGAAGCTCCAGATCGGAGCTTCACAGCTCCGATCGGAGCTGTGAAGCTGTAGATCGGAGCTTCACATCCCCAAATCGGGGTTGTGAAGCTCCGATTCGAGCTTCACTGTTACAGTGAAGCTCGGTCGGAGAGGTTCACCTTCATTGTGACAGTGAAGCTCCATGAGTGAAGCTCGATCAGAGCTTCACTGTCGGAGCTCTGGTACAGGACATAATTCCGGTACCGAAAAATTGAAGAAGAAGAAGATGAAAAAAGAAAAAGGAAGAAAATAGAAAATAATAAGGGTGAGAATAAAAATAAAAATGAAGAAAAAAGAAAAGAAAAATTATCAAAATTATAAAGCCATATTTTTTCACTAAGACTGTTTGGATCAGCCAAAATTCAATAATTGAAAAGTGAAAAAGTCAAATTTGGGTACCAAAATGTAAATTTTAGTCTAGTGGGTACAATTATGATATTAGAGTATCTTACAGGGTACTAAAAATATATGCACCCTATCTAGATATACATCAAATACTTCAAGTTTTTCAACCAGGACTTAAACATCATAGTTTTCAAGTTTTCAGTTTAACCAAGATAGGGCAGACACATAATTTGGTATGGCAGGCTAAACTAGACTCTTTTTTTTTTCCAATCCTAGGCTCTGATACCACCGTGACGCCCCCCTACCGCAAGCACCTTGCTTACCGTCGGGGTGCCACCCGCCTATAACATTCGTACAAGTAGAATTACTAACTTTCGGAATGTCATAGGGACGGCCAGGTAGTAATCAAGACAATAGCACTAATAATACAAGCAATTAAAGGAACAACCTTTTTATTTAAGTAAAACAGATACAAGCACTCTGTATTACAAATTTATTCAGGAAATTTTAGGAAGCAGAGATCAAGCAACATGAATTTTACACTCCAACACGCAAGCAAGTCGTCTTAATTCAAGCAAGCAGTATGTAGTAAGTACACATCCAATATGTACATGTACTTCATCTCTTTGACTATTCTGGAGAAAGAAAAACAAGAGAGGGTAAGTCTTTGATGACTTAGTGAGGATAATGTACAAACGCAGAAACAACAACAATTGAGAATGAGAATATGATCAAGAAGGAAAGCAAGTGGAATTCAGGAACAGGCAACTAACCATGTAACCAAACCACCTTCTCCTTTGAAACTATACAACCTTATTCGCCCAGGCGAGGAGCGACCTCGTAGGTTAACAGGACAGGAAACATGCCTAGGAACATGTTTATTGGAATGTAAATGGATAGCCAACTCCGACTACACCTTTACTTCCAATTGGTAGAATCTGAGCAATATAGCTTAAACCGACGTACTTTACCGCCCGGTAGCTATATGCTACAGTTCTAGGGCCCGGTTTGGATACTGATTTAATATAAACACAACAGGAACTTGTCCGGAATCCAGGTAAGAAAGAAAAATAGGATTACACAGGAATAGACACAAACTGGATGGCAAATCAGAACAATTCAGAGAGGGAGAGAAATAAAGAGAGAGCAAAGAGGAAGTTTAAAGATTGAAAAGGTATCAACAAGACTCTGGAATACTCACCTCGAGCGAACATTTGTGCATTAACTGAAAAAAGGCTCCTGGTCAAAACATGTACTAATCCATTAATGAGTAATTAACATGCCAAGAAAATATGCTGCTAAACATGCCATGGTGAAAATAATTGATTTTGATAAAAACATTCTCTCTTTTTCGAATTTCTAATAACTAAGTCTGTTTAAGCTATAGAAACCCAAGTCGACAAAACAACCAGACAACTTCATAAAACAATCAAAACTTTTCTAATAACTTTAAAGCATGACTCCAGTATCAAATTCATAAAACTGTTAATCATAACAATTTTGCCAGAGTTTCAGTCGATCACAAAATTATCAACGTAACACCATTAAATTCAGAACAATGGTCAAATAATACTCAAAATCGCAAATCAATGTTTCTATTAAAATGTTTCTATTAAAATCAAAATAGTGATCAAGCTAGAAATCATAATCGAATAAACTAACTCAGAAAGTACCTGATTACTCCCTTCTGTTACTCGATTCTTTTCTGCTACAACTACTTGATTCCTTTCAGTAATTGGGATAATGGGAATTGGTTTGGACTGAGGAAAATAGGTGATATTGGTAAATATGTCACCACTAAGACAAGGCCTCGAAATACAGAGCCACCGTTGAAGTGACATCAGACGCCCTCGAAGCGCCCACAATCAAAGCTACCGTCCAAGTGTCTGCACCCTCGAAAGGACAAACAGAACATCCACCCTCAATTGACCAAGCATTTACAGCCTCGAAGCATCTACGCCATCGAAAGGACAAACACCCTCGAACGATCTTACTAGGGTCGAAACCAAGTACCCACTTGTACTGACAAGGCTCCCCATTTTCCGGGTAAAGTACCCTCGAAAGGATCACAGACACCATCGAAAGGATCACAGACCATCGAAAGGACACCTCAGACCCACATTTGTCTATATATAGGCCAAGGTACACACTCTCAACACAACCTCAACACAATCTCTACACACTTCCACTCTCTACTTGTCTTTCCATTCCTTCGGGTATTTCCACTTAAATGCAACGCCGGTCTGACTATCTGCAGGCCGGTAAACCACTAACATCCCCACCCCGTCCCCAGGTTTCCGCTAAGAAATAAACCCAAGAACGACTCTAAACGGAGGAGATCTTGGAGATGGTGAGGAAAACGGCACGATCCACATTTTACCCTCATCATCTTGGCGCCGTCTGTGGGAACCGGGACAAAAAGCGGTGACTCTAAGGGGTGGACGGTAGGCGGCAGATCTAGTCTCTGATGGTCGGACCGACACTGTTTTCTTTCCGACAAGCACAATCAGAGCTTGATAGAGAGAAGCCTAGAGAATTGCAATCCAACAAAAGAGAAGAGAAAACAAGAGATCCAAATATGACTCTTCAAAGCACTACGGATCAAGATCTAGCTCCAAGTTGTTGGAAAAGAAGGGGATTCTTAACTAAGAATCCAACCCCAAAACTTGTAAGTTGCACCAAACGTGCCATTGTGAAGCTTGCTCCGGAAAACATCGACTAAAGGGGCCAAATTTGCCCAGATCTAAAGCTACAGATAACGCCCTCCAAGAAGGGTCGAAGAGACTCAAATCGCCTCAGCCTTGACCTACATTCTCAAATAAAAAGGAAAGGTTCGAAAGGTGATTGCCTATGTTGTTGAAAATTGTCCCTACCCCCGTAATCTCTAAAAGAGAGACTCGAAGTAGTGGAAAACTACGGAGAACACCTCAAAGAGAAGGGCTCGAAGAAGACAGACATGGAAGAGAACAGTCGAACAACAGTTCCGACTTGCGGACTCCCAAAGAAAAGGGGTCGAAGAGACAAAGAGAAGTCGAACCACATTTTTGACCCACGAACTCTTCGACCCACGAACTTCCAAAGAGAAGTCTCGAAAAGACTCCACCATCGAACTCAAAGTGATCGAATCTACGAAGGCTCGAAAGGACTCCACCATCGTCGAACAAAAAGGCTCCAAGAAGATGGAAAAACAACACACAATTTCGACACCGGATCTCTTCGACACATGCTCTCAAGTTCTCCCACTCCTCAAATATGGTCAAACACACACTCGGATGGTCGAAACTAGCAAAGCTGTCCGAGCACCCTCGGATGATCTAGATTACGTCCGGCCCCTCAATAACATTTGAGTTCGAAAGGAAAACAAGGTTCCAAGATCCCTCTGTAACATTTGAGTTCGAAGGGAAATATGGAGAAGCCATCATACGTTCGACCCCAACTTAAGAAAGCTAGAAACTTATGGTTGAAAACCATACTGCCCAAGCATATTTACTCATCCAACTCGACCCTCATAGATAAATCAACATGACGGACTCCACCAAGCCGCCACAACACCCATTCCACTCGCTAAAATTGTGAAAGCGGATTAAATTGGTGGCAGTGAGGGGTCGAACTTACCCAACGACATGGTTCGAACTCAGTCACTCAAAGACGGGCCCCAACAACATGGTTACATGCCTCGAAGTGGTGGAAAACTGATTAGGGAAATAAAACCCGAGTCAGTCTACGGAAACTCTCCAAGAAGTAAAAGCAGAAGTAATTAGGGAACCCAAAGAGGTCACCCCCCGAATAGTCAAATTCAAATCCTATGTTGAGCTCGAAGAGAGCTCGATTCTCCAACCACAAAGCTCAAAGAAAAGGCTCGAAGATAGTCGAACCACAGTTTCGACCCTCGAACCACAAGCTCAAAGAAAGGCACGAAGATAGTCGAACCACAGTTTCGACCCTCGAACCCTCAAAGAAAAGGCAAAGGCTCAAAGACGGAAAAGAAGTTGAATCACAGCTTCGACCTACGGACTCTCAAAGAAAGAGGGGTCGAAAGGATGTTTCGACCTACGGACCCACACAATTTCGACTTTCTCTTACTCTCAAAGAAAAGTACTCCAACATGCTTACAAAAATGATTTGATCATAAAAAAAACGTGGCGCAAACTCAAAATAGGAAGATCGAAATAAAGGCAGAAATCACCTTCGAAAGAACATGTCTTGGAGATAGAGGTATGCAAAGTCCTAAATCGACTACGATTTTGACCCACAGGCTCAAAGTGAAGGTTGAAGAAACCCAAGTCGAATTTGATTTTGACCCACAAGCTCAAAGTGAAGGTTGGAGATACCTAAGTCGAACGGAGAACACCTTCGAATGCGAAAGACCCAAGTCGAATTTGATTTCGACCCACAAGTCCAAGAAGATATATCGGTCTATTTGGAGCCGATGAATTGTTGCTAGGACAATAACATTCAAAAACGAAGATTCAAACTCAAATTTCGACCCACTAGTTCGAAAAACCTTGTCGAAAACACGGAAGAACAAGCCGATCTGTTTTGACCCACTCGCTCGAAAAGATAGAGAGAAGACGGATGAGCAAACCAAATTGACTTCATTACGACCCACTCACTGACTCGAATTTATCTCTTATCCGAACCCAACATTTATAAAGCAGCAAAGCAAGAATAATTTGATCCCGCTCCAAACATGTTGCTATGAAAGGAATCTAAGTCGTTGAAAACTCAAAAGGCCACCATCTCCCATCCGGACGGAGACTACTTCGCAATTACTCTGCTACCATCCGAGCTTGGATAAGTCTGATTTCAAAATTCAACAGACATGATTCGTTGCCGGATGCAAAAGAAAAAGCTACTTGTTAATTGTATAAAATGACGTTTCCAATTCGAAACGGCTAGATGGGTTCATTGGCCGCACTACAAAGTCCAAAGTGCCAAAAGGACTCGAAGAAAAAGAAAAAGGGTTGAAGAGACAGACTCGAATCAAAGTTTTAACCCACAACCTCAAAAGAAGAGGAAAGGGTCAAAAGATTGAAGCGTGGCCAAAACACAAGTCGACTTGGACCCACTAGTTCACTCCAAATTGACTCGAAACCCAAGTTGGCTCGAAACCACATAAAACTTGCCACTCCAACCGCAGAGGCTACTTGAGGAACGAAGCCCAATTAGCTTCGGTAAATCATGTTAAATCCGAGCGATGAGAAAGAGCTAACAGACTAAATACATCAAAGAAGTACACAGCTAGCAACACGGAGAATAACAGACTCCAAATGTACTCAAAACCAAAAATCCATAAATCACCAATCCACAATTGAACTCGAAGAAACAGCTCGAATCTTCGACTGGAGGCTCGAAGGGAAGGCTCAGAGAAATTTGGGGGAGAATTAGTAACCTCCCACCTAGGGGTCGAAAAGCTGTCAAACACCCCAAGGAAGACTAGTACCATCAAAGGGGACCAGGTAGACAACATGTCACGGAGAATCAAAAGACCCTCGAACACCTATGCATCGAAGGGGACCAGGTAGACAACATGTCACGGAGAATCTAGACTCAAGTCGGTTCAGATTCGACCCACTCAACCATTCCGCGGACCCGACGGACTTCAAAGATTCGGAAGAATCCGCAACTCGAAAACAACCACCATTTGCCCAATTTGCGAACTCAATTCCTTTCGACCAACAAAGTGCAAGAAAGGGAAAATGTTTCCAAGGCAAGATAGCAGCAGCGACTGGGAGGATTGAGACCGATCACAACTCCAAACTAATATTTTCGACATCAAACCATGATGTCGGACTAATATATTCAAGGTATGAGACTGATATCGCACTTGAAGATTGAGACCAATACCATCTCCATTGTCCGAAGCTCAAATAGCACTCGGTTAATAAAAGTCCACTCGACTTACACAAGCCATCAACATCACGACTAGTTAGTCCCACGCAACTTCAACATTTTCGACTTCGAGATTTCTCGGAGTAATTGGGAGCTTTAACAGAGATGGTTTGAACTTACCCACTCCTACCCACCATCTCAAAGTATCCAAGCACTCCACCCGAATTCGCCGAAGTCGGACAATGGCAAGGTTCGAACCCACTCACTCGAACCTACCCAAGTCGAACCCTTAAAGCATGGGGCGAACTCAACTACTCGAAACCAATGTCGAAACAACTGAATTCGCCAAAGAACTAAATAATTGCTCAAAGAATTAAGGGCCGCACCACGGCATCACCCACTTCGAACATCCAGGTCGAACGAAACCACCAGTCCCCCAACTTGGCCAACATATTCACTCGGCACCACCTCAAGGCGAGAAGACATAATACAATTTAAAGGCAGACCTGATGAAGCCACGTTACACTTTCAAAGATTGAGTTTTCGTTTATTTCGAAACTCAATTGCCAACTACAATCTTATTAAATGGAGTTCCGGAAACAATGCCCTAAGTTTCCGATAAAAAATTAAGTATTTTAACTTACCGTCAAAGTATCACTTATCATACATCCACATTCATTCATTTATACATCCACACTCATCCATTCATACATCCACATTGAATGGACAAGCTCCGCGTATTAAATTACCCGAACTACTAAAAAGAACTGCTAAAGCGAGATGGGTTGGAGAAACCATTTCGAACAAAAATCGAACCTCGAAGCCAACTTGAAGCCTCGAAAAGAGGAAAAATAAGAGGTAGGTTGGAGAAACCACCTCGAAGCCAACTTGAAGCCTCGAAAAGAGGAAAAATGAGAGGTAGGTTGGAGAAACCACCTCGAAGCCATCCACAAGAGAAACCATCTCAAACAAAAGACGGTCCTCGAAGCCTCCATAAAAGGAATTAAAGACGTACCTCGAAGCCTCGAAAAGAGGAAAAAGGAGGTAGGTTGGAGAAACCACCTCGAAACCAACTTGAAGCCTCGAAATGAGGAGAAAAGAAGATGTAGGTTGGAAAAACCACCTCGAAACCTCCACGGGAGGATTACCCCGAAATGAACTTTCGGAGGAGAAACATTTCGAAAAGAGAGCTTAACGGGGAAAACCTTCCTCAAAGAAAAAGCTATTGAAACAAACAAGTGAAAAGCTTGCCAAATCATCTTATACTCTCGAAGGAGGATAGAACCCCCGAAGCCTCCAAAGAAGAAGAAGAGATTGGTTGAAAAAGCCATCTCGTACACTCGAAAGGATAGAACTCCCGAAGCCTCCAAAGAGGAAGAAGAAATTGGTTGGAAAAACCATCTTGTACCCTCAAAGGGAGGATAGAACCCTCGAACCTCCAGAGGAGGAAGAGGTAGGTTGGAAAAACCACCTCAAAAAGAATAAGAGATTGGTTGGAAAAGCCATCTTGTACACTCGAAGGGATAGAACCTACCCTCGAAACCTCCAATTGAGGAATAAATGAGTGGTTGTAAAAACCATCTCGAAACCTCTAATTGAGAAATAAATGAGTGGTTGGAAAAACCACCTCGAAACCTCCAATTGAGGAATAAATGAGTGGTTGTAAAAACCACCTCGAAACCTCCAATTGAGGAATAAATGAGTGGTTGGAAAAACCACCTCGAAACCTCCAATTGAGGAATAAATGATCGGTTGGAGAAACCATCTCGCCATCTCCAAAGGAAAAAGCCACCTCGAAAGTTCCAAAAGAGGATTATCTCGAAACCAGCAACTTGTCAATCACAAGAACTATACAACCCACCCCCACAAGGGTCGTCACTGCGAAGTAGCACCCTTTATCGAAAAACGATTGATTGGATACACATTCTCACCCACACAAACTCGAATCCATATTTTCCATAGGCCATTGACGGATGGACCATCAAAAAATGGTGCCGAACATTCCAATCGAGTCCAAAAAGACTCGAAAGAAGGACAACTTGATAAATGTTCTTTTCGACGGGAAAAACAATTTTTTCAATTGATCCTTGACCTCGATACAATCTTTTCGGGATGAGAACGTTGATTTGATATAGATCTCCGACGGGACATACTAATCCAATACTCTGTTCGAAAGCACTCTTATCGAAGATCCACTGTTATCGATCTCGAAAGGTGTTCCACTACGAGCATTATATTCACTTTTCGACGGAAAAACATGAATAATTTTGCTTGCCCAACAAAAGTAACACATATTAAGAAGCTGCGAAATCACAGAGATGAACGCCACAAAGCTTCAAAATCTACAAAAGTACCCCAAAGGGTCGAAACCCACGAGATCAAATCATGTATGGATTTCGGTATCACAGAGGGTCGAAACACACAGAGAACCATAAGGAATCGAAATACACCAAGCTAATACCCCAAAGGGTCAAAAACCACAAAAGAAGGCCACAAATAGTCGAAAATGCACAAAGATAATGCCATAAGAGAGTCGAAATCCATACAGCTGATACCACGAATGGTCGAACTCCCAAGTTGGACAAAAGATGAAAACAAGGATTCGACCCGATCAACCAAAACGAGACTTACAATAAATGACCGAGTGAAGAATCCAAGTTCGAAACTAATCGAAAATACCACCCGCAAGGAAGTTTCAAGACCGAAAGACGATGAAGTCTCCCAAAAGCCACACCACCCCGCGCTTTTCCCTCTCAGAAGAGCCCTCGAAGCAAGACCATTGAAATTTCGATGGATTCTCTACCATCATCCATTGAAACTTAGGGGACTCATGATAAGGGAATGTGTTGCTGCTCAAAGTTCGAACAACCTCTAAAGGCCTCGAACTAACGAGTGACCATCGAAGCACCAAAAAGAGTTGCCAACGTATGAAGAACAGATGATCGACAAAAGGCAAACAAAAGTTCCTCGAAATATTGTCCCCACATTCTTCGACAACTTGGGGGACTGATGATAGGGTATTCAATTCCCATCAAGACGTCAGAGTAACTTATGACATACACACATGGATAAAATCCATCATGTATAAATCGAAAAGGTCGATTTTCATTTCATCAAAGATTCTACACCACCAAAAAACAAGCAAAGACAAGATGGTATAAAATTAGACGAAAGAAGAAAGGTTCGAAAAAGGTCTCACCCAGACCCCAAGACTTCCAAGAAGAAGAAAGTTTCGACAGATTAACTTACGACATCTCTCAAAACTTGGGGGACTCATGATATTGGTAAATATGTCACCACTAAGACAAGGCCTCGAAATACAGAGCCACCGTCGAAGTGACATCAGATGCCCTCGAAGCGCCCACAATCAAAGCTACCGTCCAAGTGTCTGCACCCTCGAAAGGACAAACAAAACATCCACCCTCAATTGACCAAGCATTTACAGCCTCGAAGCATCTACGCCATCGAAAGGACAAACACCCTCGAACGATCTTACTAGGGTTGAAACCAAGTACCCACTTGTACTGACAAGGCTCCCCATTTTCCGGGTAAAGTACCCTCGAAAGGATCACAGACACCATCGAAAGGATCACAGACCATCGAAAGGACACCTCAGACCCACATTTGTCTATATATAGGCCAAGGTACACACTCTCAACACAATCTCTACACACTTCCATTCTCTACTTGTCTTTCCATTCCTTCGGGTATTTCCACTTAAATGCAACGCCGGTCTGACTATCTGCAGGCCGGTAAACCACTAACATCCCCACCCCGTCCCCAGGTTTCCGCTAAGAAATAAACCCAAGAACGACTCTAAACGGAGGAGATCTTGGAGATGGTGAGGAAAACGGCACGATCCACATTTTACCCTCATCAATAGGCACAAGAAAGTGTAAGAATGTGAATTCGATCCTTTATATATACAAACTAAATCCACTATTCTAGGCTATAGGCTATATAAAAGAACTAATGTAAGACAGATGTACATTGGTAATACTTTGTCGGTATTCACTATTCTATGCTAC
>CM051458.1:68996513-69062920 GCA_028274465.1 Plantago ovata | reverse complement strand
ATGCTACTATAATATAGGACAGATATATACATTCATATATATACATTACTATATATACATATATACATTCGTAATAATCCATTCTATCTCTACGTTGTCGGGGTTGAGCAATGAGTTAACTATTGTGGTGGTTCAACTCTATCTTAACAAAAGGCTCTATTTATAGTTGCAACGCAGACAGAAGAAGAAGGATGGATACGGTGCTGATTGGGTGAAACCTTGGTCTCCAAGAAACTTGCAGAGTGGTGAATCATCAGCTGAAATCAACCCTGTTAAGGAATTAACGTAGCTGCTTGAGAGACGTTGTAGCTTTCTGTGGCCATAAAGTAAAAGATCGATGCTTCTGGTGTGGTGAAGAAGGAAAAGGGGGTGATGAGTGAGAGTGAAGAAGAAGATTGAAGATGGGAAGGAGTGGATGTAATTTTGATAGACATGAAAGTGAAATTCGATCGATCGATCAAGGTTCTGATTTGGTGAACAAGGAAAGGGGTAAAGTAATTTGTAGTGTGGTGAAGAAGAAAATGAAGACACGCTTGTGATTTTACAAATTTTTGCAATTTAACCCCTCCCAAGTAAACTTATGAATAACACCAATAATTCTTAATTTTACAAAGTAGTGCGAATAATATAGTTAGGTAGCTACATATACTTTATTCGTAGTATGAGTTTCAAAATCTAGGTGTACGAGATATAATTATTTCTTACTACCTGATTAAGTTGAATATAAAAAATATTTAAAAAGATCAAACAAAATTTTATTCACGCGTTAGTTAATACTAGGGCATCACACATGGTGTGATCTGCAATGAGGAAATATTTTGCACAAACAAGGCGGTTGGCTAGTAAATCGCTCCCTCGCCTAGGCTGTATATGGGAGACATGATGTTAAATTGTTGACTGGTCTAGAAGACAATTTTGTGGCCCTGTTCTATCTGGTCCTTCGGTTTTGGTTCCTGACTCCCGCTGTGCATGGCTGTTTCTCGAAAGGGTACTCACCGGTGAGCAGACTTTGGGATGAGTCTTCTACCGCTGTTTCTTGACCGCTTGTTTTCGGTGACCTTGGGCACTTCCAATTTGTTTGTATGAGGCAGCCTGGTAGTAGCTTAGGTGTGTTCATTTGAGTTGTAATTAGTTTGAGAATGTTCGTTGGTCGTGGACCGTTGTAAGTTTTTTCGAGCACGCTTATGCTTTATGTCATTATTGTTATACGTAATATTTATAGCAGTTTTACTTCGCCCACGAGCACTTGTTGGGTAGGACATGTCTACTTGTGTTGTATTTGTCTTGGGCCTTTCATTTTTTTAGTGTGGTAATGCACATTTTATCCTTGTAGACCTTCGTTCATGAATAAATTTTCCCGTTATCTTTCTCCTTCAATGTGGTACTTGTGATGATAGTCATAGAGGACCAGTTTTAGTCCTCTTAATTACTTCATCCGTCCAGAAACAAATGAAACATTTTTGTTATTTTTCGAAGGTCAAACAATCATACAAGGTCAGTTTTAGCCCTCTGTTCCTCCTTCTTTTTTTTTTTTTTTTTTTGTCCTCTTAATTAGGTAGCAGAAATGCTCAATTATGGTTATAAAATTTAAAACATAACAAAATGATCCATGATCCATCTTTAATTTTCTCCAAGCTCATTAATTTTGGCTAAAAAAAACTGCATTTCATCATAGGATGTCCACCATCGGTAAATGCATTAAAATGAGCTTCCCTCAATCAAATGGGTTACTCTTAAAATTTCGCATAGCAAGTGAAGTACTATATTGACACGCGGAACCTACGTGATAAAGTGTAATTGAATTTTAAAAGTCGATATGTAAAATAGTTTTTACAAAATAGTTTCTGTGTCCTAACTTTCTCTAATGAAAACGAATAATTTTATTAAATCAATTTCATGTATTAATAGGATGAGTGAATTTTAAAAAAAAAAAACCCAACTTACTTCGTTTATTTTATTTGAGGTCCTTATTGAGTTTTGTTGTTCGATTTATGACAATAAAGTCCAATACATTTTTTGAAAGAAACATTGGACCAATAACCATATGAAGCCCACATTGTTTGAGCAAATGACCCAACTGGAAAAGTAACCCAGCCCATATGATATAAAATGACGAAAATGCCCATGCTACTCATGTTAGTAAAAGTGAGAAAATTGTATCTCTAAGGCTAAGCAGCGGAAGTTTAAAATTTTAATCTCACTAAACTGATATGACAATATTCGTTTATTAACTAGAAGAAATCACTTACGTGTCCCCAGTAAAAGCAATTCACCGGGTAGCTGTTCCTCAATCTCCAGACAAAGCCTTGCAATCTCTCGTCCGGCTGGTTGATTTCTTCTTCGTCAGAGATGAAATCTTCGTCAACAAAATCTCCAAGATGACTCATCAACAGGTTGATTATTCATTTGACCTTGGTATCCACGGGCAATGTTTCCACAAGAACGCTAGGAGGTTCTTCTGTGTTTTGAGCTACTGAGAAAATTATTCTTTCTGACTATCAGAGAAGAATATTTTACGTGTTGTTGGAATAGAATAGAAGACTGACTTTCTTTCTTCTGATTTAGTCAGTTAGTTAGTTCAGAAAATCACGTAAGATTTTACCAAGTAAATCTTACTGACTAAGAGACTCATCAAGTCAACAACTAACTAACTAAGAGATAATAATAAATTATTTCAGTCAAACAAAAAGAATAAGTCCAAAAAGGAAAAAGGGAGAGAGAAAGAAAGAGGAAGAAGGAAACGTGGGGCAGCTCCCAGCTGCCCACACGCTCACTTGGCGCGTGCACTACACGCGCCAAGTTACACTCACCTGGCGCGTGCACGCGCCAGGCTGAGTGTTCCAGCTGATTTCCTCCTTCTTCTCTCTGGGCCTATCTATCTAAATCCCGTCCAAGTTCACAAGTCTTCAATTAATTAATTAAATCCAATTCAAATCAATTAATTATATTTCTAAGATATATTCCATATATAATAATATTAATCTAATCAATAATAATTCTATTATATTTATGTATAATAATTTAATATTAATCTAATTAGTATTAATTCAATATACATAGCTCATTTGTAGAAACACCACCTTGAAGTATGACCCATAGGCCTTGCACATTAAGTAATAATCTAATTAAGGTCACGATAAATTCCTAGACAATTTATCAGACAATATTAATATGCAATGAACGTTTGTGAGGAAAACAAACCACCTGTAGCGTAGGGTACTTTGATGATACGGTCCCTCATTCACGAATACCCGAATGAGTCTAGAATATGGTTATGTGTCTATTCTAACAACTCCATTCATTTTCTCTCAATCTTATTAGTCGATCCATGAATTATGTCCAAACACCATTTTGACATATTCACATACGGTGGCCACCGGTTTTGTGATCGCACTAAATATGAGAAGTGAGTATTCTCTCCTTGTATCTATTACGGAGGAATAATCCTATCTTGGCTCAATCACTCACACCATATGTTTCCTAATGTACCCAACGCATGTCGTATCTACCCTACTTTAAGAGTGCAAGCGTTGCGCATGGTCAAAGTACATTATTTCACATATGATGTAGTATTGGCCTCAAGTCTAAAGACTACTAACATCACCCCACACATCGATACTACCATAGACACTTAAATAGATTTACCAAATGGTTTCTCGATTGGGTATGCCAACACTCTCCAAAGTGTTCATATGCTCATTATGAATAACCAGGTTCATTCGTAGCAGTGAGACCTACTACATCCTCAAAGGATCTAATGCAGCATATGCTAGCTTCAATTGCATCATTGATATCCCGTATCTCAATGACCTTCAGCTAGTGGCTTATTTTAGGACTTAATTATTGACACACAAGCTCCCACTAACTTGGTGATTATCTTAAGTCCTTAGGAACATTTTATTGAACAATTCAAACAACCAAATAATGTATTCATAAAATGCAGTGCCAATTGTATTTAATAATGTGTAAGTACATGAACATAAATAAATAACAATAACTGAGTGATCAAGTACATATCGTCCCTATCGTAGGTTGTCTCTAGGACATATATACTTTCAACTCATACACAACTTCCAACCAAACGCTTGCGAAATGTTAAAATAGAACGGCATCATACACAAAACACAGAGCAAATCCAACCAAACGGAACGAAATTCATCAACAAATGTCTAAATCCAACCAAACCAATAAAAAAATTCAACCGGATTTTGATGTTTTCTACTGTATCAAATGGTAACCTTTACAACCAAACATGTCATTTGAACTTTTGAAAAAAAAAAGGGATTTGGCCAAGGGCCCGAAAACAACCGAAAACAGGATTCTTAAATCCAGAATTGCGATTTTACTACTTCCCTACAAACAACGCCTAAGGGGCCATGAAATTGGAGGATGATCTAGCAATTTATCAGTTGTTCCATCCTTGGAGAAATACATGCACAAGAATATTCGGAGATGACAATGCCACGTCAAGTGTTAAAAAATGAAAAACTCATATTTAGCTGACATCATAATTATACTTGAGAGGAAAAGAATAAATGAATCCAAAGAGAAGCGCGTGAATATAAATATAAAATAATAATGATATTATTACTCTTCATTTTATTATTGAAAATGAAAAACAAAAAACATTTTAGTACTTGAGTAAAGTGCCGAATGATTGATGACCAAATCGGAGCTTTTATTCATTCCACCGAAAACTTCCGTCTCTCTCTGCCGAAACCCTAGCGCCGGTGAGTAATCGTGCTTCTTTCTCTGTAAATACTTCGATTATGCTTCTTTGTTGTCTCCGTAAGCTTTTAATCCGAGCTGCTGTTTTACTTGATGGATGGATAAGAAGTAGGTAGTCAACGATCTAATGCTATCTGCGATTTTTTTGCTTCCCGGTTGGAGATTTTGATTTCCGTTACTATTCAGTCATAATTTTAGCTGATTTAGTTGCTTTAATTACTCAATTTTTAGAGTTCAAGTCAAAGCCTCCTGAGTTATTTTATCATGGTTTTGTTTTGGTTCTGCTGCTGCTACTTTTTTTTTTAACCAAAATTTGAAGAGTTCTGTAGATTGTATTCCGGCTGGCTATGATTTTGTACTGGAATCTACTTTATCGGTGTAGTAGTTGAGTCTAGACAGCTAGATTTGCTTGCTTGTGGAAGTAATTCTAGGTATGGGTATCTATGTTGTTCCCCACTTCGCTTGGGCTTGAGCTTTAGACTCGATCGGATGACGGATGCTTGCTTTGTGCAGTTCGCTGAGGTTCTGCTTTATTTTAGTGGCCCCTTGTTGTGATAGTTTTTCGATTGTTATCTTGTATGAAACATGTAGTTAGTACTCTTATTTATATAACGAATGCAGAAAGAGAACGGATTAGTTAATGGTTATGACACTGATGTCTTATGTTCTTTGAACAGGATGAAGAATAGTACAATCGGGTCGTAGTGGTGGAAGTATAAATACATTATATTCTACAGCTTTATAGCAACTAGTCACTGTATATTGGAATCCAAAGGAATTGTTTGAAAGCTTACGCTCATCTTTTGTCCCATGTTTACTGTGAGTGGTGTATGTTTGGTGGCATTGGATGGCTCTTCCTGTACTAGGACTTCATCGTAAAGGCCTTTCCAGCAAAATTCCTTTATTAATGGAACGATCAAATAACCGGTGTGCTACTGATGATGTTGCTATTGACATTATTAGCAGTAGCATTGCATCTTCATCTAGTTTATCCCATGAAACCCCATCTAGTGGTGTGGAGCAGCAACATAGTGAAGATCAACCTACTACTAGTTCAAGGGTTCCAGCATATCAACCTTCAGTTTTTCTGCTGGGGGATCAAATTCAAGGAACTCATCACTAATTCGAAGAGGGAATAGTCGAGGCCGCCAAAGGAGTCCGCTAAATTCTGGTTTGTGGATATCTGTTGAGCTGGTTTTGACAGTTAGCCAAATTATAGCAGCTGTTGTTGTCTTGACGGTTTCAAAGCATGAGAAGCCTCATGCTCCATTGAGATCATGGGTAGTGGGTTATGCGTCAGGTTGTTTTGCCATCATTCCTCTCCTGTATTGGCGTTTTAAGCACCGCAACCAGGTTCTGAACAGGATTCACTTCAGAATCGGCAGGATTCTTCTCAAATCAACAGCTCTGCTCTTCCTCTGACTAGGCGGGTGATGGATGAGGATGATCGGCAGACAACTGGGATAGCAAGCAGAGGCACACAGAGTATTGGATTGCCAAATCCAAGGTATTTCAAATCCTTTTTTGTAATTTGTATCGTGATAGATGAGATTTACCTCTTGTTGCCGTACCATTTAGTCCTGTTTACTCGCCGGATTAACAGAATTCACGTGATGAAAAGCTGCTTATTCTTTTTATGGTTGGACTGGGTAGCTCCGCAATACCAAGTTTGTTGAGGTTTAGTTAACTGTTAAATGAGATTTGAAACAATGATATATTACCAGTAAGCTATACGTAACAGGCTATCAAAATCTTTTGACTAATACAAAATTACAAACATGATCTTTTACCAGCCATCCATTTGGTGGAAACAGTAGTTGAATGTTTTGCAGTCAAGCTAAGCAAAATGTTACTTGTCATGAAATTCCTTTTCACTGTGAAAAGAAACCAGGGACCAATACGGTAACGAAGTATGCATATGCAGTGCATGCTTAGATAAGGTTGAGCTGTGGTGTGTAATTGACAAATCTTAATGGGTGGATTATCTGATTTCTGTTGTACCGACTTTGATGAAAATGCTTCACCCAATTAGCAGTCTAATGTTTTCTCAAGTCTTCAAAATTTAACATTCCCCGCTTCGTAGTTGAAGCCATAATTTCGTTACCTACGCCTCTGAAGTTTCTGTATATACATACATATACATATATACATGAGAGTTGTTTGTCGTCGCTGAAGGCATGATGGTTGCTGTCATTTCCCCTGTCCTGTTCTATAGTTGTGCAATTGATAAACTATAACTCCTGTTAAGTTCATATACTCACTGAGTGAGATCATTTATGTGGATACTTGAGAGATGCTGGAATTTTTTCTGGGTGTGCTATAGTTTGGAGGACACTTTTGTTTATTTGCAATTTTGAACTGTCAAAGCTTTGCAAAATTAATCTATATGTCTTAAAAGCATGGGTACTTTCACATTCTAACATCCATGAAAGCATTTGGTGTTAGTTAATTGGAATGTACCCTGTCCTGAAAGACACTTGAATGATTTCAAGGGAGACTCAAATACTCCGAGAACTTACTTAAATCACTGAGCTACTAAACGAGGATTAATATTAGTATTTCCACTTTTGGGCATTTACTAAGAAATTTATGTGGTGGCTAAAATTAGCTAAGATGGACAACCCGTTTTTACTTTTGACCGGTATATGTTGAACTTCCAGCAATTTGGTATGGTTAGCTGTTTTCTTTTGTCCTTTCTCGATTACTTCCTTTTAATCCCCAGTCTATTTCCTCTTTCACCAAATAATGCATAATCCTTGGGACCATTTTTGTAATCTCAGCATATTGTTCGACTTATTTGAGCTTCTAAACAATGAAAGGAGCACCACTGCATTATTCCCACATGCAACGCCCACTGGAACATCCACCTTATTCCATCAATTTACTTCCACTTAATTCAATCCTGTCTATTTTCTTAAAAACTGCTACGTTCCTAAATTTGCTAGTGGTATTTATTGTTTTGCAAGTAATATATTTATTCCTCATTGATATTTGATATCCCCATCTTTACTTTAGTTGGGACTTGGGGTTGTGAAGTACCATAGTGATGTTGGACTTGGGAGCTAAACACGTGACTTCCTCTTGCAGGATTAAGGTATTTGTTGAATATTTCAAGATGGCTTTGGATTGCTTCTTTGCTGTTTGGTTCGTAGTTGGCAATGTCTGGGTCTTTGGAGGGCACTCATCATCTAATGAAGCTCCTGGCTTGTATAGGTAGTGTGAGAATTACATGTTTTCATAGCACAAAAGTAGCCTTTTCTTTTAGTATCTTATGTTCTCAGCTTAGCTTGTGTATCTTATGAGCTCTTTCACTTACAGGTTGTGTATAGTTTTTCTCACCTTCAGCTGTATTGGATATGCAATGCCGTTTATTTTGTGTGCGACAATCTGCTGCTGCCTCCCTTGTATAATATCACTCCTTGGCTTCAGAGAAGATTTGTCCCAGAATAGAGGAGCTACTCAAGACTCTATCAATTCGCTGCCAACCTATAAATTCAAAATGAAGAAGAATAAGAATGGGAATGATAAAGACTCCAATATAGGTGAAGGTGGTATAGTTGCTGCTGGAACAGAAAGAGAACGTACAGTATCAGGAGAGGATGCAGTAAGCTTCATTCGACTTTGGTCTCATCACATTATATCTGTTTGAGTATTACCTGTATATCCTAAAAGCCAGTTTACCCTGTCCGTTTTCATTTTGCTATTGAAAACATTAAGAGTTTGAGGACTGAGCATGAGTAGCTGATTTGACTAAGAAAAACTGTTCACTGGATACTTGTTGGCTTAAGCATTTGTGAACCACTAAAAACGAAATAACGTTCAACTAGGATGGTGATGAAAAGTTGTGAAGGGTTTACCACCCAATTATGGATTATCACCTTGATGATAAATCTTCCATGATGAACTGCATTTATGTGCTTTACGAGAGCTTTCTGTTACTCTAGATTGTTTTTTACTTTCACCTATTCTTGTCCTTTCTTAGAAGGATTGAATTTTTAGGAACAAATTTGTCAATTATAACGGTATGGAATATGTCAGAACCTAGTTTTTCAGTTACCTCCTTACATGAAAAATGACAATGCTAGTGAAATTCTGGTCTGGTGCCCTTGACATGCTTGGGCTTTGTTTGCATAACTGTTGGGTCTTGCCTTTTTTCCCCCTCGGAGAAGATTGGTTATACCAGTTGTGACATTTTCCACTCTGTACTGACCACAGCTCAAAGTCTAAAAATTGGCCCGAGCATATGGTCACTGCCTATAAAACGTCAAATAGACCTTGTGGCTGATATTACATCCGTACTTGAAATAGTTGAATTGAATGAATATTCTCGTTCACTTCTGTATTGATTTGTTAATGTCAATCTAAAGATCCTATGTAATGCATGCAGCCTGGTCTGATAGTTCTGTTTACCTATATAATCCGCAATGTTGTGCTGACTATCTTCCCTTCCATTTCTGCTGTGCAGGTCTGCTGTATTTGCTTATCAAAGTATGTACACAATGATGAACTGAGGGAACTGCCCTGCTCTCATTTCTTTCACAAGGAGTGCGTTGATAAATGGCTTAATATTAATGCAACATGTCCACTCTGCAAAGCTGAGGTTGGTGAAACCATTTTGAGTTCACTGGCTGAAGCAACGGCCAGCCTGCGGAATAGCACTATTGCATGATAGATTGCTCGGAAAGCATGTTTACTATATGCTCTTCTGTTGTGGAGCTTACCTGATAACGTCCAAAGTTTGTCCAATCTCGTAGGTTTGATTTGCATTGTTTGTACATGGTACTAGTCTTGGATTACTCGAGACACGATGAATATTCTGTGCGAGAGATTTTAGCAGTTTTTAAGCCATGCTACGATGAGAAAAGGTTTTAATGTCACGAAGATATTTTGTCAAGATTGATCATATCATGTTGACCATTCTTGTTCAATGTACAGTTCCATCAAGTAGACTTCTTACAGTCTAGAATGCTAAAACAAGGTCTTGGCTCTGTTGAATGATTTTAATTTCCTGTTTTAATTTGCGATACTGCCCATCAACTTTGTCCGTTTAACGAAGTCTGCACAGATTCATGTTTGTAGATCTAGAACATGTAGGTCATAGTGCATGTAGATTCTGAATTATACCAGCAAACTTCAGTAAGATGTTCTTTTAAAATCAACATGGATACAAATTAGTTATTGGAACTTGTTTGTGTGGGTACGTGCTCCTTATTTGTAAGATTTGTATGTTGGATGTTGCGGCCAAGTATGATAATTATCTTTTTGTGGTGTTATGGCTTCTTAGACCATCTACATTTGTTGTAGATTACATTTGTTGTAGATGGCTAAGGCACGTTTAAGGCTTAAACGTGATTAGCCGCGTTTAAGTAGTTTTCGTCAGCATCAGTCACTATAAGACGCGTTGAAGTCCTGGCACGTCATTTATTTATTTATTTATTTATTTTTTTTTGTAAAGAAGAATGAAGATTTGTTGTAAATAATTTCCTGACAAATTTAAATTCAAATTAAACGTAAGATTCCCAACAAATTCAAATTCAAATTTCAATTTTCAAACACTACACTGATTTTATTACAACGGACAATTGAGAAAATAAAAACATGCCACAGTTCTTACGGAAACTAAATACAAGCAAACCACACATGGACAGTAAATGAAAATACAAACAAGGCACACATGCGTTAAGTAAAATAAAAGCAAACCACCATTCAAGGCTACTCAAGGTTACTGTTGAGAAAACACCTCCATCTGAAGACTGTTGAACAATAGCTGCTCCTGAGGCTTTAAATCACGGCGGTCCATTTTATCTAGAAGTTGGGTATACAACTTTATCTTCTTAATACACCTAACTTCATCTTTACCCTTTTGCATTCTCTCGATCATCTCCTGGAAATAGCTAAACTTCTTTTCGTCAAGCTCAATGTTTTTTCGTCAAGCTCAATTGAAGTCGGATAAGTCAGGTTGAACCTTGACATTTCTGCACTCATCGGGTTGGATCTAGAATTTCCCTTTCTGGCCAACCTCTTGGTCGTGTCACGTCCCATGGGACGTTTCTCCGGGGAGGTCACAGTGAATGAACGCTTGCTCCCACCACTACTCCCAGCACCCGCAGATCCCATTGGCTCGTCTTCACCCCCGTCACCACCACCGGCATATGCAGCGGCCTCTGCCTCCCGCGCCGCCTTCACGTGATCTTCCCAGTTCAAGTAGTTTGAATACTCTGGGTACACTCTGAGCACTGCCGATTGGGTCATAAATGTGAACGGCTCTCCTTTGCTCTTTGGTTTGTACCAAGTTAAGCTAGATCGATTACCTCATCCTCATTGTAGTTACCACTACGTTGACCAAGGAACTTTTTGCTTTTTCGTAGCAATCTCGCCACAAAGATATCTTCTCCTTCAGCAACAAAAACCTCCCCCTGAGTGTGGCACGCACATTCAGGTCTGTAAACAACGTATCCTCGCGGGCTTTTTCATATAGCTCGTGCACCTTCTTGAAGATCGACCTAGCCTCTTGGTTCGTGCCGACGATTGGGTTCATGCACACCTCCACGTACGAACTCAGAAGGACCGTGTCCTCATTAAGGTTGAAGTTGTTTCTCTTCGAACCACCACCACCACCGTTTTTGTGGGGCTTTCTCTTTTCCTTTGGCACAAACGGGTGTTCTTTCCTCGGCCATGGGCGGCTCCGGCTGGGTCTCACGAACAATCTCAGTGTTCGGTTGAGAATCATAAAACATGGGTGTTTGTGAGGGTGGGCTATTTGTAACACTACAGCACAAACAACTTTCAGCGACGGATAGCGACCGATCGGTCGCTAATAACAATTAGCGACCGATCGGTGTTTTTAGCGACGGATAAAATCTACGTCGCTAAACCGTTAGTCGCTAGCGAATTAGTCATCGGTCGCTAATTAGCGACGGATAAGAAGGTTGCCTTTTAGCAACCGATGACTCATCCGTTGCTAAGGTCCAAGCCACGTGGCTTGGGCCCCGGAGATCCAGCGACGGATGGATAACTCATCCGTCGCTGGATCTCTGATGCTCTCAGCGACGGATGAGTTATCCGTCGCTGGAGCTCTGGAGCTCCCAGCGACGGATAAAGTTATCGGTTGCTAATTTTTTATTTTTTTTTTAATTTTTTAGATATAATAATGAGAACCAAAATCAAATGCAACCTGTTCAATTAAGCAACATGTTACAAAAATTCTTATAGACCAAATAAACAAAAAAATAATCCAAAAAATCATAATAAATGTACCAAACCCCTCCATACATATAATAATAATCATACGTACACAATACTAATCCAAAATAATATCATAGTGTACACAGTATTCATGTAGAAAATAGTAAATAGAGTCGAAAAGGATAGGGGATCATGGAGAGGTAGGTGGTTCCATCCCCAGCTTCGCATACAGCTGAGCAAACATAGTATCATATTGAGCCTGCTTCGCAGATAGCTTCTTCACCTCCTCATCCCTCTCCTGCAACTGAAGTAAGAGGGTCTGCTCTCGAGCGGAAGCTGCTGCTGAAGATGATGAAGATGTACTGGCACGGGAACGACGAGTCGGCCTCGAGTCCAATTCAGGGACGGCTGCTTCACTCCCCAGTCCCAAGCGACGACCCTTCTCGCCTGGAGGATTTACCTCGAGGAAAATGACATTCATTTCCTCAACAGTGAGATCCTGATCACGAATCCTGGCCTCGTAGGCCGTCTGAAATTATAAATCAAGAGTATAAGGTGTTAGTTATGTTGTTAATTAGTTATGAAATCATTAGTATTTAATAAACACATGTATTGTTGAACTTACCGCAATTTCTGTGGCCTCGTCACACAACCACTGTCCGTCCTTGGCCTTCTGAGATCTCGAGAACAAGGTGAATAGGAGACTCTCCCTATCCTTCAACTGAATGACACATGAAAGCATCATATACTTAGTTTTAAAGTTCGAAATGCAAGTAAATAACAAGTATAAGAATGATTAATTCACAAAGTTAATACACTTACCTTCTGCCTCACATGTGCTGTAGCGATCGACTCAGAGCCAAAACGGTGTGTCACCAGGGTACGGCTCCCATCATTCGGCTGCTTCTTCCTGTTCTCAGTGTTCTGGTCAGCCAGCGCCTGGACTCTCTCGTTAGCCCAATACACCTTCCACGCCTCCCAAATTTCATCTCCGGGCCAATCACCGGTACGTGGACGGCCCTTTGTATACAGTTTCTTCATGTTATGAACCATGCACTTGTAAATGGAACTACCATGAGAGTTGAAGCTCCACCAGAGATCCATCAGCAATGCTTTCGGAAGGAAGAAATCTTTCTACACAATTACAAATAAACATCGAAACACATACGTTGGTGAATACTTAAAAACATTCAAGTATAACAAGGGGAAACAACATGTATTAAATATATAACAAGGGGAAACAACATCTATTCAAGTATATCGGTGACTAACATATCACCCAAGTTCAGTGGCTAACATACCACTCAAATATAGTGGCTACCATACCACTCACATTGTCCTATATTTCACTAAAACAATGGTGACTAACATATCACCCAAGTACAGTGGCTAACATACCACTCACAACACAAACAATTAGGTAACTAATGTACGATTATTAGCTCACCCTCAGCTCCTCGAACAACTCTCCCTTAATTTGGTCCGAGATGCAATGCCACTGGCTGCCACCCTCTTGCGGTGGGATCATCCTGTTTCGTATTATCCCACTGAGTACTTTGGCAGCGCGCTCCCCATACAACCTGTGAAGAACAGGTAAGTCAATAGTGAAACCTTCGGTTAGTTCGGTATATATATATTAAAAGTTCGTAAATCAGTTAATGCCTAATACTTACTTCTCTCCACTGGGGTAAAGGAAAGGGCGACCATTCCACATGAGACCATCTTCCGGCCTTTGAAAGGGACAACCGTCGTCTGGAACGTGGGCCCACGGGTCGTGGAGGGAGGAATAGGCAGTCGATCCCCTACTCGACCCAGGTGGAGTCCCAAAAACAGTAGGGGAGCCCTGCTGTGAGCCCTGCCCGGTGTCCTCTCCGTCGGTATCATCCCTCTGGGACTGCGGGGTCAGGTATCGTGGCCTCCTGGGTCGTGGCATCTGCAATAAAAAGATCCGTGTTAGTACATACACAATTGAATATAAAACATGTAAAGTCATTAAGAGATAAAGTAAGGAACGACGCTGGACATTTGGGTGGTCACGCTAGTAGGCCTGCCAATACTCATGAAGGGGGAGCTGGCATCCATTGCGAAGGCGGAACTTCCAACAGCCAGTTGGCTTTCCAAGCCTCAAGTAGGATATCCCCCAACGCAGGAACTGACATCTAATAATAATCAACCTAATATATAAGATGTAAAATCAGAGATATAGTAAGGAACATGTATTTATTATCAACCTAATAGATAAGTCTAAGCTAAGTCTAATCTAACTACCTAGTACTAATTCACGTACCCTCTATAATCTACTCTGGTTGTAACTCAATGAAAACATCATCATGCAGCTGAATAACTTCTACTGTAGCCTGTACAGGTTTTCTAGCCTGACCATCGACATCTTCTTCTTGGTACGAGTTGTTAATTGATTCGTCCTTCTCCACATACTCAACTTTGGATCGAGCATTTATAGGTACATCAGCTAACCAATCGCCCTTATCTTTTTTCAAGGTAGGAAACTGAAGAAATACAACTTGAAGTGCTTGACTTGCCAAGATAAATGGTTCGTACACTTTGTACTTCTTATAGTTTATCTCCACCATATCATACTCCTCAAGCCTTCTGGTGCCTACATCAGTGGGATCATACCAATCAACATCAAACAACATTGTTCTTTTCAAAGGTACTCCGAGATATTCAAGGCGAACAATACTCCTAAGCTTCCCATAGTAATCGTAGACATCATCACCTATGTCTTTCCCCAAGACACGAACCCCACCATTAACTGTAGCATCTGTCGATCCACACTCACTACTGTTGAACCTAAGTCCATTTACAATGTAAGATGGGAAGGAGGAGTATCTTCTCCCAGGTCCACTTGCTAGTGCTCTTAAGTAAGGACATGTTATTTTGTTGGCCGGGTTCTGTACATGCTCTTTGAACCATGTTGGAAATTCGGAGACTAGGGCCTCCCTAAGCATGTCCTCAATTGTGTCATCCGCCACTATAGGATTTTGCTCTACACAACAGGCGCTGAAGAAACTGCACATGATGCGTATATTTGGTTTAATACTACCATTTTCTCTAAAATAAGATTTTAATTCAATCGTAAAACGTAAGAAGGCAACTAACCTAGTAAACTTGACATGGAATGGCTTGAGCTCAGCACAATTCTGAAGGACATACGAATGTGCAGCATTGTACTCCTTATCCGTCAGATATGCCACTTTTTCTTCACCATACGCCCTCCCCGAAACCTTAAAGATTGATAGTGAAACTTTATGGTCCTCTTGCACTTGAAATGTGTCGGTATTTCTAGCCGGCCTAGATGTCTTCGAAGGGACCCCAGTGTCAAATAAATAGGAGTAAAAAGTTGCAGTCTCTGCTCGAATGTATGCATTGGCAATCGAACCCTCAGGCTGAGCTTTGTTCTTCACATAATGCTTCAGCTTGCCTAAGTATCTGTTATAATATGTCTGTCATAATTAGATATACTATACAATTATGTGTCATATATGTTTGTAAATATGATACTAAAATATTTACCTCTCAAAGGGATACATCCAACGATACTGAATAGGTCCGGCTAGCAACGCCTCATCTGGTAGGTGAATGGGCAAGTGTTCCATGGAATCAAAGAAGCTAGGTGGAAAGATACGCTCGAGCTTGCACATAATCACCGGTATGTTAGCCTTCATCGTCTTCAACACTTCAACCTCAACAACCCGTGTGCATAGATTCTTGAAGAACAAGCTCAACTCGGTCAAGGCACTCCATACCAATCTATCTAAGAGCTGGCGAAATGCAATCGGGATGAGCCTCTCCATGAACACATGACAATCGTGGCTCTTCATCCCATACATCTTTGTCTTACTCGTGTCCACACACCGAGCAAATTTAGAAGCATAATTGTCGGGGAACTTCAACAACTTCACCCAATCAAAACGTTCCGCTCTAGCCTCTTTGGACAAAGTGTATTTAGCCTTCGGCCACTTGCCATCAACATTCTTGTTTGACAGTCCGGGCTCCTGCATAGAATATCCAACTCTTCCCTGGACCTAACCGTGTCCTTTGTTTTGTTGGGAATTTCACAAATGGTGTTGAAGCAGTTCTCAAATACGTTCTTCTCAATATGCATGACATCCAAGATATGACGTATGCGAAGACTACTCCAATAAGGCAAATCCCATAGGATGCATCTCTTTTTCCATCCATACTCACTTTTGATATTCTCGTTATGCTCTTCCCACCCAACCTCAGTTACTTTCTTGTACCCCAAGCGTTCTATAATAGCAAATTGCTGTGCACTTGTTAGTTCTTTAGGGCCCTTCTTCACCACCACTTTGTTCTTAAGAAACTGAGTCTTGTTCTTTCTGAACGGGTGTTCATCGTCTAGAAACCTGCGATGACAATCAAACCAAGATTCCTTTCGACTCTTCGGCAGATAGTGTGAATCAACATCATCCAGACAATGTGGACATGCCTTGTATCCGGATGTTTTCCTTCCAGACAACATGGAGTACGCAGGGAAATCACTGATGGTCCAGAGTAGTGTTGCTCTCAAGGTAAAGTTCGTCTTTGTTGAGACATCGTATGCCGGGATACCATCCTCCCACAACTCTATAAGCTCCTTGATCAGTGGCTGCAAGAAGACATCTATCTTCTGTCCTGGATCATCCGGCCCTGGCACCAGCACGGTCAAGAACATGAATGGTTCTTTCAAACAGTCACCCGGAGGCAAGTTGTAAGGTGTAAGCATCACTGGCCAACACGAATACTTCCGTTCACTCCCAAACGGGTTGAAACCATCAGTACTAAGTCCCAATCTTACATTTCTAGACTGGGCTGCAAACTGTGGATATTTCACATCAAACTCTTTCCATTCCGGCGAGTCTGATGGGTGACCCATCTTACCCTCTTGGTCATCCGCGACTACTCTCTCCTTGTGCCAACGCATCTTATCTGCACATGCATCTGATGCATACAACCTCTTCAGACGAGGACCTATAGGGAAGTACCACATTTTCTTGTGGGAGAGATTCTTCTTCTGTCGTTTCATTGCAGCGCCCTCCTTGTAACGACTATACCGGTCCTTCCCACAATGTTTACATTTCAACAAACCTTCATCCTCCCCCCAATAGATCATACACATACCCGGGCAGCAATCTATTTTCTCCATAGGCAATCCCATAGCCTTCATCTTCTTCTGCGCTTGGTAATAGTTTGTTGGAACTAGGCTTCCTTCAGGCATAGCATCCGTGATCAAACTCAATCAATCGTTGCAGCTGCTTTCTGAATTCCCACCACCCTCCTTGTTGCTCATAATTCGAGACAACATAGTCAATTCATTCATCCTGCACCCCGGGTAGAGTGGCATCTTTGACGCTTCCAACAAGTCAAAGAACTGTTGTGACTCAGCATTCGGAGGCTCCTCATTAACAACACCCTCCGTGAATTCTTGACCCGCAGCGTTATGGACCATCTCTTCCATCCGGTCCCCTGTGGCATCATCATGAGTACAGGCACCTGGTGTAGCACTACTCTCCTGCCTTTTCCTACGCTTCCCCGACAACATGGAATAATCCCCCAACAAATGAACTGCCTCACCATGATGATTCCACACCTCATATTTAGGGACAAAACCATTACGCTTCAAATGGTCTACAACCACCGTAGAGGGTAAGTACTTACGATTCCTACATTTATTATGGTTGCAAGGACACTTCATCATCCCAGTACTCAAACACTCGGGTTTTGACAATGCAAATTCGACAAATGCATTGACCCCTTGTACAAACGTAGGCAAAAGTATTCCATCTGCAATCCTACTGTACATCCAAGTACGATCGGGATTCATAATTGAATGCTAAACCTGGCCAATGGAAGTTTAGTACATTGCGGATAACGTTGTTTTTCATTTCTATTTTTTGGTTATTACTTGCCATTTAACATACTTGTAATTTAAAAAACAATTATATGATTTATCTTATTTTTATAAAATAACCACAATTCTTACCCATTTTTAATTTGCATTATACTTACAATATTTCTAAATTACAACTAAAAATACTTATAATACATACTCATTTTAATTTATCAATGAGTTCTTTATATTTATACTTATAATTTTTTTTAAATATGACTACAAATACTTATAATACGAAACTATGGTGAAATTATCAACTACGATTAACCACTAGAATTTATCAACTTATATTTCGATTATAGTTATACATTTTCATTAACAACTAATTATAATTATGGCCAAGTCATACTACAACTCAATTCTAGGTCTCCATTCATCCGAAACAAAGTCTCAGCACTCCAACTATGAATTCCTAAAAGAAAGTCCCAATTCCTAAAACAAATTATCAATTTCCAAAATACCCAATTCATCCCAAATCTATCAATTCACCAACCAAAACTTGTGCATCCCCCCTAATTTGAGCTACACAACATAATAGATACTAGTAGAATGCATACAATTCATTGAAATAGGAAAAAAACGAAGAATACCAAAATTTAGACAAGTTAGGGTTCGAAGTTAATACCTTTGATTGCGGAAGAAATGGTGAAAGAATCACGCAATTGACTAGCTACCCTTGGTCCTTGATGAAAGAGCTTCGAAATGCCTATAACCTTGCTTGAAATGGTGAAGAAATGAAGAAGATATGGGAGGAGAAAATCGCGCCGGTGAGGAGAAACAGGCGGCTGCTGCTGTTCTGTCTGAGACGCTAAGTCTCGACATATATATGGACCAGCTAGCGACGGATGAACAGCGACCGATGGTTCCATCGGTCGCTATATATAAAAATCCTTTTTCTTTTTTTTTTTACTGGGTCAACGCCTAGCGACGGATAATTCATCGGTCGCTAAATAGCGACCGATAGACTTCATCGGTCGCAAAAAACAGCGACCGATGAGTCATCCGTCGCTATTTAGCAACGGATGAGTCATCCGTCGCTGAACCTCCACGCCCTACGTACGCTTTATAGCGAACTGATTTTATCCGTCGCTAGGGTAGTTTATCCGTCGCTAAAAGACCGATCGGTCGCTAAAATTAGCAACCGATCGATCCGTCGCTAAAAGTGGTTGCTAAAAGTGAGATTTCTTGTAGTGTAATAAGGAATGTAAGGAGTTTCAAATGTGTTTTGAAAAAGAGCTCGTTTAGGTGGGGGGGGGGGGGGTTGAACTAAACATGTCATTGACGATAGTGTTGTATCGTTGAGAATCGTTCTTTCTCAAGTAATAAAGATAGCGTTGTTGCTCGGGATTTATTTTGGTGGATGTGAAACATGGAATAGAAGGATTTTGGAGTGTTGAGAGCTATATCACATACTCCCTTCTCTCCATTTTGAAATATAAGGCATTCTAGGTGTTTACACACATATTAAGGCAAGAGAATAAATATGGATAAATACGGAATAACATGGCTAAAATAGCTAAACACTTTAATTGTTTATTCTTGGAAATATAATTTTATATTAATTAAAGTCTAGAATGACTTATATATAAGAACAAGGCAAAAAACCTAGAATCCCTTAGAGTTAATCTCACATTAGTACCCTGATAGACGTCCTATTCTCACATTTGTTCCCATTAGGTCAACAATTACATCCTAGTACCTGAAAATTGATTTTTGGATTGACTTTGCAGTAATTATACAATTGCCATTAGGTGATCCAAACAAGGCATTAACTTTCTTTTTCTTTTTTCTTTATATTTTAAATTACATAATTTCTAAAACTTTATTACCATATAAACTTAATATTAATAATGATTTATCACAAAAAGTAAAATATATATTAAAAAATGATAAAATAAAAAAATTAAAGAAGATCGGAGCTCCGATGACTAGAGCTGTGAAGTTCCGATTCGAGTGAAGCTCCGATACACTGAAGTTCGAATCGGAACTTCACAGCTCCGATTTGGGGCGTGAAGCTCCAGATCGGAGCTGTGAAAAATTAAAGAAGATCGGAGCTCCGATGACTGGAGCTGTGAAGTTCCGATTCGAGTGAAGCTCCGATACACTGAAGTTCGAATCGGAACTTCACAGCTCCGATTTGGGGCATGAAGCTCCAGATCGGAGCTTCACAACTCCAATCAGAGCTGTGAAGCTGTAGATCGGAGCTTCACATCCCCAAATCGGGGTTGTGAAGCTCCGATTCGAGCTTCACTGTTACAATGAAGCTCGGTCGGAGAGGTTCACCTTCATTGTGACAGTGAAGCTCCATGAGTGAAGCTCGATCAGAGCTTCACTGTCGGAGCTCTGGTACAGGACATAATTTCGGTATCGAAAAATTGAAGAAGAAGAAGATGAAAAAAGAAAAAGAAAAAGGAAGAAAATAGAAAAGAATAAGGGTGAGAATAAAAGAAAAATGAAGAAAAAAAGAAAAAGAAAAATTATGAAAATTATAAAGCCATATTTTTTCACTAAGACTGTTTGGATCAGCCAAAATCCAATAATTGAAAAGTGAAAAAGTCAAATTTGGGTACCAAAATGTAAATTTTAATCTAGTGGGTACAATTATGATATTAGGGTATCTTGCAGGGTACTAAAAAGATATGGACCCAATGCCTTATATTTCAGAATGGAGGGAGTACTTCAAATACGCGAGCGAAAGCGCAAAAGTATAAAAATTAGAAAGCGAAAGCGCGTTAGAGCGTTTATAATAAAAAATATTAAAATTATAATTTATATTATTAACAAAATATTTTAGAGGATGGTTAAATTCCCAAAGGAACCATTTTTCCTAAGAGCATTTTGGCTAAGTATTATGTACGATTGTTTTTTTAATCACCTAAGATTACACAAGGCAAGAATAATATGAGTTATAAAGTTAAATTTGGGTCAAGTTACTCAAGTCTGTTAGTCTTTTATCCAAATCATCTAACCTGGCCCAAGCCCAAGGCCTACTAACAAAACCCTACCTTTTATTCTCTTTAACTAGCTCAACTCACCTCTCTTCTTTTCTATGGTCAAAGTGTCAAACACTCAACTCTTGTAGTCTTGCAGCAGAATTTTCCACCGGAAGCATCTCTCTCTGCTTCACAATTCTTGAGCTCCCTCACTATTTGCGATGATTTGTCGGTTTGTTTATGTAACGGTACCGATTTTTAAAATAATATATTTTTTTGAAATAAAAGTAAATTTTTGAAATTCGAAAATAACGATCTTCATTAAATGTCAAGGAACGGGTTTTTGGCACTCAAATGAGCTTACAATTTAAAATAGAACAGAGATAACGGTAACTAAACTCGGTGTCAATTTTAAAATGAACAGACAGTGAAGATGAACGAGTTTTTCTTCTTATTTCTAGCAAATAAAATCCCACGAGCTCCCAAACCCAACTCTCAGTCGTTGGACGCCTAGACTCGGTTTCCTTCAGCAAAATCTACAAGGAAGAAATTTTGAAAACAGAAAGAGTGTGAGATAAAGGATCTCAGTGAGGTTCGAAAAGTTAACAAACAGAAAATATAAAGAGTTTTTAAAACAAAAACATTTGTAACAGACATGACAACAAACAGAAACAGATAACAGAACAAATTAGACAAGCAGACAACAGATCAGACAGAGTTCGTTGGTGCAACCCGCCTTATTGGTCCTACTCCCAGATTACCCTTGTAACTCCCTCCAGAGATGGCCTTCTCTATACCGAATAGAGCCCCGTGTACTTTGGGGAAACAGATCCTACGACCCTAATAGACCTCAACGACTTCTGTCTCGCGTCTAAAAGGAAATAGATTAGGAAATAATCAAATAAACCCGATAGTCCACACTACCCAAGTCTACCTAATTATAACCTAATCGACCGGCCACACAGAAAACAGACAAAACATACATAGCAGACAACAGAGCAAATAACAGACAGAATACAAACAGAACAATAACAGATAAAGTGCTCGGACAATCGAGTTACATTCCTGCAGAAGAGTCAGTACAAACAGAACCATACCATACAGAATAAAGTAAAATAGTCATACATAGGACATATTTACTTTTAAAGTAGTAGCATACATAAATCAATACACATAGGTATATATTCATGCATAGCACATTGCCTTCCAGGTTTTAAAAGCAAACAAACTTTGGGGTGAACACTCACCTTGAAGTAGGTTGAACTTAGCACGAATTAGAAAAGCAACTACGGAACAACGGACAACACGAACCCCAAACAGAAACTCCAAGTTACTACCTTTAGTAGGAACAAAATTGAAATGATAAAAAAGGCAGGGAAGGTGGGGTTCAAACTCCAGACCACTATGTTAAACTCTAACTCACAAACCAACTAGGCTAGCAAGTCAACTTGTAACTTAAGTTCAAAATAAAAAGTATTTAATCATGAATAGTTTTCAAGAAAAGACTTTTAACTTTTGTTTTGTTATAAATATGAATGCCATGAGTTCATGACTCTTCCTGTACTCCATTTAGTAATTTACTTTATTGTTCCATTATGTAAAGTGAGAGTTACAAAACTCACTTGGTTATGTAGAGTTCCCTATAAATAGTGCTTGAACTTGTACATTGAGATACAATTGAAAATACAATGATATTCTTCCCTCTCCTCTAACTATTTCAAGTCTTTATCTTATGAAACGTTATCAGCACGACTCTACCGAGCTAGTCCGACTCCTAATCATTCCCTTCTTGCTAAGTTTGATCATGGCAAATCTTTGCAATCTTGAATTTGTCGCCTTGGACATCTCCAGGAACAATTTCCTATCATGGGTTCTCGATGCGGAAATTCACCTTGATGCTAAGGGTCTTGGAGACACCATAAAAGGTGAAAATACAAGACAAGGCCAAGGCGATGATTTTTCTCCGCCACCATCTTGATGAAGGCCTCAAAGCTGAATATCTTACTGTCAAAGATCCTGCAGATCTTTGGAATAACCTCAATGAGAGGTACGATCACCAAAAGACCGTGACACTGCCTACCGCTCGTTATGATTGGTTACATTTACGTTTCCAAGATTTTAAATGTGTGAGCGATTTTAACTCAACAATGTTTAAGATCACCTCTCAATTAGAGTTATGTGGTGAGAAATTCACGGAAGCGGATAAGCTCGAAAAGACACTATCTACTTTTCATGCTAATAACTTGCTCCTGCAGCAGCAATATCGTGAGAAAGGGTTTACAAAATATTCAACTTTAATCTCATTCCTTCTTGTGGCTGAAAAAAATAATATGCTCTTGATGAAAAATTATGAATCCCGCCCAAGTGGTTCAAGGCCATTGCCTGAAGCAAATGCCACAAAGTTTAACAATAATGGCCAAAACCCCGGTCGTGGTAGAGGTCATGTACGTGGGCGTGGCCGAGGCCGTGGATATGGACGTGGACGTGGGGGCTCTCGTCCATATAGTGGCTTCAAAAATGCAAGTCAACAAGAGAAGCCAAATAATGGAAAAAGTGGACAATCGAAAAATAATGTTGAAATGTGCTATAGGTGTGGCATGACAAATCATTGGTCTCGTACTTGCCGTACACCAAAACACCTTGTTGAACTTTATCAAGCCTCAATCAAAGCTAAAGGCAAGAACATTGAAGCAAATTTTGTCCAAGATGATTCCCCTCATGGACAATATGATGCAACCCACTTGGATGTCTCAGATTTCCTTGTTTACCCTAAAGGTGCAAGTGATGCTATGTTTGAGGATGCCACTCAAGCTTGAAGTTTTTCTTTTGAATGAATAATGTTTTTGCAATGGACTTGTTGTCCCTCTTAGTATGAATAATGTTTTTTTGCAATAAATAATGATTACTGAAATAATAAAGCATTTTATTTCATCTTACTTCAAGTCACTTATTTTATTTTTGTTTCTTTTATTTATTGAAGAAATCTTGAAAATGTCCAAGGTGAACGAAGAAGAAGTATGCTTGGCAGATTGTGCAACTACGCATAGCATATTCAATAATAAAAAATACTTTACTCACTTATCATTGAAAGAGGCAAATGTGAGTACAATATCGGGTAGTACAAATTTAATTGAAGGCTCCGGAAGAGCAAACATAATACTACCACATGGAACAAAGATTGCCATAGAAGAAGCATTATTCTCTTCTAAATCTCAACGAAATTTAATGAGTTTCAAAGATATTCGATTGAATGACTATCACGTTGAGACAATGAGTGAAAATGGCAATGAATTCCTTTGCATTACAACCTTGAGATCCGGTAACAAAAGTATTTTAGAAAAATTACCGGTACTATCCTCCGGTTTGTATTACACTAAGATTAGAGCAATTGAAGTTTATACTATCGAAAAACAGCTTGATAGTAACTTCAAAATATGGCATGACCGGTTGGGCCATCCTGGGTCAATAATGATGCGAAGAATTATCGAGAATTCATGCGGTCATACATTGAAAAACCAGAAGATTTTTCAAAGTAAGGACTTTTCATGCATTGCATGTACTCAAGGAAAATTTATTTTGAGACCATCATTAGAGAAGATCGGATATGAAAGTCCTGCTTTTCTAGAGAGAATTCATGGAGATATATGTGGACCAATACAACCATCATGTGGACCATTTAGATATTTTATGGTCCTAATAGATGCATCCACAAGATGGTCACATGTGTGCTTATTATCTACTCGTAATTTGGCATTTGCAAGGCTTCTTGCACATATAATACGTTTACGAGCACATTTCCCGGATTCTCCAATAAAGAATATACGCCTTGATAATGCTGCAGAATTCTCATCGCAAGCATTCAATGATTATTGCATGTCTATTGGTATAAATATTGAACATCCAGTTGCACATGTTCATACACAAAATGGTATGGCCGAGTCACTTATTAAACGACTCCAGTTAATTGCAAGGCCATTACTGATGAATACCAAACTCCCAGCCTCTGCATGGGGACATGCCATTTTACATGGCGCATCCGGCCAACATGATATCAAAAGCTCTCCCCGATGCAATTGGTGTATGGTCATGAACCAAACATATCTCATCTAAAAATCTTTGGGTGTGCGGTTTACGTACCAATAGCTCCACCACAACGCACAAAGATGGGACCCCAAAGACGATTGTGAATATATGTTGGATATGAATCTCCATCAATAATTAAATATTTAGAACCATCGATTGGAGATTTATTTACGACAAGATTTGTTGATTGTCATTTCGACGAATCTAATTTTCCAACAATGGGGGGAGAACGTAAGCATTTGAAAAATAATATATCATGGAATGAATTATCATAATCTATTCATGATCCTCGTACAAGTCAATGTGAAAATGAAATACAAAAGATAATTCATTTGCAAAATCTAGCGAATCAATTGCCAGATGCATTCGCTGACCCACAAAGAGTTACCAAGTCTTATATTCCAGCTGCAAATGCTCCAATTAGAATTGAAGTCCCTGAAGGACCAACTACAAAGGCTAGTGAGTCTAAGGCACGCATGAAGCGTGGAAGACCAGTCGGTTCCAAAGATAAAAATCCTCGAAAAAGAAAAGGAGCAAATGTTAGTGATGGCCCGAAAGAGGAAGAAAAATGTCCTGAAGAGACTAATAAGACTCCAGACGAGTCACACGACATAACAAAAGAGACACAAGTACCTGAAATTATTGAAAATGAAGAGATCTCCATTAATTATGTCGTAACTGGAAAGATATGGAATCGAAATGATACACACATCGATGATATTTTCTCATATAATATAGCGCGCGATATTATTGAAGAAAGTGAGGATCTTGAACCTACATCAATGGAAGAATGTAGGTGTAGAAGTGATTGGCCAAAATGGAAAGATGCTATCAACAAAGAATTAAAGTCTCTGAGTAAGCGTAAAGTTTTTGGACCTGTAGTACGTACACCAAATGGTGTAAAACCCGTTGGATATAAATGGGTATTTGTGCGAAAAAGAAATGAGAAAAATGAAGTTGAAAGATATAAAGCAAGACTTGTCGCACAAGGGTTTACTCAAAGACCTGGAATTGATTATGAAGAGACATATTCTCCAGTAATAGATGCTACTACATTCCGTTACCTAATAAGTCTGGCTATACATGAAAAACTTGAGATGCGTCTCATGGATGTAGTAACGGCCTATTTATATGGGTCCTTGGAGAATGATATTTATATAAAAATTCCGGAAGGATTCAAAGTGCCTGAAGCACAACACCCAAATGCTCGAGAAGTTCATTCGATCAAATTAAATAAATCTCTATATGGACTAAAACAATCAGGACGAATGTGGTTCAATTGTTTAAGCACATTCTTGTCAAAAGAAGGATACAAGAATGATACCATATGTCCATGCGTTTTTATTAAACGATCTGGAGCAAATTTTGTCATTATCGCAGTCTACGTTGATGACTTTAACATTATTGGCACTCCTGAAGAGCTATCAAAAGCGGTTGATTGTTTGAAGAAAAATTTTGAAATGAAAGACCTTGGAAAACCAAGTATTGTTTGGGTCTGCAAATCGAGCACTTGGAAAATGGAACGTTTGTGCATCAATCGAATTACGTAGAAAAATTGCTAAAACAATTCTACATGGATAAGTCACATCCACTTAGTACACCCATGGTTGTAAGAAACTTAGATGTGGGAAAAGATCCTTTTAGACCTCCGGGAGAGAATGAAGAACTTCTTGGTCCTGAAGTACCATACCTTAGTGCTATCGGCGCACTAATGTACCATGCTAACTACACACGACCAGATATAGCTTTTGCCGTTAACTTACTAGCAAGGTTTAGTTCTTCTCCTACTCGGAGACACTGGAATGGGATCAAAGATATATTTAGATACCTTCGAGGTACAAGTGATATGAGTTTGTACTATTTGAACTCTGGTAGCTCTGAGTTAATTGGATATGCCGATGCTGGATATTTCTCTGATCCACACAAAGGTCGTTCTCAAACAGGTTATTTGTTCACTTGTGGAGTGACTGCTATTTCATGGCGTTCTGTTAAGCAAACTTTGGCTGTTCCCTCTTCTAACCATGCAGAATTGATAGCAATCCATGAAACAAGTCGTGAATGTGTCTGGTTGAGAACCTTAATTGGACATATTCACAATATGTCTGGTCTTACATTCCAAGAGGAAGTTCCGACAGTACTTTATGAAGATAACACAGCTTGTAACGCACAATTGAAGGAAGGGTTTATTAAAGGAGACCGGACAAAGCACATTTCACCAAAGTTCTTCTTCACTCATGACATACAAAAGCAAGGGGCTATCAAAGTACAACAAATCCATTCATCTGAGAATTTAGCGACGACTAAAAGACATAAAGTGATGTTTGAATCAGGGGAGATGGATGCGCACTGCACTCTTTTTCCCTTCGCTAAGGGTTTTTCTTAGCAAGGTTTTTAACGAAGCAGTAACTTTAAAGCGTATTCGACAAATAAACTAATATCATTCAAGGGGAGTGTTATAAATATGAATGCCATGAGTTCATGAATCTTCCTATATTCCATTTAGTACTTTACTTTATTGTTCTATTATGTAAAGTGAGAGTTACAAAACTCACTTGGTTATTGAGAGTTCTCTATAAATAGGGCTTGAACTTGTACATTGAGATACAATTGAAAATATTTAGTACTTTACTTTATTGTTCTATTATGTAAAGTGAGAGGTTACAAAACTCACTTGGTTATGGAGAGTTCTCTATGCTTGAACTTGTACATTTAGATACAATTGAAAATACAATGATATTATTCCCTCTCCTCTAACTATTTCAAGTATTTATCTTATGAAATGTTTACCTAAAAAACCCTCAGTAGTAAAAGTAAAAAGAAAATCCTTTTCATAAAACACAGAACCAGCTTATACTTCGACTAAAATACTGTTCAAAATTGAAATTACTATTTTTCCTTTCATAAAACAATTGGTGAAAAGTACTTCAGGTTTTCAGACAACAAACAAGTCCTACAAGTTTCAGAAATTATAAAAGGCACCTCCAACTTTCAGAGTCTTAACAAAACAGTCCATTGCAGTCAACTAAGGTCAAACATAAATTGCAAAAAGGTCCTTCAAGTTTCCAGCAATCTAAAAAAGGTCCTCACATGTTTTAGTTATTACCAAAACAGTCCTTAAGTTTCTTAACTAGTTAAAACAAAGTCCAAATCAGTCAACACAAGGTCAGACTCTCCAGATTTGGTCAACAACCGCAGGGTCAAGGTCAACAGTACACAAACAACAACATATCCGATCCAAAACTATCCTAAGTCCCGGTTTTCAAACATATTTGAGGTCAAAGTGCAGCAGGGGTAAAACGGGCATAACAGAAAAAGAAAGAAAACGAAAAAGAAAAACAGGGCATAACATTTACCCTTGAGAGAACTGGAATAGAGGAAAACTGCGATTCAAAACAAAAACGAAGGGATTACGATCGAGATCTCGTAACTAATCGAATCCAGAATCGTTTGCATAGGGAAACGCTTACCGAACTGAAAATGGAACAGAGCAGCTCGAAGCAGAGGAAAATGGAGCAGTGGGACGTGCGGTAGAGCGAGACAGAGCAGATCCGGTGGCAGAGCAGTTCACCGTGGAGGCTCGTGGGGTTGACGACGACTTGATGATGATGATGTACAGTGATGATGTTGTGGATGATGGTGATGGCGAGTAACAAAGATGATGAGAAATGATGTTGATGGAGGATGATGATGGTGTAACAATGGAGGCTTCATGATGGATGATGAAGCTTGATGATGTCTTCGGTTATGAGAGATGGAATAAAGGAAGATGATTTTTCTTTCTTTTCTTCCTGATGACTAGTATTGACCCGTTTCCAATAATAAAGGGAAAAATTAAAATGTGCCAAAGAAAAATCCACACGTATACCTGACCTCAGTATATATAAATCTCAAAGCTATTACATGAGAAAATAAAGTGACATATAGTAATCGAGGGGGGAGGGGGGCGAGGAGATAGCATGCTGACACATCAACCAAGGAACAACCTGCGAGTAAAAGTAAACTTATAAATAAACTTCCATTGAAATGTACATGGAAAAACATATTACTTTTTTTCAATAAGCAAAAGGACCAAAGAAAAAGTTAACACATCAAGCCATATATAACTTACCTCATAGATTGCAAATAACCTCCTTATAGACGACATTAGTGGTAATGTCACTGGGTTTTCCTTCATCATCAAGGGCTAACAGCCTTAGACCCTTCTTGCTCGTAACCCTCGAGAAAGCTACGTATAAGTGGTCGTGGCTGAAGACCGGCTTAGGAAGGTAGAGACCCACATTGGCCAATGATTGCCCCTGGCTCTTGTTGATCATCATGGCGTAGCTCACAACAATAGGAAACTGTCTTCGCTGAAATCTTATAGGAAATTTAGTTACATCTGAGGGAGAAAGAAGCATGCGCGGTATGTAAACCCTTGATCCATCATTCTTCCCAGATATCATCCTGGCCTCTATAACATGAGGGGAAAACTTGGTAACCATCAATCTCGTGCCATTACATAGTTCAGCAGACTGGTCAATGTTCCTAAGTAGCATAATAGGGCATCCAACCTTAAGCCTGATAGAGTGATTCGGAAGACCCGAAGCCCTAATAGTATTGAGGAACTCGACCGAATAAACATCCTCTATGTTTACAATGTCACCCTCATCAGGACATATGCTATCCGAACTCAGGTATGTTGTCGCATCACCCAGCAACATAGACATCACGTAATCATTTATCTCCTGAACGACATCGTTAGTAGGAGCAAGAATTGCCCTGTCCTGGAAATAGACGCCATCACCAACATGGTCCAAGAGGGAAGGATATGTGTCCCTCACAATAGTGTATATAGGATCGGATGCATTTCTGATAAGGACATCACTCGGGAGATTGAAATCAACTTCACCATCATTCGTTCCATCGACGTTCCCATCTCCAACGCTCAACAACCAATCAGCAAACTCTCGAATTTCTTCAACCTCAGCTGGAGATCCACCCGACTACAAAAAGGAAAAAAAAAACAACAACGTAGATTTGTTAGAATAATGGCATAATATAATTGTTGTAATTACAGTTGAACGACTCACATACTACATTGTAAAATATTATGAACACATACCTGAAGTCGCATGTTCTTCGTGAGCTTTAAAACGGTGCATGACCTCCATATTCTCTTACTCGAACACAGAGACACGTGGACAATATCTTGTTTGCTACCCTTAGGCACTACCGGTAGAATCTGCCTAAAGTCTCCTCCGAAAACGACAGTTAAGCCACCAAAAGGCTTGTCCGGAGAGAAACCACTGTGCCCCCTAACAACATCTCGAATACTCCGATCAAGAGCCTCGAAGCAGTACCTATTGGTCATCGGAGCCTCATCCCATATGATAAGCTTCGTGTTCAGCAATAATACTGCAAGGTCACTTCCCGAGAGATCCTGCTGCACACCGAAGTCTCATCATGCTGCAATGGTATGCCAAATCTAGAATGTGCCGTGCGACCCTTGGGTAACAGTAGAGAAGCAATGCCACTCGAAGCCACGGGGAGCACAATCTGACGTCTGGCTCTAATAGCCGAACACAATGTCCTCCACAAAAATGTCTTCCCCGTGCCTCCATACCCATAAAGGAAGAAAACACCACCATTACCCGAATCAATGACATCCATGATGGTCTCGTAGACATTCTGATGCTCATCAGTAAGGCAAGGATATAGCCTGTCGTGTTCAGCTTGCATCTCGTCCACGTCATATGCCAACTCCTCAGCAATAAGGTTATTCCAACCGTTCTCAATGACCGTGTTCTTCGGTAACTTCATGCCCTCATATTGAGAGAGAGTGCATCCATTGCGCTTCAACATTTCTTCTATCTCGTGAAGGGTGAAGTTCTTTATCTCTTCCTCGGTAAGAACCAAGTCTGTCAACAAAGTTCAGTCAGAAATAAAAAATAATAGAACATGTGTACATAATATAATACTGCTCGATTAATCAAAGAAAATAACGCACCTGGGTTACCAGTGTTGCGTCGAAAAGTGAGCAAAACATCATCGCCCAGATGATGCCATGTACTCTCCCAAACATGCGCAGGTCTAGACATACTGTTCGACATTAAAAGCATACAGAACAGCTGGCGTAAATATTTGCCTGACCTCAAATAGCTGCATCTGCAATACCTTCTATGTACTTTTTGTCGTCGTCCAAAAGACCAAGAGCGTAGCAAGCATCACGGTATGTATCATACACAATTCCACCAACAGTCCTGAGGTCCTCGTAGCAAGTAGGGCCTCTCACATGGTTCAACATTACCCTGAGATAGTACACAGGGCCAGCACTTGGAGGTACATGATAGATCATGCCGATCTTAGAGGTCTTATTCACCCTATCCCTCCATTCACGCTCCTTTGCATGCCAACAATAATGCCGTGGGAACTCTGCATAGAGATATTTGCGTGCCTCGGGATGGTCCCTGTTGAATTCCATCCACTTTATGAACTTGGTCTCTGCAACAGTTTGCTTATCCACCAGATCCACGATGTAGTCACCGTCCTTGAACACCATGTTATGCTCTCCTTCCAAATGGAATGGTAAACGCTCGACAGAAGGGTCACGATAATGTATGTCAAACCCCAAAATCCGCCATACTGCCTCACACGCGGATATGTAACGGCAATCGACATAATCCTTAATCTCATTGTCAACGGTGATGGTTACACCTGCTCGGTCGACACCCTTATTGATGTACTTAAAAAGGTATTTTATAGAATTTGTTGCGTTACACCACTCCACATTTATATGTGCTTGGTACTTCATTAACAGGTAAGCATTGTATGGAACAATGAACCTGAAACAACATAAAACAGAGATAACCCATAAATAAAGAACGAAGAAATATAATGTTAAACGTTCTAAAGCTAACATATGAACCTCAACAATGCATTAAATTTCATGAGTAACATGGATTCATCAATACCTGTTATCAACACTAACACTGTTCTTTTCAATAGTCTTCCCGTCGTCTCGCCTACGGTAAACAGGGTAGCCATTTGCATCAAAACTTGTTCTTTCAGTGAACGACTTTGGAAATATCTTGGAGCACTTGTTCTTATCAGCACTTGTTCTTGGAAATTTCTTGGAGCACTTGTATTGCATTATAATGAACAGTGTCTTGCATTAGAAAAATCATTTTTTTAAATAAACGTACGTATTATTTCTGCTCAAAGAGACAAATGCGGTAATTCCATAATAAGGGAAAAACAAAATCTGACCACTAAACTAATATATAGATCAATGTCTTGACATATGTCTCAGACTTAGTACTTATCGCTAGGGCTGGTGTTCAAAACCAAACTAAATCAATTGCTGTTGTAGTACACATATGTTTCAAAGTCGGCCATGCATTCCGGGCAGCTTATGTTGTCTCGGTTTGTCCACAGTGGCATCGAATGTTGCGTACAGAACCGAGGTTGCCTTGCCACGGTAAACACCGAATAGCCAAGTGCAATTGCTTCGACTCTCTTACAAAGGCTAAGTCGCCAAATTTCTAGCATTTCCAAACCTTTTTGTGATTTACGAATTTGAAGAAGCATTTGTTTTCCTTTTTCTTTTTCAACTTCATTGTTTGAAAGTAATCATGTTATGCAGTTTGCATATGGATGATCAAAGTGGCCTGTCATTTTTTGTATCCATTCATTAAGTCTGTCAAATTTTTCGTGGCAGAAAGTATCAACCTTCGAAAAGAGCAAAAACTTGTGAGATTTTCAAAAAAATTCTGAAAATATAAGAAAATTTAAGTAGTATAAATTTTTTTTACCACCAAGTAGCGCCAGAAAACTTCTGGATTTCCAGCATTGCGACACTCGCAGATAAATTCTTGTACTCAGGACGTGGAACCTGGTAACATGGGTGCCCTGCGAAATTGATATTTTTGAAAAACCCTGGCTCGGCAGATATGAATCTGAACCTTTTGGACCTGTTGTACAAAAAAGGCCATGGTTAGGATGTGTAAAATGAATAGTTGAAAAGTAAATTGATATTTTTGTGTTGTAACTTACAATTTCAGCACTTTTTTTTAAGTTTTCAACGCTACTGATTGCAACCAAAAACATGATATTCGTTTGTAGTTCGATGCAGAGGTCGTTGAAGGTTTTGTAACCTGTTTTCGGGTTGGATTTTGGTGTAGCAATTTCATGGGTACGGGCTGTTTTGGAGTTGGGTATCATTTCGAAGAATGCTAAAGGTGGGAGCACGGCTGGGAAGAGTTAGGTGGAAGAAAGTAGGTGCTTAGGCATATTTATAGTGTGACTGGGAAGAATTAGGTTGTAATTGCTCCAGATTTTTTTTTAAATTCTGCCTTACGTGAATTAGGAAGAATTATGTTGTAATTGTTACAATGATTTATTTTCTATAATTTTTTTATCCAAAAAAAAAAGGCCAGAATTAGATGAATTGTTAATATGATTTGTCTACTATAATTAATTGACTCAACAATTAATGTTCACGTGAATGCAATCATTTGAAATTTGAAATGAATATACTATAATTAGCTTGAATTTGACTTTAGTTGGGTAATTAAGGAAAATTAAGGAATGCACAATTGACGCCTGGCTCGTTCACGTTAATATTGTGTGTATTAAATAAATAAGCTAATTAATTAATTTGCATCGATAATTAACTTGGCAAAGAAGTAGATCAATTCAGATGCTTTGTTACTAAACCATTTGTAGCCAAGTGGAACAGTGAGCGGATATGTTTGCATGTGGCCATGGTTCGAAACCCAGTGTCCATAGATAATTTTTTTTTACACGATTGAAGTGTGGCTAGGAGGCAAAATTTCCATACGTGAAATGGAGGATTTGCCACATGGGATTAGGACATAGGTGGCATGTGTTAGGATTCAAATAAGAATCCTCTTTTAATATATATATAGATGGTGGGCGTAAAAGAGAAGAAGTGGGAGGAGGGAATTGGTTTGATGATTTAGGTTTAGGGTTTTTGACCAAGGATGGGCTTTGACTGAAGTTTGGGATTGGGCCAAAACTTGGACCAACATAATGGACTCAGATGATTCTAGCAAAGCCGGAGTAAATCTTTTGGTCCAAATCGAAAAGCAATCGGTCCAATAGACGTGTAGTCTTCCAGCTCGAGTTCGATAACACGGAAAGATAAATTAATTAATCCACCCAATAAATAGATTACTCAGGTAATTAGTTAATAAAAGAATTAAAATTAAACAGAAAAAAATACGGGATGTTACAGTTTATGTTAAGTAACAATTCTAATTCTCAAATTCATCCTTCATCTCTACCTTTTTGCTTTTCTATGAGATGAGTCAGATTCATCTTCATCTCTACATTTATTTCTCTTTAATTTCAGCTAAAAATCTGTGGTAATTTATGAAACAGATTACTGAACCACTAGAGCGCGTTTTATTTTTTTCTTGAGAGCTGAAGAGCGCGCTTTGCGCTCTTAGAGCGACAGAGCGCGCTTTGAGCATAAAGCGTTGGGTGTATTCAACGCTTTATGTGATCTAGGTTGAGAGTGTTTTGAGTTTAACTGAGAAGGGAAAAACGAGTTGGAGAAGGTGTGAGCAAACATATACAATATTGGTGTCTATTTATAGATATCGAAAAAAGAAAGTCGTTGTTAATTGTTATTTATTTTTAACACTTTTATTTTAGAAGTTATGACCGTTTGAAATTTAAACGGATTAAAAATAAATAATAAAAAACAAATAAAGAAAGGAGTCCACTGTCAGTGGACTCCACGTGGCGCCAGCCCATTGGCTGGCGCCACATCATTAATACCGTGTTTAAGAAAAACACAGTAAGTATGCGACTAAGCCTTAAAAAACACAGCTAATACCCAAATGCAGGAAGTCTTAGTCCATTTGCCTTCACCACATTTGCAGAGCATTGCATCTAATTTCTTTAGTTAGTTAATTTACAAGGGATAAAGATTATTCTCATGGGGATTGATGTTTGACAAAGAGTTTTGTGTTGCTCAGAAATATGGACCACGTAATGTTAAAACACATGATTATTGGTAAAATTGCTACTCCATGACCTAGATTAATTCTATGGCTACTATAGTCCGAGTAGCTTAATACTCAGAGTATGCACAATATCAAAAACAATGCTACTTAACCATAAATATAATTTACAATTTTAAATTTCTTAATCAAAATCAAAGAAATCATTCGCTCATAACCCTAGCCGTTTATTAAGACAAACTAATTCAAAAATATTGCAACTTGTTCATCGATTCCTCCCCTTGACAAATATTTTCAAAAATAAAATTCTTCCCAGATTTCGTCTCCGGCCGAACCCTCGTGACGCAAAAGCACACCAATTGTCTTCTTCCCAGTGACGCAACTCCACACAGATTTAAAAATTTCTCCCATATATCTTCTCCGTCCCGATTAAATATTTTCAACCCAGATTTCGTCTCGTCCCCGGAATCGAAAGATCGAGGTTCTCCCACGGTCAGATTTCGTCTCGTCCCAGAGACTTTATTTCATTTAGGGTTTCATTGAGGATCTTGATCTTGTAGATCTTCCTCTTAACCGTAGGATATTTACGTGGTATAGAAGCAATGGAGCTTGTTGTAGTCGTCTTGATCGGTTTCTCCTTTCCAAAACGTTGTTACTAAAGTGGAATGATATTTCGCAATTTGGGCTACGTCGAAAGGTTTCAGATCATGCGGCTATCTTCATCAAAACCGTTAGCAAGGATTGGGGCCCTAAACCTTTTAAGTATGTAAGTGGGTGGCAAAAAGAAGTGAAATTTGTTGAGTTAGTAAAAATTACTTGGAATAATGCTACTATTTCGGGTTGGGGTGACTTTGTTCTTAATGAAAAATTAAGGTTGGTGAAGGAAAATATCAAGTCTTGGCTGAAAGATGATGTAGGCAATTTGGAAGGGAAAATCAGGTATTATACCAAGCAACTTGAGGAGTTCGATCACGTATTGGGGGTTGATTTTTCCGTCCAGGCAGGTCCTATAAGCGGCAACAGTAACTGTAGCAATCTGGAGGGCGGTGATTGGAGGAAAAAATATTTGGAGGTTCTTGAGAACCTTGGTCGATCTTTGCGAGCTACAAAATAATATCAAGTTTCATCAAGTTAAAGAGAAATGGGCTAAGGAAGGGGATGCGAACTCTAAGTTTTTTCATCGTTGTGTGGAGGCTAAAGGTAGACAAAAAAGGATCGAAGGCTTAAGAATCAATGGGAGGTGGGTCGAGGATGTGGAAAGTGTCAAAGAAGGGGTTCGTCTCCATTTCTTGAACCACTTTAGCAATGTCTTTGGCGGCAATTTTCAGTTTTCGGGACTAAATTGCCCCTCCCTTTCGAGTGAGGATCGTCTTGAACTTGAAAAGGAGTTTCTAGAGGAGGAGATTAAAGTGGCGGTGTGGGATTGTGGAGTGGATAAAAGCCCGGGGCTGGATGGGTTTACATTCCACTTTTTTCATTTCTTTTGGGATGTGGTGAAGGGTGATGTAGTGAGGTTTGTGAATGAATTCCATCGAAATGCTAGGTTGGTTAAAGACCTCAATAGTTCCTTTATTACTCTTGTGCCTAAAATTTTCAATCCGGTGGCTATTGAAGATTTTAGGCCTATTTCTCTTATTGGGAGCGTTTATAAGATTGTGGCTAAACTCTTGGCGAATCGGTTGAGCAAGATCATTGAGAAGTTGGTTTCTTTAAATCAATCGGCTTTTGTTGGGGGGATAAATATTCTTGATAGTGTGTTGGTGGCGAATGAGGTTTGTAGTGAGGCAAAAAAGAAGAGAAAAAAAATGTTTTCTTTCACGATTTACTTTGCTAAAGCCTATGACACGGTTAGTTGGGAGTTTCTTGAGAAGATGATGACCTTGATGGGTTTTGGCCATGTGTGGATACGTTGGATTATGTCTTGTATCACTTCGGCGTCTTCTTCCATCTTGTTGAATGGGAGCCCCACCAAGGAATTTGTCCTCAAAAGAGGACTTCGACAAGGAGACCCTCTTTCTCCTTTCCTTTTCATTACTGTGGCGGTGGGCCTTAGTTTGATGTTGGCGAAAACTTGCTCTTTGGGGTTGTACTCGCCCTTCAATGTGGGAAGGAATGAAATATCTATCTCTCATTTGCAATTTGCGGATGATACCATTTTCTTTGGAGAAGCTCTTGATGATAACATTGTGACTCTTAAAAGCATCCTCCGTTGTTTTGAAGGAGTGTCCGGTTTGAGGATTAACTTCAATAAAAGTAGTCTTTTGGGGGTTGGCTTAGAGGAGGAGGTGTTGGTGCGTTGGGCTTCAAGATTAAATTGTAAAATTGGAGAGTTGTCGTTTATGTACTTGGGATTACCGATTGGTGAGAAGGAGAATGGTACCCATTTGTGGAAGGTGGTGGTGGAAAAAGTTGAAAAGAGGTTGGAGAAATGGTCCAATAAAGTTCTTTCTTTTGGAGGAAGGATTGTCCTACTTAAATCGGTTCTCGGATCCCTACCAACTTACTATCTTTCTTTCTTCTTAGCTCCTGCTTCTATTGTCAATACCCTTACTTCTCTTCAAAGAACTTTCTTTGGGGAGGCACTTTGGAGGGGACTAAAAAGGTTGCGTGCGTTAATTGGGAAGTTGTTTGTCTTCCAAAAGAGTTGGGCGGTTTGGGGGTTAAGGATATCCATTTGTTCAATATTGCTTTGTTGGGAAAATGGGTTTGGGGCTTGCTTAGTAACTCGAATGCTCTTTGGGTGAAAGTGAGTTTTTCAAAATATGGTAGTCTTTGGGATAATGTTTTATGGGTGAGGGATGGGAAATCTTGTAGGTCTTGGTGGTCTCCTTGGTGGAAAAATATTATTACTAAAGTGGCTAACTCCCCTTGGTTTTTTAATAATGTGTATAAAAATGTAGGTTCGGGGCTAGCTACTCGGTTTTGGCTTGATCCGTGGTTGGGGAAGGGTGTGTTGTTAAAAGATCTTTTCCCTAGACTTTTTGCTTTGGAAAACTTTAAAGATTGTGTTGTGATAGATAGAGTGAATGTTGGTGTTAATTGGAGTTGGTTTAGAGGTCTCTCTTTGTGGGAGAATGTACTTGTTAATGATCTTACTTCTCTTTGCTTAAACTCTAATCGTGTGTTGCCTACAACAGATGACTCTTGGTGTTGGTGCAAAGGTGATTATGGAGGTTACTCTGCTAAGGCGGGTTATGGAACTCAATTGGAGCTGAAAATTCCTTCCGTTGTCGACAACATGGCTCAGTATCCTGTTCGCTGGAAACAAAAAATTTGGGTAAATTCAGTCCCATTGAAAGTGAACGGGTTCGTGTGGAAACTTGCTAGAAATCGGCTTCCAACTTTCGATAATATGAAGCAAAGAAATATCATCCATACTCAGGTTAGCGGGGCATGTAAGTTCTGTTCGGATTTCAACGAAACGGCTGACCATTGTTTAGATGTTGTATGTTCACGTCGAAGGTCTGGAGTGCGATTGTGGTTTGGTTGGGAGTTAGGTTTGGTACGTGTTCGTCTACATTGGATGTAGTAAATGGTGATTTCCTTCCTCTTAGCAATTCAAAATCTGTATTGGTTGTGTCGACGGTTCAAGTACCTTGTTGGAAATTTGGAAAGCGAGAAACAAGTTTATCTTTCAGAATATATCTCCCTCTGTGAATGGTACCGCGGACAACATCAAACTCAATTTATGGAGCTGGTTGAAGAATAAAAATGGGATTCTTCAGGGGTACAATTTGTCTGATTGGTTTTTGTCGCCAGTTCACTGCTGCATTTAATCCTTTTCCTGTGCTTGGGCCGCCAGTTTTGAGTCGACAAGGGTGCTGCCTGTTTTGTTATTTTAAGACTGTGGCCTTTGCTCTTGGGTTTTTGTGTGTGTCCAGTTTGCTTTGGTGTTTGTTTTCAAGGTTGCTATGCGGTCGAGAGATTAGCAGTTCACTGTTGGGTTTGGACGGTTTGATTGCCTGATTGTCGTGTGGCGCGATTTTGTTTCTCTTTACTCACTCTTCGTTCTCTTCTCTTATTTTGCGAGGGGTATCATGTGTCTTCCTCTTCCCGTGACAAGTCGGTGTCCTAATGGAGATTATCATCTTTCGTTCTCTTGCTAAGTTCTCTAAACTTGCAACGAAAGGTATCCCCCTCCGTTGGACTTAACTAGAATTGGTGGCTCAATTCGTCACCCCTTAAATCTTGGCATCTTGCTCGTAAGATTGACATACTAGACGATAGGGGTGGTTAAGTTTTGACACGGTTTTAACGGGCTTGAGGTTCGAACATGCTCTTACGCTTCGATTGTAGGGGTTGAGTTCGTGGGTTGAGTCTCTTTGTGCATCTCTTATGCACCTACTTGTATTGTACTCTATTTATTATTATTAATAAAATTTTGCTGTTTCAAAAAAAAAAAAAAAAAAAAAAAGAAACAGCAAAAAGTAATCATGAAATTCATTCAAATGAGACTTTTAAGCAAACTCTAAGGAACTTTTGAGTGCATTTCAATTTAGTACATGGATTACTGATTCTTTTTCTTGTTGTGAAGTTATTAAAAGTTCTTTCTCATCCAATTCACAAACTAGGCACAGTGGCACACTTCCAAAATTCTGGTTAACAGGATAAGGTCTTTTATGAATAAGATCATTTATATCCTCGCTTTGCCTCTTCAAAAAACAATTTGTGAAACTTGTTCATAAATTTGTTTATATTTTACAGCAAGTTTGGGGGATTGGTACAACTGAGAATTTAACTAATTCTGTTGAAAGGTCAAAGAACATTATGCACAACATTTGAACTACTTCTTTAAACTGTTTTTTTTACTGGACCTTTCAAAATTTGAACTATTATTTTCCTTTATTGACTCAGCTGATCTTATCTCTATGCTTGGGGAAGAGGAAATGTCAGTTTGACCATTGGAAACTGTAATGCTTTAAATGAAAGGTTATGAATGCTTGCATATACTGCATTGAGACTGTTTAGTGGGTTGATATGTGTCTATATATATCACTACCTGTTATGTGCTTTTTGTGTGTGCAAAAAAGTTTATTCCATTAACCTCTCTGCAACCTTCTTCTCTTGCTTGTGTCTTCTTCCCTTGCTTGTGCCTTCTTCCACCAGAAAGTATGACCTACTACAATACTGGTGCTCACATTTCACCTTCAGATGGCAGTGGCTTGGATAGAATGATACTCTCTCGTTTGCTAAGTATCATTCCCAAACTCACGGTTCATCCAGTTCCAAAACCTATTTGTTTGCCAAAACCTAGAGGTCGACCTAAACCCAGAAGAGTGAATCATTGGCTTTCCTCGAAAATTTTCTTTCTTCATAAAAAGGGAGAGAAGATTGTCCAAGAATATGGTAGCATGGCGTAATTGATAGTGTATATGTCCTAGAGACAGTCCTTACTAAGGGCATGGTTCCCTTATAGAGGGCATATATGTACTATTACACATGTCAACATAATATAATATATGTTTGTTGCATTTTACTATTGAGTATCGCTTTCATATTTATATTACACCAGGCATGCAGCATGTCATATCTCTATTACTGTCTGTATTGATATTAACATGTCCCCTCGGATAGATGACCGATCACATAGATAGTGGGAGCTATGTGAGTTATCATCTATCCCAAACTCTCCCTAGTCGAGATTCATCTCGGATGTGGGGGTCTGAATGAACTAGACAAGACTAGTATGCGTGGAGGTTATACTTGTTGGAGCAAGTGTGAGCCGATCCCACGGCCACGGAACGGGTTGTTGGACAATCGAGAAACGTTCCTATAACTGCGCATAGTTGTTCGAAGAAGCTTTATCGAACAATGGAAGTATCCACCGGACACTCCCATCAATGTATACTCTACACCGAAGTGTCTATGGGAACCGGTGAGTTGTCGAAGTGATGCCAGTCGTCCTTTGTACTTACAGGACTTTATCATCACATTTGTTGCCCCATATCCTTGGTGGACCCGTCGATGTCAGCTCTGAATAAGCAGCTGACCTAAGACACGATCCAGGATTATGTCTACATACAAATGGGGGTGATAAGTGATTCTGTGAAGGATTCATCTCTCAAGTGTAGCACAGGAGAGCACTGCTCATAGTCTGCATAGTTGTGTTGGTAAAGTCACTGGCCAGTGAAAATGATATATTATGATGGTCATAAGTATATCTTAACCAAGCAACTCCCTGAGACACCCGTGGATGTATAATTGGGATAGACACTTCATCGATCCTAGATACATTCGAGCAAGTCAGATGAAGGGACGTTACCATCGCCGCGTTGAGCGCAACAGGCTTCGCAACGAAAGGGTTAGCTTTGAGAAACCTCTCAAACGTCCTCACGTATTAATATTGCAAATGGAACCGTCTAGGAATTCCATGTTGCCTAGTCTAGGACTTGCTTAATACGATGAGGCCCTATGGGTCACACTATGTGGTGATTCAGCCTATCAGAATATCCTTGAAGATGGAATCGCAATTAATTTGGAATTAATTGTGATTGATGGATTATAATTGATTTGGAATTAATTATAATATTTGGTGGCTCAATTAATGATTTGGAATTATTAATTGAATTGGCTAATTAATTGTATTTTATGTAAATACAATTAAAGATTATATTTTGGAAATATAATGGAGGTTTGATTTGAAAGGATGTTAATTTAGAATTAACATATGCACTTGGGCAAAATCTACTTGGAGTTTGAATTGCCTTAGAACTATAAGTGGGTACCAAAATTGGGACCCACCTACTGTCCCTAGGAGGCGCGCGCGCGCGCATGGTAGATAGGGGAAGGAGTTCGACTCCTTCCTCTATTAGAAGTCCAAGGGATAAGTTAGATTTTCCTGATTGAGTTTTGATTTGATTGGGAATGAATCTAGACTTGATATTGGTTTCCTTGTGCGATAAGAATTAGATTCTTATTCCTTTACGAAGTCTAATTGCTTATGCTTTAGGCTTCTATTGACTACTATATATAGTAGACTATTAGAGAGCTTTGGATACAGTTTTGCACACAGTTATTCTACCCAGTTTTCTTAGAGAAAATAAAAGCTCTCCCCTCCTCCCTTAGCCACACGCGCGCGCCACCTCTGCCGGAGGAATCACCGCCCCGTCTTCTTGGTCACACAAAGAATATCCTAGAATTCTTCCGATAGGCTGTTCATCCGTGGATACCAAGGTTGAGGTTCTAGGAGCTGGAAACTAACTCTTATTGTCTTGCAGATATACAGAGTATTGCAGATATCTTCGACTTCGACGAAGGAGAAGATACACCGGATTATTACGAAGACTTGGAAGCTGCTTTGGAAGTAAGGTTAGTCTTCTAATTGACGTGTTTATATATATACGACATATGCATAATCAATTAACCTGTATGTTAAGAAAATTTTTGAAATTCCGTTGCGTACCCTAGGGGTAACTCTGACCATATTTTCTTACAGTAATGATTCTACAGAATATGCTAGCAAGGCGTAATTCCTCCTAGCTGTTATGCTTATCCATCTTCTTCGTTTCTACTCTGCCTCCTTCATAACGGGGATGCAGTAGTTAGATTGTGTCCAAGGCGGTGCATCAAATCTCGTTTGCCATGGGCCCCCCATACCCTGAAGTAGTCAATGAGCTCGTTTCTCAGGGACGTGGGTGGATGCTTCCTTCCTTGGAGAACATAGATATAAATAGAGTAGAGATCAAAGGCATAGCCGATATTGTCATATCAATTGGAGAGTGTTAGGAAACTTGTAATTTTGATGAGCAATTAACCATGCTAAATTAAGAAAAGTCCAGTAACTAGTACTCTTAAGGTCCATAGGAATTTAGAATTTTAAGGACATTGTAAAAGAGGAACGTTTGCTGAAGACTTAGATTAGGTGCTAGATAGGTTTGTTTTACCGCATATGATGTATCTTGTTTTCTGAAAAGAAAAACAACCTATTGAAGCATTTGCTGATGATGTACTTTATTTACACAAACAAACTATTGAAGCATTTAGAACCGCTCAGAAACTTGAAGAATTCGAAGACTGAAGACTAGAAGATTTCTGAAGACTGGTATCTACAAAGGCACATGTTGCTCAGAAAGTGGAAACTTCAGCAACAGCTTGCATAAGTGAAAATCTAAACGACAGAGTAGGTTGTGCTTGCTGAAACTGAGACTGACCACTTGCTGAAAAACATATGTGACCTCCTTGCTGATAGTACTTGCATTTGCGCTCCAACGTTCATGTTTGAATCTCATTCAAATGAACATTAAATGCAAAGCATGCACGCGAAGGACATGAAGACTAGAAGACAAATAAAGGACGCTGCTAAAAGTACAAAAGCAAGATTGTGACATCTTAAGGAACAATAGCCTTAGAATTCGAAATTCAAACGACTCCCTTGACTCACTATAAATAGAGGTCATCCGGCAAAGAGTTGAAGTGTGTCAACAACGTGATTAAACTCTCACTTGTGCTTAAAACTCACATACTCTTCAAACACTCTTTACTGCCTTTGATCCGTTCCAAGATTAAAGCTTGAAAAAGCTACTTGTGAAGAAGTAGAACATAGACGGCTAAGAAATTAGTTAAGTGTTCTTTCTTTCGAACAAGAACAAGTCTTGACACCAGAAACAATCAAACTTGTTTACTGCAAAGTATTCAAAGTTTTGTTTCTTAGATTACTTGTTGTAGCTGAATAAGTTATAATCAAGTTATCTCATCCCAAACCTCTCTAGCTGAAAATACACCCTTTCAGGCGTGAAATTCAGGGGGAACTTAATCGAGCATAGTGTTGCTGATTATAAGTCCCAAGTTTGGTGGAGAACAAGGTTTCGTTCTCTAGTTAGGTTGGAAACGAAGCAAGTGTGCTTTGGTTTTTGTTTGAATCGCTCTATATAGGTGTTGTAAGGAACCTCAAACTTGTCTTAGTGGATTCAGTCCTAGAAAGGAAAGAGTGGATTAGTTGAGAGATTACGCCACTCTCAGATACCACTATAAAAGTGTTTGTGTGATTTACTTACTGCATTTAGTTTTCAGCAAAGCATATCTTTCTATACACAGTCACTCTGTTCACTTGCTGAAACTATCACTTACTGAAAAAGCACTTATTGTATCAAAGACTTCCGCTCTCTGATTTTAAGTATCAGCAAAACTTGTTATTGAAAAGTAACTTGCGCTTGCTGAGAAAGTTAAGTATCAGCAAACTCATTACTGAAAAGTAATAAGTCCTTGCCGAGAAAGTTTTTAAACGACGAAAGTTTGAAAAGACTATTCACCCCCCCCCCTCTAGTCTTTTCTTGTTGTTTAAAGGGACCAACAAGTGGTAGCAGAGATGGAGGTTCTTTAACCTTCAGCACTGAACCTAGATCCCCTTAGGTGCTTTCCGTAAATCACTCTTACTTGATCAGTTTGGTAGTCTTTTGCTGGCAGGATGTCTTTAGGAGACGCTCCCTTGCTGAAGCTGGAAAATTACGAAAAATGGCGAAACAACATGATGCTACATCTTGAGGCCATTAGTGATGAGATGGTTACTGTCATTAATGATGGACCTATCAAAATCACTAAGGTTGAAAGAAGCTTTCCTCACAAAACCACGGATACTACTGGTAAGGAAACTATCTTAGGAAACCCGGTTGACACCGCCGTTCCAAAACCAAGAGACGAATGGACTTCCGACGAAGCCAAGAGATTCCGTCTTGATGGCCAAGCAAGAAACATCATCATTCGATCAACTCCGGATACTATACAGTGCAAACTATGGGGTGCCAAAACTGCTAAGGAAGCTTGGAAAATGGTTCAAGATCTTTGTGCTGGATCTGACAAAACCAAGGAAAACAAACTCGAAGTGCTGAAGTTAAAGTTCCAGAACTTTAAACAAGGTACAAATGAGTCACTGGAAGACTTGGACTTCAGATTCACAACTCTAGTTAGTGAGATGGCCGCCTTGGGTGTTGGAAATCTTTATCAGATTCTGAGAAGGTGAAAACCATCATCAGAAGTCTGAACCAAGAATGGATGCACACTCAGAACTTCTACTACAATCAAGGAATGCCAGACATCACACCAACAAAGTTGTTCTCTCATCTTGCTACTGTCAACTACGAGACAAAGCAAAGAGAAAATGTGTTTGCTGAAAAATCGCAAAACATTGCTCTTTCTGCAAAGCTGTCATCTTCTGAAAATGTTGGTCCCTTTAAACAACAAGAAAAGACTAGAGGGGGGGGGTGAATAGTCTTTTCAAACTTTCATCGTTTAAAAACTTTCTCAGCAAGTACTTATTACTTTTCAGTAATGAGGTTGCTGATACTTAACTTTCTCAGCAAGCGTAAGTTACTTTACAGTAGTTTGGTTTGCTGATACTTAAAATCAGAGAGCGGAAGTCTTTGAAACAATAAGTGCTTTTTCAGCAAGTTAAAGGGTTTCAGCAAGTGAAGTGAGTGACTGTGTACAAACAGATATAATTTGCTGAAAGCTAAATGCAGTAAGTAAATCAAACAAGCGCTTTTATAGTGGTATCTGAGAGTGGCGTAATCTCTCAACTAATCCACTTTGTCCTTTCTAGGACTGAATCCACTAAGATATGATTGAGGTTCCTTACAATCTCCTATCTAAAGTGATTCAACAGAAACCAAAGCACACTTGCTTTGTCTCCAACCTAAACTAGAGAACTCAACCTTGTTCTCCACCAAACTTGGTACTTTTAATCAGCAAAACCTTGCTCGATTAAGTTCCCCCTGAATATCACGCTTGAAAGGGTGTATTTTCAGTTAGAGAGTTTTGGGGTGAGATGACTTAATTATAACTTATTCAGTTACAACAAGTAATCTAAGAAACACAACTTTGAATACTTTGCAGTAAACAAGTTTGATTGTTTCTGGTGTCAAGACTTGTTCTTGTTCAAAAGAAAGAACACTTAACTAATTTCTTAGCCGAGTTTGTTCTACTTCTTCACAAGTAGCTTTTTCAAGCTTTAAGTCTTGGAACGGATCAATGGCAGTAAGAGTGTTTGAAGGTATGTGAGTTTTAAGCACAAGTGAGAGTTTGATCACGTTGTTGACACACTTCAACTCTTTGCCGGATGACCTCTATTTATAGTGCAAGTAAGGAGCCGTTTGAATTTCAAATCCTAAGGCTTTTGTTCCTTAACATGTCACTATCTTGCTTTTGTACTTTCAGCAGCAACTTTGTTTGTCTTCTAGTCTTCATGTCCTTCGCGTGTAAGCTTTGCATTAAATGCACATTTGAATAGAATTCAAACAGTAACAATGGAGCGCAAATTCACGTACATTCAGCAAGAGGTCACATATGTTTATCAGCAAGTGTTCATTCTCAGTTTCAGCAAGCACAACCTACTCTGTCTTTCAGATTTTCACTTATGCAATGCTGTTGCTGAAAATTCCACTTTCTGAGCAACACGTGCCTTACCAGTCTTCAGCAATCTTCAAGTCTTCAAGTCTTCAAGTCTTCAGATCTTCAAAAGTCTTCAAGATTCTGACCGGTTTCTTATTTGCTTCAATAATTTGTTTGTAATAAACAAAATACATCTTCAGCAAATGCTTCAATAGGTCATTTTCTTTTCAGAAAATAAGATTCATTAAAGCTAAGCATCAATAAGATATTTTCTTTTCAGAAAATAAAATACATCATACGCTAAAGTGTCAATAAATTATTTTCTTCTCAGAAAATAAAATACGTCATACACAAAAGAAATAACTTATCTAACACCTATCTAAGTCATCAGCAAATGTTCCTCTTTTACAATGTCCTTAAAATTCTAAAATCCTATGGACCTTAAGAGTACTAGTTACTGGACTGTTCTTAATTTAGCATGGTTAATTGCTCATCAAAATTACAAGTTTCGTAACAGAAAAGAAGAATGATAAAGAGCCTGTTGATGAAAATGCTTTAGTTGTAAAAAACATGAAGAAATTCATCAGTAAGGAACTTGAAAGGCGAAAAGCAAAAGAGAAGCTGAAAAAGCATCTTGGTAACAACTACCATAAGTACAAGAATGAGACTCGCTGAACAAGCAAGCTCAGCAAGCAAACTCATCAGAAGAACCAGCAGTTGGAAATGATCTCTGCTTTTACTGCAAAAAGCCTGGACACTTCAAAGCAAATTGTCCTTTGCTGAAAGGCAAATCTGCTGAAAAGAAGAAGAAGTTCAAAAGAGCTTTTATTGCTGAAGAAAAGAAGAAGCTTCAAGCAAAAATCGATGCATTGTGCATTGATACTAGCTCCGAAGATAGTGAGGAAGAAAGCTCAGACACTGATGATGAAGAAGCCACTCTTGACGTAGAGATTGGCAAGGAAGTTTGTGGAATAGCCATGGAAGCTTATCCAGATGTGTCAAACTACGAGTTCTGCCTCATGGCCGGTCAGGTAAACAGTCCTACCTCTGACTCTGACTCAGAAAGTGAAGACGAGATTGACCTTGACAAGATTCAAGGAGAAATCGAAAGATTTGAGAAAACTCTGAGCAAACAGCAAGAGAAACTACAGAATGCTGAAACTCTGACCAAGCAGACTACTGAAAAGTATGTCTTGCTGATGGAAGAGACAGAAAAGAAAGATGCTGAAATAGTGCATCTAAAGAAGTTGATTGCTGAAGCTACAGAGAAGAATTCTCAGATGGCAATAGAATTGGAACAATATCAGTCCTCAATTCTAAAGTTACTTGCTGAAATCCAAGAAATGAAAAAGATGAAAATCAATTTCAAATCTTATGCTGATGCAAGTAATACGCTGACTGAACTAAACTCTTATTTGAGTGATCCATCTCAGAAACAAGGTTTAGGTGCAACGTATGACGGTGATGACGTAATAATCTTGAGTAAAGATAAATCACCGATTTCCTTCGTACGTGCTACTGATAGTGGTCAACCAGAACTCTACAGTTTGGTCAATCTAAGGTTGCTGAAAAATGCAATCAAGTACCTACGACCGTAAAGCCCACTGTTGCTACTCAAAGTAACAAGGCTTTAAAAGGAAAACAGGTTGCTGAAAAGCAAATTGTAAAGAAAAAGGATGCTGTAAAGCATTCTGCCAAACAAGTTGCTGAAAAGCAATTTGTTAAGTCAAAAGGCAAGATTACTAAAAGTAATCAGAAGACCTTTGCTGACAAACCTGAATCAAGTAAGGTTGCTGAAACAAAAGCTCAGCATTCTCCGAAAAGTGGACTCGGTTTTAAAACCAAGCAAAGTCAACTCTTTCACGAGTATAAGCAAAGTCAGCAAAGATACTTCAAAGAGATGAACAAAATCAAGCCTAAGAGTTCTGACAAGACTCAAAATGCTAGGGCTAGAAGGAACCTTGCTAGAAAAGAACTTACTGAAAAGTATGTTCAGCAAAAAGGTCAACCGAGCAAGACACCACATCAGAAAGTGGGTTTGATCAGCACGAATCAAAAGTATTTTGGCTCAAAACCTCCTAGTTCCTCAGCAAGTAGAAAACAAGTCAAAGTTGAAAAACTTAAGACTTGGGTTTCCACTGGACGCATTCTTGAACATGTTAATGGACATCCAATATTGGATAATTAACTTGTTTGCTCTTGATTGTGCCGACTTCAGCCATGGAGACAAACGATGCAATCTGGCACTTTGACAGTGGTTGTGGAAAGCACATGACGGGCAACAAGAATAACCTTATAAACTATAGACGGTGGTCTAGAGGTCCAACAATAAGGTTTGCTGGTGGAGGCTCTGGTTCTACAAAAGGCTATGGTGACGTGAAGTTAGGATGCATTACCATTACGGGAGTTCTTTATGTCAAAAATCTTAAGTTTAACCTGTTCACCATGAGTCAATTTGCTGACAAAGGATACTTCATCAAAATCAAAAGTGATGAATGTAAACTTATAGACTTTGAGACAAAGAAGGTTATTATGATTGCCAGAAGATCAGTAGGCTTGTACACCGTAGATTGGTCTTCAGCAATCATTGAAAAATGCCTTGTCTCAGATCACGATTGCCTTGCTGAAAAAGCATGGTTATGGCATAAACGAACAAGTCACCTAAACTTCAAGACGCTGAATAAGCTGTCTAAAAAGGCACTTGTAGTTGGATTACCTAAGGTTACTTTTAAGAAGGATGGTGTTTGCAATGCATGTCAGCAAGGTAAGCAAACCAAATCTTCTTTTAAGAACAAGGCAGTACCGTCAACTACAAAACCTTTACAACTCTTGCACATGGACTTGTTTGAATCTTCTTCAACAAGATATGCTGGTAAGAAGTATGGTCTGGTGGTCGTAGATGACTATTCAAGATTCACTTGGGTAGTATTTATCAAACACAAATCTGAAACAAGGACTGAAATACCTAACTTGCTGAATAAGCTTGAAGTCATGAAAAATGACAAGGTAAAAGTCATAAGGACAGACCATGATACTGAGTTTGTAAACCAGTACATAACTGAGTATTGCACTTCAAAAGGCATACAACATCAGTTATCCTCAGTAAGGACACCACAACAAAACGGTGTTGCTGAAAGGAAGAATCGCACCCTAAAAGAAGCCGCAAGAACGATGCTTGCTGACACTGAAATAAGTGAGGCTTACTGATTACTAAGGAATACAACAAAACACCTTATGAGTTGTTTGTTGGAAGACCTCCTAATATCACTCATCTAAGAGTATTTGGTTGTAAGTGTTTCGTTCTTAATAACGGTAGAGAATACCTAAGAACATTTCAACCAAAGGCAGACAAAGCGATATTTCTTGGTTACTCCTTGCATAGTAAAGCTTATAGAGTTTACAACAAAAAGGTACAAAAGATCGAAGAATCAGCGCATGTTGTATTCTACGAAAAGACACAAGGAGTGCCTGCTGAAGAAGAAATATCAGAATGTATGAAAAAGCTAATCATACATGAGCAAAGAACTGAATCTGATGCTAGGCAAATCAAGTCAATTGAACTAAATGATGATTCTGACAATGACTCTCCTCCCCCAAGTCATGACAATATAAATATAGTTCATGACAAAGAATTTCCAGCAAAAGACGCAGTTGCTCCGGATGTTGCTGAAACTACACAACCTCCCGTGCCTGCTGATGAGTTAACACAATCTAGCAATGCTGAACAAGCAGTTGCTGATGAACCAATCTCAGCAGAGACACAAAATACCAGTAGTACTGAACAAGTACATACTGAAGAGTCACATGCTGATGAGCAAACGTATCCAGATCCAAAGAGCAGAAAGCCTATTAACAAATGGATTAGAGATCACCCCTCTACGGATATGATTGGTGATATTGACAAACGCCAAGTGACTAGATCCAAAGTTTCTGCTACTCATGGACTTGCTGAAGAAGCAAATGCCGTAGAAGTAGAATCTTTGTTCTCTTGCTTTGTTTCAGAAATTGAACCCAAGACCATAGAAGAAGCTCTAAAGCATTCTGAATGGATCAAGACAATGCAAGAAGAACTGGATCAATTTGAAAGGAACAAAGTCTGGAAACTAGTACCTCTTCCTGAAGGCAAGAAAGCTATTGGTACAAAGTGGGTGTTCAGAAACAAGCTGAGTGAGTCTAGTGAAGTAACAAGAAACAAAACACGTTTAGTTGCTCAAGGTTACTGTCAGACTGAAGGATTGGACTATGACGAGTCTTATGCACCAGTTGCAAGATTGAATGCAATTAGACTTTTCTTGGCCTTTGCTGCTCACAATGACTTCATTGTTTATCAAATGGATGTTAAAAGTGCATTCTTGAATGGTGAACTTGCTGAAGAAGTCTACTTAGAACAACCCCCTGGCTTTGAACTTCCCTCAGAAACCAAGATGGTATACAAGCTTCAGAAAGCTGTATATGGTCTAAAGCAAGCACCTAGAGCTTGGTATGATACCTTGACTAAGTTCTTGCTAGATAATGGTTTTAAGAAAGGTGAAGTTGACAAAACTTGTTTACCATGAACCATGATGGTAAAATACTCTTAGTTTAGATTTATGTGGATGACATAATATTTGGATCTAAGGACAAGCAACTTTGTGATGATTTTGCCAAACTCATGACAAATAAATTTGAAATGAGTATGATGGGAAAATTGAATTATTTCCTAGGATTGCAAGTCAAGCAACTCAAAGATGGAATATTCATAAATCAAGCAAAGTATGCGAAAGAAATGCTCATAAAATTTAGGATCAAAGAGCAAGAAAAACCTGAAAAGATCCCTATGAGTGTTGGTACCAAATTGAGCTATACTAATGAAGATAAAAGTGTTGAAGAACACAAGTATATGAAGCTCATTGTTTCCTTGTTGTATTTAACAGCAAGTAGACCTGACATTCAGTATGCTGTTTGTGTGTGTGCAAGATTCCAATCTGATCCAAGAGAATCACACTACAAAAAGGCACTTAAGATACTGAAATATGTCAAAGGTACAGTCAATGTTGGATTATGGTATCCTAAAGATTCTGGACTTGAATTGGTTGGTTATTCTGATGCTGATCATGGAGGATCAACTCTTGATAGAAAAAGTACCTCTGGAACTTGTCAGTTTTTAGGTACTAGATTAATATCATGGTTCAACAAGAAGCAAACCTGTGTTGCCAATTCATCTACTGAATCTGAGTACATTGCGGCTGGTTATTGCACAACTCAAATCCTATGGATTCAGCAACAATTAAGAGATTATGGTATTTCTGCAAAGAAAACACCAATCGTTTGTGATAATACAAGTGCTATTGCTATCACGCAAAATCCTAAGTTCCACTCAAGGACTAAGCACATTGATATTAGACATCATTTCATTAGAGATCATGTGGAAAAAGGAGATATTGAGGTTGTAAAAGTAGGTACTGATGATCAACTTGCTGACATCTTTACCAAGCCCCTACCAGATAATAGATTCGCAATGCTAAGGTATAACCTTGGATTGATTGAATTACCTCAATAAGGGATACAATTGGCAGATTGCTGAAACAGGTATTCAGCAAGCCAAAGTATGCTTACTTGAAAAATAAGCTCCTTCCACAGATTTCTTCTAAAAAGAAATGATAGGTCACTATATGATTGCTGAAAAAGGCATTCAACAAGTAATTCCTTCAAAACGGGTATTTGTTAGGAAACTTGATCACTTGCTGAGACGGGCACTCAGTAAGAGAAAAACCTTAAAGATTGCTGAAACGGACATTCAGACAATCAAAGATACTGAAACAGGTATTCAAGTATCAAGGAAAACTCTGAGACGGGAACTCAGAAAAGAGCAAACTCACTTCTCAGATTTTACCAAAAGATATCTCAAGATAAAAAGAATTTGTTGATACGGGAACTCAGAAATGTCTTTTAAACTTAAAGAAATATGAGATATCTGATTAAGGGGGAACTTTCAGCAAGTAACAAGGCTAGTTACACAAACTCGCTGAAAAGATTCTTGTTTATTTCAGCAAGCAGTCAAATCCCATAAATCTAGGTAAAATCAATTTGTGACGTTAATCGGGTACAGATAAAATCGCTAATAATCATGACATGAATTACAATCGTGGCCATTGATTAAAAGGCGTTTTTGATCTAACGGTTAATATTACAAAGAGAAAGAGTGCTCTGACGGTTTTTGTTAGTGGGCCACTACGCATTTAATGCAAAGGTTCCACTAACACTGTTGAATCTCTGATTTACCCTTGCTGATAACTCAAAATCGATTGAGCTTCTTGCACATCAGAGACACTATATAAACAAAGAGTTAGAGAAAGACAAAATTCTTTAACTCACATTTCCTTTCTCTGCAAATTTTAGCCTGAATCTACTGTACCTCCGGTCAAAAAGCAAAGTAATCTTTTTCGTACACATTTCTCACCCTATAAAAGAAATGGCACCAAAGAGACAGTCCTCTAAGACATCAAAATCATCTAAGGTTGACAGTGCTGGAAAAAGCACTGCTCCGGTGATAACTCCGGTGACCAACACAGTGAAAATTGTGTTGAAAAACGATAGAATAACTGAAAAACCCATGCCGTCTGCATATCTAGACACTGCAAAGTGTGAGATAATGATGCTATGGGGTGGTTTTGCCAAAGAGAAGTATATCTGATACTTCTATGAACAAGAACTTGACAGTGACAATGAGGAGGCACTTGACTTGTTAAAACAGCAAGGCCTCACTCTCTTTATAACAGCTTGCCCTAAGAAAGTGAGTATGTTAGATACAATGGAATTCTACAATAATGCTGAAATCCAGACTCTAACTGATGGTCAAGGAGTCACTGAAAGAGTGATCTTCACCAGAGTTCAGAATGTGCAAATCGTCTTGAAATGGACTGATTTAGTCGACATCTTTCAGATTCCAACCACTGGAACTGAAGATGACATCACTGCCACTGACGAAGAAATAGAAGCCTTCTACAGTGATGTCAGAAATGAGAAAATGAAGAAAGGAGAGATTGCTCCTGTGACTTGGACAAAGCACGTTAAGAGGAAGCATCTCTGCCATTCACTTGGTCTAGTAGCTCTGCTACTAATCAAAGTCTTAGACTCCCAAGTCGGAGGAATAGACCAAGTAGGCTTGAGAAGGTGGCCGCTGCTGATGCATATATATGAGAACAAAACAGAGCTCAACTGGACAAAGTACATTTTCAACAGACTTGTTGATTGTGTTACTAAATTCAAGGTTAAGGTTGAAGACAACAAGGTCTCACCTACCTTCCCAGTCATGTATGGACTAAAAATATGCTATATCCTTGAACACTTTAGGATTCAGTTGAGAAATCCATTGCCGATTAAGAAATCAGTATGCAATGTGGGAAGAGCCTTCTACAAGAAAAATGCACCTAAGCTTGCTGATAAGAAACTGGAAAAATCAAAGAAGACAACAGCTGCAAATGTTGTCAACACAAGTCAGCAAGAAAGGTATACAACAGCTGCAGATGTTCTCACCACTACTCAGCAAGAAAATGTTCCAACAGCTGAAAAATTTGTTGATGAAACTGCTGTAGATGGTGATCAACAAGGTAAGTGTACAACAGCCGTTGCTGAAAACGCAACTACTGACGCTACTATTGGAGAGAAACTTGAAAAATCTAAGAAGAAAAAGAGGAAAGTTGATGATGCGTAATCAGCTAACCCCGTCCCCAAGAGAAAAAGGACAAGTAACCCAAGAAAGAAAACACTGGCTCGCAAGTCAGTACCAATTGTCCATGATCTCTCGGATGATTCTCCCGCAGTTGCTGAAACACAAGTTCCAGTAGATGTTGATGAGGTGGTTACTGAAACCTACGTCAGCAATGTTGAAGTATTTGCGGAAACCTTCAACAATCAACTCAATGTTGATACATCTACTGAGAAGAGACCACAAGGCAGTGGAAACGAAATTCCTGCCTCAGTCCCAGATATCTACATTGTAGATAATCTAGATGATCAGACTCTGGAACCAGCAATTGATATTGCTGCTGATATAAGAACCGCGGCACTTGCTGATGCTGCTAATGCTGAAAAGATGGTTGCTGAACAAGCAACTCATCAAGTTGCTGAAGAACCAATTGCTGAGACTGCAATGGTTCAAGTCCCAGAGATTGCTGAAACACCACTAGAGACACTATTCAACGACGCATCTCTTGATGCTGAGAATACTCGACCTAGTTCACCGAAAACATCCATTGACAAAGTTCAGCTTGTGCTGACAGAACTGAGTCAACAAATGGAGTTGGAGATTGAAGACACTTCCAACAAATCGGTAGATGTTTTCATGACAAGCAGTGAACTCAAGGGTCAAGATGTCTCTGCTCAACTTGTCATTTCAGAGATAAGGGAGATTGCTGAACCCGCACAACTTTCTCAAACAGAGCAAGAAAAGAAGGCTGCTGAAGAAAAAGTCCCAGATACTGAAGAAGCTGTCATTGCTGAAAGGACTGAGTCACCACCTGTCCTTCTTCAACAGGTAGTTAACTCAACCATAAGCATTCTTTTGCTAATATAATGATTTCTTTACAGACTTCTCAAGATACAAGTCAGAAGGTTGCTGAAGCCTCTGCACCAGAATCCACACCTCCTGCTCAGCAGGTAGATAAAGTTTTTGGTAATTCAACTAAGTTTGAAAACTTAGTGCTTGTATATAACTTAAAATTATTTCAGGATGAACAATTCAAGGATGCTTCTCAAGCTCCTGAAGCAATGGAAATAGTACCAGCACAAACAAGTGTGCAACATGAGCTTACTGAATCTCAGCAGGTAAATCATGTTCCATCTTTGGACTCTAAAACTATTCTCCAAAACTTTCATGAACTTAATTTTATTCTTTTTCAGGCTCAAAAGGAGACCACTGAAGTGGTTCACATCACTGAAGATCCGAAAGTAAGTTCAGAAGAACTTTACTCAGACTTCAAGAAAACTACCTTGTCCAGAGTTGCTAAGTCTGTCAGCAACTGGCAAAGGTACAGAAGGATGGACTTTTCTGACCTTCATCTTCATCTATCCAATGAGAAAAAGAGAATTTCTCTGCTGAAACTCGAGACATTTGTGCACTCCATACTTCCAGAAGAGTTGACATATTCTCAGCTCATGAGCTCAAGTTTGATTGCTCTAATCAGAGAGAATATGAAAGCCAAATTCAAGAGTGCCTCTCCAGCTGAACAAGATGTGATGCTCAAGGGTTTCTTTGTACCCGTGGTGGCTGATCCCCACAAAATCAATGAAGAAGAGGAAGTTACGAGTGTTGCACTTTACAAACATCTTGAGTTGGTTATACTGACGGATGATGATGAAGAAGAAGAAGATGAGAACATTCCTACAGATCCAAGTGACGATGAAGGAAAAGATTCTAAGGACAAAAAAGATGACGATGATGATAATCAAGGTCCTAGTCCTGATGTTGGTGGACTTAAACTGACAGTTGCTGAGACTGAACATCATGACAATTAGCAAGCTGATCAAACACCAAGTCAGCAACAAGAATCCAATCCTGCTCCTGCTGAGACAAGTACTCCAGCACCTGTACAAGGCACTGACACTGAAGAAGAGTACGCCAGAAAGCGCGCATCTTTGAAACTAGGCAAAAGCAAGCTTTCTGATGCCGATTTATCTTTACTCGATGCCAAGGTCACTGATCCAAACCTTGATGATGAAGAATTGGATGAAGATTATCAAAGAGCACTTCAAAACAGTCTACAGATTCATGCAAGGCATACGCAGAATCTGGATATTGCTCAATCTTCAGGAGTGAAGCCTAAGGAAGTCCCCTCCCTTCCACTTACTACTGGTGAAACTCCAGTTATTGAGTCTCAAACGTTGCCCTCATCAACTACTCAATTAAAAATCACTGCTGGTGAAACTCCAGTTGTTGAGTCTGAAGCGTTGCCATCAGCAACCACTCAACCAAAAGGGAATGAAGCTACAAATTTAGGAACCAAGGTTGCTGGCCTTGATGAATCTGATGACGATGAAGACGATCTTTCAACAAATGAGGATGATCTATCAAAGAAAGGTGAACCCACCGTGGTCACAATTCCTCCCCCTGATCATGAAAATGACATAGGAGATGACTTAAGAAGCCATTTGCTGACCAGAGATGATCAATTCGCTACTGAGTTTAAAGTTCATTCCTTGACCCCGACTTTAGTGCCATTTCCACATGTGGAGGATTTTACTCCAAGAATTTTGGCACTGATGGAAGTCCACAAAGCCTGCAAAGCAGAAGATGATGCACTGCTTGCTGAGAGTCCGCTTGACATCGGCAAAATACTGGCTACTGTGCTGAAACGCACTACTTCTCTTACCATAGCTCAGAAAGACATCAGTATATACCACAAAAGCTATGAAGAAGATGTCAGTTTAGCAAAGTCTGCATTGAAAAAGGCTCAGACTTTCATTGAAGACAAAGTCGAAACAGAGCGCAGACATGAGGAGAACTTGGTGAGTATCAATCAAGAATTGTCAAAGCTGACCTCTGATCAGCAGGCAATTATCATGAAGTACAATAGCCTAAGTACTCTTGCTGAAAATTGCAATGAGTTCTTTTCCCTGCACATTACTCCAATGATGCAATCCATGTATGATGAATGTGTATTTTACACTTTCATTTGAGTTTTTTTCACCTATTTTAGCTATCCTCTATGTTAATTTAGTTATATTTTAGTGCATTTTATTAGAATAGTGTCACGTTTACCTTTAGATTTTATTTTACAGGTTTTGGTTGAAAAACGAGGATTTCCGGGCAATTATATTGAAGTTGACAAGGAATTGGTGTTCCAGAAGCCTATTTGGAGTATCTGAAGGTTTCCGGATAGGATTTGGAGTCTAGGGGTCGAATCTGGAGGTTAGAAGGCCACTAGAAGTCAGAAACCGAGTCCGAAAAGGGGAAGAAATCCAAAAACGCGTCGAAAACGCGGAATTCCGCGAAAATTACTCCCGGGCGAACCGCCCGGGACGTGGGGCGACTCGCCCCACACCGGGCGAACCGCCCGGTGTGGGGGGCGAATCGCCCCACACTTATTCGTAGCCTATATAGTTGCTCAGTTTTTCTCCGAAATTCATACTTTTCCAAACCTATTCTCTCACATTTCTCTGTAGTTTTAGGTAGGGACTTCCCAGAGCTTGTTCTGGGGGTTCGTAGCTTAGGAGACACTTTTTCATAGCAGATTGGAGCTTGTAGGATCGCAATTCTTCGGAGATTGACAACCTTCGGTAACATTGTATCTTATAGTTTATTCTACTTACTTTTATATATCTTTCAACATGTTTTCTTCTATGATTCCTGTTGATTGCATGCCTATTATGAGTAGCTAAACTTATCGTTGGTGGTAGTATGTGAATTCTTAGCGAAGGGAAGATAATCATGCTAATGGCTATATCGCGCATTATACTCCGTGTTATTACTTTATTTCGTTGATCAGGCTCAGCCTAAATTCTCGCATGTTGTATTAATTATTATGCACAATTGGACCCTCGTCGACCTATGCGCATCTATATCTTCGTAGTGTTGAATAATTACGAAACACAATAGGACAATAGTGATTGACTTGTCAGTATCTCTATCTTCGTTGTGCTTAATATTTGCAACAGGACATTCGATTGATCAAAGATCTCCATGCAAGACCGATGAATTTACGCATGATTATTGACCCGTTATGCTTTGAAGGATCATACTATCACCAATCTCCATTATCTGTTAGAAAAACCTTTGCTTTTACGTCTCTAGTTAAATAGATAAAGCTAGTTATAGTCCTGAGAGAACGACACTCGAGTTATTCTACTGCTACACTACGGTTTTCGTTGTAGTTGTGGATTGCATTTGGCTAAATAACAAATTTATTTGCTGAATCGGGACCCGACAAACCCGCGTTCATCAAATTGGCGCCGTTGCCGGTGACTATACTCCTTTTTTCTGTTTAATTTGTTTATATTTTCAGCTTTCGATTCCTAATTCTATTAGTTTTAGTTTTCCTTTTTAATCTCTCTCTGATACTGCTTTCCTAGTCTGATACAGATAGTGTATGTCGCATACACGATCCGAAGGAACACCGCTTGCTGATTCAATTGCTGAGATCGACAGAGTCTACCACCAAAGAAGGCGACTACTGATGAATGTGTATTTTACACTTTCATTCGAGTCTTTTTTACCTATTTTAGCTATCCTCTATGTTAATTTAGCTATATTTTAGTACATTTTATTAGAATAGTGTCACGTTTCCCTTTAGATTTTATTTTACAGGTTTTGGTTGAAATTCGGAGATTTACGGCAATTATATTGAAGTCTACAAGGAATTGGTGTTCCAGAAGCCTATTTGGAGTATCTGAAGGTTTCCGGATAGGATTTGGAGTCTAGGGGTCGAATCTGGAGGTTAGAAGGCCATTAGAAGTCTGAAACCGAGTCCGAAAAGGTGAAGAAATCCAAATCCGCGTCGAAAAACACGGAAATTCCGTGAAAAACTGGGGGGCGAACCGCCCCATGCCTCGGGCGAACCGCCCCAGAAGATTTTCGGGGCCTATATATAGTTGCGAATTTTCTCTCCGAAATTCATATCTTTCCAAGCCTACTTTCTCACCTCTCTCTATAGTTTTAGGGAGGAACTTCCCGGGGCCTGTCCTGGGAGTTCCATAGCTTAGGGGATACTTTTTCATAGCAGATTGGAGCTCGTAGGACCACAATCATCCGGAGATTGACAACCTTCGGTAACTTTGTATCTTACAACTTTTATCTACTTATTTTATATTCTTTCAATATGTTTTCTTCTATGATTGCTATTGATTGCATGCCTATGAGTAGCTAAATTTATCGTTGGTGGTAGTATGTAAATTCTTAGCGAGGGAAGATAATCATGCTAATGGCTATATCGCGCATTATACTCCGTGTCATTGCTTTATTTCGTTGATGAGTTGAACACCAAAATTCTCGTATGTTGTATTGATCATTATGCACACTTGGACACTTGTCGGCCAATCAGACTAAATTATCTTCGTAGTGTTGAATGATTATGGAACACAATAGGACGTTAGTTGTTGACAGGTCAGACCCATATTATCTTCGTAGTGCTTAATACTTGCAACAGGACCCAAGATTCATTCAAAGATCTCTATGCAAGGAATTTATGCATGATTATCGACCCATTATGTTAAGAAGGACCATACTATCACCAACCTCCATTATCTGCTTGAAAACCCCTATTGCTTTCTATTTGCTGTTTTATATATTCTTAATTAGATTTGATAAAGCTAGTATAGTCCTGAGAGAACGACACTCGAGTCATTCTGCTACTACACTACGGTTTTCGTTGTAGTTGTGGATTGCCTTTGGCTAAATAACAAATATTATTTGCTGGATTAGAATCTGACAAATTCCCGTTCATCAAATTGGCGCCGTTGCCGGGGACTATACTCCTTTTTTCTGTTTAATTTATTTATATTTACAGCTTTAGATTCCTAATTCTTTTAGTTTTTGTTTTCCTTTTTAATCTCTCTCTGTTTTCCTAGTTTGTTTCTAATCTCTTTACCTAGTCTGTCACAGATAGTGTATGCCGCATACACGTTCTGCAGGAACACCACTTGCTAATTCAATTGCTGAGATCTATAGAGTCTACCACCAGAGAAGGCGACTACTTGAAAGGCGCGCACTAGAGGAAATAGAGGAAACCGATTTCTCTGAATCTCTAATTAGTCTATTCAAGGAAATCGACGGAATGGCAGAAGCTAGACCACTGAAGGCATGGGTACAACCCACCAAGGATCGTATGAGGGAACCGGCGATAGTTCTTTCGTCTGCAACCCGAGATCTGGAGATCAAGAACAACGCATTCCAACAACTTCCGAGGTTCTATGGCTTATCAAGGGAAGATGTGATGGGGTACTTGCACGATATCGATGATTTCGTCAACCAACTCCCACGACCCGGAGCTGACATAACCACGGATGAGTTAAGGATGAAGGTTTTTGCAATGGGACTTGGCGACAGAGCCAAGTCATGGATGAGCTCTTTTCCAACAGGCTCGCTGGACACTTGGGAAAAGGTTTTTTCAGCTTTCATGGAGAAATACTTCCCACACACTCTGACTACCGCGCTCAAGGCGCAGATCACTGGATTCAAGCAAGACTATGATGAGACTATCTACACCGCGTTCGAGAGGTTTCAAGATCTCACGAACAAGTGCCCTCACCATGGTTTTGAACTCTCCGACCTAGTCCAACACTTCTACAATGGACTAACCTTCGAAAACCAACAAGTGGTGGATTTCCAATGCCGAGGCAATATTTGGGAGGAAACCGCAGAAATCGTCTGGGCTGTTTTTGAAAGGCTTGCTAAGGGTTCGCAGTTCAAGGACCTAAGAGCAATGGTTAGGAGACGTGGACCTGAAGCTCCACCGACTCAAGAAGCCCCTATGTACAGGGGGAATGGGGATCAATTCGAGTGCTTTACCAACGAATTGAAGCAAGTCCTCAAGAGCGCCACCGGAACAACTGTTTCGAACGAAGTATGTCGAATATGCAAGAACTATGGGCATGGAGCTCATATGTGTAGATCGGAGTTGGCATACGATGATGGCAACTGGGCTCGAGGAGGCGAAGAAGAAGCCTTTGCTACGGAGTTTGGTACTCAAGAAGTTAGCTACGGACAAGACGGTAGGAATCCTCGAGGTGGATTTTGGAGAAGAGGATTCCGAAACAATCAAGGATATGCACCGGCTAACCAAACTTATGGCCCTAACCAAGACCGTAGTAGGCTAAACTATGGTAATGATCACTGCGAAAACCCCGCTCCGAAAGAGCCACCGAAGTCGAAGTCGGCTCAACTGATGGAGAACTTGCAAAAGATGGTTGATCACACACAAAGTTTTCTCAAACGTTATGAAGAAGATTCCAAGAAGACTAGGGCAAGGCTTGATAAGTTGGAAGAGAGCACTAGGCTTGCACATCAAAAGATGCAAGAGTTGATCGACCGAGGAGCAAGTAGGGAGCAAGGCAACACTGAGAAGGTCGTTAGGTGCGAGTGTTGCATGAAGGAAGAACTTCTACAGGCTGAGGAAGAAGAGGAGGACCTTGGTTCTGACGCAAGTGATGAGGAGCAAGAGGATCCCGAACCACTCCCTAAAAGTTTCGATGTTAAGGTAGGGATTGGTGAGCTTGAAGATGTCCGTGCCACACTAGACACGGGATCCTACTCAAACATAATTCCCTTGAATGTGTTTGAAAAGAGTAACCTTGGAAAACTATCTGAGGAAAGGGCTATTGTGCGACTAGCAGATGGATCATTTATGAGACCCGAAGGAGTTGTGAAAAATGTGTTGGTCAAGATTGGTGAAGCATCTACATACACCAATTTCGTAGTTATGCCAGCGTCTGCACCTGGAACGGGGGATGTCATACTTTTAGGACAAACATTCTTGACCAAGCTACGCTCGGTGATGGATATCTACCAAAGAACTTGCACCATCGAAGTAAATGGCAAGCAACACGTGTTGCAAGCCATACCTGATCCACCTGAACCGCCTGACATTATTACTCACTACTGTGGTCTTGCAGCCTATATTCTTTCTTATTCACAGGTTCGTGGCATGGAAAGGAGATCAATGAAGGGGAAGGCTAGTACCCGCAAAAAGAAGAGATAGGCGCAGACAGGAGTCGAGTCAAAGACTTTAAACAATGACGCTATCCGGGAGGCAACCCGGAATTTTTACCGCTTTCTTTACTGTTTTTCTGCATGCATTCATTCTTGAACTATTTGCTTCTCATATGCGAGTTTGTTCATGTCTGTGTCGTATATGCCTTTGTTGAGTGAGATTTTTCGAGTGGTTTTTTGAAACAAATTGATTTCGGTATTTAAACCGCATTTTCTGACATCAGAGCCCGTCTCCCCGTATTGGGGAGCACGGGGCGAACCACCCCACTTGGGGGGCGAACCGCCCCACAGGCCCAGATCTTAAAAAACGCGGATTTCAACCCCAAAACCCTATTTTCTTCATTCTTCTTCATCCATACTCCCAAAAAACCCGAAAAGTGCGATTTTGCTTCTAAATCTTCATAACATCTTCATTTCTTGACCAAATTGAGTGTTCTTTAGCTTAATTCGAAGCCTATAACACATCTATCATCCTATCCGAAGAGATTTCATCCTAATTCGTTAGATTTGCAGATCTGAGGTATCATCCTTAGAACCCTAAATTTCAAATTTGGGGGTTTTCTATTTTGAGCTTCAATTATGTTTATTTGATGCATTGGTATGTTGTTTGTGTGATTAGACATGTTATTTACTATCAATTGCATGCTCAATTTTGTTTGGATTGTTGATTTGGGTATTTTGCTGCTAGATGATATATCTTGTTCTGCAATATGTCTTTATCTTTTGATTCTTGCATATGAATGTGTTTATTGGTGTAATGTTGGTGGATTTGACATTAGAATGCTTAATTGTTGAGTATGAGGATTTATGTTGGTAGAATTTTTGCGCTGCTATGGTATGAATTGAGCCTTGTTATCAAGGATATTGGTTGTCTTGTAAGAGCATGATGTGATGTATTGCACGTAGTAGTTACGTTGGTATGTTGCATGATGAAGAAGCTAGGCTAGACATTGCGGTTTGGGGAGTTTGATTGTTGATTCTATCACTCGTATTTTTCATTTTTACACTAGCATATATTTGAGTCTGTTTTGTGTCATACGAGGTGCTAATAGCTGTTTGTAGGTACCATACCAAGGGAAGGGAGCATTCCCGTATGATTGCTGTGAAGAACCATGTCAAGGAAGGTGATCTCGCTAGATGTGCGTTCGAGCCAAGGGGTTTTGCAACAACGTCGTGGATTATCCGAGAGGAGGAGCTAGAGTACACCTGGAGTAAGGACTCCTATGCCTATTCATGCACCACCGAGGGGACAGAAACCGTTATTACATCATCACTCCATCACGAGGACTGCAAAGTTCGAGTGAACTGGAAGGCACCGGGACATTCTCGCAGCGACGGATTTGATCTTGAGTTCGCAGTTGCTAGAAGGTTCCGAAGCGCTAGCTTGGTTCCAAAACATAATGACATGGGTACACAGTCCCTCGTTGGGGCGCCCTTTGCCAACCTCTGAAGTGAGCATCATATTGACATCGGTCGGAGCAACAGTGGAGAATGTGGTCGAAATTGGAGAAAAAGGTAGAAGACTTCTGAGTAACCGAGCAGCCTACTGTAACCTTCTTATGGTGTAAATCGTTGGAGGGGGAGGTCCTGATACCACTGCCCTTTCCCCTTCAACAGTTCACATCCCATTGGAGGGCTACAAGATGAAGGATTCCATAACATCGGCGTCTGGTCTTGATAATTCTACCTGCCACTGCAACTCTACTAGTGATGATGATGGTGACAGTAGTGACGATGAAGGCCATACGAGCAATGATGATTCTGATAGAGGAGTTGATCCTGACCGGCCTAAAAATGGAACTACCGCACCCACCAGAAGACCTGATGTCACACTATGAAACTCACAGAGGAGGCCCAATAACTCATAAGCAGCATACTCAGCCGACCGAGGCCAAACCATGGGGTAACATCTAGTATCACATCTTATTTTCTCATTTTCTTACTGCCAGAGACTAGCGTTGATTTCATGAGGGGGATGGGATTTAAGTGATCTGATGTTGTTAGTTTGGAGCTTGGCATTGGTAGGATGAGTATAGTACCTCGCATGCTTTATCCGTCTGCATTTGCATTTGCACGTTTACCGCTTTCTTAGATTTTATAGATTGCATTCACTACATTCATCCTAGGTTAGTTTTGCATGTTTTATATGCAGTCTATTGCCGAATTTTTTGAACTTTTTTATTGGGTAGATCAACTAGCTATGCCATTAATCGAATGCTTCATCTCTATGAATTTGTTTGAGGTGGCTTGTCACATTTATGTATTGCACTTAGTTAAGCATGGTAGTCTCGACATCACTTAGTGGTGTTTTCTCTACTGCGGTTCACGGAGGCCTTTATAATAGGATGATGCATGTTAGGGTCTTATGGTTGTTTTCCCGAGTAATTATGAACCCAAGAGGCAACAAGTCTTCACCATGCTTTGAGATTGCTAAATGCCTAGGAAGGAGGTAGTGTGAGGTTGTGTGATCCTTTGTTTATAACCTATTCTTCCGAATAGGTTTGGGGAGGGGGTTACACCATCATAGACTTGTTTCTGTTTTCCTTTTTCGTATCGTGAGTTTATTTTTCCTTTTCCGTGAATTTTGTACTTCAACCTATTCTTTCAAATAGGTTTGGGGAAGTCGTGTGAGTCATTTTATTTCTCTTTTGTTATACTACTGCTGGCTAGAAAAAATCGAAAAAAAAAGAAGAAAGAAAAATTCCAGAAGAAAAAAAGAGAAAAAGAAAAAAAGAATCTCGAAGAAAAAAAAGAAAAAAAAGAGAAGACCCCAAGAAAGCAAAGAAGGGTCCAAAAAATTAAGCCAAATAGCAGTTTAGCAAAGTTTGAGTCTTTTCCAATTTTTCGTATTGTTCGTATTCGTGTTTTTCTATTTTTTATCTTTTTTGTCTTGAGTGTCATCTGTTCTAGACCACCTTCGTCCTGCCATTCAGGAAGTGGTGAATAGCTTAAGACTTTACTTGAGAGATGGGTAGAATAGGGGAGTGTTATCTTTTATAGGGAACCCTCCTTCGTTTGATGAGAGCCAGTACTGGTTCGACCTCTTTTGAGGAAAAGTCTAAACATGGTGGAACAGCAGTAAGTCCTCAGTTTCATAGGCACGGGGCAACCATTCGTATCTTAGCATGCATCATTACGTCGTCACTGACTAGGTCCAGGTAGAGAATGTTACGAGAGACTATCTTGTCTTGACATAAGTGCTTATGTGGATGTGTATAAGTCAATCGAGGTATTCTTCAACCTATATTCATGCTTTGATTTATATGGTTTTTGTTCATATGTTATTTGGTAGATTCAGTAATTTAGTTCATTTATTTGGCATGAAACTCCATTTTGAGTCTTGCATGTTTTTTGTATTAGAGTCTAGCTTAGTTGCTTGAGGACAAGCAAAGGTTCGGTTTGGGAGTTTGATGAATGTGTATTTTACACTTTCATTCGAGTCTTTTTCACCTATTTTAGCTATCCTCTATGTTAATTTAGCTATATTTTAGTACATTTTATTAGAATAGTGTCACGTTTCCCTTTAGATTTTATTTTACAGGTTTTGGTTGAAATTCGGAGATTTACGGGCAATTATATTGAAGTCTACAAGGAATTGGTGTTCCAGAAGCCTATTTGGAGTATCTGAAGGTTTCCGGATAGGATTTGGAGTCTAGGGGTCGAATCTGGAGGTTAGAGGCCATTAGAAGTCTGAAACCGAGTCCGAAAAGGTGAAGAAATCCAAATCCGCGTCGAAAACGCGAAAATTCCGCGAAAAACTGGGGGGCGAACCGCCCCAGCCTCGGGCGAACCGCCCCAGAAGATTTTCGGGCCTATATATAGTTGCGAGTTTTCTCTCCGAAATTCATATCTTTCCAAGCCTACTTTCTCACCTCTCTCTATAGTTTTAGGTAGGAACTTCCCGGGGCCTGTCCTGGGAGTTCCATAGCTTAGGGGATACTTTTTCATAGCAGATTGGAGCCGTAGGACCACAATCATCCGGAGATTGACAACCTTCGGTAACTTTGTATCTTACAACTTTATCTATATTTTATATTCTTTCAATATGTTTTCTTCTATGATTGCTATTGATTGCATGCCTATGAGTAGCTAAATTTATCGTTGGTGGTAGTATGTGAATTCTTAGCGAGGGAAGATAATCATGCTAATGGCTATATCGCGCATTATACTCCGTGTCATTGCTTTATTTCGTTGATGGTTTAACACCAAAATTCTCGTATGTTGTATTGATCATTATGCACCTGGACACTTGTCGACCAATCAGACCAATTATCTTCGTAGTGTTGAATAATTACGGAACACAATAGGACGTTAGTTGTTGACAGGTCAGACCCATATTATCTTCGTAGTGCTTAATACTTGCAACAGGACCCAAGATTGATTCAAAGATCTCTGCAAGACCGAGGAATTTATGCATGATTATCGACCCATTATGTTAAGAAGGACCATACTATCACACCCTCCATTATCTGCTGAAAACCCCTATTGCTTTCTATCTGCTGTTTTATATATTCTTATTAGATAGATAAAGCTAGTATAGTCCTGAGAGAACGACACTCGAGTTCATTCTGCTACTACATACGGTTTTCGTT
>CM051458.1:68681641-68996413 GCA_028274465.1 Plantago ovata | reverse complement strand
GGAGGATTGACACCTTCGGTAACTTTGTATCTTACATTTTATCTACTTATTTTATATTCTTTCAATGTTTTTTCTATGATTGCTATTGATGCATGCCTATGAGTAGCTAAATTTATCGTTGGTGGTAGTATGTGAATTCTTAGCGAGGGAAGATAATCATGCTAATGGCTATATCGCGCATTATACTCCGTGTCATTGCTTTATTTCGTTGATCAGTTGAACACAAAATTCTCGTATGTTGTATGATCATTATGCACACTTGGACACTTGTCGACCAATCAGACCAATTATCTTCGTAGTGTTGAATAATTACGGAACACAATAGGACGTTAGTTGTTGACAGTCAGACCCATATTATCTTCGTAGTGCTTACTCTTGCAACAGGACCCAAGATTGATTCAAGATCTCTATGCCCAAGGAATTTATGCATGATTATCGACCCATTATGTTAAGAAGGACCATACTATCACCAATCTCCATTATCTGCTTGAAAACCCCTATTGCTTCTATTTGCTGTTTTATATTTTGTTAAATTGATAAAGCTAGTATAGTCCTGAGAGAACGACACTCGAGTCATTCTACTACTACACTACGGTTTTCGTTGTAGTTGTGGATTGCCTTTGGCTAAATAACAAATTTATTTGCTGATTGAATCTGACAAACGTTCATCAAATTGGCGCCGTTGCCGGGGACTATACTCCTTTTTTCTGTTTAATTTGTTTATATTTACAGCTTTAGATTCCTAATTTTTAGTTTTTTTTTCCTTTTTAATCTCTCTCTGCTTTCCTAGTTTGTTTCTAATCACCTTTCCTAGTCTGTCACAGATAGTGTATGCCGCATACACGTTCTGCAGGAACACCGCTTGCTAATTCAATTGCTGAGATCGATAGAGTCTACCACCAGAGAAGGCGACTACTTGAAAGGCGCGCACTAGAGGAAATAGAGGAACCGATTTCTCTGAATCTCTAATAGTCTATTCAAGGAAATCGACGGAATGGCAGAAGCTAGACCACTGAAGGCATGGGTAAACCCACCAAGGATCGTATGAGGGGACCGGCGATAGTTCTTTCGTCTGCAACCCGAGATCTGGAGATCAAGAACCACGCATTCCAACAACTTCCGAGGTTCTATGGCTTATCAAGGGAAGATGTGATGGGGTACTTGCACGATATCGATGATTTCGTCAACCAACTCCCACGACCCGGAGCTGACATAACAACGGATGAGTTAAGGATGAAGGTTTTTGCTATGGGACTTGGCGACAGAGCCAAGTCATGGCTGAGCTCTCTTCCAGCAGGCTCGCTGGACACTTGGAAAAGTTTTTTCAGCTTTCATGGAGAAATACTTCCCACACACTTGACTACCGCGCTTAAGGCGCAGATCACTGGATTCAAGCAAGACTATGATGAGACCATCTACACCGCGTTCGAGAGGTTCCAAGATCTCACGAACAAGTGCCCTCACCATGGTTTTGAACTCTCCGACCTAGTCCAACACTTCTACAATGGACTAACCTTCGAGAACCAACAAGTGGTGGATTTCCAATGCCGAGGCAATATTTGGGAGGAAACCGCAGAAGCCGTCTGGGCAGTTTTCGAAGGCTTGCTAAGGGTTCGCAGTTCAAGGACCCAAGAGCAATGGTTAGGAGACGTGGACCTGAAGCTCCACCGACTCAAGAAGCCCCTATGTACAGGGGGAATGGGATCAATTCGAGTGCTTTACCAACGAATTGAAGCAAGTCCTCAAGAGCGCCACCGGAACAACTGTTTCGAACGAAGTATGCCGAATATGCAAGAACTATGGGCATGGGGCTCATATGTGTAGATCGGAGCTGGCATACGATGATGGCAACTGGGCTCGAGGAGGCGAAGAAGAAGCCTTTGCTACGGAGTTTGGTACTCAAGAAGTTAGCTACGGACAAGACGGTAGGAATCCTCGAGGTGGATTTGGAGAAGAGGATACCGTAACAATCAAGGATATGCACCGGCTAACCAAACTTATGGACCTAACCAAGACCGTAGTAGGCTGAACTATGGTAATGATCACTGCGAAAACCCCGCTCCGAAAGAGCCACCGAAGTCGAAGTCGGCTCACTGATGAGAACTTGCAGAAGATGGTTGATCACACACAAAGTTTTCTCAAACGTTATGAAGAAGATTCCAAGAGAAGCCTAGGGCAAGGCTGATAAGTTGAAGAGAGCACTAGGCTTGCCCTCAAAAGATGCAAGAGTTGATCGAGAGGAGCAAGTAGGGAACAAGGCAACCTGAGAAGGTTGTTAGGTGCGAGTGTTGCATGAAGGAAGAACTTCTACAGGCTGAGGAAGAAGAGGAGGACCTTGGTTCTGACACAAGTGATGAGGAGCAAGAGGATCCCGAACCACTCCCTAAAAGTTTCGATGTTAAGGTAGGGATTGGTGAGCTTGAAGATGTCCGTGCCACACTAGACACGGGATCCTACTCAAACATAATTCCTTGAATGTGTTTGAAAAGAGTAACCTTGGAAAACTATCTGAGGAAAGGGCTATTGTGCGACTGGCGGATGGATCTTTATGAGACCGAAGGAGTTGTGAAAAATGTGTTGGTCAAGATTGGTGAAGCATCTATATACACCAATTTCGTAGTTATGCCGCGTCTGCACCTGGAACGGGGGATGTCATACTCTTAGGGCAAACATTCTTGACCAAGCTACGCTCGGTGATGGAATCTACCAAAGAACTTGCACCATCGAAGTAAATGGCAAGCAACACGTGTTGCAAGCCATACCTGATCCACCTGAACCGCCTGACATTACTACTCACTACTGTGGTCTTGCAGCCTATATTCTTTCTTATTCACAGGTTCGTGGCATGGAAGGAGATCAATGAAGGGGAAGGCTAGTACCCGCAAAAAGAAGAGATAGGCGCAGACAGGAGTCGAGTCAAAGACTTTAAACAATGACGCTATCCGGGAGGCAACCCGGAATTTTTATCGCTTTCTTTACTGCTTTTCTGCATGCATTCATTCTTGAACTATTTGCTTCTCATATGCGAATTTGTTCATGTCTGTGTCGTATATGCTTTTGTTTGAGTGAGATTTTTCGAGTGGTTTTTTGAAAAAAATTGTTTCGGGATTTAAACCGCATTTTCTGACATCAGACCCGTCTCCCCGCATTGGGGAGCACGGGGCGAACCACCCCACTTGGGGGCGAACCGCCCACAGGCCCAGATCTAAAAAACGCGGATTTCAACCCCAAAACCCTATTTTCTTCATTCTTCTTCATCCATACTCCCAAAAAACCCGAAAAGTGCGATTTTGCTTCTAAATCTTCATAACTTCTTCATTTCTTGACCAAATTGAGTGTTCTTTAGCTTAATTCGAAGCCTATAACACATCTATCATCCTATCCGAACAGATTTCATCCTAATTCGTTAGATTTGCAGATCTGAGGTATCATCCTTAGAACCCTAAATTTCAAATTTGGGGGTTTTCTATTTTGAGCTTCAATTATGCTTATTTGATGCATGGGTATGTTGTTTGTGTGATTAGACATGTTATTTACTATCAATTGCATGCTCAATTTTGCTTGGATTGTTGATTTGGGTATTTGCTGCTAGATGATATATCTTGTTCTGCAATATGTCTTTATCTTTTGATTCTTGCATATGAATGTGTTTATTGGTGTAATGTTGGTGGATTTGACATTAGAATGCTTAATTGTTGAGTATGAGGATTTATGTTGGTAGAATTTTTGCGCTGCTATGGTATGAATTGAGCCTTGTTATCAAGGATATTGGTTGTCTAGTAAGAGCATGATGTGATGTATTGCATGTAGTAGTTACGTTGGTATGTTGCATGATGAAGAAGCTAGGCTAGACATTGCGGTTGGGGAGTTTGATTGTTGATTCTATCACTCGTATTTTCGCTTTTACACTAGCATATATTTGAGTCTGTTTTGTGTCATACGAGGTGCTAATAGCTGTTTGTAGGTACCATACCAAGGGAAGGGAGCATTCCCGTATGATTGCTGTGAAGAACCATGTCAAGGAAGGTGATCTCGCTAGATGTGCGTTCGAGCCAAGGGGTTTGCAACAACGTCGTGGATTATCCGAGGAGGAGCTAGAGTACACCTGGAGTAAGGACTCCTATGCCTATTCATGCACCACCGAAGGGACAGAAACCGTTATTACATCATCACTCCATCACGAGGACTGCAAGTTCGAGTGAACTGGAAGGCACCGGGACATTCTCGCAGCGACGGATTTGATCTTGAGTTCGCAGTTGCTAGAAGGTTCCGAAGCGCTAGCTTGGTTCCAAAACATAATGACATGGGTACACAGTCCCTCGTTGGGGCGCCCTTTGCCTGCCTCTAAAGTGAGCATCATATTGACATCGGTCGGAGCAACAGTGGAGAATGTGGTCGAAATTGGAGAAAAAGGTAGAAGACTTCTGAGTAACCGAGCAGCCTACTGTAAACTTCTCGTGGTGTAAAACGTTGGAGGGGGAGGTCCTGATACCACTGCCCTTTCCCCTTCAACAGTTCACATCCCATTGGAGGGCTACAAGATGAAGGATTCCATAACATCGGCGTCTGGTCTTGATAATTCTACCTGCCACTGCAACTCTACTAGTGATGATGATGGTGACAGTAGTGACGATGAAGGCCATACGAGCAATGATGATTCTGATAGAGGAGTTGATCCTGACCGGCCTAAAAATGGAACTACCGCACCCACCAGAAGACCTGATGTCACACTATGAAACTCACAGAGGAGGCCCAATAACTCATAAGCAGCATACTCAGCCGACCGAGGCCAAACCATGGGGTAACATCTAGTATCACATCTTATTTTCTCATTTTCTTACTGCCAGAGACTAGCGTTGATTTCATGAGGGGGATGGGATTTAAGTGATCTGATGTTGTTAGTTTGGAGCTTGGCATTGGTAGGATGAGTATAGTACCTCGCATGCTTTATCCGTCTGCATTTGCATTTGCACGTTTACCGCTTTCTTAGATTTTATAGATTGCATTCACTACATTCATCCTAGGTTAGTTTTGCATGTTTTATATGCAGTCTATTGCCGAATTTTTGAACTTTTTTATTGGGTAGATCAACTAGCTATGCCATTAATCGAATGCTTCATCTCTATGAATTTGTTTGAGGTGGCTTGTCACATTTATGTATTGCACTTAGTTAAGCATGGTAGTCTCGACATCACTTAGTGGTGTTTTCTCTACTGCGGTTCACGGAGGCCTTTATAATAGGATGATGCATGTTAGGGTCTTATGGTTGTTTTCCCGAGTAATTATGAACCCAAGAGGCAACAAGTCTTCACCATGCTTTGAGATTGCTAAATGCCTAGGAAGGAGGTAGTGTGAGGTTGTGTGATCCTTTGTTTATAACCTATTCTTCCGAATAGGTTTGGGGAGGGGGTTACACCATCATAGACTTGTTTCTGTTTTCCTTTTTCGTATCGTGAGTTTATTTTTCCTTTTCCGTGAATTTTGTACTTCAACCTATTCTTTCAAATAGGTTTGGGGAAGTCGTGTGAGTCATTTTATTTCTCTTTTGTTATACTACTGCTGGCTAGAAAAAATCGAAAAAAAAGAAGAAAGAAAAATTCCAGAAGAAAAAAAGAGAAAAAGAAAAAAGAATCTCGAAAGAAAAAAAAGAAAAAAAGAGAAGACCCCAAGAAAGCAAAGAAGGGTCCAAAAAATTAAGCCAAATAGCAGTTTAGCAAAGTTTGAGTCTTTTCCAATTTTTCGTATTGTTCGTATTCGTGTTTTTCTATTTTTTATCTTTTTTGTCTTGAGTGTCATCTGTTCTAGACCACCTTCGTCCTGCCATTCAGGAAGTGGTGAATAGCTTAAGACTTTACTTGAGAGATGGGTAGAATAGGGGAGTGTTATCTTTTATAGGGAACCCTCCTTCGTTTGATGAGAGCCAGTACTGGTTCGACCTCTTTTGAGGAAAAGTCTAAACATGGTGGAACAGCAGTAAGTCCTCAGTTTCATAGGCACGGGGCAACCATTTGTATCTTAGCATGCATCATTACGTCGTCACTGACTAGGTCCAGGTAGAGAATGTTACGAGAGACTATCTTGTCTTAAAATAAGTGCTTATGTGGATGTGTATAAGTCAATCGAGGTATTCTTCAACCTATATTCATGCTTTGATTTATATGGTTTTTGTTCATATGTTATTTGGTAGATTCAGTAATTTAGTTCATTTTATTTGGCGTGAAACTTCATTTTGAGTCTTGCATGTTTTTTGTATTAGAGTCTAGCTTAGTTGCTTGAGGACAAGCAAAGGTTCGGTTTGGGAGTTTGATGAATGTGTATTTTACACTTTCATTCGAGTCTTTTTCACCTATTTTAGCTATCCTCTATGTTAATTTAGCTATATTTTAGTACATTTTATTAGAATAGTGTCACGTTTCCCTTTAGATTTTATTTTACAGGTTTTGGTTGAAATTCGGACATTTACGGGCAATTATATTGAAGTCTACAAGGAATTGGTGTTCCAGAAGCCTATTTGGAGTATCTGAAGGTTTCCGGATAGGATTTGGAGTCTAGGGGTCGAATCTGGAGGTTAGAAGGCCATTAGAAGTCTGAAACCGAGTCCGAAAAGGTGAAGAAATCAAAATCCGCGTCGAAAAACGCGAAAATTCCGCGAAAAACTGGGGGGCGAACCACCCCATGCCTCGGGCGAACCGCCCCAGAAGATTTTCGGGGCCTATATATAGTTGCGAATTTTCTCTCCGAAATTCATATCTTTCCAAGCCTACTTTCTCACCTCTCTCTATAGTTTTAGGGAGGAACTTCCCGGGGCCTCTCCTGGGAGTTCCATAGCTTAGGGGATACTTTTTCATAGCAGATTGGAGCTCGTAGGACCACAATCATCCGGAGATTGACAACCTTCGGTAACTTTGTATCTTACAACTTTTATCTACTTATTTTATATTCTTTCAATATGTTTTCTTCTATGATTGCTATTGATTGCATGCCTATGAGTAGCTAAATTTATCATTGGTGGTAGTATGTGAATTGTTAGCGAGGTAAGATAATCATGCTAATGGCTATATCGCGCATTATACTCCGTGTCATTGCTTCATTTCGTTGATGAGTTGAACACCAAAATTCTCGTATGTTGTATTGATCATTATGCACACTTGGACACTTGTCGGCCAATCAAACTAAATTATCTTCGTAGTGTTGAATGATTACGGAACACAATAGGACGTTAGTTGTTGACAGGTCAGACCCATATTATCTTCGTAGTGCTTAATACTTGCAACAGGACCCAAGATTCATTCAAGGATCTCTATGCAAGACCGAGGAATTTATGCATGATTATCGACCCATTATGTTAAGAAGGACCATACTATCACCAACCTCCATTATCTGCTTGAAAACCCCTATTGCTTTCTATCTGCTGTTTTATATATTCTTAATTAGATTTGATAAAGCTAGTATAGTCCTGAGAGAACGACACTCGAGTCATTCTGCTACTACACTACGGTTTTCGTTGTAGTTGTGGATTGCCTTTGGCTAAATAACAAATTTATTTGACTGAACCGGGACTGAAAAACTCGCGTTCATCAACTACTTCAAAGGCGTGCACCAGAGGAAATAGAGGATACCGATTTCTCTGAATCTCTACACATTCTTTTCAAGGAAATCGACGGAATGGCAGAAGCTAGACCACTGAAAGCATGGGTTCAACCCACCAAGGATCGTATGAGGGGACCGGCGATTGTTCTTTCGTCTGCAACTCGAGATCTGGAAATCAAGAACCACGCATTCCAACAACTTCCGAGGTTCTATGGCTTATCAAGGGAAGATGTGATGGGGTACTTGCACGATATCGATGATTTCGTCAACCAACTCCCACGACCCGGAGCTGAAATAACAACGGATGAAGGTTTTTGCTATGGGGCTTGGCGACAGAGCCAAGTCATGGTTGAGTTCTCTACCAGCAGGCTCGCTGGACACTTGGGAGAAGGTTTTTTCAGCTTTCATGGAAAAATACTTCCCTCACACCCTGACTACCGCGCTCAAGGCGCAAATCACTGGATTCAAACAAGACTATGATGAGACCATCTACACCGCGTTTGAGAGGTTCCAAGATCTCACGAACAAGTGCCCTCACCATGGTTTTGATCTTTCTGACCTAGTCCAACACTTCTACAATGGACTAACCTTCGAGAACCAACAAGTGGTGGATTTTCAATGCCGAGGCAATATTTGGGAGAAACCGCAGAAGCCGTCTGGGCAGTTTTTGAAAGGCTTGCTAAGGGTTCGTAGTTCAAGGACCCAAGAGCGATGGTTAGGAGGCGTGGACCTGAAGCTCCACCGACTCAAGAAGCCCCTATGTATAGGGGGAATGGGGATCAATTCGAGTGCTTTAACAACGAATTGAAGCAAGTCCTCAAGAGCGCCACCGGAACAACTGTTTCGAACGAAGTATGCCGAATTTGCAAGAACTATGGGCATGGGGCTCATATGTGTAGATCGGAGCTTGTGTATGATGATGGCAACTGGGCTCGAGGAGGCGAAGAGGAAGCCTTTGCTACGGAGTTTGGTACTCAAGAGGCTAGCTACGGACAAGACGGTAGGAATCCTCGAGGTGGATTTTGGAGAAGAGGATTCCGAAACAATCAAGGATATGCACCGGCTAACCAAACTTATGGCCCTAACCAAGACCGTAGTAGGCTAAACTATGGTAATGATCACTGCGAAAACCCCGCTCCGAAAGAGCCACCGAAGTCGAAGTCGACTCAACTGATGGAGAACTTGCAAAAGATGGTTGATCACACACAAAGTTTTCTCAAACGTTATGAAGAAGATTCCAAGAAGACTAGGGCAAGGCTTGATAGGTTGGAAGAGAGCACTAGGCTTGCCCATCAAAAGATGCAAGAGTTGATCGACCGAGGAGCAAGTAGGGAGCAAGGCAAGCTGCCTAGCAACACTGAGAAGTCGATGTCCATTACCTTGGTGGGTGATCTACCTGTTGAAATCACCATCAAGAAGGTTGCTAAGTGCGAGAGTTGCAAGAGCGAAATGCCCCCACAGGTCGAGGAAGAAGAGAAGGACCTTGGTACTGACAAGAGTGAAGAGGAGCAAGAGGATCCCGAGTCACTCCCTCAAAGTTTCGATGTTAAGATCGGGATTGGGGAACTTGAAGATGTCCGTGCCACACTAGACACGGGATCCTACTCTAATGTGCACCCTTTGAATGTTTTCGAGAAGAGTAACCTTGGAAAACTATTTGTGCATAAGGCTATTGTGCAACTGGCGGATGGATCCCTTGTGAAACCCGAAGGCATTGTGAAGAATGTATTGGTCAAGATTGGTGAAGCTTCTGTATACACCGATTTTGTAGTTATGTCGGCGTCTACACCTGGGACAGGGGATGTCATTCTCTTGGGGCGAACGTTCTTGACTAAGCTACGCTCCGTGATGGACATCTACCAAAGAACTTGCACTATTGAAGTGGATGGCAAGCAACATGTGTTGCAAGCCATATCTCATCCACCTGATCCACCTGATACTTCTAACACTATTGACTACAATGGTCTTAATGTCTATGTTCTTTCTTATTCACAGGTTCGTGGCATGGAGAGGAGATCAATGAAGGGGAAGCCTAGTACCCGCAAAAAGAAGAGATAGGCGCAGACAGGAGTCGAGTCAAAGACTTTAAACAATGACGCTATCCGGGAGGCAACCCGGAATTTTTATCGCTTTCTTTACTGCTTTTTTGCATGCATTCATTCTTGAACAATTTGCTTCTCATATGTGAATTTGTTCATGTCTGTGTCGTATATGGTTATGTTTGAGTGAGATTTTTCAAGTGGTTTTATGAGAAAATTGGTTTCGGGGATTAAAAACCGCGTTTTCGGACGAAAGGACCGTCTCCCCACATCGGGGAGCGGGGGGCGAATCGCCCCACGGTCCCAGAAGCTAAAAAAACGCGGATTTCCACTCTTTAGCTCATTTTCTTCATATCTTCATCATTCCTCCTCCCCAAAAACCGAAAATCGCGATTTTACCTTCAAAATCTCATAACTTCTTCATTTCTTCACCAAATTGAGTGTTCTTTAGCTTCAATCGAAGCCTATTACGTGATCTATCTTTTTATCCGAACATATTTCGTCCTAATGCATTAGATTTTCAGATCTGAGGTATCTTCTTATGAACCCTAATTTTCGAATTTGGGGATTTTCTAATTTGAGCTTCTTTTATGCTTATTTGATGCATGGGTATGTTGTTTGTGTGATTAGAAGCGTTATTTACTATCAATTGCATGCTCAATTATGCTTGGATTGTTGATTTGGGAATTTTGCTACTAGATGATATATCTTGTTATGCAATATGTCTTTATCTTTGATTTCATGCTTATGATTGTGTTTATTGGTGTAATGTTGGTGGATTTGATGATAGAATGCTTAATTGTTGAGTATGAGGATTTATGATGCTAGAATTTTTCGCTACTATGGTATGAATTGAGCCTTGTTAACTAGGATATTGGTTGCCTAGTAAGAGCATAATGTGATGTATTGCATGTAGTAGTTACATTGGTATGTTGCATGATGAAGAAGCTAGGCTAGACATTAAAGGTTTGGGGAGCTCGATTGTTGATCTTATCACTTGTGTGTTTTGTTCTTACACTAGCATATGCATGAGTCAGTTTTGTGTCATACGAGGTACTAACTGTTGTTTGTAGGAACCATGCCAAGGGAAAGGAGCATTCCCGTATGATTACTATGAAGTATTGGAGGGGGATCGATTACAACCATGTCAAGAAGAGTGACCTCGTTAGATGTGCGTTCGAGCCAAGGGGTTTTGCAAGAACGTCGTGGATTATCCAAGAGGAGGAGCTAGAGTACACCTGGAGTAAGGACTCCTATGCCTATTCATGCACCACCGAAGGGACAGAAACCATTATTACGTCAACAATCCGTCACAAGGACTGCGAAGTTCGTGTGAACTGGAAGGCACCGGGACATTCTCGCCGCGACGGATTCGATCTTGAGTTCGCAGTTGCTAGAAGGTTTCGAAGCGCTAGCTTGGTTCCAAAACATAATGACATGGGTGCCCAGCCCCTCGTTGGGATGCCCCTTGCCTGCCTCTAAAGGGAGCATCATATAGACATCGGGAGCATCAACTATAGAGAATGTGGTCGACATAGGAAAAAACGGAAAACAACCTCTGAATATCCGAGCAGCTTGCTGCAACCTCCATGGGGTATAGAACATAGGAGAGGGAGGTTCTGATACCACTGCCCTTTCCCCTTCAACAGTTCACAACCTATTGGAGAGATACCGGGTGGAAGATTCCATAACAGAGGCGGCCAATCTTGAAGATTCCCTTCGACACTGCAACTCTACTAGTGACGATGTGCGTGACAGTAGTGACAATGAAGACAATAGGGACAATGATGATACAGATGGTTGAATTGGTCCTATCCGATCTACTAATGGAACTACCGCCACTACCACAAGTCCCGATGATCATATATAAGGCTCCCAGAGCAGTCCCAATAACTCATAAGCAGCATACTCAGCCGACCGAGGCCAAACCATGGGGTAACATCTAGTATCACATCTTATTTCCTCATTTTCTTACTGCTAGGGACTAGCGTAAATTTCATGAGGGGGGATGGGATTTAAGTGATCTAATGTTGAGTTTGGAGCTTGGTATTGGTAGGATGAGTATAGTACCTCGCATGTTTTATCCGTTTGCATTTGCATCTGCACGTTTACTGGTTTCTTAGATTTTTTAGGTTGCATTCACTACATCCATCCTAGGATAGTCTTGCATGTTTTATATGGAGTTTATTGTCGAATTTTTTGAACTTTTTATTGGGTAGATCAACTAACTATGCCATTAATCGTATGCTTCATCTCTATGAATTTGTTTGAGGTTTTTCTCGCTTGGCTTGTCACATTTATGTATTGCACTTAGTTAAGCTTGGTAGTCTCGACATCACTCAGTGGTGTTTTCTCTACTGCGGTTCACGAAGGCCTTTATAATAGGATGATGCATGTTAGGGTCTTATGGTTGTTTTCCCGAGTAATTATGTACCTAAGAGGCAACAAGTCTTCACCGTGCTTTGAGATTGCTAAATGCCTAGGAAGGAGGTAGTGTGAGGTTGTGTGATCCTTTGTTTATAACCTATTCTTCCGAATAGGTTTGGGGAGGGGGTTACACCATCATTTGACTTGTTTTCGTTTTCCATTTTCGTATCGTGAGATTATTTTTCCTTTTCCGTAAATTTTGTACTCCAACCTATTCTTTCGAATAGGTTTGGGGAAGTCGTGTGAGTCATTTTCTCTCTTTTTGTTATGCTACTGCTGGCTAGAAAAAAAATCGAAAGAAAGAAAAAAGAAAAAAAAAGGAAAAAGAAACTGGAAAAAAAGAATAAAAAAAAGAAAAAAAGAAAGACCCCAAAAAAAAGCAAAGAAGGGTCCAAAAAAGAAGAGCCAAATAGCAGTTTAGCAAAGTGTTGTGTCTCATTTTCCAATTCTTGTTATGTTCGTAATCGTGTTGTAATTTTCTATTTTTTGTCTTTTGTTCTTGAGTGTCATCTGTTCTAGACCACCCTCGTCCTGCCATTCAGGAAGTGGTGAATAGCTTAAGACTTTACTTGAGAGATGGGTAGAATAGGGGAGTGTTAACTTTTATAGGGAACCCTCCTTCGTTTGATGAGAGCCAGTACTGGTTCGACCTCTTTGAGGAAAAGTCTTAACATGGTGGAACAGCAGTAAGCCCTCAGTTTCATAGGCACGGGACAACCATTCGTATCTTAGCATGCTTCATTACGTCGTCACTGACTAGGTCCAGGTAGAGAATGTTACGAGAGACTATCTTGTCTTGACATAAGTGCTTATGTGGATGTGTATAAGTCAATCGAGGTATTCTTCAACCTATATTCATGCTTTGATTTATATGGTTTTTGTTCATATGTTTTTTGATAGATTCAGTAGATTAGTTCATTTAATTTGGCATGAGACTCCATTTTGTGTCTTGCATTGTTTTTTGCATTAGAGTCTAGCTTAGTTGCTTGAGGACAAGCAAAGGTTCGGTTTGGGGAGTTTGATGAATGTGTATTTTACACTTTCATTTGAGTCTTTTTCACCTATTTTAGCTATCATCTATGTTAATTTAGTTATATTTTAGTGCATTTTATTAGAATAGTGTCACGTTTCCCTTTAGATTTTATTTTACAGGTTTTGGTTGAAAAACGAGGATTTCCGGGCAATTATAATGAAGTTGACAAGGAATTGGTGTTCCAGAAGCCTATTTGGAGTATCTGAAGGTTTTCGGATAGGATTTGGAGTCTAGGGGTCGAATCTGGAGGTTAGAAGGCCACTAGAAGTCAGAAACCGAGTCCGAAAAGGGGAAGAAATCCAAAAACGCGTCGAAAACGCGGAATTCCGCGAAACTCGCCACACCGAGCGAATCGCCCCACACTTATCCGTAGCCTATATATAGTTGCTCAGTTTTTCTCCAAAATTCATACTTTTCCAGACCTATTCTCTCACCTTTCTCTGTAGTTTTAGGTAGGGACTTCCCAGAGCCTGTTCTGGGGGTTCGTAGCTTAGGAGACACTTTTTCATAGAAGATTGGAGCTTGTAGGATTGCAATTCTTCGGAGATTGACAACCTTCGGTAACATTGTATCTTACAGTTTATCCTACTTATTTTTATATATCTTTCAACATGTTTTCTTCTATGATTCATGCTGATTGCATGCCTATTATGAGTAGCTAAACTTATCGTTGGTGGTAGTATGTGAATTCTTAGCGAAGGGAAGATAATCATGCTAATGGCTATATCGCGCATTATACTCTGTGTTATTGCTTTATTTCGTTGATCAGGCTCAGCCTAAATTATCGTATGTTGTATTAATTATTATGCACAATTGGACCCTCGTCGACCTATGCGCATCTATATCTTCGTAGTGTTGAATAATTACGGAACACAATAGGACAATAGTGATTGACTTGTCAGTATCTCTATCTTCGTAGTGCTTAATATTTGCAACAGGACATTCGATTGATCAAAGATCTCCATGCAAGACCGAGGAATTTACGCATGATTATTGACCCGTTATGCTTTGAAGGATCATACTATCACCAATCTCCATTATTTGTTAGAAAAACCTTTGCTTTTACGTCTGCTGTTTTTATATTCTCTAGTTAAATAGATAAATCTAGTTATAGTCCTGAGAGAACGACACTCGAGTCATTCTACTGCTACACTATGGTTTTCGTTGTAGTTGTGGATTGCCTTTGGCTAAATAACAAATTTATTTGCTGAATCGGGACCCGACAAACCCGCGTTCATCAATGTCTAAGGGGGAAGATAAGCAAAATAAATCTTCAAGAAAGAAAACCCCTGCTGAAGCGCCACTGACATTAGAACCTCTTGCTGAAAGAGAGCAAAGTTCTAAAAGACAAGCTGAAGCAGATTCTGAGTTGAATTCAGCAAATCCGAAAAAGAGAAAAACTTCTGCTGAAACTCATGAATACTGTCACACTGAAAGTCATCAAGATCTAAATGAAGATGATGATGATGATGAAAATCAGACTATAGCTCAAGCTATAAGAACTAGACCAATAACAGCCCTAACTCCGTCTGGCCATTCAAAACATTTCTCTTCTGACTCAAGATCTTCAGCAAGAGATCAAGAAAATGCAAAGTCAAGAAGAAGAAGGCAAAGACAGGAAGAAAAGAGGCTTGCCAGCATTGCCATTGGCTCCGGCATTGAATACACAAAGACCAACAATGAGGAAACTACTTAGAATGTGATCAGAAATGTTCATGGTTGCTGGATCTTAAAGCTGGAAGATTTATTGGTAAATGATTTCTTTCCAACAACTGTACTGAATCAAATGTACACTTGGATTGAATTGAAAGTAAAAAGAAAATAAAGGGATCCTCCTCCCTTCCCAAGAAACATAGCTGGGAGATGGCTGAATTTGGAAGTCTTGGTAAGAAGAACTTCAATTGGCAAGAATGTAAAACAAGAACCTGAATTGATTAAACCAATTGATGTTGCCTATTACTCTGACCCTATAACCAAGAAGTGAAAGAAGAAATATGGATTGATTCCTTATGAGTATTTCTATCTCACCGCTAAGGATCAAGAAGAAGATCTTCTCTGGTTAAGGAAGATTTATACTAACAAAGGCATTTCAGATACACAACTTCTCCATGCCAGAAATTGGGGCATGCACTTGTGGTGTTTCACTACAAAGAAATGAATGTTGAAAAACATCATTATACCGCCTGCAAGAACGCAAGGATCATTCAGCTCGAAGTCCGTATGCTACTTGAAGATTACGAAAAGGACTGTGTTGAATTTTCTGCACTTGCTGAGAAGAGTGTAAGGGAGATTCTGAGAAAATCTTCTGTTGAAAGAGCTTAATTCCCTTGTAAAAGCTTTGTTTAGTTTTGTTTGCTGATTTTGTAGTTATCTCTGAACTTTCTTGTAAACTTACTGAAAGATAACTATCAGCAATAAAGCTTTTGACTCTTATTGGTTTTTGATTATGCAATCTACTTATGCTTACTGTTTTATTATTCAAGTATGCTTGCATTAATCAACTGATTTATTCAACATCAGAAACCTCTAAAAGGGTAACAATTAATTTAGCCATGGATTGCTAACATCAAAAAGGGGGAAATTTGTTAGGAAACTTGTAATTTTGATGAGCAATTAACCATGCTAAATTAAGGAAAGTCCAGTAACTAGTACTCTTAAGGTCCATAGGAATTTAAAATTTTAAGGACATTGTAAAAGAGGAACGTTTGTTGAAGACTTAGATTAGGTGCTAGATAGGTTTGTTTTACCGCTTATGATGTATCTTGTTTTCTGAAAAGAAAAACAACATATTGAAGCATTTGCTGATGATGTACTTTGTTTACACAAACAAACTATTGAAGCATTTAGAACCGCTCAGAAACTTGAAGAATTCGAAGACTGAAGACTAGAAGATTTCTGAAGACTGGTATCTACAAAGGCACATGTTGCCCAGAAAGTGGAAACTTCAGCAACAGCTTGCATAAGTGAAAATCTAAACGACAGAGTAGGTTGTGCTTGCTGAAACTGAGACGGACCACTTGCTGAAAAACATATGTGACCTCCTTGCTGATAGTACTTGCATTTGCGCTCCAACGTTCATGTTTGAATCTCATTCAAATGAACATTAAATGCAAAGCATGCACGCGAAGGACATGAAGACTAGAAGACAAATAAAGGACTTTGCTGAAAGTACAAAAGCAAGATAGTGACATCTTAAGGAACAATAGCCTTAGAATTCGAAATTCAAACGGCTCCCTTGACTCACTATATATAGAGGCCATCCGGCAAAGAGTTGAAGTGTGTCAACAACGTGATCAAACTCTCACTTGTGCTTAAAACTCACATACCCTTCAAACACTCTTTACTGCCTTTGATCCGTTCCAAGACTTAAAGCTTGAAAAAGCTACTTGTGAAGAAGTAGAACATACACGGCTAAGGAATTAGTTAAGTGTTCTTTCTTTCGAACAAGAACAAGTCTTGACACCAGAAACAATCAAACTTGTTTACTTCAAAGTATTCAAAGTTTTGTTTCTTAGATTACTTGTTGTAGCTGAATAAGTTATAATCAAGTTATCTCATCCCAAACCTCTCTAACTGAAGATACACCCTTTCAGGCGTGAAATTCAGGGGGAACTTAATCGAGCATAGTGTTGCTGATTATAAGTCCCAAGTTTGGTGGAGAACAAGGTTTCGTTCTCTAGTTAGGTTGGAAACGAAGCAAGTGTGCTTTGGTTTCTGGTTGAATCGCTCTAGATAGGTGTTGTAAGGAACCTCAAACTTGTCTTAGTGGATTCAGTCCTAGAAAGGACAAAGTGGATTAGTTGAGAGATTACGCCACTCTCAGATACCACTATAAAAGTGTTTGTGTGATTTACTTATTGCATTTAGTTTTCAGCAAAGCATATATTTCTGTACACAGTCACTCTATTCACTTGCTGAAACTATCACTTACTGAAAAAGCACTTATTGTATCAAAGACTTCCGCTCTCTGATTTTAAGTATCAGCAAAACTTGTTACAGAAAAGTAACTTGCGCTTGCTGAGAAAGTTAAGTATCAGCAAACTCATTACTGAAAAGTAATAAGTCCTTGCTGAGAAAGTTTTTAAACGACGAAAGTTTGAAAAGACTACTCACCCCCCCCCCTCTAGTCTTTTCTTGTTGTTTAAAGGGACCAACAGAGAGCTATGCACAACTAGTTTTACTTTCTGTTGTTATGTTCGACTTAGATAAAGATCTTTTTAACATTTAGTATGCGAATGTGATATCAACATTGTAATATGTTTTTCAGTGAATGAATAAAGATGTGTTGAATGTTGAATATTATGTTCTGCATTTTAATTGGCCTTATGTGGATTTCAAATGTGACTTTTAAGCAAACTCTAAGGCTCTTTTGGTTGTAATTCAATTTAGTACATGGATCTGTAACATGGATTACTGATTCTGTTTCTTGTTGTGAAGTTATGAAAAGTTCTTTCTCATCCAATTCACAAACTAGGCACAGTGGCACACTTCCAAAATTCTTGTTAACAGGAAAAGGTCTTTTATGAATAAGATCATATATCCGTTTCAACATGGGTCTGTTCCAGAAAGAAAAGTTATTTGGTCTGTTGTTTGTTCTGTTCTAGGAAGAAGCATCATTTATGAATAAGATCTTTTTTTTTGGTTTTGCTGTTTGGATTGGTGAGTCTGAGGGTTATGAAATACTCGTTCAAGTAATGTGCTATGTTGTAGGGAGAATGAGATGAAGTAGTATTCTATTCATGTTTCTTTTGCGTCCTATGGTCACAGTTTAGTGCTATTTGTTGATCTAATTAACTGTTATCAAGGCTATGTATAGAATTTACTTTTGGTTGAATCAAAGTTGTGCCTTTTTATTATCATTTTTTTATTGTATTGTATTTAGTAATATTGTGTGAAAATGATCTATTGCATAGAATAAAAGGGAAGAAACAAACAAGAGAAAATAAATAGACATAGCCTTTTCATTGAAATCATGTAAGCATAGCAGAAACTAGTACATTGATTCCAAAAGACTTAAAAATAAATAACCAAATCTGAAAATAAACAAATGGCCTAGACCATGCCACTCTTCACCTGAGAAATGGTCCCTGAGATCCTGGTAAACCTTGTTCATGATATTAGGATGAGATACCACATTGATCTTCATGAGAGCAACCTTGATGTCAGTTGCCTGCTGGCTCACCTCAATATGCTCAAACCCCACAATAGATAGCCTTGATGCCAGGTCAGCAGCTTGCCAAAATGGACCTCTCCTATTGCAGTTCCCTAGCATAAGCCTTGAACTGCATGATCCATCTTGAATGTTTAGTCTGATCCTGTCACCAATGGTCCAGGTGACATTAGGCTCGTAGTTGAACTTGGTAGGATAAGAAACAGAGGTAGAGGAGGCCATTTTAAATTTATTTTTTCTTTCTTTTTGTATATGAAAATTTCTTGAATGTGAGTTGTGATGAATCCTGACCCGTTAATATTGGCCAATGAATCCGGCTATCCTATGTTGTGGCTTTTTAGATAAACCATCTGCAGTATTTACCATGCAAAAAAGCTGCTTTGATCCATTGAAATTGCTGAAAAATTAAAAAATGGACTATTAGCATGTAGTTTTCTGATTTTTGTAACATTTTCTGGAAACAAATATAATGTGTTATAACATGTAAATTACTGTTGCTGTGCCATGTGATGTAATGTGTGATAACGTGTAAATTACTGTTGCTGAAAAGGATTGTCAAGTTTTTTTGTTGCTAACCTAAGACGTGTAGAGCCGTAGAGGATGGAAGTCTGGGTAGGTCATGGATTTTTAGAAATATGAATACACCCTCCCTAGTTGCTACTGACTGGTAAACATGCACTACATGATACTGCAAGTGCTGAATAGGCACCATCCATGAGCAATCTGCGGTGAATTTTACATGTACCGTAAAATGGAAATTCCAAATTTTGGTTTCTTCCTGGATGCTATGCACAATATGGACATGAACTTCGGATAAGTTGTAGCAAGAGGACATAAGTATGATGGAATTTTTAGTATTTGCATAAGTGTGCATGACCTCTTATTGTTTAATCTCATACCATTGATGGTTTGGGATAGGTGCAAGTATTTGTATTTATGTAGTTTTCATATCATAATTGATGATGATTGTTCCGGGCTTAATGTTTCTCCCATATTATGATAAGAATGCAGAAACTGTTAGATCGTTTGTTTGTGTTAGTGTGGATATATATATGGTAGATATCATTTTCAGTTTATGAAATTGGAATTGGTCAGTAATGTTATGCTCGGATTCATGATCGAAGGTGCTATGAAGGTCCAAGAGGAATATACTTGGTGGATTGTTTCCAGAGGCAGTTGTGATGGATGGCAGGCGTGCAATTTATGGCCTAATATGCACTGGGCTTATGTCTGCATGTTATGTTTTAATTGTATTATTCAGTATTTCTATTTGATTCACGTACTGACTATGTTCTATTTGTTGAATAAATTCATCATTATTTGATTATATAATGCCAGTGATAATGTATATCATGTTCGAAAATTAAGGATTTGGGCTTGAACTGGATAAAAGTCCAACAAAACTCATATACATACGTAATCGGCCTAAAGAAAAGTCCGACATCCATTCAGCCCATTACCGCATTTAGCCCAAAATCGATAATAAATAACCGGGTTTTCTAGGGTTAGCGTTATTCAAATCAATTAGGGATTTCTTAAAAATTATGGGCGTATTTGGGGATTTCACCAAATCACGTTTCTAGGGATAGGGTTCATCAAATCAATTTGGGATTTCTAAAATTGACTTTGGAATTAATACCCCTATTTTCCAGGATTAGGGTTTTTCATATCAGCTACATATGTAATGGGCCTAAAGATAAGATTTGGGCTTCAGTTGGAGAAAATTCCAAAAAAATTATACAATTAATGGGCCTTAACATAGACTTTGGACTTTAGCAAGAGAAAAGCCCAACAAAAATCATAAAATATGTAATGGGCTGGAGATGAAGGAAGCCCAAAATAACAATTTGAGTTATATGTCAACAGACATTCCGGCCTATTAACCACTTTTGGCCAAAATCCATAATAATATTTCTAGGTTTTCGAGGGTTAAGGTTTTGTCAAATCAATTTGGGAATTATCCCGAAAATGAAGGGCGATTTTTAGGATTTCAGCAAATCAATTTTCTGGGGTTAGGATTCATCACATTAGATTTGGGATTTTCAAACGCCTAATGTTAATTTGGGGATTAAATCGATCTGGTCATATAATGTCCCAATTTTCTAGGGTAAGGGTTTTACAAATCAATTTGGGATTCCTCAAAAAATTAAGGGCGTATTTGGGAATTTCACCAAATCAAATTTCTGGGGTTAGGGTCCATCAAATCAATCTGGGATTTATAAACAATTAAGAGCATATTTGGGTGTTTCATCAAATCCAATTTCTAGTGTTAATTTGAGGAGCTCACGAAATCAATTTGGGAATTTATTGCCCCAAATGTCTAGGGTAACCAGGTGTTTCTAATCCATTTGGGGTTTCTTAAAAATTAAGGATGTATTCGGGGATTTCACAAAATCAATTTGGTGGGGTTAGGGTTCATCAGATCAATTTCTCAAATGCCAGGTGTTAATTTGGGGATTTCTGAAATTTATTTTCTTGCATTTTTTACTACTTCAATGTAAAACTGTAACACAACATACTATAAATTTCCCCTAAATTTAGTCCTTTCGGTAAATTAGAATGATACATTCAGGAAAGATTACCATGCCCTCGCGCAAGGATGACAAGCACAAATCCAGTAATGGCTCCAAACATATACTGTACTAGAAAATTAAACACATGGTACATGGGTGAATCAATACTCTGGCTCCAAACCTATTGTTGATTTCTGTAACATGTTGTCAAACAAGTCTCCATATCCCCGCTCATGATATATATCCCTTATACGTATGTATTTTCCTGTTTTCGGGTCCGACACACGTATGAAAGATGTACAAATCGGTATCCAGCAGCCTCACATGTCTTGATATGCTTCAATAATTCATGATCCTTATTGATAAACTTAAAATCATAAAGACCCTCAGTTGATACAACAAAACGATCGCCTCCTCTGTGGGGGAAACAAAATACTATCACAAATCAGCTAATGATTTCTTTAATTCCCCCAGTCTGTTCTGAACCCCCAATGGTGTGCACAGTCCTATAAAAATACGCTCGTCGTTATCTTTGATGCGAGCATGTATTGAGATTGTTTTGCTGCAAAGCATCATAAGATATATTTCCATTTTAATATAAAAGTAATTATTGGTTAATTAAAGTCGACCTATTTTATGAATCAACTGTCAAATATAAACAGAGATGCAAAACATTATCATTTTCATTCACCTATGGTAAATCCTGTTCGCCCCGGAGGTATACAATGACTCTGCCAACTTCCTGCGAGTAGCACGTATTTCTTCCTGCGTAATTCAATCACAAGAGTTTAATTAATAAATGTTGCCAACCATAACTGTAGAGCATGACTGAAAAGATCACATCTATAGCGAGAGTCTTACTTCATTCAGTGGTATGTTGACGGCTTCCCGAAACATCAAGAAGAGAGATGCGTATACGCCACAATCGTGACTGCATTTGTCAGATTCAGCATAAATAAGAACATATTTATTTATACATAACTCAGTTATGGTAAATAATCAACCTGTGGTAATGTTAATTGCTTACCCGTTGCCTTGATTTGGCACAGTTGGCGGATAAACAACTTTGAACTTGTTCCATTGCTTCTGTTTAAAATCTTTTAAGCCCAATGCCGTTGTTGTTTCCTCAAGTGTAGAGACCTGCACAAACTGGCCTGGTTAGCTTTTTAATGCATATCCAACTTGTAATATACTACTATATCTCTGTTTACACCACCGAAATCGCCATGATGCTGATAGCAGACATATTACATATTAATACATATGATACATCCCTCTGGCTAAGTATTAAAGTAACACTCTTACCAAATTCATTGCCAACTCCAATTAGCTTTTACTTGCTCCATGTTCGTAGAGCAAGGTGTCACAAATTTTGAGTGTTATGTTGTCCAAATTCACCCGGCACACGGTGAAATGGTGTTCATCGATTATTGGTATGGATATTGTGGAGCACTCTGATGAAGAAATTCCTTTCAAAAAGTATTTTATCGATCCCTTCAACGATCTCTCACGTTGTAAGGGGTCATGAAACCTGCTATTCTTGTCTTTCACCGATCCACTAATGACGTTGCACATAGTCTGATATTATGAAAAATATAGGAAAAAATAACGAAACCATTGTATGTCGGGAGATACGTCATTGTTTGTTCAATTCAGTTATTTAAGTTAGACCTTACACAGAACATCATAGGCAAAACCCAGTGATTGGTGTCAACACCTCGAAATTTCCAGTCCAGCTAAGTCATGGAAGCAACACCACTAATGACCTGTATATGTCATAGTGTGTTCCTGTCAATTCATTAACACAATACATATGTATCAAGTATATGTAATGAAAATAATTATGAAAGGATCTTACCTGGTCATAAAACCACATGCGAGGATTCAGGGTCAACATATTAGGTCTACTGAGATAGATTCCAAGCTCATCAAAACCAACCAAACTTTCACTGCTTGTCCAGGAACAGTTAAGTTCTGCATACCTTTGGGGCATAACAAAATCAAGGATCGTTTCAATCAATTGATTTTCATCTGAGAACATCTACGACGAAAGTGATTCTTTTATCTCTGACTCGTCATCCAAATCTTTATGATGAGATTCCCACTTCTCCTCTTCTGTATCTTTGCGGTACTCTAATTTGTTCTCCGTTTCCTCTTTGGTTTCAGTAATCTAGATTGTTGTTATTGCCTTCTTTTATTTCTGACTCTTCTCCTGTGGGTGAGGGGTACTCTGGCTTATTCTTATTGAATAGGTTCGTAAGAACACCAGTCAATTGCTTCTCGACAGCAGACGTCACGACACCCACAATATCTGTTTTCAATTTCTCTAGTTTCCCATTCACACCGTCCAAACTTTTAAACACCAGCCAATTGCTTCTCGACAGCAGACGTTACGACACCCACAATATTTGTTTTCAATTTCTCTAGTTTCTCATTCACACCGTCCAAACTTTTAACGATCTTATCTCCCAACTGCAAGCCTTTAATAGAATTTGGACATATGATATCTACAAGCTCATCCAGAGTTTGTTGCGGATCTCGCGTGCCCATTGCAGGGGGACAAAGTGCGTATCATTCCTGGACCTCTTAGACCTGTTATCTGAATCTTCGTCTCTATCAGACGTAGTTTGGTCTTCATTAGAATCTCCGTCTTTCACGCAGCGTATGTCAGAAATCGATATGCCTTCTCCCTCTGCCTCTGAGTCAGACTGATCCCTGATTACAAAGTTAGTGGTTGCCCCGTTCACCACGCAAGCCTAATACATTTAAAAGAGTCTTAGAAAAAATGTTGAACTCTTGTAGTTAAACAATTAAAATCAGAAACATGAGAAAATCACTGTATATGAAATTACTACTAAAGCAAGAAAGGTTATGACCTTTGGATATTTGTACAATTGTTTGGAAGATTTCTTAAAGTCATGCATGATGCAAAGGACTAATTTCCTAGTGAGCTGTTCAACGTACGACATGTCACTCGAAAGGCATACCTTATGCCCTCTCGATTTAGATGGAGACACCAGGGAAGAGAAGAGGACCTGACAACAATTCAATAAAGCATAATTCACGATCCCATCATGCTAAATAATCAGACAAATGGCAGGTGTCAAAGAAATTTGATTGTACCTCCAATAGAAATGGGCATGCAGTCATATAGGTTGGCTTTTTTTGATATGCGGCCACGGCTTCGTTCGTTGTCTCTCTTATCAACTTTGCCCAATTCTTTTATGTAAGTTCTCCATATCAACCAGGAGGTTTAGAAATTTGCAATGTAAATTAACGGACATCTCTGAAAATAGTAACACTCCAAAAGCATATACAAGGTAATGCAACTTGAACACTTGATCATCTTGACCACCATCCTTCAAAAGACTGCGTAAATCGCTCATAACTACCCTATCGTATTGGTTAAAACTGAAATAACTATTGAAATTTTCATAACCAGTTTTGTCAGTTTCATCTATGATGATTTCCTGCCCTGTTGATGGAACCCCTAGGGCGCTTCCAACCAAAGCATCAGTGATATGAAACGTCAGGTCATTGACTCTCAAGACACTTTCCACTAGATTATAATTTCGAATTAACCAATACACCAGGTCCCTGTGGTGTTTTTCAAAGTTAATCTTGGTTATACTTTTAAAACAACTCCCCTCAAAGACCTCTTGTAGTCTATTTTTAACATTGGTATGGGTGTTTGATGAACGTTTGGAATGTCGGGTTCCAACTAATCAAATAAATTTGTATTTAGCCAAAGGCAATTCACAACTACAATGAAAACCGTAGTGTAGCAGTAGAATAACCTCGAGTGTCGATCTCTAAGGACTATAACTAGTTTTATCTAATCTAACTTAAGAATATAAAATCAACAGACGACTTAGCAAAGGTTTTTCTTAACAGATAATGGAGATTGGTGATAGTATGGTCATTCAAAGCATAACAGGTTAATAATCATGCATAAATTCCTCGGTCTTGCATGGAGATCTTTGATCAATGAATTGTCCAATTGTGTTCCGTAATTATTCAACACTACGAAGATATAGATTTAGATAGATCAAAGAAATAAAGCAATAACTCAGAGTATAATGCGCGATATAGCCATTAGCATAATTATTAACCCTTCGCTAAGAAATCACATACTATCACCAACGAGAAGTTTAGCTACTCATAGTTGTCATGCAATCAACAGAAATCATACCACGAATGAATGAAAACATGATGAAAGATATATAAATATAAATAGAAAAACTGTAAGATACAATGTTACCGAAGTTTGTCAATCTCCGAAGAATCGTGATCTTACAAGCTCCAAATTGCTAAGAAAAAGTATCTCCTAAGCTAAGAACCCCCAGAACAGGCTCTGGAGAATTTCTACCTAAAACTAGTGAGAAAGGTGAGAGAAAAGGTCTGGAAAAGTATAAAAAACGGAGAAAACTGAGCAACTATATATAGGTATTCGAATTGTGTAGGGCGAAGGGCCCCACACACCGGGCGATTCGCCTGGTGTGGGGCGATTCGCCCCACGTCCCAAGCGACTCGCCCGGGAGTAAATTTCGGCCCTTTACGCGTTTTTGGATTTCTTCCCCTTTTCGGACTCGATTTCTGCCTTCTAGTGACCTTTTAGCCTTCAGACTCGATCCCTAGACTTCAAATCCTATCCGGAATCTTTCAGATACTCCAATTAGGCTTCTGGAACACCAATTCCTTGTCTACATCAATATAATTGCCCGGAAAACCTCGTTTTTCACCCAAAACCTGTAAAATACAAACTAAAGGGAAACGTGACACTATTCTAATAAAATGCACTAAAATATAGCTAAATTAACATAGAGGATAGCTAAAATAGGTGAAAAAGACTCGAATGAAAGTGTAAAATACACATTCATCAAACTCCCCAAACCGAACCTTTGCTTGTCCTCAAGCAACTAAACTAGACTCTAATGCAAAAAACAATGCAACACAAAAAATGGAGTCTCATGCCAAATGAAATGAACTAATCTATTGAATCTATCAAAAAACATATGAACAAAAACCATACAAATCATAACATGAATATAGGTTGAAGAATGCCTCGATTGACTCATACACATTCATATAAGCACTTATGTCAAGAGAAGATAGTCTCTCGTAACATTCTCTACCTGGACCTAGTCAGTGACGACGTAATGAAACATGTTAGAATACGAATGGTTGTCCCGTGCCTATGAAACTGAGGACTTACTACTGTTCACCAAGTTAAGACTTTTCTTCAAAGAGGTCGAACCAATACTGGCTCTCATCAAACGAAGGATGGTTCCCTATAAAAGATAACACTCCCCTATTCTACCCATCTCTCAAGCAAAGCCTTAAGCTATTCACCACTTCCTGAATGGCAGGACGAGGGTGGTCTAGAACAGATGACACTCAAAAACAAAAGACAAAAAATTACAACACGATTACGAACATTACAAGAATTAGAAAATGAGACACAACACTTTGCTAAACTGCTTTTTGGCTTTCTTTTTTGGACCCTTCTTTGCTTTTTTGGGGTCTTTTCTCTTTTTTTCTTTCTTTTTTCTTCTCCAGTTTCTTTTTCTTTTTTTTCTGGAATTTTTCTTTTTCTTTTTTTTCGATTTTTTTTAGCCAGCAGTAGCACAACGAAAAAGAAATAAAAATGACAAACGACTTCCCCAAACCTATTCGAAAGAATAGGTTCGAGTACAAAATTTACGAAAAAGGAAAAATAAACTCACAATACAAAATTGAAAAAAAAAAAAAAAGAAAAACAAGCCTACGATAGCGCAACCCCCTCCCCAAACCTATTCGGAAGAATAGGTTGTAAACAAAGGATCACACAATCTCACACTACCTCCTTCCTAGGCATTTAGCAATCTCAAAGCATGGTGAAGACTTGTTGCCTCTTAGGTACATAATTACTCGGGAAAACAACCATAAGACCCTAACATGCATCATCCTATTATAAAGGACTTCGTGAACCGCAGTAGAGAAAACACCACTAAGTGATGTCGAGACTACCAAGCTTAACTATGTGCAATACATAAATGTGACAAGCCAAGCGAGAAAAACCTCAAACAAATTCATAGAGATGAAGCATATGATTAATGGCATAATTATTTGATCTACCCAATAAAAAAGTTCAAAAAATTTGGCAATAAACTCCATACAAAACATGCAAGACTATCCTAGGATGAATGTAGTGTATGCGACCTAAAAACTAAGAAAGCAGTAAACGTGCAAATGCAAATGCAGACGGATAAACATGCAAGGTACTATACTCAACCTACCAATTCCAAGCTCTAAACCATCAATGGCAAGCTCCAAACTAACAACACTAGATCACTTAAATCCCATCCCCCCTCATGAATTTAAAGCTAGTCCCTAGCAGTAAGAAAATGAGGAAATAAGATGTGATACTAGATGTTACCGCATGGTTTGGCCTCGGTCGGCTGGGTATGCTACTTGTAAGTTATTGGGACTGCTCCAGGAGCCTTATAGGTGATCATCGGGGCTTGTGGTAGTGGCGGTAGTTCCATTAATAGATCGGATAGGGCCAACTCCTCCATTTGTATCATCATTGTCCCTATTGTCTTCATTGTCACTACTGTCACCAACATCATCACCAGTAGAGTTGCATTGTCGAAAAGAATCTTCAAGATTGGCCGTCTCTGTTATGGAATCTTCCACCCGGTATCTCTCCAATAGGTTGTGAACTGTTGAAGGGGAAATAGCAGTGGTATCAGAGCCTCCCTCTCCAATGTTTTACACCCCGAGGAGGTTGCAGCAAGCTGCTCGGATACTCAGAGGCTGTCCTCCATTTTTTTCAATCTCGACCACATTCTCTACGGTTGATGCCCCCGATGTCTATATGATGCTCCCTTTAGAGGAAGTCAAGGGGCACCCCTAAGAGGGGCTGGGCACCCATGTCATTATGTTTTGGAACCAAGCTAGCGATTCGGAACTTTCTCACCACTGTCGTCTCAAGACTGAATCCGTTGTGGTGAGATCGTCCCGGTGCCTTCCTATTCACTCGAACTCTGCAGTCCTTGTGATAGATTCCTGACGTAATAATTGTTTCTATCCCTTCGGTAGTGCGTGAATAAGCATAGGAGTCCTTACTCCAGGTGTACTCTAGCTCCTCCTTTTGGATAATCCGCGACGTTGTTGCAAGAGCCCGTGGCTCGAACGCACCTCTAACGAGATCACTCTCCTTGACATGGTTGTAATCGATCCCCCTCCAATACTTCATAGTACCCAAACGGGAGTGCTCCTCTCCCTTTGTGGCATGGTTCCTACAAACAACAGTTAGTACCTCGTATGACACAAAACTGACTCATGCATATGCTAATGTAAGAACGAAACACACAAGTGATAAAATCAACAATCGAACTCTGCAAATCCTTCATGTCTAATCTAGCTTATTGATATGCAACACACCAAAATAAATTCGACATGTACATATCGCATTACGCTCGTGCTAGACAACAAATAACCTAAATAATAAGCCTCAATTCATACCATAGTAGCGAAAAATTCTAGCATCATAAATCCTTATACTCAACAATTATGCATTCTACCATCATATCCATCATTATTACATCAATAAGCACAATCATCTGTATGGAATCAAAGAAAAAGATATATTGCATAACAAGATAGATCATCTAGTAGCAAAATTCCCAAATCAACAACCCAAGCATAATTGAGCATGCAATTGATAGTAAATAACGCTTCTAATCACACAAACAACCTACCCATACATCATATAAGCCTAATCGAAGCTCAAATCAGAAAACCCCCAAATTTAAAAAATTAGGGTTCATAAGAAGATACCTCAGATCTGGAAAACGAATGCACTAGAGAGAAATTTGTTCGGATGAAAAGAAAGAGCACGTAACGGGCTTCGATTGAAGCTAAAGAACACACCATTTGATGGAATAATGAAGAAGTTATGAAGGATTGAAATATTTATGCTTTTTTCAGATTTTGGGGAGAAAGAAGTGGAGAAGATGAAGAAAATGAGGAGAAAAGGGAGTTTCTCGCATTTTTGAGCAGCAGAGCTCGTGGGGCGAGTCGCCCCTGGTGTGGGGCGAGTCGCCCCGCACGTGGGGCGAATCGCCCCGCACGTCCAGAGAGCGTGGAGCTCTCGGACTTGTGGGGCGATTCACCCCCCACCTCCTGAGGTGGGGAGACGAAACTTCTCGAAAAAACGCGGTTTTTAAGTCCCCGAAAACCATTTTTCTCATGAAATCACTCGAAAAAGCTCACTCAAACGAAAACATAAGCACATACGACACAGAGACGAACAAATTCACATATGAAAAGCAAATTGTTCAAGTATGAATGCATGCAATAAAGCGGTAAAAAAGCGATAAAAAACTCCGGGTTGCCTCCCGGATAGCGCCATTGTTTAAAGTCTTTGACTCGACTCCTGGTTGCGCCTAGCTCTTCTTCTTGTGGGTACTAGACTTCCCCTTCATGGATCTTCTCCTCATGCCACGAACCTGTGAATAAGAATGAACATAGACAGCAAGACCACAGTAGTTAATAGTGTGAGAAGTATCAGGTGGATCAGATATGGCTCGCACCACATGTCGCTTGCCATCCACCTCAATGGTGCAAGTCCTTCGGTAGATGTCTATCACGGAGCGTAGTTTGGTCAAGAACGTTCGTCCCAAGAGAACGACATCCCCCATCCCAAGTGTAGACGCCGGCATAACTACAAAATTGGTGTATACAGAAGCTTCACCAATCTTGACCAATACATTCTTCACAACGCCTTCGGGTCTCACAAAGGATCCATCCGCCAGTTGCACAATAGCCTTATGCTCAGATAGTTTTCCAAGGCTACTCTTCTCGAACACATTCATTGGGAGCACATTAGAGTAGGATCCCGTGTCTAGTGTGGCACGAACATCTTCAAGTTCACCAATCCCGACCTTAACATCGAAACTTTGAGGGTGTGGCTCGGGATCCTCTTGCTCCTCTTCACTCTCGTCAGAACCAAGGTCCTTCTCTTCTTCCTTGGCTAGTGGAGGTTCTTCCTTCTTGCAACATTCGCACTTAGCAACCTTCTTGATGGTGATTTCGACAGGTAGATCACCCACCAAGGTAATGGACATCGACTTCTCAGTGTTGCTGTAACGGTACCGGTTTTGAAAACCAAAATATTTTCTTGAAAAGGAAAAAAACGAAAAATACTTTAATAACAACGGTCGGCAATAAATGCCAAAATAATCTTTGACACTAACAATGATAAATAATATCCATCGACAACTCAAGTTCGAATAGACAACGAATGAAGACAATAATAGTGTATCTTCTTATTTTGAAAAGAAACCCGTGACACCCCACACCCTTCTCTCAGTCGCTGGCATCCTAGTCACGCACATCCTCAGCAACATCTGGAAGGAAGGAATTTTGGAAAACAAAAGAGTGTGAGATAAAGGATCTCAGTGAGGTTCTAAGTTAAACAGAAAGTAATCGGTTTTAAAAACAAAATCCTTTTCAGAAAAACGAGCAAACAGAACAGAGCACATATAACAGATTAACAGAACAGAAACGTTGTAGACAGTTGGTGCAGCCCGCCTTATTGCTCCTACTCCCAGAATGCCCTTATAACTCCCTCCAGAGGATGCATAACTCCGGACAGAAACAGAAATCCCCGTGTACTTTGGGGAAACAGATCCTACGACCCTAATAGACCTCAGCGACTTCTGCCTCGCGCCTAAAAGGGAATAGACTAGGCCACGATCAAGCAAACCCGATAGTCCTCTACTACCCAAGCCTACCTAACCATAACCTAATCGACCGGTCACACAGAAACAGAACAGATACAGAACAACAGATACAATTAATTAACACTGAGAGGTGTTCCTGCAGAAAGGTCAGTACAGAACAGAGTAGCAATAAACAGAAATCCAAAAGTCATACTTAGGACTTATACTTTTACGCGGAAGCATACAATATACAGTATACAGTAATAAGTACAAACAGTCACGTAGCCTTCCAGTTTTTCGCAAATAATAGGTTTAGGGGTGAACACTCACCTTAGCTTGCGAGCAAACGAACTTCAACAAGAAATGAGCTTACGGGTTTACGGACAACGGAGAACCTAACAAGAAAGTACTAAACACAATTTAGAAGTCGAACGGACGAAAGGAAAAAGGTTGAAAAAGGAATGGTAAAGTCGGGGTTCGAACTCGGGACCTCTAAGTTAGTCAAGCAAGGACCTAACCAACTAGGCTAGCAAGTCAAGTCAATACTAACTTACAAAAACAGAAACTAAGTTTAAAACATTTTCAGAAACTCTTTCGATTTTCAGATTCTGGAAATTACCAAAATACCCTCAGTGGTAAATTGCAAGAAAAACCCTTTTCGAAAACAGACAGTACAAACGAACCAGTAGTTTTCCAGACATCAAACAGTCTTCTCAAAGCAAAAAGGTTTACGATAAAAGCCTACTGTCAGTCAACTACGGTCAACGGTAAAACTGCAAAAAGGTCCTTTAGATTTTAAAGTTTCCCAAATCAGTCCACAAGAATCCAAAACAGTAACAACAAGGTCCAAAGGTCCTTTCGAGGTCAAACAGGAAATCAAAGTCAATCATACGAGGTCAAAAGATCACAAGTCCAGCCAAACAGTAACTATGCTAACAACCTAAGTCCCGGTTCTCGGTTCGAAACAATTAACAAGGTCAGATCGATCAAGGGTAAAATCGTCCAAGGTAAAAAGTCCAAACAGAAAACGAGAATACGAGATTCGAATCAAGAGCAGCAGTAAAGGAACGAGATTTACCTTCGAATCGAAATAAAAGGTTGAACAAATCTGCAATCGATTAAATCGAAAAGAAAAGAGAATTAAAACAAGATTCGAATCGAAATCGTAATCAAACTCGAATTCGAAACCGAAGGATCAAACTTACCGATCGAGATCGGTAATAACGGACCGGCGGCGACCTCAAACAGAACGGAAGCGGCGGCGCGGTTGCGGAACGGTAAACACGGCGGGTCAAGGGACCGGAGCGGCGCGCGCGTGAGACGGAACGGATCGATCGGATAGGCGGCTCGGATCGGAGGAAACGGCGGCGAACGGAAACAACGGCGCGGACCAGCAAGGCGCGACAAACGGAACAGAGCGCGGCAGTGACGCGGCGGCGGCGACTGGATCGGATCGATCGATGAACAGAACGCGACGGTGACCGGAGCAGTCGGCGGCGGCGGCCGGTGGTAAGAGGTGATGATGATGATTAAGGTGGGTTTAATGGTGATTGATGAAGATGAAGGGAGATGATGAGTTGAAGATGATACTAAAGATGATGGTGAGATGTGATGGTGAACGTGAGAGATGAGAGAGAGACAGAAGCAATTCTTCCTTCTTTTCTTTCTCAGTAAGCAAGGTGGCGTGAGTGGGAAGGGGGGTAGGGTTAGGGTTTAGCTGATGGGCCTCAATACAATGGGCCAGACTTGGGCCAAACGAGATGGGCCAAAAGAGCTAGCAGATCAGATAGTCTAGCTTGATCCAAACGAAACGAAACAAACTAACTTACGCGAAATTAATTAACTAATTATCGAATAAATAATTTACTCTGATAATTAATTAACTAAATTAAATAATTAAATAATAAATAATAATTAAATAAATAATTAAATAATTAAAAAAAAACGGGGTGTTACAGTTGCTAGGCAGCTTGCCTTGCTCCCTACTTGCTCCTCGGTCGATCAACTCTTGCATCTTTTGATGGGCAAGCCTAGTGCTCTCTTCCAATCGATCAAGCCTTGCCCTAGTCTTCTCAGAATCTTCTTCATAACGTTTGAGAAAACTTTGGGTGTGATCAACCATCTTTTGCAAGTTCTCCATCAGTTGAGCCGACTTCGACTTCGGTTGCTCTTTCGGAGCGGGATTTTCGCAGTGATCATTACCATAGTTAAGCCTACTACGGTCTTGGTTAGGGCCATAAGTTTGGCTAGCCGGTGCATATCCTTGATTGTTTCGGAACCCTCTTCTCCAAAATCTACCTCGAGGATTCCTACCGTCTTGTCCGTAGCTAGCTTCTTGAGTACCAAACTCCGTAGCAAAGGCTTCCTCTTCGCCTCCTTGAACCTAGTTGCCATCATCATATGCGAGCTCCGATCTACACATATGAGCTCCATGCCCATAGTTTTTGCATATTCGGCAAACTTCGTTCGAAGCAGATGTTCCAGTGGCGCTCTTGAGGACTTGCTTCAATTCGTTGGTAAAGCACTCAAATTGATCCCCATTCCCCTATACATAGGGGCTTCTTGAGTAGGTGGAGCTTCAGGTCCATGTTTCCTAACCATTGCCCTTGGGTCCTTGAACTGCGAACCCTTAGCAAGTCTTTCGAAAACTGCCCAGACGGCTTCTGCGGTTTCCTCCCAAATATTTCCACGACATTGGAAGTCCACCACTTGTTGGTTCTCGAAGGTTAGTCCATTGTAGAAGTGTTGGACTAGGTCAGAAAGCTCAAAACCATGGTGAGGGCACTTGTTCATGAGGTCTTGGAACCTCTCAAACGCGGTGTAGATGGTCTCATCATAGTCCTGTTTGAATCCAATGATTTACGCCTTTAGCGCGGTAGTCAAGGTGTGAGGGAAGTATTTTTCCATGAAAGCTGGAAAAACCTTCTCCCAAGTGTCCAGCGAGCCCGCTGGTAGAGAACTCAACCATGACTTGGCTCTGTCGCCAAGTCCCATAGCAAAAACCTTCATTTTCAACTCGTCCGTTGTTATTTCAGCTCCGGGTCGTGGGAGTTGGTTGACGAAATCATCGATATCGTGCAAGTACCCTATCACATCTTCCCTTGCTAAGCCATAGAACCTCGGGAGTTGTTGGAACAAGTGGTTCTTGATTTCCAGATCTCGAGTTGCAGACGAAAGAACAATCGCCGGTCCCCTCATACGATCCTTGGAGGGTTGAACCCATGCTTTCAGTGGTCTAGCTTCTGCCATTCCGTCGATTTCCTTGAAAAGATTGTGTAGAGATTCAGAGAAATCGGTATCCTCTATTTCCTCTAGTGCACGCCTTTGAAGTAGTCGCCTTCTTTGGTGGTAGACTCTGTCGATCTCAGCAATTGAATCAGCAAGCGGTGTTCCTTTAGATCGTGTATGTGGCATACACTATCTGTAACAGACTAGGAAAGCAGTATCAGAGAGAGATTAAATAGGAAAACTAAAAACTACTAGAACTAGAAATTGAATGCTGAAAATAAATAAAAGCTAAACAAAAAAAAGGAGTATAGTCCCCGGCAGCGGCGCCAATTTGATGAACGTTTGGAATGTCGGGTTCCAACTAATCAAATAAATTTGTATTTAGCCAAAGACAATTCACAACTACAACGAAAACCGTAGTGTAGCAGTAGAATAACCTCGAGTGTCGATCTCTAAGGACTATAACTAGCTTTATCTAATCTAACTTAAGAATATAAAATCAACAGACGACTTAGCAAAGGTTTTTCTTAACATATAATGGAGATTGGTGATAGTATGGTCATTCAAAGCATAACAGGTTAATAATGATGCATAAATTCCTCGGTCTTGCATGGAGATCTTTGATCAATGAATTGTCCAATTGTGTTCCGTAACTATTCAACACTACGAAGATATAAATTTAGATAGATCAAAGAAATAAAGCAATAACTCAGAGTATAATGCGCGATATAGCCATTAGCATAATTATTAACCCTTCGCTAAGAAATCACATACTATCACCAACGAGAAGTTTAGCTACTCATAGTTGTCATGCAATCAACAGAAATCATACCACGAATGAATGAAAACATGATGAAAGATATATAAATATAAATAGAAAAACTGTAAGATACAATGTTACCGAAGGTTGTCAATCTCCGAAGAATCGTGATCTTACAAGCTCCAAATTGCTAAGAAAAAGTATCTCCTAAGCTAAGAACCCCCAGAACAGGCTTTGGAGAATTCCTACCTAAAACTACTGAGAAAGGTGAGAGAAAAGGTCTGGAAAAGTATAAAAAACGGAGAAAACTGAGCAACTATATATAGGTATTCGAATTGTGTGGGGCGAAGGGCCCCACACACCGGGCGATTCGCCCCACGTCCCAAGTGACTCGCCCGGGAGTAAATTTCGGCCCTTTACGCGTTTTTGGATTTCTTCCCCTTTTCGGACTCGGTTTCTGCCTTCTAGTGACCTTTTAGCCTTCAGACTCGATCCCTAGACTTCAAATCCTATCCGGAATCTTTCAGATACTCCAATTAGGCTTCTGGAACACCAATTCCTTGTCTACTTCAATATAATTTCCCGGAAAACCTCGTTTTTCACCCAAAATCTGTAAAATACAAATTAAAGGGAAACGTGACACTATTCTAATAAAATGCACTAAAATATAGCTAAATTAACATAGATGATAGCTAAAATAGGTGAAAAAGACTCGAATGAAAGTGTAAAATACACATTCATTAGTGTTCAGCGTTGACAGTCGCGTAAGACTCATCCGTGTAGAATACGTAACCTATTCATCGTGATTATAACAATTGAGAACATGTAAGATTCACGGTACTAATTGCTTCTGAAATAAAAACATGACCTGCCACCTTGTTCGATGACGAAGACGAGTTGGAGTTGAGACTCTTCTTAATTATCCGAGCCTTGGGGGTGTGATGTAGGTTTTGCCGGGGTTGTCGGGTGTACATCCGTTTCCTGCCTAGCCCATTTGGGAAGGTGTGTATCATTGGGTTTCGTTGGATACACATGATTATGACTGCTCTCCCTACAAAATTAACACATGAATAAAGGAGAATTTGATTAGAGTGTAACCGAAACAATACAATAACCATGCAAAACAAGTTGACAATCAAAATAATTACATCACTAACTTTGGTATTGAGAGAATAATTTGGACTATTAGGTCTGTAAACTTGGTGTAACCTATTTCAAATAAGAAGCATCAATGAATGAACTGAACATATACAAAAAAACAAAACAAATTGTTAACCGATTCGAGTAACATGAATATAATGCACCGATTCTAAGTCTGAAAACACTGTTAATCAAACAATCTGGACACGCGCGCACACAATCACACGTTCTAAGAAGCATGATGGGGAACAGTTACATAAACAAACTTCGATTCAAGCATATCGATCAACAATCCAACATCACTAACCTAATGTGTACTCACAATTTGAATCGACAATTGGAAATACAAATTGATCAAAAGTATAACGACGGAGAGTTAAATTCAAAATAAAAAATAAAAAAGAGGCGATTGATCACCAAAACCTTGAAAGCGTTGCCGAGGTTTGAATGATTGATTGTTTTGCTCGGCTCGTAGAATTAATGCTTGCAATCAATTAATTTTAATAGTATATGAGATCGGAAATGATTTCTCGGTAGTGGGCGTTATCCCAATATGTTATAATGTTTACATATATATTTTATACTATATTTGTTATTCTTGTGTCACATCAATTAAAGAATAAGAGTTTTGTTGCAATTTGGAAACTTCCTTTCACATAAAAGGCATATTTTTATTGGGGTAGTTTTTCATTTCCTTTTTCACCAAACCAAACAAAATCATTAGAAAATACGAGATTGATATAACATCAGGGATCGATTTGTGAAAGAAGAAGTCTTGCTGGGTTAAGTAATTGAAGACGTCTTGTACCTTCTGCATCAAGGCTTGTACTTTTGCTAGTAATAACCGTTAGGAGTCGATATTACATTTTTACCCTTGGTAGTTTTAGTTTAATAATAGGTTCTTCCCTCTTTCTCTGTATGCTTTTGATTTATTTTGCCGTTGGTTGGGAGTATTACAAATTGCCGCAACTATGCGCATGGATTTGAATGGTTTGTGATGATTTGTTGTCGTATAGTTGCCGAAAAGATGCAATGTTTCCTGCTTCCTACCTCTTCGTAGGAGCCCATGTCTTTTCAAGGGAAGGTTGCAACCCTTCAAATTTACCCATTAACGGAAAAATAAATGTAGCATTCAGGACGTTTAATTGTCCTTAAATTACACAGTTTAATGTACCTTTAGTACATGTAATTGAATACATGCACGATTAAGTATAGGTTATTGTTCTTAGTTGTGATTAAGAACTCATATATGTAGCTTTATAACATTAAGTATATATTGAAGTAGTATATACTTCAGAATGTTCGAATTTTAGCCAAACCATGGTTGGTCAATCCGTGACGATGCACTATTAACCAAGAGAGGCCTCACATGTTGGAAATGGAGTTTTCTTGAACGTGAATAATCTAATACTCCATTTTCCAATGGAGTTATAAGGTGGTCTAGCGGAATGGAGGCGGGTTCGATCCCCAACGGAGACATAAGGCGGTTTCAGTGTGGAGACATAAGGTGGTTTACGATATTGTATAGTAGTAGCGTAGAAGTAGTTGTAATATTTGTTGTTTAAAAAAAAAAACCTCCATTTTTCAAGAGAGGCCTCACACGTTGAACATTTGTTACTAAAATAGTAGAAGTCACTTGAGCATTTGTTACTAAAGTTCATTTGTGAAAGAGTCATTAATGTTCAAAGTGTGTTGATTAGTGTGCTAGTAATGAAAGACTAAAAGTTGGAAGTAGCTAAAATTAAGAAATGGGAACACTAGCCACCAGTGGGATTCGAACTCAAGACATCTCAATTGAGAGTTGGATACTTTTTCACTCGACCATTACATCTCTTGTTAAAAAGTTGTGTTGCTTTTGCAATCGATACTTTTCCACTCGACCATTACATCTCTTATTTTACTTTATTATTCTATATAGATTTTTAAAATTTTTAGATTAATTTTTTGATTGAAAATATTTATTTTTTCTTAACTCATGATTGGTTGGAACTTGGAAGGGGTTTAAAGTGGTGGTCAACTCAAATGGACTAAAATGTAATTGAGTTTGGACTAAAATGTTATTGATAACACAAAATGGTCCTTTTTGAAACACGCATTCATAGTGAGCTCTTATAATCAATTTTCTCTTACTCTTAAACTATAGTATAAATTTTTAATCTATTCAATAAAGAAACAAAACTTTTAAGAAACAAAACAATTTCGATGAAGAAACAAAATGTATCAAATTCAATAAAGAAACAAAAGTACCAAATAACAATCGTGATCACAAAGCATAACACTACAAGGAAAACTGACTTTAGCGACGGATGAACCGTCGCTATATGTTAGCGATCCGTCGCTAAAGGCGATTAGCGACGGATTGTCCGTCACTAAATAGAACGTCGCGAAAAGTGGCGTCGCTAAAATAAAAAGCGACGGCTGAACCCAACCGTCATAAAATAATAGCGACGGATAAACCTATCCGTCTCCCTAGTGGTCGTTGACCATTATGGAGACGGAACAAATTTTCCGTCGCTATTATTTTGCGACGGATGGGTTTAACCGTCGCTAAATGGATGGGACACGTGTCCTTCCCTGGCCAAGTGCTCAGTGCGACGGATACAGTCACCCGTCACTATATTTTTTTTATATATATATGTATGTATATATATATATATGTATGTATGTATATATATATATATGTATGTATATATATGTATGTATGTATATATATATGTATGTATGTATGTATGTATATATATATATATATATATATATATATATATATATATATATATATATATATATATATATATATATATATATATATATATATATATATATATATATATATATATATATATATATATATATATATATATATATATATATATATATATATATATATATAAATAGAATGAGCGTGCCACGCTACGCGTGTCAAGCGTTTTCTAAAATTTCTATAAAGTTTTAAGATCGTGCTTGATGGCTTAATACTCCTTGTTAATATACACGAAGTCATAATGCAAAGTCATAAAGGAAATGCATTTCAATGACCCAATCAAAAGAGGAGCTCGGTAACATCCCTTTGGCCGGCGTAAAAGGCTTTTTGTATGGAGTCGAAGAACTTGGGAGACATTTTTTTTTCCACCTCATCCAGCAGAGCCTTGAATTTCTTTTCGATCGATTCCGCATTCCACAGCTACCGAGTCCATTGGCTTTGGATTCACCAAGCCAGGCATCTAGCCCACCTCACACTCCTTCTTTTCTAGAAGGGCCCCATTGGGGGACAAAGCAGTTATTCCCCACCAACTTAGCTATATGTATGTATGTGTGTATGTATATATATATATATATATATATATATATATATATATATATATATATATATATATATATATATATATATATATATATATATATATATATATATATATATGATTTTTGTTTGAATTTTACATGTATTATATGTGGGATTTACTTGATGATAAGTTTTATATGTTTGAGTTTTATTTAGGAAGTGTTTGAGTTTTAATTAGAAACTGATTAAGGTTTACCTTGCACAATCAAATAAATGTTTCATTATCCCTCGACAAATGCTTAATTAAGACCCTAGAATTCGAAAGTAATTATATTAATTTTAAAGGTATTTGGGGTTCACCAATCCCTCTAGGGTTTTATAAAAATATACATCCTTTATATATTTTATTTTGAGGTTTATATAGGAAGTGTTTGAGTTTTAATTAGAAACTGATTAAGGTTTACTTGGAACAAACAATGAAATGTTTCATTATGCCTCGACAAATACTTAATTAGGATTTAGGGGTTGAATGCGGTGCAGCCCTGTACCGCATCCAACCCCTAAACCCTAATTAAGACCGTAGAATATGAAAGTAATTATATTAATTTTAAAGGTATTTGGGGTTCACCAATCCCTCTAGTGTTTTAGAAAAATATACACTCTTTATTTTATTTTGAGGTTTATTTAGGAAGTGTTTGAGTTTAAATTAGAAACTGATTAAGGTTTACCTTGAACAAACAAAGAAATGTTTCATTATCCCTCGACAAATGCTTAATTAAGACCGTAGAATTCGAAAGTAATTATGTTGATTTTAAAGGTATTTGGGGTTCACAAATCCCTCTAGGGTTTTAGAAAAATATACACCCTTTATTTTATTTTGAGGTTTATTTAGGAAGTGTTTGAGTTTTAATTAGAAACTAATTAAGGTTTACCTTGAACAAACAAAGAAATGTTTCATTATCCCTCGACAAATGCTTAATACCGTAGAATCCGAAAGTAATTATTGATTCTAAAGGTATTTGGGGTTCACCAATCCTTCCAGAGTTTTAGAAAAATATACACTCTTTATGTTATTTTAAGGTTTATTTAGGAAGTGTTTGAGTTTTAATTAGAAACTTATTAAGGTTTACCTTGAACAAATAAAGAAATGTTTCATTATACCTCGACAAATGCTTAATTAAGATCGTAGAATTTGAAAGTAATTATATTAATCTTAAAGGTATTTGGGGTTTGCCAATCCCTCTAGGGTTTTAGAAAATTATATACCCTTTATTTTATTTTGATGTTTATTTAAAAAGTGTTTGAGTTTTAATTAGAAATTGATTAAGGTTACCTCCAACAAACAAGACAAAGAAATGTTTCATATGCTAATTGGGACTGGGGTCCAACAGAGGCTGCACTAATTAATCATATCATGAGACAACATTTTCACATCAAATCTAGTAATTTATTGGTGCTACTATGTTCAAATAATGTGATTATGACCCACTAAATGTCATTAACACACAAGCTAGAAAGCGAATAGCGTTTTTATCTGCCTTAGTTGCTGCTGCCGTTAATTCTTCTCCAACCAGGCCCTATACTTTCTGCAACTTTTCAATTGGGTCCCTATAAATTTTAAAAGCTTACAAAAAGTTCATCAATGGAGTTTAAACTCCGAATTTACACCTAACTGATCGAATCAAGGTTTCAAACATGAATACCTCATTAAGTATAACCTAATTTGAATCTATCAAAAGGAAGAAATCATTTTTTTTTCTTTTTTTGTGTTTTGGATGTTTGCAATCATGGAAGCTCTCCGCCCATCTTCCTCCATGGCGTCTCCGACCAGCCTTCATCTTCTTGCTCGAGCTTCTTCTGTTTCTAATCTGTGTTAATTTCAAGTTTCAGAGTGTTTGTTTTAGAGTTGAGCGTTTCTGCTCTTTTCTTCTGATTTGTTACTGTATATACTAACAGGTTATAAGAATGACCCGGTTCATGAACAAGACCCGAGAGATTTTGAAGTTTCATAATCCGGTTCTGATCTGCTTTGATCTGGTTTATCATTTGTTTGAGTCTCATTTGGTCTCATGAATTATGGTGGTCTCATAGGAGACGGACTCTTGATAATTATTGACCTAAAAAAGTTAAAATGGTAACTTAAACTAGGAATTGTTGGCTTCAATATTGGGCCTCAAATCTGTTTCAAAACAAAATCTTGGGCCTCAAATAAATCTCTTTCATTTTTAGTTTACAATGGTTTGGCTTATTAAGGGCTTTTCGTGGGCTCCACAAAACACATACACAACACAATTAATGGAAAAAAAGAAACAAATTAAAAAAAATTATTTATGACTTATATAGGGGCTATGAAAATGTAGCCCGTGACCATTGACTTATTTATGTAGTCCCTAAAAAACCTCAATTATAGCTTATTTTTAAACCCCAAATAAGTCAACCAAATGAGCGGTACTTTACTCATATTTTCTTTTTTCTTTTCTCTTCTTTTGCCACCCATAAATTACCAAAATTTCCACCCAAAAGTTGTTAGTCAAAATAGCGCTTTTATGAATCGTTCAGTCACAACAAGCACACACAACTAGGGATGTTCAGAATCACTCCGATCCGAAAATCCGAAAATCCGATCCGGACCACTCAGATCCTAAGGCTTCGGATTGGATTACGGATTGAGGTTTTAGTAGTCCGAAAATTTCGTTGATCCGATTCGAAAATCCACGGATTATCCGATCCAATCCGATATTTACTTTTCTATATACTTTTTATTTTTTTATTTTTCTAATAATAAAATATAGAAGTTTTAGGCTCATAAATTATAATTAAAATAAAATAAAATAGAAGAATTAGTTCAGAGGACTAATTTAACCCACTTAACCCACGTCTATTTCGCAGTTTCACTCCATCATGTCACTATCTTCTCTTTTCTCTGTTTAATATTCACATATGTAGCAATTTATTTTGTTGGACTACTATCATGTTATGCTATTTTATTATTTATATATTTAATGTTGAAGATTTATAAAAAGGTCGTTCAAATTAAAAGTGAAAAGTTGAAAAAATATAGGTTACGTTGATATTTTTTTGGATTATTGGATATCCGCGGATTTAACCGATTCGATGTCGGATTAATCTGAATCCGATCTGAGGGCTTCGGATTGGAATACGGATTTAGCGATTTTCATTCCAAATTCGAAAAAAATCCAAAAATAGGATCGGATTTCCGATCCAATCCCATATACATCCCCTACACACAACACACAAAACGAGCTGACACACATTAATTCATCTCTCTTTCACCCCTCCCCTGTCTCTCTCTCTAGGGTTTCTCCGATAAGCTGCTCTATTCTATATTCTTCTCTTCACTCGTAGCTGCTCTTTCGCTCTCTTCAACAGGTATAAATCTTTCCTTTCCCTCTCCTCTTCACTCATCGTTGATTAATTCTATCAATTATTCTTATACACATGCCGATTAATTAATTTGTGTTTCCGATTCGATTCGATATATAACTTGTGCTTATTTTTATTGAAGATTACTGTTTATTTCGTTGAATTGCGTTAATTAGCTGACCTAAATGTTGCTGTACTGGTTAAGCCATGTGTATTACTGTTCCTTTTCGTACAAATTAGGGTTTATGAGCTCTAGATTCATTGATACATAGTCAGATTGGTATATCTTTTTTTTTTTTCCGTTTATTTTTCGGTTTATTATTCCTCTTCTGTTTTTCTTAGTCAAAGTTGTATGTTTATGTTGTTAAACTTGTATTGCTGAGGTCGGTTACAGTTTTCACTTTATGAGTTTGTTTTAGTCGTGGTGTGTGTTCTTTTGCCTTACGTATGTTATGTGTGGAGCGGTATAGATATTATGTTGCTCCTATATGAACCTCTGTTGCCTGTTTTAATGCACTTCTGCTCAACTTTGTGATTAATCTTGTCATACAACACATTTCCCCTTGTTGGTTGTCCGTTTTATTTCAACTTTTACTTTTTGTTTCTTAGCCAGGTTATGACTGGATCAAATAGACCTGGACTTGTGTTTTGCTATTAACCTATATTTTCATGATTTTCTTATAATTTCTTGTATTTGGAGTTGGAGAAGTTGTCAATCGTAATGCTTTATTCATGCTTTTTCACTAATCCAAGTAGATGTGTTGGTGTATACATGCGGAGATGGTATAATGCTGTGATTCTCCATTTTCTTTGTCTCCAGAGTTCTGTAAAACATGAGTGATTGACCACTCATGCAATTTGGTATGTTTAGGGCAGTGCTGTATGTCCTAACAATGTTCCTTCTCTGTGTCGAACCTTGATTCGCAGGTGGCGCTGATGGAAAATGTCTCCAGTTATCTGGACCTGCCGTTATCCCAGATGGAAATTAAGATGGTAGGCCCTGTGCAAACTGGCTCTGGATCACAATATTTTTCTGTATCAAATGAACAGATGACTAAGGTAGAACCAGTGTCTAGTAATTCTGCATCTGAAGCCTTAATGGTACCGAGTAGCCTGGGCGACCATAATGGATCTTTAGTTGGTAGTGCATGTTTGAGTCCAATGTTGTTGCCAAACAAATTGGCTAGCACAGATGAAAATTTGGCAAGTGCAGAAAATTCATCTTCCCCAGTTAAACGAAAGGCTGAGTCGGGTCCTTTCTTACCCAATCCTGCTTCTCAGCCATCACTTTTTCCTAGCAAGCGTCCGGCTCATGCAGGAGCCAATGGTAATTCATCTAGATATCTTCAGTCATCAGCCTCGGAGAGAAAAATTACATCCGTGAAGGCTGAGCCTGATTCTCCAGGTAAGCAGGTTCAGTTCCTTATGAACAAGAAAATGGCCCGGAATGATTCCCTGGCTAGTAAATCTTCTGTGCAGCCAGTCCAGAATGCAAAGAAGCAAACTGCTCGAATCATTCCAGCTTCAAAAACGCAGTCCGGGTCATCTGAAGCCGTAAGGTCCAAAATGAGGGAGTCTCTAGCTGCTGCATTGGAGTTGGCTTTTCAAAATCCAGATAGTGCACCAAATTCCTTTAAAGACAAGACTAATGCTACTTCTAGTCCATTGACACCTGTGGATTCCAAGGCTTCAGAATCCAATTCAAGTGTGGCTGATCTTGGATCAGGTAGTGAAGTGCTTGCTTCCGAAAAATCTGCTGTTGCTGATAAAACGAATGATACTCAGCTTTTATCTGCAGATTTAATTGGTAATGGCAGCAGTGTAAATGGTGGAAAAATATTTGAGGAATTCCAGTTTGGTTCCTTCTTACCTGACGAGGATGTTCCATTTGGTGAGAATTTTTTTGCTAAAGATGACCTTTTGCAAGGAAATGGGCTTTCTTGGGCATTTGAATTTGACACCCAGATGAAGGAGGCAAAACATACCCAAGATGCTGAAAATGTCCAGCCAGAGAAACAGCAAGATCATGAGCAAGTAAGATTGGTGCCAAATGAAGTGGCTGTTGAAATTGAAGCTGAACTTTTCAAACTATTTGGTGGTGTGAACAAGAAGTACAAAGAGAAAGGTCGATCTCTTTTATTCAATCTTAAAGACAATAGTAATCCAGAACTGCGAGAAAGAGTCATGTCTGGTGCGATATCACCCGAAAGGTTGTGCTCTATGTCAGCTGAAGAGCTTGCTTCTAAGGAATTATCTGAGTGGCGTATGGCCAAGGCTGAAGCGTATGAACAGATGGTAGTTTTGCCAGATACACAAGTTGATGTTAGGCGTCTGGTTAAGAAAACACACAAAGGTGAATACCAAGTTATGGAAGTTGAACGTGATGATGGAATTATATCAGAGGTTTCTGGTGGGGCTTCTATGATAACACGGCATCCACTCAGAAAGGAGACTCAGGGACAATCATCCCCCAAGGTGAGCACAAGAGATAAAACTAACACTGGGGGACAGGAAAATGGATTGGAGAACCAAGATGTTTCTGGTAGCCTGATAATCCCCACAGATGGCACCGATGTTATGCAAGGAATAATCGTGGATGAGATAAAGGACCCTGCACTTCTACCTCCTATTATTTCCTTGGATGAGTTTATGGAATCCCTTAATGCTGAACCTCCATTTGGAAATATATCACCAGCTGCAGAGGTGAAAAACCTCTCATCATATAGGGAGAGCCCAAAAACTACTAACAACTCTCATGCATCAGACTCTCCAAAATATGCTCCCTCCACGAAGGCTGATGCCAATAAAAGTGACGTTGGTTTGCTAATGAAATCGTCTGGGGTTTCTGCAAACCCCAAAGTCATCCCTAGTGGTCCGAAAGTTGAATATTTTTGGCAGGGAAAGCTTCAGCTGAATATAGGATCCTCAGTCAGTGTTGGAAGTCTTTTCCAAAGGTATGTTACTCTACAATTGGCATGATATAGGTTGTGGTCATTTTTTCTGCACTTAACTATGTGATTGTATGGTGAATTATTCATTCTGTTTCATAATCATATTTAATTTTGATAACGTGGGCAGACATGTGACGATATGTGTTTTACTTGCTAGTCCCTTGGTTCCAAAATACTTGATCTTCTCTCTCCAAAACTTATTCCATTTTGCTTGATCCTTTGCAAATTCAATAACTTTTTTGAATTTTTTTCATTTTCCAGTATACTCTTACTAAATATCTTTACTGTAGTAGTTGGATATTTTAGTAGTCATAAATAAGGGTACTGAGGTAAATTAATTTGTAAAGGGTCCATTGATTTTTAATAACTTACCAGTGGCCCTAATAACAAAAAGAACCTCCTTATGCACACAATTACATTTTAGTCCAAAGTCAACACAAATTCATTGTTCCAAAATTGGATTTGAAGAATCCAAACAGCCTTCAGTGTTTTAAAATAAATAGGAGAAAAAATTTATTTAAATTTATTTTTTCCTTTTCTCTTTTTCTTTTTTTCTTTTTCTTTTTCCTTTTCTCTTTTTTTTTTTCAATTCTTCTTCTTCTCCGGTACCAATTCCGGTACCGGAGATTGCTCCGGCAACCGGAGGGAGCTCGCTCCAGTCGACTGGAGCTCTCCGATCGGAGCAAGCTCCAGTCGACCGGAAGAGCTTGCTCCGATCTACTGGAGCTTGCCCAGATCGTAGCAAGCTCCGGTGACTGGTGCAAGCTCCAGATCTAGTCTGGAGCGTGCTCCAGTTCGGAGCAAGCTCCGATCTGGAGCTTGCTCCGGCGCTCCGGTACCGGAGCTCTATAGAAGAAGAAGATGAATTAATTTTTAAATTAATTTTGATTTTTTAATTTAAAATTTTTAAATTAATTTTTTTTATTAAAAATATATAGTTTTCTTAAGTCATGTTTGGTTGGAATGTGTCTTAAGTGATAGTCAACTCAAATTTGGTTGAGTTTGGACTAAAATGTAATTGTATGCACATGGAGGTCTTTTTTGAGAAAGGGGCCATTAGTTGTCACTAAAAATCAATTAATGAAGAATTGTTTTCTGTGAATGGATAGAAAACTTCAACAGCCTCCCTCCGATGCTAACCACAAGGATCTATTTGTGAAATGAACCTATGAGCTTATATTTTGGGACAAAAGAGTGGCTTTTGAGCTCACTTTTTTTGAAGCGGAGGGTGTATTTTTGGAATGCAGGGAGTAAGTTACGCCCTATGTAGTCATGTTTATCCTGTGGTTTGGATTTGATGTTTGTAGGTATTGAATTCTGTATTAAGCAGATGGAACTTTTATTTTGAACCTGGATGAGGATCTATGCAATGAAATTTCTTCTGAACACAATATACTTGGAACTTATCACTCCGTTAGTTTATTTTGTTATAATCTTTATTTTTCGTGAGTTGGAGCATCATAGGGGGTCCTTGTATATGATTATCATACTTCTTATATGCAGTACAGTCTTATCATACAGTACTTTCTAGAATCAAGTGGCCATCCTACTTGGATTTCATCTCTCTGATCTGTTTATTTCTTGTGGCAGTGGTGAGAAAACATCTACAAAGGAGTGGTCGACCTCTCTTGAGATCAAGGGAAAAGTTAGAATCGATGCGTTTGAGAAATTTCTCCAAGACTTACCAATGTCTCGTACTCGTGCTGTTATGGTATACCAAGGACTTCTCTTTTTCTTCATAACTAATTTCTGCAGCATCTTTACTGGACTTTGGCTTTGTGTCTGAAAGTAAGGCTATGTGGCCTGCGCTGGTTGGTGTCTAGAGGCATTATTGTTGAAATACTGTTGGTAGGGTGGATGTATAGCAGCTCTTCTGATCTATATGGGAAATGTTTTTTTTCTGCTTGGTGCTTTTGTTTTAGCAAAAAGTTGCTCAATTTTCTCGCTGTTAAACACCGAAACGACAAACAAAGATTCTGAACCTGAGCGCTGTTGCTTTCTTTGCTAGTTATAGTTGATAAAGGACTGTAAAACCAAAATGGTTTTGTATGTGGATTTACTAGTTGAGCAAATCAAAACATTTTGAAGGGAAACCCAATCAGACCATCCTGAGTGTAAAATGTTGTCTGTTTATGTAAACGGTTCAACTGTGAGCACCATTTAAGCTAACCGGATAAATTTAGGGAACTATAGTACACCTTATATCCTTAAATCTGCAACATAAGTTTCGAGTCTGTGTGAAAATATCCTTCAGGTTCATTTCGAGGAATTTTGTTTCGGGTTTTGTTAGTGCACTTGATGAATATATTGGGAAAACGTAAGCAACTCGATCTTGTAATGTAATAGTTCCCTTTAGCACTTAGATAAGTGTCCGAATGGTTACGGGGATTAGATTTGCTTAAATATTTGTTCATAGAATCATATACCATTATTGGGGCAGTTTCTTTCCCAGTTTTGTACCTAAATGAACAATTTATATTTTGCAGGTGCTCTTGTTTGTTTTGAAAGACAAATCGTCCGTGGATGAACTTTCCAACCTTTCTGAGGTAATCTCTCTTTTATTTTTTTGTTTTTTTTTTTTTTTGTGGCTGCTTTATGTTTCCAATATACCATACCATAATAACATTCTTGTGGCACAGGCTGTTAATTCATATATTGAGGAGCAAAGGTTGGGCTTTGCTGAACCAGCTACGGGTGTTGAACTCTATCTGTGTCCAACAACAAGAAGAATGATCGACATGCTTAAGAAGCACTTGCCTAAGCATACTCTGCCCAATAATCCCACCGAAAACGAATTAATTGGTGTAGTTGTCTGGAGAAGAGCTCAAATAAGCAATGCGATATCACCTAATTCATCGTCACATCATAAACACAGCTCGAAAAAGCAACCTTTTGCTCCTAAGAGGGTGCAAGATTCTCCCAAACCTAATAATGCTAATGCATCTAATAGGGCCCCTAGTCTAGTGAAATCCCAGCCTGAACCTGATGAAGATGATGACATCCCACCTGGTTTTGGCCCAGTTGCTGCTGCTCGTGCAGCTAAAGATGATGATGACTTACCAGAGTTTAATTTTTATGGTCATGTGGGTCGACCCGTGTCTCATGTATCACAAAGTAATGGTGTGAATCCTCAACGTCCAGTAGATCAAGTAAGGGAGCTTATAAAAAAATATGGTCAAAGTGATACTAACACACCACCGGGTAGGAATCCTGTAAACAACAGCAGTCTTAAAATTCGACCATGGGATGACGACGATGATGATATACCTGAATGGAGGCCTGATGCCCCACCCTTGCAACCACTTAACCCTCGAATGTACAACCCAGGGCTTCATCCGACAGTGCCCTTGCATTCAGGGGTGCCTCAGTCACCACAACTGCCACAGACTGGTGGCCGATGGGCACGGCAGCCTGGTGGTCCAAGGTGGAGGCCTTACTAGATGGATTAATTATAAGGAATTTTTGTAAATATCTTTTAACTTTTTTTTAAATTTTTTTTTTTTTAATGTTTTTGTTTGGTAGACTTCCTTTGCAGTTCTTTAAGCTGTAATACTTGTAAGAGTAGGCATAGATGTTTTAGTTTTTATAATTTCTTTAACTGTTGTTAGAGAACTGAAATGTTATCGAGATTCTGCGATGTTTGGTGTTGACAATAAAGCTCAGACGTCTTTAATGTTAAGATAATATTTGTTGTGATGTCGGGTCTAAATAAATTAAATTTAGTTTAAATTTACTTTATTTGTTTTTAGCTAGAAATAAATTTAAAGTTGATTCACATTTAGTTAGCTTTTTAGAATCTATATTTCATTTATTATGTTGAACGACAAAATTTGAATCCCAACTTCTATCCCTATATTCGTATATTATAGTTTAAGTTTCTTTCGTTTTAAAAACTAAAATACATATTTTGCAAAAGCATTCCCCAACATATCTCCCCTTTATTTAATCTTTCTTCTTCCCCATTTCTTGTTTTTTTTTTTCTTCCTGAAAGACTACTCCATTCAAACTACCGGAGGATTACATCGGACAACAAAGCTACCTATCTTTACATATTGACAAGATGAGGATATGCCATTGTTTGACCATTATGCACAAAATTCGCTAACCGATTCAAACATTTATCTCATGCATAGATGTTACTCACATGGTTTGGTACAAAAATATCTAGCAACTAACCACTTGTGTCGCTCTGAGCTTTAAGCATAAGATGCATTCTCTCTGCCAACTATTCACCCCATGTCAAGATAAATAGATAATGCGGTCCGCAACTTGATTAACTTGTCTATATAAACTAGGCTCCAATTGCTATCTTTCAGTTGATCTGCCATGCGCAAGATCTCCTTAAGCAGCTACTGTTGCAACTGCTGATGTAAGCTCTGCCTAGTACATGCAAGATAGATATATTGTGAATCAGACTGAATGCATAATCTGGAGATATTAAGATGCAATGCTAACAGAAGCCCATATTAACAGATTGCAGTTCAACTACATTGTTGGTGCATACTCCAATGTGGTCTCCTGTAGCAACACTGACAAACTTCCCTACATGATCTCTTAAAATTACCCCTATACCTGCATTACGTGAATTACCCTTAGGTGAGCCATCATTGTTTAAACATATAACTAGGAGTTATAAGGGTGGCTGAGTGGTAAGGGTGCTCGAGTAGCACAGGAGAGGTCGAAGGTTCGAATCCTGACGGAGACAAAGGTGGTATAGGCATAATTGGAGTTATAAGGTTGGTTTAGGTGTATTTGAAGTTCTAAGGTCGCACAAGAATAGTGTATGACTAGGAGTAGAGTTTATTTTCCGTTCCAAAAAAAATAAACATATAACACCTCTTGAAGGGGGCATCCATTTTAACATTCAGTGTAGAAACATCTTTCATTACTCTTATAAATGATGCAACATACCCTACCAATGAAACTCCAACTTCTCATTATAGCTCTATGAAGGATAAAAGGTCTCAGAAAGATGAGTATCCAACAACTTCCATGTGGGTCACTGAACAAGTGATGTTCACTGATGCTTTTTAGCCGTTTGTCTATCTGAAAAGAACATAGACAAGTCACCTAATAGTGTGATGCATTTATTGCATCTGAGCATTCAAACTTACTTTTTCAGAAGCAAATAAGAAAGGCTCAAGAAACTATTACAAGGTGAAAGTAACACGCCAAGAATTTTAACTCTTAGTCCAACAGTTTCAAAATTCAAACGGAAAAGTTTGTTACCATAAATATAAGGACTTAGAACCTGAAGAATACACAATCAACAACCATCTTGAAATGTTCAAGTTCAAGCTCTCAGAAAGCCTACAACAGTTGCGACCGAAACAACCCGCTGATAAGTTCTTGGAGTCAAACTTGACTAACACTTTGTGAAAGAGTTGAACAACTGACCAGAAGTTGCGACCACAATCAGTGTTCGTTCTCCAAAACAAGTAAAGTCTTGTTGCTAGGAAGATCATACTTAGTATGAACAAGAGTAGCAAAGTTGATCATTCCACCTTTCTACAAGATACTGCAAAGTCTCTAAGTGCAGAAAAGAACTGATAAGAATCGTATTACACTTGCAATAATTCGCGAACGAAGATGCATAATGGAGAAAACGAACCAAAATTGTCGTATTATTACTTATCATTATAGTATTTCAATTATGATTCTTTTATATTATAGATAGTAGTTTGTAATTACGAAGTATAAGTAGTTTAATTAGTTGATAATCCTTACTTTATTCTCCAGGTGTCACGTCTATAGCCTTATATATAAGGCCATTAATATTGTACATTAATCATTCAAGTATATTATCAATAAACAAATATATTAGGGTTTATACTCTTTTTATCGATTTTCAATACTTAACATATGCTTATGTTTTGATTATCAGCCCTTTACAAAGGGCCTGAGCCTGGAGTTAGATGCGAATTTACGAGTAGCGCCTCATCGAGCGAGTAAATTCGTCTATCCAAAATCGCGGAGTCTTTTAAGAACTGATAACACCTACCTTTAAATGACACTTGCGTGTAACAGAGGATAATGAAGATTCCTAATCTTGGTTTATCAAAGGAAAGATCCTTTAGCGTGAAACCACTTAATTTGGGTGGTTAAGGAAAATACCTAGTTTGTTACAAAGTTTGGGAAACTTTGTGGTTAGGAGATTCAGCTAGAGATACGACTTTGTAACGGAGACAAATTCTTGATAGTGAATTTCAATCCTAAAAAAGGACAAGTGGATTTAGTTGAGCGATTATGACAATCCTTAGATACCACTATAAACTGGTGTTATTTACTTACTGCACTTACTTTCATCAATCTAGTTGATTAGATCTCGAGCTTGCTCCGATCTCCAACAATTGGAGCAGCTCCAGTTGTCGTGGGAAGCTCCAGTCGCCGGAGCTTGCACAAGTCCAACACTGAAGCTTTAGAGAAGAAAAATAATTAAAAATAAAAAAAGAAAAAAGAAATTAAAAAAGAAAAGAAAAGAGAAAAAAAATAGTTAAGAGATAAGGCTTTGTTTGGTTTGCCGGGATAAGGCTTTGTTTGGTTTGCCATTTTAGAGACAACAACATTTTTATTGTAGCTCAGTGAACACAAAAACATTGATTTTTGGACCAAAATGTAATTGTTGCAATAGTGGGGTTGATAGTTGGCCTCATAGTGAGGTACTAAACTGCTAATATCTCTATTATATTAATATCCATTAATTCTAGATAAAACAACCACATAGGTTTTGTGCAAACACGAACAAATATTCAAATTAAACGATCACACAATCCTGACACATATCTAGCAATAACAATCAACAGTAAAAGAGACAGAACGATTTAAGTAGTTCGGTTTCAATGAGAAACCTACGTCCATCGGAACCAGAGAAAATATCTTCACTATATCAAACACCAATGATGCTACAGATTCCAAGTTTGTCAACAAGCTCTAGCTCTTGACTATCTCTCTGTACCTCACCAAACAACTCTCTTTATGTGGAAAAATTGAATGCAAAGATGATGAATCTCACAAGTTTTCTTTTCCCTCACAATCCTCACAACTCTCTGTTTTCTGATACTAAAAGAAAACCCTAGATGTCAGTATTATATACTAAAGAATCCGTAAGTATATTAACTCTATCCTGTCGTATAAAAGTTTCCGCAAGGCGTTCCATAAACCTGGCGTACGCGAGCCAGTTCTAGCATACGCCCAGGAAGTATATTAACCCTATTATGCCGTATAAAAGTTTCCGTAAGATGGGTACGTTCCATAAACCTGGCGTACACGGGCAAGTTCTGACGTATGCCCCAATACCTAGGCATACGCGGGAAACAATGCATAATGAGTGGACGCCGGAAACAACGCATAATACTCTTTGCTTCTTTTTTGGCGTAGGGTGAAAGTTATGGGCACTCAACTCTGGCAGAAACTTCTTCTCTAAAACTCATACTACTTCCACAATAGGAAACGCATAATGGAACGAAATGAGTTGTTTGTCATGAGTGATGTTATATTACACCTAAAGATAAATCCTACGTTGTGAATTGACATCAAAAGCTAAAGGGGAAACGTTATGTAGTGTTAATTCTATGACATTTTTTGAGAGAGGAGCCTTGAAAAAAATGACTTCAATTCCAAGACAAGGTACAATCTCAAAATAATTTTGAAAAAGTTTGTCCCAAACTCTCTTCCCAGAAAAATCTCTTAGAGCACTAGTGATAGAGACTTATTTGGGCTTAAGCCACAATAGGGGCTTATTTGAGGCTCCAATAATGAAGTCCATGCTTGGGCTACATATGCTTGGGCTACATATTTGTAGCCCTCAAATAATATTTTTTTAATTTCATTTTCTTTCTCTTTCGTCAATTGTGTGGTGCATGTGGAATGAAATGTATGTGTCATGTGGAACGCAAAAAACCCCATAATAACCCCAAATCATTGTAACAAAAAATGAAAAGGTAAGCCCCAAATTTGTAGACAACTATTGCTAGTGCTCTTATAAACCGATTGTGCTATGCTAACACCTTGGGCAAGCATGTTAATTCGTATTAGGTCGTACCCTCATATACCACCATCATGTCAGTGACAATCTATCTACAAATATAAGATGGATAGTGTAACTTGTAAGATAGGAAAAGCACATAAAGAAATCAAAGATTTACAACCACCAAAGACTATCGTATAATTTTGGCAATAGAACCAACAATATGAAACCATCCTCAGATTAAAACAAATTCAGACCAAGAAAAGAAAAGGTAAAACGGAGACAATTTGTTGTACCTATCAATCGCACAACGATAACAGCAAGAAGTACAAGTAGCTACGAGCTGTACATACAAAACCAGGGCAAAACCACCATATGGATAAAGATGTAGTATAAGAAAGCTTCCCCAGCAAACAGTTATATCCACAAGTTGAAAGAAAGCCCTTCGTTGTTCAGCACATTACTTGGGGGTAGAAGACAAATTGGAGGAACCAGAAGTTGAAGCTTGTGATGTCACATTCTTCAATGTTGGTGATGCTAACCCACTGGAAGGCCCAGATCCTGGCACATCACCAATGTCCAAAGTATCTGGCAGCTTATCAAATGAATCGTCGGGTTTAAGCTGTCAATGTTTGATTCATACCATCAGTACAAACCACAGAACTCAATTAAGAACAATTACGCACACGCCAATAACAACAGAAACAAATTATAGCTTTCAACTTAAACATCAGAACATCTATTAGATAAAACATATTGGCAAATAAATTGTTAACTGAATACTATATGCTATATGTCAGACTATTTCTCATGTAAGTGCAGAAAATAATGCTCAATTGAACTGACAAACCTTACAAACTAACATACACGAACTTGCATATCTAATTACTGCAATAGTTCATCACTTACTATTTAAAAATAAAAGTACAAACAAATCTCAGCACTTCAATTACAAGCAATGTAAAATTAACAGGATAAGTTTGAGGACAAGACATCCAACCACAAGGCAGTGAGGATAGGATCTCAAAACCATATGAGCATTGATGCAAGCGAGGCCGTATGATGGTTTCTATTAACTACAGAAATCCATGAAAAAATAAAAAAGAAAAATATTTTTTAACTACACTCGGATAAAATAAACAAACAAAGATTAACTATCAATAGCATTTAACATTACCAGAATTCATCTCTACGTGGGTGTCTTACAGCCAGATTTAAGAAATTTTTTATAACTAAACCAGAATTGGAAAAAAAAAAAAAAACCCATTAATTAATCATAAAATCATCTGGAAATTTGTACGGAGTTATACAGATAACAACGAATGTCAAGGAGAAACCTAGCCAACAGAGAGACATAGACTGGTGTGAGTACAATGAACTCAATTATATAAGAACAAAAATCATTCAGAAGTCAAAAATCAAAATTACAAGCTCATCAGTTGAAATGTAGCCAAATTTGAAAGTAAGAGCAACATGATAGTTAGAGGAAGAACCACAGCAAGAATCAAAACAATAATTATCTTCTATCATGTAGTGGATGCAGATCATTTGGATCAAGGAGCATGCCCAATTTAATAAAGAAAATTTTCAACAAAGAGACATACAACTGTTTAAACAGCCATCGCTGGGAAACAGATCGGTCATAAGCACTCATCTCTACATTTAACTCTAAAAAATAGAATTAAAAAACTAAGATGTAGACTCACCGTGTTATCTTCAAGCTACAAATACAAAACAGAGGTAAACTAATATTTTAATACATTTACCAATTGAACAATACATTATGAAATATAACACAAACAAGAACACAACCAGTTTCTTGAATGAAAACGGTGCAACTTTGTGACATCTAGAAGAAAATAATATCATAAAACATCACCGCGTCACAAGATGAAAGACGTTGAGATGAAGCAGATGCTGACTTTTTGCAGAGTTGTTCAGCAATGGACAGACAAACCAGCATAATGAATGCGAAAGTCAAATTACAAAGAACTCTATGACAATTGTAAGTAAAACATAGTTAACAGGTCATACTGTATAGCACGTTGTGTAACTGGTTAAAAGAAATAACATGATCATAAGAAAAATGACGAGAACTAGGACGAACCCCCAACCCTCACTTGCTAATCCCTATCACACTCACTGGTAGCTGCCACCATCTTTGAGACAGCTCCAAAAAATAAAAAAAAATAAAAAAAAAAATCTATTGGCAATCTGGTTTAGTATGAAGTGAGCAGAGGATCTCGGCCCAAGTAAGCGTCATGGCTGCTCACAAGACAGGATATAGCTGTTCCACCCCCAATCATAAGAGGCGTATCTAGCAGAAGTACTAGGCCTGCTGGTACAGCAGCACTCATCAAGGTTGCCAGGTCAAGGTGGGTACCTGGTACCTTTATATTCTAGATATGATTTATGAAATGCTACAATAAATTTTAATTTTGATTATGATTTTTTTTCTTTGCCTAATTTGTGTAAACATACTTAACCAGAATTAGACTTCTCTTTTGTTTTCCTTAAAAAACTATTCAGATAAGAAACACAAGATACATCACTCATAATTCAAAAACAGACAATTTATATCAAATCGAATGTAATTTTGTAACATATAAAATTAGACTAGCCTACAAGCTACAAGAAGAATGGTGTTTTGTACAAGCACATTCCATTAATAACTTCAAATGAAGTACTAGTATGATAATGACGAAACAGAAAAATTGAAAACAAAAGGCAGATAAGGAGATGTGAACTTCTCATTGTTACCATTTATATAAGTTCTACCAACCATGTGATATAGAATTAGCTACATTTTCTGAAGTTTTATTTGAAAGAATGGAAATAAAATAAAGACACCAATCTCCGAAGAGACGAACCACCGTAAGGGAGAAACCAACTCTAACGAGCGAACAACTATAACTTGACTTCTCAATGAAAGAAAACAACCCTACTGCTGACTCTCTTATATATAAATAACTTCCTAGCTTGACTATAACTCTATTAGGCAACTTCCTAGTTCTAATTGAACTCTATTAGCTAACTTACCTATCATAACGGAAGCTCTAATAATAATAAATAATCCTAATAATTATTTAGGACTCTAGATCCATGACCACCCCAATCTATCATATTTGAGAGTATAAACAAGATAAAAGGAGAAACAAAATGAACCCTCTGAAGCATAAAGGGGAAGGAAAGCATGGCTGTTTGAATTTTTCAGAATATTACCTCAAGTTGATTTAGCATGTCAACAGCAGCATCCAGATCATAGTTGTTGGCTAAATAGACATCAGAAAGAGACTCCTCAGATATGCCAGGAAATGTCATCTGAAGATATGCCATGTCCATGTCAATGTCATCACTAAGGTTTGACCTTCCAGTCTCAGGCACATACTGTGATGACGAAGCATCAAATTGGCTAGCATAATTGTCCTTCCATTTAGAAGTCCCAGTAACTTGAAAAGCACCAGGATGAACATTGCTTTGGTAGACATTTTGTTGCTGACCTTGGGTCCATGTATTGGCAGGTTGATTTCCATGCCATACATTCTCATTTCCAGTCTGTAACGCCGGTGCTGCATTAAGCTCTTTGTTTTGATCAGCAACCCCCTGTTTATATAGTGGTACATAGGCGGCTGCATAAGGATTTAAAGATGATCCTCCTGACTTCATTTCCACAAGACGAGAAAGCCTAAATATGATAAAATGACATTAGAAATAGTGCACGAAACATAACTGTTTACTGGTGGTACTTTGTGAACTCATGCAATCAAACTTGAAGTATTTGACAAGGGGTGATAACTAAATGAGAACAAAACGTTATCATGAATGAACCAATAAAATCAATTAAAAAATTAAGAAAAGGATGCTAAGCATTTTTCCTCAAATACTTTCCTTCTGCCCAAGAGCATGTCCCTTACCTATAGCCTTCAAGAACGATATCTATCACTGTCCCGAAGAGAATCGCAAAGTATTGCACAACATCTTCCAGAACTGTTTACTTCATTCGATTTCGTGATTGTATACAGCTAGTATTCCCTTAATAATTTTGTACATTGTATTATTTATCCATTCACTAATAGGAAGAAATGTCAAACGAGGCTAAACCTTTTAGGCTTTCATGTCCCCTAAAATTCAAATTTCATCTGTTTAACAGTCATGAAAAAGGAAACCACTGACAACCGCAGACGATCACTATGCATGTCAATAAACAGGGAAAACTACACAAACTATCTTCTAGTAACAATTATATTTGTGTGGATCAGAACTAAAGCATGAACGTAGCATCCTAAACTGGAAACAAGGTACATAACACATATTACACGTGATTGACCGCATTAAATCACAAGATTGCACCGTACATAGTAAATGACCGTAACGATTACATACACAATGCCAAATCACTCACCAAAAAAGCAACTCAAGCAGATTCAGCTCAAGTACTCTCAAGTCAAGCAACCAATCTGACAAGCATTGGATCTTAAACCATCGAAACAGACACCCCTAATAATTTGCCAGTATGCTTTAAATAAAATACATAAATCTTATCATCATCAATGCCATATTTTCGTCCATTTCAATACGAATCGAAACTCTATCTCAAATCAAACCTAGAGAATCTAAGAAACTTCAATTCCACAAATACGAATTGATCCTATCATCTCTACGCATATAGCAACGATATAAATCAACAGCACTGATCATGTTCTCAACTAAAATACGCCTAAATTACGATGCGAAAACAAACATTCATGTATTGTAACCGAAGATAACAGGGAAAATCATTCGAGCGTGAAAAAAAATTAATAGCGTAAAGATTCTAGAACAAAAATCGACATCAAAATACGAGAAAACGTACTGATCACAGGCGGTATAAGGGCAGAGACTGGCGAGTTTGAAGCAAGATTGATTCCGATTGAGCAAACCCTAGAATTGAGAGATCGTGAGGAGAAGATGAAAATGGAAAGAACAAAATTATGTTGAGGAGAATTTTGCTTTCATGGATCAGAGCTAAAACGGAATGAATAAAAATAGTGATGCTTAATTAATTATTCTTAGTTATAAAAGTTCAAATAAAAAATATTTTCAAAATGCGAAAAGAAAATAGAGTTATTATTATTATTATTACTAGTACATACCCGTGGCGATGACACGGTATGATATAATGCTCAACTTATATAAATTAATAAAAAAGAATTATTCAATATAAGAGGATAAATAAGTTATCAAATGAATTATATTTTTAAATCGCACATAGATGTATCAATGCCACGGTACAATATACTTCTAACTTATAAGATTTCAATAAATAGAAAGGTGATTCGATTGTAAGAGTATAACAAAAATTAATAAATCAATAATATTATAAAATATAAAATAAAAGTCAACTACCAAAAACATAGATGTTACAAATGTTAAAACACGCGATTAGCAAGTTCACCCGACAGACCATTATTCGGTGACAGTATTACAGACGATCCAGGTTTCGTTACCGGTCGATCTTCTGCATGCCCGGTCAATCTTCTGCATGACGTAATAACATTACAAAATATATCGAGTAATTCCAATTTTATAGCAATTATAATAACCTATAGATATCCAAGTAAAACATACAATACATTATAGCTAGTAAATGAATAAATTACACACAAAAAGCCATTTTTTGACCTGTCGCGAATTAAGGAGAATTGACACTCGCGAACTAAGTGCAACCCTCGAATTACCTTATCTATAAAACGGCTGGAACCCTAGGACCTTTCCTCATTTGAGCCGACACACACATTCTGCCTCCTTCTCCGTTTTCTCCTTTCGGAAATCTTACCCGATTTGAGCCGACATAATCTGCTCGTCTTCTTCCGATCTCCTCCGACATTTCCAAATCTCCGTTTTTCATCTTTCTCATCCGAATCGTTCTTCTCATCCAAATCGGCGTCGGCTTCTCCATTCCAATCTCTCCGATCAATTTATCATCTTGCATTCATTCCAATATAGATTAATATATCTCTTTCCATCAGCCATGGGTAACAAAATCAAGTCGACTATTTTGCGAAGAATCGACGATGACAATGCGAATCGATCTACTCTCGAATCTATGTTGGTAAGTATATCACTACACTTCTATTTATTTTTTTCATATATCTCCCATATTTATTAACTAAATCTCAACTTTTATTTGTGAATTTCACGCCTCCGTTTTTGCCATCCATTCATCTCAAGTCTCGTCGGAAATCTCTAACGGTGAGTTAAGCAATCTGATAATTTATTCGTTTATGAATCCATATATAAGTTCTCAAATTTGATTAATCCCTCTACGTTTATTGTAATGAGGTATTTCGTGGCTTAATATTGAAGCGGGATTTCATTTTTTTCACGAGCTTACAACAGCTTCAAACACTGATCTGGTGAGTACTACACCCTACTATAATCTTTAAAGTTGTTGACCAATTTATTTTGTTGATATGCATAGTTAGAAGACTTATGAAGAGGCGTAGTATAGAGTACCATAAAATAAATTGTGTCCGACTACAATGACATAAATTTCATTAGTAAATTTCATTATAAATGTATTCTTAGTCTCGGTTAATAAAATTATAGTAAAATGAGAATGAAATATTGAGCATACATAAACTGTTTTGTCTATATGTAATTTGGTTAGTGTTCGTCAACTTGTATTTTTCGATTATCATTTTTCTAATATCTGTAAATTATTTTCTTGCATTTTCAATTATCATTCTGATTTATGATTTGTATTTTTTATTGCGAGGTGTTTGGAAATGAAAAGTTAAAGCTATGGGAGTCATAGAAGAAAATAAAAGTGATGATGATTATGCCGTGGCAAATCAGGTTCGTATTGAATTTGACTCTCGATCTTTCATGTTTTTATTAAAATCCATAGCTTTATGCTTAAATATATACTTAATCTCGGTCTAAATTGTGTTTGACTGGACACAAACCACTAAGTATAAAATATTTTAAAATAATTATATTTTATAAACTAATGATTTGGCACTACTAATGTGTTATGACTGTCTAAGTTAAAAAATGTTATATTTGGTTGAACAAAAACAGTAGATATAAAATATAACATCATATTTAACCATATCATATTACTTCAAATTTTATATAACGCAGGACGGTGCAAAATTAATTAATGATTTTGGTGTTTTCTGCTTCACAAGTCTAAAATCAATTTTAGACTTGTGAAGCCAGAAAACACAAAATTCATTAATTACATTTCACAGTTCTAGCTGTATACTCATAGCAAATATTGTAGCATAAAACATAGTTAATAAGGTTTCAATCTACTGAACACAACTACATCCTTAAATACTTTCCCTCATTTTTTGTGGTTCTGCGTTTCGACTCACTATCCGTGAAGGTACCATTACATTCCAGTAGAGGTCCCTGTCATGTATAGTGATTCGGATCGCCGGGCCACAAATTATGACGGAATGGAAACAATATCACTTGCAATTTAATAAGGTTTGCACGTAATAGAAGTACAAACACACCCCCCCAACCAGCACCGTCTGCACTTACATCAAGAGCAGGCGGTGTCGCTTGGGGGGGTGTGCTTGTACTTTTATTATCATGTAAACAATAATTGTAAGTGTAATGATATACATCAAACATAGTTAATAAGGTTTGAATTTACGGATCACAACTATATCCTTAAACACTTTCCATCATTTTGCAGAACACACCTCCAATATATAATTTCTCTCATAATGTTGTTTATCTCATATTGTATAAATTTCCATTATCTTTGGTGGTCCTGCGTTCCGACTCATTATCATCGACAGGTACCATTACATCTACGTAACGGACCCTGTCAATTATAATGAGTCGGATCGCCTGGCCAACAAATATAATGGAATAGATTTTTAATTTAAAGTCTAATATGATTTGCATACAATAAAATTTATAAACACACTTTCCCATAAATTGTGTGATGATGACAGCTTCAAAATCCTTCAACTGAGACAATGCCGCCTGTTGGCCTCAGAGTTATTATTATAGTCTGACTAAGACAAAGTCACAACAATATTACCTCTGGGGCCAACTGTCGGGATTTCTCAAACAGATTGAATTGTCTGAACACCACTACTTCATCAATTTCGTATAAAATTCATGTTATGGTTAACCAAAGTGTGTCATGTTATAAATTGTGTGATGATGAACAATTTTCAATCTTTCTATTAAGATAATGCTGTCCGCTGACCTCATAGTCATTATTATAGTGTGACTAAGAAATAACAGGTTAATATTACCTGTGGGGACAGCTGGCAGGATTATCTAAAACGATTGAATTGTCTGAACACTACTATTTCTCTATACATTCTTTGTCTATATATTTCTCACATTATTACTTTCACCGATTCTTTTCTGCTGTTTCTCCATCTATACACTTCACTATTTATAATATTTCTGTATTCACTATTTCTCATTAAGTATTCATTACTGAAAGTATATGTGATGATGAAAATAGTAATGTCCAATGTCATTTTTATACCACTCCTTCGACGATGAATTAAATTGTGTGATAATGCATAAATTGTGTGATGATGACAGCTTCAAAATCCAACTGAGACAATGCCACCAGCTGCCCTCAGAGTTATTATTATAGTCTGACTAAGACAAAGTCACAACAATATTACCTCTGGGGCCAGCTGTTGGGATTTCTCAAACAGATTGAATTGTCTGAACACCACTACTTCATCAATTTTGTATAAAATTCATGTTATGGTTAACCAAAGTGTGTCATGTTATAAATTGTGTGATGATGAACAATTTTCAATCTTTGCATTCAGATAATGCTGCATGTTGACCTCAGAGTCATTATTATAGGGTGACTAAGAAATAACACGTTAATATTGCCTCTGGGGACAGCTGGCAGGGATTATCTAATGCGGTGAGATTGAATTGTCTGAACACTACTATTTCTCTATACATTCTTTAATGTTATAGATACATGCTCTTTAAAAGGGCGTAATGATGAAAATGATTGATCTCGAATGTTTATTTCACACCGCTCCTTCGGCTATGCTATTATTATGATACGAAAATAATTTTGATATTATAACAATAGCAGAGTGCGAAGGAGCGGTATTAAATCGACAATGAGATTATTCATATCTGAACACACCTCCGATTTAAATTGAGTTTTTGAAGCTGTCACATTCTACCTTTTCGTATTTTACAATTTCATATTATTTTATATTGATATTATTTTACTTTACTTTAAACCATAGTTTTGATGTACCTTGTCATGCTGATATGTATGCTTTTCAAAATAGTGTTATGATGACTTGAATAATTTATATGAAAATGTGACAATGGCGCATGTATCTCCTTGAAGTCCTTATTACACATTTTGAATGATTCGATTCAAAGTAATAATTACTCAAGCAGATACGTGCGGCATTGTCCTAAAACATTGAAATGTCTGAACACTATTCAATAAAATGTATAACTGTGACAGGAATTGTAATTTCATTTGTTACGACTTATTTGTGTGAACACGATTTACTGGAATGTAACAACTATATTTTTTGTACTTGATGATGAGATAATAATCCTTGTACTAAGATAATGCAAGTAGCCTCCGGTGAAGTCATTATTATACGTTGATTAGCTGGAAATAATAATAATATTGCCTTTGCCGGAGGCTTCTTGGACTATCTAAGTTTCAATAAAGGGTTATTTGTATCTGATTAACTCATACCACTCCTTCGGTGAATGTTCATCTCCGGAGAATGTTTTTATTACACACTAAAGGAAAACAAAACAAACTTTCAAATGAAAAAGACAGAGTGTTGTTGTTATAATAACAACTTCACTTATTGAAATTAAAAAACATAGATGTTCACCGTGATTTTTGAACTTGATACTTCATAATCGACTCAATTCCAATCGTATCGGCAGAATCGAGCCAACATTTCAGTCAATTGACCGCAACACTCAATTTTATAGCTGTACTTGAAAGCTTCGGCACACCCCCTTTCAATGTTTCGTTTTTCCATATTTAATATTTTTTGCTTAAGATCTTTGACGGTTTGCTCAATCACAGGATGTTCGAGATAGATGAGATGAAGCTGTGCAACAACTTGAGCAGCTTGAAAGATGGGACCGTAGTGGTGCTCATAGACTTCAGCCTTCTCCTTGACATCCAAAAGCTTGATAAGCAGAGTAGGGTCAGAATCCTCTCTTCCATTTGCTTCGTAATACCTGTTTTCAAACTAAATTTAGTGGATAAAAGACAGGATTCATATATTCAACAAAAAGGTTCATTTATCAATAAGTAAAATACCTGACTCCGTTTGTTAGCATAAATTTGAGATTTCTATCAAACCTCGCCTCAAACTGAGGGTACTGATTCATAGTGAATAAACTTTGAGTGAAGAAGCAAGTAAATGAATAAGAATGTGAATGAAGTAGGAAAAACGTGGAAGACTATATTTATAGAACCATTGCATGAATTGTGACAAACACTTGTCAATGCATGTATTAGAATTTTTGTAACACCATCCACACTTGTCAATTTCAGCCTCTACACAAACACTTGTATTTTTTTCAATTCAACATTGAAAAATAATGTTTTATTATTAATGTAGCATGGATTACAATTGTCATCTCAAAACAAATTAACTTGGTTCGCAATAACGGAATTAGTAGCAGATGCAGAAATTACGACAAACATAAATGCACAACACATAAGTGTAAAAATGCTACACCATACACTCGAGTCATCATAGACATCGTATCAGACATTTCTTGTAGTTCGAAACCCACCGTGATTCTTGACTGTGTGAAACATTGTAAACCTACACTGCAAAACATAGTTGTGCATGCTCTTCTCACCTAGGCCGAATGTAATATAATCCTTTTCCAAGTCCAGAATCGTTTCTTTCAAACATCTAGCCGACTCCTCAACAGAAGGGTTCTGGCACGATATAACATGAAGTTGTGCAACAACATCTGCAGCTTGATAGATCGGTCCTCTTTGATGTTCACGTAGTTCTGCCTTTGCTCTAACAGCTTTAAGTTGCTCAAGTAGAGAAGGATTTTCAATCCTATTACCATGAACATCATGATACCTACACGTTAATTAAAATATGTGAGAACAAAGTATGAAAAATAGTTAAATAATAAACAACTACAAAATGTTACCTTACGCCCCATTTGAGCATGTGCTGAAGTTGTTCATCAAAAATAGCTTCAAACTGAGGTTGATTATACATAGCAGCTCTCAAAAACGTTAGTGAATAAGTGTATGTAGTTAAAATCGAACAGATGAGTAGTATAATTCTTGGTGAATTGGCTCACAATTTATAGAAGTTGTGCATGCACATGCATTATAATGCATGCAACTTCACCACACTTGTCAATGCATGCAATTTCAACCACACTTGTCAATGCATGCAATTTCAAGTCTATAATGCATATATACCGTTTGATTGTCGTGTATGCGTAAATCAGGATTTTAATTTACTCTGTGTGTTGCAGGAAACCGGATGTTATTCCCTATCGACTATGGAGTGAATCCAACTCATTGTCAATCTATTGTAACACAACATCAATGCACCTATTATTTTTTAAATGTTATCTTGAAGTTTAAATACATTATGGAAGACTATCGTAGTATTGTACATCAAACATGTTACTAAATAATATGGACGCCTAATAGAAACAATAAAAATCAATATTGATGTTGCATGTTAAGATATTATATCAACTTATTAGCCACAGTTACAGTAACGGGGCCAATTGGTGGTGTCGAATAGGATCATCAATTCTCTGTTTGCTAGGCAATAGTGACACCCACTGCTGGATCCACTTCCACTCGGTGTATGGATACGACACATTGAAACACGTATGAACCACAATATTCTAACCTCCATGGCCCCTAGAATTTCATTCAGTTTTTTGCGACATTCAGTTATATATTTCCGTCCACTACATGTGCCTTCATATGCACGCATTATCGATATACCGTCTTCCCTAACTCGTGGATCATGCATGTGCCACATCTTGAACACACAACTCAAATACGGTGCTTCCACATGACCAGCTAACATTGCCCGTTGAAGGAACTGTTGGGCCGTTTCATATTGTTTATAGAAGAAGTAATCTATCTGCATCAATACTTATTGAAATTTGTGTTAGTGATGATGTAAGAAAAAAATGTTTATGCTGAAGAATTAGTAAGTTCGACTTACCAAGGCGTATCTGTATAGTAAGTCTGGGTTACCATGTTGAAGACACTTGGCATGGAGAAGTAATTCGGATGATGAAACACTCTTTGAATGAAACAACTCGAACTTCATATAGCGGTAAACGAAGGGCTCTGTTGATAGTTTATTCAGACGTTTGCAACTGTAGATAAATCAATGCGATAAAACAGAAATTATATGAGGATCAAACAATTCGAAATAGCTTGTTGAATGTAATAAATTCTCACGTTAACTGAAGTACAGCAATCGATTCTGATGAGTCCACAGCAACACGTTGAATGATTTTTCTGACCAAATCCGTTGGAATAGATAATAGCCGACTATGATGTTTAAGGGTGATTTGTTTGCGCTTACGAACATGAAGGATGGCCCTGCAGATCCTGTTCTTGAACTTTAAGACGTCAACATCCATATGGACGTCGGTTTCAATATATATTGCTCCTAAATTCGGTTTCAATATATATTGCTCGTAAACTATGATAGTAGCAAAGACTATTTATAATGTAATGTATAGAGTATATTAGGTAATGATCATGCAATACAATATTAGGTATGTATCTAACTCCTAATTTAAAAAATTAATGTGTTGACTTCACGATTTGGTGAATTACCAAAACTTAGGTATTATTAAATACATACCAAAGATATACCACTATGAGATCAAGTGGAAATAATAAATATTATGGAAAAATTATATCATAGAATCTGTTTTATAAAGGTAAAAAAATAAAAACACAAAACACGAAAGAAAAAAGAAAAAAGAAAAAGAAACTGTAATAATCGTAGATAATCGATACCAGAAAAAATGAGTTATACATCGATACGATGAACTAAATCTCATCTATAGCCGTATGAAATTCATATGCACGACTATAGCATAATACTTCCTGGTCTGCCAAACAACTAAAACACAAGCCGTCATCTATATCATCCATCCCCACGATATGATCATCGTTACAAAATTTCGGAATATTGAAATCCAAAGCAAACATACCACGATTTAAATCGCGAAGCTGGCCTAATAAATATTTTCTACGCATCTTCAAACGGAACAACCCTCTTGGCATTGTTGCAATCTCTTTGAAGAGACGTAAACCATGTTGTCGAATTTGTTCATCACCGTTCAACATTTTAACTATGCAAGACAAATATTTGGCCATTGGATGTGATGCTTCGGTTAGTATTCGCAACAACTCTTCGACCCTATGGAAGATCTCATACTGGAAAAAATCAATCTACAATATAAAATCAAATAATATTAGCAAACAGGTTTAGAAAATAAATATTTAAAACAGTGGTATGAAAGAAAACATGGCACTTACGATTAACATCATGTAGTAGAAATCTGGAGTTGCTAGTTCTTCATTACGGACGGATGCAAGATCAAACCTCACATAGTAGAAACCCTTATTGAACATACGCCCAAAACAACACATGCTACGTAAAATAAGAAATGATTAATTAGTATTACCACATACCGTTAAAATCAGAAGTAACGAATAAAACAATTCATTATACTATGAATCTCACCACATCTTGATTGAAATACTGTCGATCCAGCCACCCAACACAATTAACAACAAATACTTCAAATGAATCTTCCTCTCTTCTTCAACAGATTTCATCGCCACGAAACCAACCGGACCCTCCATAATTCTTGAACGAATAAAAATAAATATAGGGTCAGTTGTAAAATGTCGAATTAAATATAGCACTGATTTTAAAACGAAGGAGAGCACCCCGATTGCTAGCTATATATAAGATTTTTTAGGGCTTAAAAAAGGCTTAAAAATCATGGAATGATTTTTGTTCCGTTTGAATTTTAAAATTACTTACCACATTATTTAAGCAAAAAATCTAAACACTCCATATATGTTGATTTTCAGCATTGATGAGGCGTGCATGGACAGAAAGATTTTGTTACGAAAAAAAATATTAAATCGAACACCAATACTTGATGTTGTCAACAATGAACGATTGAAAAGCTGTGGCCGAGCGAAATGTGGTGATGTTCATGGTATATGCCACCCGGGTTCAAATTCCTCTGGCCACAGCTTTTTTTTTTTTTTTCCAGTTAAATAATTTATTCGTGTAATCACTGATTAATAATTAATAATCTAGAGTAATGATTACGGAAAAAAACTTAATCGTTAATAAATAAAATTAAAAGCCTAAAATATTAAATCAGAAACCAATACTTGATGTTGTCAACAATGAACGATTGAAAAGCTGTGGCCGAGTGGAATGTGTTGATGTTTATGGTATATGCCACCCGGGTTTAATTCTCTCTGGCCACAGCTTTTTGCTATACTATTTTTAAATTCTTTTCTTACTTCAATTAAAAACAAATATTAGTCTCACATAAAACACAAATAAATTAATCATCAAGTACTTGCATTCTGGATATAAGTTTTTGTATAACCGAGAAGATCAAATACTTGAAACAACTTTATTAATACTGTTATTACATCATCTATATAACCATACAAATCAAAGAAAAACATTGAGAATCATTGGGGTCGAGGCTTATGATCATGATTCAGTATGTATGATCATAAGTGAATCGAAAGCCAGACACCTGAACAGATTTCCCTTTGCCATTTAGTGCACCACGTGATGTAGCGACGCAAAAGCCACCAGGTTCATTCCCAATGTTGTTATGAAAATGGACTGTACCACCAATTGCCTCAATGTGTTTTTTCATCAATCCAGGATCATATCCAGAACCAGTTGAGGATAGGATGAACACGTTGGGATTATTCTCCATGATCTTCTCTTTCATGTAGGATTTGAAATCAATGGATGGCTCATCAATTGGTTGTGCAGCATTTATCCACAACATTTTTGTCTCTTCCTCTTGATCGAGATGGATGTTCTTCTGTTTCATCGTACATGTTATTGTACCGTCTTCCTTGCACACAAACTTGATCTTCATCTTCATTTGACTCTTGATGTTTATAGTTTTGCAGCACGCCAGACCTCTGTGGTGACTAATTTCATTGTTTTCAAGGATGACAATGGTTTCTGCCTGAACTTGCGACATCTTTCGATTCTTTTGGTTAGTAGTTCGTACACCTCTGATTTTACTTTCGAATTTAGTGTTCTCCTATGATGAAAAACGTCTTTGTGAAGCACCATATTTATAGATGGAGTTCAAGATACCAAATTTGAAGAGGCACCTTCTTCAATAGTTGTGACTTTTTATTTGCAAACATTAACTTAAAGAGATGCACTCATTCACAGATTTAATCCAAGTGTTGTGTCTCTTGAGAATCAAAAGACCTGACTTTTCATCTTTAATCAAACAGTTCTAAATAATAATATTTCGATTCATTATATAATTTCTAATAATTAGATTATTACAAAACTCAAAGCAAAATAATAATAATAATAATAATAATAATAATAATAATAATAATAATAATAATTCTAATAATAATAATAATAATAATAATAATAATAATAATTCTAATAATAATAATAATAATAATAATAATAATAATAATAATAATAAAAGATTCAGGTTACATAGATCATTACTTCATAACTAAAGGCCTTCAATAGAAGACTGAAAATAGAAATAACGATTGAATGTTCGAATCTCAATGTCAGCAAGGCATTCGTAGCATGTAGTATCGTTATAGTGACCACACTTTGTCCACTCTTTACTACAAAACGAAGGAATATCAAAATTGTTCTCGAAAACTCCATCATGTATCTTGTAAATTTGAGTGCATAGCGACTGTCGCCACATCTTGATACTCGTCATTCCTCCACTGCTCGCTAATTCTTTGAAGGCAGTGAAGCCTTGTTGCCTCACTGCACTATTCGGATCGACCATTCTACAAATACACGAAGCATAGGCAGCCATCTTGTGAGAGTGCTTCTCCAGCATCTCAAGCAAATAAGGCACCCTACGAAAAATCTTGTACTCGAACACATCAACCTGTAGAATATAGTTAAGAAGTTGAATATACAATTTGTTCAAATATTTCCGTAGAAATAAATAATCAACCAAATACATACTATGAGCATGCTATAGCAAGTGTCCAACGATGCCATTGGATGAATTGGGATTGAAGAGACGTCAAGGTCCTCATAAAATCGATCAATACCAAACATGATCTTGAACGCTTTCATGCTGCAGTAACATAAATACAAATATCCATCAAGATCCAATAATAAGAAATTAGTATAATTTAAAAATAAAAAATCAAAGAAATCAAAATATTATTCATACCAAATGAGCACTTCACCACCATAAACGTAACTGTTGAGGGTGACTACCAACATCAAAATGATGTGATCAAACGTTCCCTCGTCAATTATTTTTCGGAACATTCGAACTCGATTCTCAATCTTCGACTGAGCCGCCTCCAAACCAAATGGAGTCCTCATTTTCGCAATATGTAGTGATGATTTCAATTAAAACAGACTTCGATTTTATAGTACATTGTTAGTAGTCTAAATATGGTACTCTCATTAGAATTTATACGAAATGTTTATATATAATGTCTGGCTAAATCATATTTTGTAATCTAAATATGGTTAAGATTGTAAAAGTATTAGACGATATGAAATGTAATAAATCACAGATCCCGTATAAAAATATGGTGCTCGAGAGTTTTGGCAAGCACAAAATATGGTGCTTGAGATTTTCATATCGCTTCCGTATATAAGTTGGCACGTTAATTGAATTGATTATGCAAAATCTCAAGAAATCCAACGTATTTCTACAAAGATACTGACCTCTCATTCAGTCAAACTAAATCCTTTAAATTTAGAGAGTTTCAAAATTAGAAAGAATCGAGAATCAATACCATAATCATGATAAATCGTGTAGTGAAATAAACACAGAGGCATAGTAAATCAATTATCAGTATCAAATGTTATCAGCAATAAACGATTACAAAGCTGTGGCCGAATGGAATGTAGGATCTTCATCATCCTCACCACCCGGTTTCAATTCCCACCGGCCACAGCTTTTACTTATGTATTTTTTTTTTATCGCAAGTCGGATTCTAAAAAGAGATTATTGTTAAATACAAAACATAAACAAAATAACCACTGATTTAAACATATAGCAACGTGACAACGAATATGCTTCCAAATCCAACTTTTCTTAATGCTCAAATGTATAGCAATGTATTTAAACGGCACAGATTGTAGATTTTGGTATTCTTTCTCTTAACTCATACAATTAAAGTATGACGAAATCGTAGCCAATTTCAATTGTCAATTTTCAGAATATGTAAACTTCATGAACATCCGACTGTAAATTGTAAAAGATATGTAAAACTCAAGAGATCCCACAAACAAAGAAGAATATGTATATGGAATAAAATAAAAAACGACACTAATCGAAATAATAATCAATTGTTCATGAGGCGAAAATAAGTCATGATCATAGAACTCATCATGTTTATAACAACACATTACATGATGAAATAAACAGTTACGGTTCAAAGCATGAATTCAAAACACGAATGAAGCAAAATTCAAAACACGAATGAAAGCTTATGGAAAAATTCCACCATAACAATATTCAATATATTAAATTTCAGATATAGCTATGTAATATTCATGAGCTCGAACACTCATTCGCTAATATGTATATGGAATAAACCCAAAAAACGACATTCAAACGAAATAATAATCAATTGATCATGAGGTGAAAATAAATCATGTCCATAAAACGAATCAATTGTATCTGGAAATGGGAAAATTACATGAATCTCAAGATTAGATTTCATCTATAGCCGCGTGAAACTCATTAGAACGACTATAGAATAGAACTTCACGATCTGCCAAACAATCAAGGCACAAACCGTCATCTAATTCCCCCCCAACAATATGATCCTTACGATAAAATTTCGGAATGTTAAAATTCAAAGCAAACACACCATGATTTAATTGACAAAGCTGCTTTAAGAGATGTTGTCTAAATTTCTTCAAACAAAACAGTCCTCCAGGCACCGTTGCAATGTCTTTAAAGAGACATAATCCTCGTTGTCGCACTTCATCTTCATCACTCAACATTCTAACTATGCATGATGCATATCTGTTCATTCGATGTCTAGCAGCGGTTAAATGTCCTAGAAGGCGTTCGACCCTACGAAAGTTACGGTACGCAAACACATCGATCTACGAAAAAAATGAAGAAAACATTAGACAACAGGTTTAAACAATTATTGTACAAAATTAAAAATCAAAACAAAAGATGAAACTTACAATTAGCATCATGTAGTAGAAATTAGGAGTTGCTAATGGCTCGTTAGAGATAGATGAAAGATCAAAGCTCTCATAAAACCCTTCGTAATCAAACACGGTCCTGAATGAATCCATACTTAAATCGAAACAAAAAGTGTTATTAGCGAATGAAATAATAAAATCGACAAAGAACTTCAGGATTGAGAACTTACCACACAATGATCGAAAATGAGTCGATCCAGCCACTGAATGCAAGAAGCAACAAACATTTCAAATGACTTTTCTTATTGTGTTCATACGACGTTGTTGAACCTACGGAACCCTGCGGACCACTCATTGCCTCTTAGTTCGAATTCGACAGATTTAAAAAGACAACAACCGAAATTGATAGAGAGGATACAGAATGAGGTTAGCTATATATAATAGTTTTTTAGGGTTTAGAAGATCCTTAATTCATGCAATCAAAATTTGAATTTTAAAATTACTTACCCCATTATGTAAGCACAAAATCTGAACATTCCATATATTTTTATTTTCAGCATTGATGAGGCGTGCATGGGAAGAAAGGAAAGACAATAAAAATTAATACTTACCAAAATAACTTAAAGATATTGTTACGAAAAAAATATGAGATCGAACACCAATACTTGATGTTGTCAATAATGAACGATTGAAAAGCTGTGGCCGAGTGGAATGTGGTGATGTTCATGGTATATGCCACCCGGGTTTGAATCCCTTTGGCCACAACTTTTGTTTTTTTTTTTTTTTTTTCAATTAAATGATTTATTAGATTATATGTCACATTTAATAACTCATAATCTAGAGTAATTATTACGGAAAAAAAACTTAATTGTTACTAAATAAAATTAAAAGCATAAAACATTAAACCGAACACCAATACTTGATGTTGTCAATATTGAACGATTGAAAAGCTGTGGCCGAGTGGAACGTGGTGATGTTCATGGTATATGACACCCGGGTTCGAATCCCTCTGGCCACAGCTTTTGTTTTTTTTTTTTTTTTCAATTAAATGATTTATTCGATTATATGTCACATTTAATAACTCATAATCTAGAGTAATTATTACGGAAAAAAAACTTAATTGTTACTAAATAAAATTAAAAGCATAAAATATTAAACCGAACACCAATACTTGATGTTGTCAATAATGAACGATTGAAAAGCTGTGGCTGAGTGGAATGTGGGGATGTTCATGGTATATGCAACCCGGGTTCGAATCCCTCTGGCCACAGCTTTTGCGATTTTTTTTTAATTTATTATTTCCATGAATTTGCAAAAAAGATTATTCTTAAAATACAAAACACAAATAATTAAATCATTGATTTATTAAATATCATTTTTTAATAATTAAAATGAATTGTGAATGAATAAACTAAAAACAATTAAATTGATTTTCGTAAAATAGTGTCTACGAATTTAATTTTAATTCCAGAATATATTTTACCTAGATTTTAATTAACATTTTAATTCACGTTTAAATTAAAAAATATTTATTATTAATTTTAAAATTCATTTTGCCAAGAATTTAATTTACACCATAATTCAGCATTTAATTAATAAACGATATATTTTTAAAATCCGAAATCTGTTTTGTTGTATAATAATTCAATTAACATATTATTTTTTAATTCCAGAATTTGTTTTGTTGTGACATTTCGGATTTTTTAATTAATATATAGCTGAATTTCGGATTTGTGTTTGGAAGGAGAATTAAAATTACCAAAATTAGATGAATGAAAACTTACCAAAACAAATGAAATTGAATCTTTTCCATCCTCTCAAAATTATTGCCACATAATGTGAACACTCTTGAGAATGAAATTGGGAGAGCCTAGACACCTAGCTTTCATGTATATATAGATTGAAAATAAAATTACGTCAAAGCGATTGATTATTACTATGAAATGAATTTTCTGGAAAAAATTAAAACTATTAATATATAACTATCACTATTTGTCCTTTTAAATCTTAAGCCTTTGGTTGATCCAGTTATATCATTACGTTTTTTTTTAGATGTTAGGGCGTAATTGTCTATCGTATGATGAATATTCAAGATGAAATATGTTGATATAAGTATCATTATAATTTCAATTAATATAAGTATTATTATTTGTCATTTTCTAACCCTTAAACCGTAAAATTCGTTTAAAACAAACAAAGTTAACTTTAAAATTCTTATTGGTGAACTTTTCAAATAAAATATGATGATTGTTGTTATGAGTATCACTATTAATTCATCGAATTTCAACTTTGTGTCATCACAGAGGTATGGAGCAAAGTTGGTTGATTGAGGAAAAGGAAAGGTAGTTGTTAATGTTGGATTATGTCTGGTTCGCGGTACGAACTAAGGGTCGACTTACACCAGCGACTAGGGTACACATCCGACATGTAAGTCCTAGCCCGACAAAGACATCACTCAAAGAAAGCTCTTACTCGCAACATGAGTTCGATTACTCGGAACACAGGTCCGATACATCAAAATACATGTCCGACACACAGCGCGAGATACTTCAGGAACAACGAAGGAAATCTCATGTCCGATACATCAAGATACATGTCCGACGCATGTCTTTGTATCGGACCATGTGCGCGACTTAGTACTTGGTCGGTTCTTCTGGAAATCTCTACATAGCCCGTCAGAAGTAAACCAAGGTCATTTGATCTCGGACCGTATATCGGATTGCACCTCGGGCAACGGGCAGTGTATCGGACACCTTGTCGGACGCTAGAACAGGACAAAATCCTGGAACGTTCCTAAGAGCGTGAAATTACCTACTTGACCCTGGAGAAATCCTAATTTGGTACGTGGGTCAGGCCCATTAAGCCAGCTAATGGGCTTTTAGCCTTGAGATTCAATCACAGCCGTACACTTGGCGCAATCCCAGGAGTCCTATCACTATTTGGGAAACACTATAAATAGTGGACATCATTCAGCTTAAAAGGTAATCATTATCTACCCTACTTTATACTATACACACTAGAGCGGCTTTCAACCCTCTAACCGTAAAGTCGATTATCCGGTTTGATCACTAGACAAACCGAAAAACCGTTACTAACCTCCCCCTCAAGTTTTTCTCAGGACTTCACTTGAAATGGAAGGAGGCTAAAGTCAAGAGGAACGCTTTAGAACGTATTAAAAGGACTTAATAATTTACCCATCAACATTTGGCGCCGTCTGTGGGAAACTGAACAAAAGGTTACCCTTTGTCCTACTAGCAAGAGTCCTACGGAATGGTTAATAGGAAGAGTACTAGAATTGCTCAAGCGGCAAGGAACCCTCAATCCCACCCGTCCTCGGGGCCGTCCCCCATTGGGAGGAAGGGGAGGAGGAAGGGGAACCGCAGCTACAAGGACACATAGAAATGATATTGTTGATATGGAGATGCAAGATGGAGCAAGTGCAAGCGTAACCGAGAGGAATGAGGGTTCGGGTAACCACAACCCGAATGCAATCCCTGCCGGGAGTGGATTTGGAGCCCTACGAGTTCATTCTCAACCAGCTCCCGTAGTACTGCCACCACAACCACCACAACCCATTGCCCCTCTTCAACCACTACAACCCGTTGTTCCTCAAGATCCAGCTGCGCTACAATTCACCTTGCCCAATGGACAAGTCGTGAGACCGAGGGACTACGGTATGGGAGAAGAACAATTTGGGTTGCTTCTCTTAACAATCCAAGGATGTTTTGCACCAAATGATGTCGCAAGGATACAACAACAAGTAGTCCAGCAGCAAGCACAAGTAAGAGCAAGTCAGGTGGTGCAACCTAGAGAGGATGGGGCACAATCCCGAGCTAATTCAAGACCGATACAAGATCGAGTTGGACCTCCCCGAGTTCAATCGCGAATAGGACCTCAAGGTGCCCCAGATGATTTGAGAGAGATAATAGACCGGAGGGTCAGAGCCTCCCAAGCGCAAGGAAATGAAAATATCCCTCAAACTCAAGTGGTTCAAACTCAAGTGGTGGCACAAACTCAGATGCTACCACAAACTCAGATGGTAACTCAGAATCAAATCCCCTTGAACCAAATGGTTACACAAACCTTGCCTGAAACCCGAATGGAGAACCAAGTTGGGGGTCCAGTGGTACTCCCTACTCTGGTGGGGAGCGATCCGCCTCCGACAGCGGGACTCACTTTGGGAGAAATGAGGGCTCAAGAAGCTGAACTTAAGGCACGAATAGAGGCTTTGAGAGCATCTGTGAAAGAAAAAGAGCAAGAAATAGATCAAGAGCCTAGTGCCTTATGTGAAGAGATCAGGAACCATCGGGTTAACACTGAAAGAGGATTCCCCACTCTTGATACCTATGATGGAACTACGTGCCCAACTAATTACTTGATTAAGTTTGGAACCAAAATGGATGCATACGGGCATGATTCTAAGACCAAAGCATTAATCTTTCCCGCTACTCTTTCGGGAGATGCAATGGTGTGGTGGACAGGTTTGGAGAATGGTTCTATCAAGAGCTATAAACAACTCACCCAGGAGTTCACCAAAAGGTTCGAGAAGGCAATCAGAAGAAGGAGAGGAGTGAAGTACTTAGCAGAGATAGTACAGAAGCCAAAAGAGGACTTGAGAACCTTTTTGGATAGATTCCACGAGGCTTGTTGTCAGGTGGAAGAGCACACCATAAAAGAGAGAAAGGAATACCTCTACGGAAATACTTCCAATGAGGAATTCAGAAAACAACTTTCCTATTCTCGGACAGAGAATTACAAAGAGCTCGAACAATTTTGCCAAGACTTTTTGAGGGCGGAAGAATTTGAAAAAACGGTTCTGGTGAGAGCAAATTTCTCTTCTAGGGAAAAAGAAAAGGATCACCAGAAGGCAGAAAGAGACAATAAAAAACAAGCTCAGAATCACAACCAGTCAAAGGGAAAGAAACCCGAGCAGAGACACAATTTGCTCAAAGGGAGTATCCAGAGAAATGAGTTCAGAGATCAGAAATCCCCTCCTAGAGGAGGACCACCTAAGAGGTACGACACATATACTGATCTTAATAGGCCAAGATCCGACATCTTGCATACTATTATGACCAGGAATATTGATGTTGAATGGCCTCCTCCCATCCAAGAGACTAGGAGAAATAAGAACTCTGATAAGTTTTGCAAGTTCCACAAAGGGAAAGGTCACACCACGGAAGAGTGCTTCACTCTCAAGACCGAAATAGAGACCTTAGTTCGAAGGGGACAACTTGCAAACTATGTGGCAAAGGATGAACCCTCCAGACATGAGAGAACAAAAGCAAAAAGAGGAGAGGCCTCCCTACCTCCTCCACCTCCCACCCAAGGAGGATGGAAAGAACAAGAAGATCACGACCAGGACTTTGAGAACTTGCCAGTGAATGGTAGAATTTTCGCCCTCACCATAGCAGGAGGACTAGCTGGAGGGGACTCAAGGAGTGCGAGGGACAAAACCGCTAGGAACCTCCTAGAGTACAACTCTAAGTATGGAGAAATCGCTTCCCCAGGATCAAACATCATATCCTTTGATGACAGTGAGCTCCCACCGAGGAGTGCTGGAATGGGGGGAATCCATGACCCATGTGTCCCTTTGGTTGTCGCATTAGACATTGCAAAGTTCACCATTGGACAAGTTCTAGTGGATACATGAAGTTCCGCCAACTTGATATTCACTGGAACTTTGAAGAGAATGGGGATAGACCCCCGGAAGGAAGGAATTAGAGAAATTGCAAGTGCGCTCGTAGGATTTGGAGGACAACCAATCATTCCAATGGGAAGCATAACCTTGCAAGTGTCAATGGGAAAGAACCCCCAGAGGATCACCAAGGATGTTCCTTTTGTGGTAGTTGACATACCTTTTGATTACTTCGTGGTGTTGGGGAGACCAACTTTGTCTCAATTCAAAGCGGTAGTGTCAACTGTTCATAATAGAATGAAGTTTCCTACGAAAAAAGGAGTCGGTCAAGAGGTAGGAAATATTCAAGAGGCTTGGGCATGCTATAGTCTCTCAGCCAAAGCTGTCTCAAGTCCCCATACCAGGAGAGAAGATGCTAGTGGGATTGGTCAACCCATGGATACCTTCTTTTCAGTCCGTCACTCGAAAAGAAAGTCCCAGAAGCCAAGTCCCATTCAAAGGAGGAGGAGAGCCTTACAAAGAAAAGCAAATGAATAATTAGTAGGGGAAGTCAAGGAACTGGAGGACTACAAAGTCATACCACCGATCCCTACTACTTCCAAAAAGAAGAAGTTTTTCGAAGAAAATAAGATAGAAGCGAAAGAAACTCTGAAAGAGATTCAGGTGGTAGAAGGGAGTACCGAAAAAGTTACCAAGATTGGTACTGAAATGACCTTGGAGGTGGAGATGAAACTCATTGAGTGCCTCAAGAGGAACAATGACATTTTTGCATGGAGTACTGAAGATCTCAAAGGAATTGATCCAAGGATCGCTGTTCACCGTCTGAACGTTGATCCGTCAATTACTCATATTCGGGAGAAACGAAGAGACTTCAGTGCGGAGGACAATGCCATCATTGAAGCAGAAGTACAAAGGTTGCTTAAGGCTGGACATATTAGGGAAGTAAGGTACTCTGATTGGGTCTGCAATGTAGTATTAGTGGAGAATGGACCTGGCAAATGGAGGATGTGCAACAATTTCACAAAACTCAACAAGTATTGCCCGAAGGACCCCTATCCGCTCCCCCGAATAGACCAGCTAGTCGATTCCACTGCTGGATGTGCCCTCTTAAGTTTTATGGACGCATACCAAGGCTTCTATCAGGTCAAGATGGCCAAAGAGGATGTACCCAAGACCGCCTTCTTCACTAATGGCAATGTATACTGCTTCAACGTGATGCCATTCGGTCTAAAAAATGCGGGAGCAACCTACCAAAGATTGGTAAACAAGATGTTCAAAGAAGAGCTAGGAAGGACGATGGAGGTTTATGTGGATGACATGTTGGTAAAAAGCAAGACGGAGGATCAACACATTGCTCACCTGGACAGATGTTTCTCCATCTTAAGAAAATATGGCATGAAGTTAAATCCAGCTAAGTGCACATTTGGAGTCAAAGGAGGAAAGTTTTTGGGTTACATGGTAACTGAGAGGGGAATTGAAGCAAACCCGGAAAAAATCAAAGCCATACTTGACCTCCCGCAGCCAAAGACGCTCAACGAGGTGCAACAATTGGTTGGAAAGTCAATTTCCTTAAGCCGTTTCATCTCAAGATCGGCCGAGAAAAATTTGCCCTTCTTCAAAGTCCTGAGGAAGAGTAATCAGTTTGAATGGACAAAGGAATGCGAAGAGGCTTTCGAGAAACTGAAACAGCACTTGTTGTCGCCACCTTTGTTATCCAAGCCGGTCGAAGGAGAACCATTGTATCTCTACCTTGCAACAATTCCAGAGGCAATAAGTTCCGTCTTGGTACGGATCCAAGGGAATGATCACATGCCAATCTATTATTTGAGTAAGGCACTTACGGGGGCAGAGACAAGATATATGGACATTGAGAGACTGGCCTTTGCCTTGGTGTACACAGCGAGGAGACTTAAGCCATATTTTGGGTCTCACAAAGTGGTAGTACTCACTAGCCAACCTCTCAAACAAGTGTTGGGGAGACCGGAGTTGTCAGGAAGGCTAGCTAGATGGGCAATCGAGCTCAGTGAATTTGAGATTGATTATCAGGCTCCGTCAGCCAAAAAAGCCCAGGTCATAGCCGACTTCCTAGTAGAGTACCCAAGGAAGGAATCAATGGAAGAAGAGCCAGAAGAGTCATCAAAGGCAAACACGCTGGTAATAGAAAACCAGGACTCTCTAGTTAGTCAGCGTTTCAAGGACTTGGAGTTTGCCCTGAGAGCCTTTCAAGAGGCAACAAGGAAAACACCAGAGGAGGATATAGAAGAAAACACCCTTCAAAGACCGGGAAAGGCACAAAGGATAGAAGAAACACTCTCAAGGGAGATGATCTTACATGCTGAGGAGGTCCTAAAGGAAAAGGAGACGGTCTCTCCTGAACCTAAGGAACCCTCCAACCAAGAAGAAATTTGGATATTGGAAGTAGATGGATCATCATCAGGAACAAATGGAGGGATAGGGATTTACATCCGAAGTCCCGGAGGAGCTGAACTTGAGTATGCTGTTACTTTGGGGTTTAGCGTCTCTAACAACGAGGCTGAGTACGAAGCTATCCTTATAGGACTACGAATGGCGAAGGCCCTGCAAGTGAAAAAGATCAAAGTTTTCACCGACTCTCAGCTAGCAGAGAAGCAGATTTCTGGAAAATGGAGTACGAAGAAAGATGTGCTATCCATTTACAAGTCTAAGGTCCAAGAGGAAATGACAAAGTTTGAGAAATGTGAGATTGAGAAATTCTCAAGAGACCTCAATGGAAGAGCAGACGCTTTGTCGAAATATGCTTCCGCTTCAGGGGGAGTAGACACAAGGAACGTTATCTTGATGAGAGTCAAGGCTTCATCCGTCATGAACCAAGGACTCAAAACTCTTCCAATCTTTGCTATCTCAACAACTCCGGGAACCAGTTGGATGCACCCATTGACAGAATATCTCCTGAAATGGAACCTTCCACAAGATCGGAGTGAAGCAAGGAGGCTAAAAGCCAGATCATTGAGATACTTTGTCCAAGGGGATTACTTGTATAAGTGGTCCTTCAAAGGGGCACACTTGAGATGTGCAAATGAGGAAGAAGCAAAAGCAATCTTGGATGAAGTGCACAAGGGAAGTTGTGGAAACCATTCAGGAGGAAGGGCATTGGGCCAGAAAATTTATCGCCAAGGATACTATTGGCCAAGCTTGAGAGGGGATGCGACGTCCTACGCAAAGAAATGCGAAGATTGTCAATACTTCGCCAGAACCTCTCATGCCCCAGCAAGACCACTCATCCCAGCCACGATCACTTGCCCTTTTGATCAGTGGGGAATTGATATAGTAGGACCTTTTCCGAAGGGATCAGGCCAGAAGAAATTCATAATAGTGGCTGTGGAATATTTTAGCAAGTGGGCAGAGGCTGAAGCAGTGGCAACAATCTCTGAGAACAAAGTCATGGATTTTGTATGGAAAAATATTGTTTGTCGTTTTGGATTGCCAAGGATCTTAATCTCTGATAATGGCGCACAATTTTCTGGAGCCAAGTTCAAAGCATGGTGTGAGACCATGAAGATTGAGAGAAGATTCACTTCAGTAGGATACCCGCAAGCCAACGGACAAACCGAAGCCGTCAATAAGACACTTGTGGATCTCTTAAAAAGAAGGTTTGAAGCATGCCAGGGAGATTGGGTGGACGAAATGGATGGAGTTCTATGGGCTTATAGAACCACCTCAAAAGTTGCTACAAGGGAGACTCCTTTCTCACTGGTGTACGGTTCTGAGGCTGTGATACCGGCCGAAATCGCTGTAGAGACAATAAGGATCCAGGGATACAATCCGGGGGACAATCACGAGGCAAGAATGTATGACTTGGAAACATTGGAGGAATCAAGAACCACTGCATTGGCAAACATTCTGAGATACCAAGCGTTGATTGCAAAATCCTACAATAAGGGCGTAAAGGGGAAAGACTTCCAGGTAGGAGACCTAGTTCTGAGGAAGGCAGAGATACTGGAAAACGTTGGAAAGGTACACCGCAAATGGGAGGGACCATACAAGATTGTGAAAGCATACTCCAACGGCAGTTATCGCCTCAAGGACTCAGAGGGAAGGGAGTTGAAAAACATCTGGAACGCTGTCAACCTGCAGAAGTTCTACGCTTAGGAGGAAATCACGGTCAAGCAACAAGGACTCAATCCACTTTTACTTGTTTAATTCGGTTTATTTTGTTTAAGAACTTATCTTGTTTGAGAACTTTTATCTTGTCTGTAATTGGCTATAAGGCCTACTATCGTAGTTATATTCAAATTTCCGTCAAATTGATACAATGAAGCTTGTTAAGGTTTCTTCTAGGATTGCATAAGTCTCGTATGATCTACTTTATTCTGATAAGACTCAACAAACCGCTAAGGTTGGGGAGGATTAAAGAATTGAAGAAAGGATAGAACGATCAGAGTCTGAAACGGCATGCAAAACCCGGAGACAAAGAGTTCGAAGTCGAGAAAAAGTCGAAAAACTCAAAGTTCTCAACTTTTTATTCCAAGAAACAAACATCTCGGAGGATCTCGAAATGTTAAAAAGTTTGATCTCGGACATGGATAGCCCGAGTACAAGAACTCGCGAACCGCACGCTCAAAAAGAAGAGCACGTGACTGGTCCGACACATTAAATTCCGAGAAGGAATTCCGCAAAAAGCGAGTTATTAACACGTGTAAAGATTTCAAATTTACAAGGTGAACTCATAAAAGTTCCGAGATAAAATCTCCTCGGAACAGCTTCTTGTGTTAACACTTGTAAAGATTTCAAATTTACAAGGTGAACTCATAAAAGTTCCGAGATAAAATCTCCTCGGAACAGCTTCTTGTGAATGAAGTTACTAACTTGTAAAAATTCAAATTTACAAGAACACGTGACAGTTCCGAGGTAAAAGTTTCCTCGGAACACCTTTTCTCAGATTAAGTTAAATTTGTGAATGAAGTTACTAACTTGTAAAAATTCAAATTTACAAGAACACGTGACAGTTCCGAGGTAAAAGTTTCCTCGGAACACCTTTTCTCAGATTAAGTTAAATTTGTGAAATTTCAATTTTCACAAAAACACTTGATAAGTTCCGAGATATAATCGCTTCGGAACCTAATCTATTGAGGAAATTCATTTGTAGAATTTTAGTTTTACAAAAAAGTTTGATAAGGCCGAGACATGATATGCTCGGAACTATCTTGTGATCACTTAACTTGTACAACTTTAAACTTTGTAAAACAAAGTTGTTGTCCGGGTTAGATCGCTACAACACATAAATATTCCGAAATGTAAACACTTGGATATTTTGACAAGAATGATAAAAGGCACAATCATCCGACAATATATAAGAGTACAAGCAGAATACAGAGGTATTATCCGAGTTACAATTGCCACGAAGGGCCGAATGACAAATACTTGTAAGAAGATTGTTTTAAGAGAGTATCGATTACAAAGTCGCTCGGGTATACCCGGCCTTCAAACTTCTTCAACATCTGGGGGAGGAGCAGTTGAGCTAGAGCTTGATCCAGGAGCATCTACGGGCGTCTGCAGAGGGAAAAGGCAAGAATCGAGAGACTGAACGATAGCCGTAAGCTCGCGCTGGTCACCGCTAGCCTTTATGCTCTCGGCCTCCTTAATCAGCCGGGCCCGGTATTGACAAACTTCCGGCTCGACAAAAGCGCAGGCTCGTCCGACAACAGGTCCCGGAAGAGTTAGAAAATTGCAGTTCCAAGCCTCATTCACTTTGAATGGAGACTTTGAATGGAGCGAGAAGACCACTTCTCAAAACTTCAGGAAACCAGGCCGGGTAAGAGCTAGGCCTTACCGGGAAAGTGGGGTCATCCTTCGAGACTATGGCTCCGAAATCGTCCTCCTCGATCTCCTCATCCTGGATGTCACGATCCGAGTAGGCAGAAAAGTCCCCTTTCTTAGTGTCGTCAAGCTTGGCCGCCGAGAGGTTGTTAGGACTGAGAGTCAAGCCCTCCTTGACATACCCGAGACGTATCATTTGTCCGAGACACGCTCTAAAACCTTCCTCACGGCCCTCTTCTTGCGCTTGCAGCTTTCCGAATAAATAGGAGACCGAGTTGTAGAAGTCCTCGGCCGCCTCCACACGGGCAAATCTCAGCTTCTCGACGAGCTTCTCCCAGAAGCGATGAAGGGTGGCCCCGATACCAAGGAATGACTCTCTGAATGACCGGTGCTTCGCAGCTTCCGTGCTCACTTTCTTGGCAAGTTCCGAGTTTTTGCTCCGAAGCATGCGCACCTCAGCCTCCAGAGATTCAACCTTTGAGGCTGCCATTTCAGCCTTCTTCTCCAGCTCCTTAGTCCTGGACTCGGACTCCAGCCTTTTGTCAGCGAGATCGTTAATCGCTCGCACAAAGCAGTTCAGCTACATCCGAGGAAGAAAAAGTTAGCAACACAGATGGCAAAGAACTTGTGAAAATTATGAGAAAATAGTAACTACCTGTCGGCCGATCTGTCCGAGAGCGTGAGCACGATCGTACTCGTCCATAGACACGAGGCGCGAGACCTCGGCATCTCGGCCTTCTTTAGTCGAAAGATCGACGAACTCGACCTCTTCCACCCGGGCCTTCTTTCTTTGAGGACTACCGACGTCGGCATCAGCTGGGTCCGAGGCGACCCTCTTCCCTTTTGGATCAGCTCGTTTTTTGGCCTGTGGAGCAGAGGCAGCCGGAGCTTGTTGCCCCTTAGCTGGGCCAACATTCGGCCTTGGAGTAGGGATTTCGGGCATGGAAGCCCCCTCTTTCTCGGACTGTTTCTCGAGCTCTTGATAGTCGGCAGCATTTTTTGGGTTAGATAACCCGGGGAGGAAGGCTGGAGTCTGTACTTGCTGTTTCAGCAAGTTTTCCTCGACCATTTGCCTTTGTTTCTCTCTGTTGGCCCGAGAAGCAGCAGCGATACGGCCCATTATATACTTCAACCAAAAATCTACAAGGAAAAATGAAAAGTTAGTCCGAAACAAAGATGCAGAGTCCGATACAAATATAAAAAAAAAAAAAAAAAAAACTTACCGAAATCGGTGCTTGAACCAGTTTTTACCGGACCAGTTAAGCCGGCGAGGTAAGATAACGGCTGAAGAATTAAACCGTGGTAGTAGTATCGGATGGGTCGGTCCTTGTTTTCCTTTTTGAACTCAGCGACCCAGTCATCTACTCGACCGAGAAGCGGCCTAGAGTCCGAGTACATACCACGGAAAAATTTCTTGGGAAAACCCCAATCTAATAGCGAGGCTGCTTCCTCGTCCGACATATTTTCAGTTCTTACCTTCCTAACGAAGATGAATCTATTCCACCATTTGCACCCGGCCGAGGAAGGAGCGTCGAGAATGAAAGCATAGCCGGCCCGAGCCTTAAAAAAGTAGAAGTCGTCATTTCCGGGACTCATCGCGACTCGGAAAATTTGATTAAAGTTTTGAAAATTTATGTCCACGCCTCGGATGTGGCAAAAGACACTAAAACACATTAGAGTGCCTAATGCACTTGGGATTAACTGGTACGGGCTCAATCCGAGACTATTAAAGATGTCATTAAAGCCCTCATGGTAGGGTACTCCCCACCCGCGTTCAAGAGACATCAAGTGCACAGACATACACCCGATAGGAGGGTTATAAAAAGCATATTTGGGGTCGGGGGCGATAATTTCCAGAGAATCCGGGATGGAATACTCGTATCGGATTCGATCTAATTCCGATTCATGGACTGTCGAGGCACAAGTAGGAGTAGTACCAAATTCGTTCATCTTCCCACTTGTATCAGGAAGAGCTACGGCAGAAGCGGCCCGAGGAAACTTGTTCCGCCGCGCTTCAGTACCTTTCAACTCACCACGCTTAGTCCTTTTTATGACTCGACCTTTAGCGTCAAGTTCTACGCCTACCGGAGGAAAGTTTGTCGTCGGACCTACTCCTGCCTCCTCGGCTTCTTCATCGTCATCCGCATCGTCGTCGTCTTCATCACTGTCTTGATGAGCGGGGATCAGATCCGGCTCAATAAGGTCTCGTGGAACAGTTCCGGTGCCCGCAGAAGAACTGACCCTGTTTGAGGGTCCGACACCCGATGAACTCGGAGCCCACTTTGAACGCCGAACTAAAGCGTCGTCATCATCGGAACTTTCCAATACCACTTGGGATGTAAAGCCTTTGGGAAGAACGCTGCTTACAGGCTTCACGGAATGAACAATCGTCGGGTCAGTCAGACCCGGTATCTCCAAGGCTTTCGGGGAGCCCTCCGAATCACTAGAGAGCTCGGTGATAGTGGGGGAGCGAGGTGTTGGAACTCGCTCCGATGTCCGATAAGCGCGACCAGCTGCTCGCGCCGCCCCCATCATTATGTCATGAGGAACTCGTATCGGGGGGGCGGGAACCGGGGACGGAGACCTAATCGCGAGTTCCGGTCTCCGACTTAAGATGTCTCGTCGATCTAGGTGATTAATACCCAGATCTTCTTCCTCGGACGCATCAGTAAAATGCCCATCCGATGTGGCAAGCTCTCGCGATGGAGCAGAAGTGGAAGGAGCAGGATGGCCCTCATCAAGGAAGGAGAGATCGATCATGTCAATGTCCGACATGTCGACATTCTCCGACCTAGCAGACTCGTTCACGTTTCTTCTCTCGGACATCCTAAGAGGGGAGGAGGAAATACAAAAATAAAATCAGACATTTGGTTGGTTTCGTCCGAGAGGTTAATTCAGTATTTTTTGTTAAGTCCTCAAAATGTTAAAGAGCACTTTGTGAGGAAGGGGAAAAAATAAGAAGGGGAAGATAAAAAAGAAAAAACACGCAAGCAAAAGCATCAGAATTCAAGCACAAACTTACTTGGAGAAAAAGGTGAAAGTTGAAAGGTGAAGTCTGGATGCAGAACTCGGAAACGTATCGGACGCGTTTATCGGAGCGAGAGCAAATTTCTAGTGAGAGAAATTTTGCAGTTTGTGAAAAGTGTAGAAATGAGCTTTTCAACCCCTATTTATAGAAGGGTAACCCCGGAATACGAACCGTCGTTGACGTCAGCAATCACCTTGATCGTTGGATGAATCAGAATCAACGGCTCAGATCAGAAGTCCTGATGAAAAGACAGTTTGACCCTAAACTTCACGGAAATCAAGAAAAACGTCGTTATTTATGTGTCGCTAATAACTGGTGTCACTTAATCGGACAAGGAGAATACTATACTCGGAGGTAAACTTGATCGAAAGCTTATCAAGTCGAGCAATGTGATAACTCACTCGGATGGAGAGAGACCTAAGTCGGACGAGAAAAGTAATATTAAGATCCGGATCTTGACATTTCAAATTCAAAATATCTCCTTTTTATAATCCGAGTGTCTTTTTACTCGGACTATAAAAACGGGAGGGGGGAATGGAATGAAAAGAGGAGGGATGAAGTACTAATAAACTCGGCCGAAAACTTGGAAAATTTTCAACCACGAATAAAAGTACGACTCACAGAGGACTCGGACTATACTGATAGTTACGCAACTATCTTGTCCCAAGATACTTGGAAACTAGGGGGACATATGTTAATGTTGGATTATGTCCGGTTCGCGGTACGAACTAAGGGCCGACTTACACCAGCGGCTAGGGCACACATCCGACATGTAAGTCCTAGCCCGACAAAGACATCACTCAAAGAAAGCTCTTACTCGCAACATGAGTTTGATTACTCGGAACACAGGTCCGATATATCAAAATACATGTCCGACACACAGCGCGAGATACTTCAGGAACAACGAAGGAAATCTCATGTCCGATACATCAAGATACATGTCCGACGCATGTCTTTATATCGGACCATGTGCGCGACTTAGTACTTGGTCGGTTCTTCTGGAAATCTCTACATAGCCCGTCAGAAGTAAACCAAGGTCATTTGATCTCGGACCGTATATCGGATTGCACCTCGGGCAACGGGCAGTGTATCGGACACCTTGTCGGACGCTAGAACAGGACAAAATCCTGGAACGTTCCTAAGAGCGTGAAATTACCTACTTGACCCTGGAGAAACCCTAATTTGGTACGTGGGTCAGGCCCATTAAGCCAGCTAATGGGCTTTTAGCCTTGAGATTCAATCACAGCCGTACACTTGGCGCAATCCCAGGAGTCCTATCACTATTTGGGAAACACTATAAATAGTGGACATCATTCAGCTTAAAAGGTAATCATTATCTACCCTACTTTATACTATACACACTAGAGCGGCTTTCAACCCTCTAACCGTAAAGTTGATTATCCGGTTTGATCACTAGACAAACCGGAAAACCGTTACTAACCTCCCCCTCAAGTTTTTCTCAGGACTTCACTTGAAATGGAAGGAGGCTAAAGTCAAGAGGAACGCTTTAGAACGTATTAGAAGGACTTAATAATTTACCCATCAACAGTAGTAGTTTCAAACCCAATAGGTGGACTGACACTGCACATGATATAGAAGGCCTTGACATGTGAAACAACTTCGGCAAAAATTGAATCGGTTAATGGAGTCGCCATGTAGAGAGAAACTATGGTGACACTGTTTGGTACAAGGATCCAGTGACTGAGGTTGTTTGCAGACCACCTCCAACGAAGTGCACTTCAATACTATTAAAATTATGAAGTATAATACGAAGTTGTAATTACAAAACACGCACCCCAATTTATACAAATATTAATTTAAGCAGGGTACTGAAGGTGCAGATGACACAGGTTTTGTTGATGACTTCAGGATGGCGAACGAGTTTGTAGAGATGTAGGAAAATTTTGAAAATGAAGGTAACTTCACCACAAAAATTGGCAATCCCTGTATATCACTGGATGACGAGCTTGTTGACGAAGAAGTGTATGAAGTGCCACTGGATAAAGAAGAGGCAAGGTAGTATTACAAGAAGAACCAAAAGAAACGTTACGATGGAAAAGATAGTGGGACTTCTGATAGTGCGAAAAGGGCATACTCTGCTGGCTTCGCAGGGTTTAATAACCTTACCATGCGAGTAAGTAAGGATCACACGACAAGCCGAGGAGGATCTTCAGTCTCGACTTTTGCAAGAAATTCCCCGTTTCCTACCATTGATGCAAGCAACATTCTACTAGCACAATGTAACGAAGAAGTGGAACTTTGGTAGGAGTATGACGACAGTTTGAAGTTGCTTTGGTACACTCAAGGAAGAAAACTACTAGTTTGCAAGTATGTTCTTCAAGGGAAGAAATTGAAACAAGTTGAACTATTGATAAATATAAACCGATACTAGTTTACCGCTAAAGATGGTTGAGACCATAGTGACTCAATTTGATTGTGTCAAGAGTAACATCCATATGAAAGATAATTGCTACTTTGGGCAATTGAATTGGATGTATAGATGGCTTCTCTAAATGATAATTTAGAATAAGAGATTTGTATGGCAAGCCCATAGACTTTCTTGTACACGAACTTGAAAAGAAGATTTATAAATTGGTAAAGTCCTTGTGTGGCTTGAACCAAAATAAGGGCATGTAGAAATTCTATAATGCCATGATGAAAACTGAGTTTGTCATTTATGAAAAGGATAAATACTTTTACATGAAAGAGTTGAAAAATGGCTATGTCATTTTATACCTTTATGTAAATGACATGATTATCACTTGAAGTAATGACAAGATGATCAAGTCTACGAAAGGATATGTTGATATCTAGATTTCATATGAAGGACTTCGATCTAGTTGAAGCAATCCTTGGGGATTGAGATTCTATAAACAACCGATGGGTTGATGTTGAGCTAATCTCACCATGAAGTCGAGATTATGGAGAATTTTAACAAAGATAGTCTTGAAGTAACTAAAACATCTTTGGTTAAAATGTTTATCTTGCTAAAGAACATTGTTCTAGGAGTATCTCATGCGTTGAATACTCTAGAAAAGGTGAAAACCTATTGGACTTGATAAATTGCAAAAGGCATGGTTTGGCCTTTGTTGTAAGTGAACTAAGCCGTCACATGGAAAATCCCGAAGAGAGTCGCGAAAGACTATAACGAGAAGTACCGAAGTACTTGAGATGGTATCGGGATTGTGGGCTAAAATGTTCAAAATAGCAAGTTGTGCTATAACGATCTGTAGATGCAAACTGGATCACGAGTTCAAAGAATTGTAAATCCACTAATGGATATTGTCTTCACCTGTGGGGGTGAGAAACTTCTTGAAGATTCTATGAACAAGATTTTATAGAAGGATCCATGATGGAAGTAAAGTCCATTGGGTGGGACTTAGGTGCAAAGAAAGCCAAGTTGCTAGGCATATAATTGGAAGTCTTCCATGTTGGCCTAAACTTGTGCCAAACGACAAGTTTGCATTGTACAACCGATTTTGTAATTGGTAGAGATCAAAGTAATTTGTATAACGGTAAGTCTAGACATAAGCCCGTTACACAAATTCTCATGACTGATATTATCTTTCTAGACTTGTGAGGTCTAAAGATAATAAAGCGGATCCGTACACTAACTATAGTGCTATGTCAAGATGGTGGCAAAGTCTTCCTGGAATGGGATTGAAGACTTTGACCAACTGTTGATGCGAAGGAAAAACCCAACCTAGTTGACTGGAGATCCCGAGATCTAGGTTCAAAAGGGACAACCTAATTGCATCAAGGAAGGAGTTCACTGTGGGGGTTTCACCTATATAGTGACTCAAGGTAAAAAGGTTAAACGCAAGGGTTTTAATGATTCCTATTGGTAATATAGTTACACGGAATAGAGAATCACCTATGTTAGAGTGAAGTGAGGGCCGCTTCAACAAGAATTAGATCCCAAATTCTTGTAAACTCTCGCAGAACCAAAACGGTGTTTCACGGCCAAAATAAACACAACCATGAGAACGGAATTATGCTAGAGATGTATCTGTGTAGTATGCACTATCATTTACACAAACGGCAGATCAGTTCAAGGACATCGTTGTCTACTGTTAGCCAGTAAATAAGGTGTATATTTACAAGGGAAGGTTCAAAGGTGGTGGCACCTACCTATCCTATGCAAGTATCAATCGTTGGATTGTGCCATGAAGTTTTCTTCATGTGGGGGATTATTGGAAATTATGAAGAAAAATGATAAATAAATAATGCCTTCAGTGGTTTATTTATTTGGAGACCATTTCTTAATTATTGATTAATTAAGATAAAGTAATATATATCCGAAAGCTACTCCGTAAGAGCTTCGAATGGATATATTGGATACCCATAATGGACTTTGGGTTAGTGAGAAATAAGTGTTTAAAGTTAGAATGTTGTGTGGGCGTGTCCTACATTGCTTGAGATAAAGTGAAGTCTCTAGTTTATAATCTACTAGTTACTACTTGGTGTCCAAGTGGTGTAACTAGATGAGCTGAGTACAATCCTGATCAGATTGGTACACGAAACTAGAGGACTTATGTACGAGTGGATGCGCGCGACCCTCGAACATGGAACGTGAATCAAGCTCAAGTGGGTGAGTCCTTGAGAGCTAAGGTTTTGCTAGTTCCACATCTCAAGACCTTCTAGAAGGATGTTGCTTCATGTTGACATTTGTAACTCATGGGAGTTACAAATATTTAACATGACATTTGTTGTCATTTACATGACATTTGTTGTCATCCATAATGCTCCAAATATTTTGTAATGATGGACACTTATGATATGACATGAAATACACTTATGGACTTGGGAGTTACATACTCCATGCTCACATATATAAAGAGGTCTCACTTACATGGAAGGATATAGAAGTGAACATGTAAGAAACATATATCCATAGAAAAAGATGAAGAGAAAAACCCTCTCTATTCTATTCTCTCTTCTTCTCCCCTAGTGCATAATCCAGGCATTAGTTCTCGTTCGCTGGGGATTGCTAGCTTTTGCGGCTAGTAATCTCGGAATTTGTTGTATCTTGGGAAGCAGACGCTCAACGTCTCAAGCACTGTAGTGAGAGGGCGTATTTTGCTTTAAGGAGACTGCGTCCGTGCAAACCTCGAATTCAATCTTCATGCAAATGTCTTTCATGACAAAGGAAGAGAGTTTTTTTTATTTCGTTATTTCTTTGCATTTCCTATTTTGTACAAGCTAATTATATGTATTTTTGATCCATTATGTCCAACATGATGTTCATGTTCAGTGGAATACAGTTGTGATGACGATGTATTCTGCACCGTCATCTAGTCTTTTTTGCCGTATTTCATTGTTCCCAAGAGGCATTTTTAGTTAGTCTTGCTAGATTTTTTGTGAGAAGTGAATTGTACACCAATGACAAAAATAATGAATAAGAAGCCATGACACACTACCTCCAATAAGGTTCAGAAATGACAAGTGCAACATTATATCATGAAACTAGGAGGGGCAGCATAGCAGAAGCTCAAAGGTTTGTTGTTGAGAAACAAAACACAATCTCGCAATCTCTTATGTATGTACCCCTTACTGAATTGGCTGCTGGTTGTAATGGTTCTTCTCTTTCTTCTTAGCAGCAGCAAGCTTTGCATTCCGAGCAGCAGCCTCCGCAGCAGCAGCTCTAGCTGCACCATCCATATTCTTACCTGATTTCTTTTTCTTAGCAGTTGCTGACTTTTTTAGCCGCTCTTTCACATCAACAGCAGATGGATCTTCCTTTACTGGTTCAGTTTCTCCTTGTCCGTTAGAAATATCTGAGCTGTTAGGTTGAGGTTCCTTCACTTCTTTTGCAGCCTTATCTTTCTTCTTCTTCTTCTTTGCACTTTTAGATTCTGCAGGGGCATTTTCCTTCTTTTCTGCGTCTCCATTCAGTTTTCCATCTTTATTTCCGTTCGAGACATCTGGAGTGAATGAATTTCGATTAGAGGAGATTCATTACTATTAATTAATTCAGATATAACTAGCTTGACTATATTATTGCAATTCGTAGCCTCATTACTACTGTAATCCAGATAAAACTAGCTTGACTATATTATTGGAATTATAGGCCACTCGTATTATTGCTAACAAGGCACTACACACAGACACCAGTTACAGTAATGTTTTGACAAGCAACACCCCACCCCACCCCACACCTCACCCTCCCCCCTCCAAGATACACAAAAATGAGAAGAAGAAAAAAAAAACTCAAATGATATAGCTACAAACAGAAAGACACTGGAAATAAGAATAGTACCAGATGATTTGGCTTCGGCCTTGTCCTTTGGGTTGACTCCAAAATCAACTAAGATTGCCTCCAGCTCGGCGAGTTCCTTCTTCTTTTTTTCTTTCTTTGAAAGCTGTTTTTCTATCTCTTTAGGTGGTAGAGAAACTTCTACATGCTCTTTCAACATTGGTTCTTGTTGTTCTTGCTCTTCAGCTTCATGATCATGCTTGTCTTCCAAGTCATCATCACCTTCATCAAGAAGTTCATCTTCACTTTCAGTTTCCTGAGGTTCAGACATATAAAGTATGAGTCACAAATCAATTCAGACAGATCTCTGATGCTCCTGTCACAAACCCTTTCAGAATATATCCTAATATCCGATAATCAAAGAAATGTATTTCCCAGGGCTTGAGATAATGTTGTACTGAATATGACACACTCGCCCAACAAGAACAAAAGGATATATATGTACATATTTCCAGGTCACAAATAATACAGAGTTCAAGCGCAAAAGCACCAATTATAGAGGTCAATATAGCAAGAGCAAATGAAATGAGTGTGTAGTTCGTATGACAATTATTAATAGCGCCCTTAGTAAATAATATACCAAATTACCCATACTTCAAAACGAACAAGAGTAGAGCACGTTTTTTGACACAGAATGTGCTTTTCCTTTAACGTGAGGCGCATGCTTTCAGTTCCTCATGTGAATGTGTGATTGGTTCAACCCCACAGAAAAATCGATGGAAAAGGACTACAATTTGCTTCACTTACATAACATAGTTAGTTCTATGAATAGATTTTTTTTAAAGATTTTTTTCTTGTCCTTAGTCGTCTAAATTTCTCTCCTTTCTGCTTTAATATGTATAGAACTGAAGTGCATTATAGTTTTCGAAAATTTGCTATCATCTAAATGTTTGACGTGATTTTTGCATTTCTGTATACAATGTGCAATCAATTCCTGTGTTATAATTTGCTGCACCAAGAAAAGGTTCAAAAGAGAGAAATATATAGAAACTCCGAAAGATTTGATTTCAACAGGTGCTGATGGCACTTAATGCAGTAATCTATCCACTTGAGCCACCATAGATACAACACATTCAAACATTAGTAGTTCCCATGCACACAAAAAATAGAAACATAAATGAGCAGAGCTAGAGAGGAAAATTATAGGAAGATTACTTAAATGTTAACATAATTTGAGCAAAATACTCTCGAGTCCTATTGGACGGAATAGGTCATGAAACAGTAGGTCTAGTAGTACAGTGTATTCCTCGGAAGCACTTATGAGTCTATTCTTTTCATTCATTTGTCCTTCTTCTTTCTTTCTTTCTTAATTTTTATTTTTATAAATAATTTCAACTGTGGAAGGTGGTGGGAATGGGATATAGGGAGTTCAAAAGGGGGAAAGAGATCTAATAGATATTTTTCCCAAACCCCCCATTTCCAAATAGTCAACAAATATTCACCTTCTATTATATGAAACAATGTCATAGATAAACATCAACTTGAACATTAGTTTTGAAGGAAGCGTTACTAAGACTAAATGAGTACCTAAAGATAATAAGAACAATAATTCCATTCTTTTGACATGCAGCCGATTAACTTTCTAGAGAAGGAAATAAAAGGCGAAAAGACTAGACCAAACGGGAGGATATCCTTTTTCACAATTAATTTGTCGCAGCCAATATATTGACAACAACACATTAATAAACCTCAGGACTTTAGCTTCTAATAACGAACTAAACAAATTAAAAGGCACAATGCATACTTAAAATAACTCAACCAAATTCATTCCGGAAACATACTAAAACAGATACGTCCACCCCTCAGGGGTATCATGCTTCAAGTGTGCATACAAAAAGCCATATTAAGGGATGTCATGGGTAAGACATGCCATATTCAGTGGAGTAATACTTCAAAGCCAATCCAATGAAAAAATCACGCGATGACAATATATTAAGAGATGTCATGGACTCATGGGTATGATACCAAAGCTTTACCAAACGAAAAATCACACAAAGCAACTAGAAAGGCAAGTAGACTCTATAATTCACTTCCAAGTAGAAGTATAATTTTTAAAGGTACATTGATTACTTATATAGATTAGAAAACAAAAATTAACTCCACCTACATCAGCCAACTCAAACTAACTGTAATAACGTCAAGAACAGAGCATTTAAGTAAATAAACGGCAAATGCACCACGAACAACAAGCATATCAATTATACATTTTGGTCTATTATAATTTATACCTCCACAAGATCATGTTTCTGCACCTCATTGTTGTTGGAACCACCCCATATCGATTGCGGAGGAGCGGTAGTGGCATAGTAATCATCATCGTCCTCATCGTCAATATCCGCCCACGACTTGGACGAAAGAGGTGCAGGCCAGTACATAGGAGGAGGCTTCTGCTCCTCCACCGCCGCGGCTTTTTTGGATTTTCTAGAGGTGCCCTTCTCCTTGTCCAATTTCTTCTTCTTCTTCAAACTCTCCAAAGCTGCAAACACATTAGTGTTGCTGCTAACCGCAAAGGATCCCTCATTCTTCCTGTTACCACCTCCAACCATACTATCTTCAAATCAAGATTTTCGGATTTTCAGACAAGAAACAGAAAAACAATGTCCTAGAATCAAAGGAAATAAAATAAACTCTCAGTGATTTTCAGATTTTCAGAAATAAATATATGAATTTATTTTTTTAAAAAAATAAAATTCTTGATATATGCAGCGAAATTCAGAACGCGATCCGAGATGGATATAGGGTTAAGAGGGAAATATAAAGGGTTTAGAAACAAAAGGAAATTGGGGGTAGGGTTTGGATTGATTATTATCAGAAATGAGAAAAAAAAAAAAAAAAAACAGAAAGAGAAATCTATTGATTTATTATGCTGCTGCAGGGAAAGATTATATATATATATATATATATATATATATATATATATATATATATATATATATATGTTGCCTTGCCCCTCTTTCTTTCTTTCTTTTTTTTTTCCAAGAATAATGGAACCAAGAAACGGAGACGGTTTGCAGAAGGGGCTGAGCTCCGGTGCGATAAATTGGAATTCTTATATATCTCTCTCTTATGCACACACACGGGGTGTAGTGTTAGGCCTGGGAATTCTTGGGCCCGAGTTACTAAGATTTTGGAAAAGTTACATATCAGTACTAAAAATAAATGGGTGGGCTACAAATTGCCCAACAATGTCCCCATTAATTTCATTAACCCCAGCATAGAATTTCGAGTTTCTAATTGTAGAAAAATGTTTCACTTTGCTGATGAATTGGATTAATTTTACCAACATAGCCCTTCAGTTGGGACCACAATTTTGTCTTGGTCGGTAAAGTTGGCAACCAATTTATACGCATACGGTAATTTGCGTTTTGGCCCTTTACGTAAACTTCACCCAAAAAATTTCTGCTGCAAACATTTCCCCCAAAGATCTGCATAGGACCCACATTGAATTTTGTATTGTGAAAGTCCCAAATTCAGAACCCATTGGATTAGCATTTACTATCTTTCACACTTACTGCCCCCAATTTCCATTTTTGATCTGACCTAATTTTCTAAGCCGTGCCGACGTTATTTCGGTGACTAGAAGATCTTGGATAGTCTTAATTGATCAGAGCTGGTAAGTTTTGCACTTTTAATATACGGATCCCCAATTTCTCTTATCGTTGTTGGCTGAATTTCATAATTTATGTACTTAATTTTTCAATTTGCACGCTGTTACGAAAGGTCGTCCGCTTTGGTATACTTTTGGATAACATTCATGGATGATTTAACTGGTGGGAGTCGACAGAAGATACGGGAACGGAGCAGAAGGACTTCTGGTAACGCTTTCTTTAATTTGCTAATTTATTATTGTGAAATTGTAGTTGCAAAACCTGAATATAATGATAAATAAATTGCTGCCTTTTTTGGCTCACAGATTATGAATACAATTTGAATTTTAGATTTTGTGGTAGGAATGTTAATGATGAACTAGTTTAACCTTGTTAGTGTAAAAAGCCCGTGCAATGGTTTGGTAAACTATGAGTATTTTGTAATTTTGTTTGTAGTGAAGCCATGTTTGTTTTTGTTGTTAGATGATGATGGCATGGAATTTACGGAGACGATGGATGGGGCAGAGGATTCAGGTGAAGTGCATGCTTTATTCTGTTGTTTCTGTTTGTGTTTTTTTTGGTTGGAAATTCTTAATTGCAGAAGCCATTTATGTGTTAATTATAATTTTCGGTATGTGCAATCGCCATTGTGTAATATGTCTGTCAATAATAACATATATGTAATATTTGGTGTAGATGACTCATATGAAATGGTGAGAGTACCTAAGAAGCGGTTGAAAGAATGTGGAAATGCAAAACATCCTTCTGGAGGTTGTCCTAATTGCAGTAATTTTTGTAATTTTGTTTTGTGCTTTTTTATGTTCAACACTAATGAATATAATGTATTGATGTTTCCTTATTTGCATGTTGAATAAGTAGAATATGGTTTTATGTCGGGTGCTCGACAGGCGGGAAGGAAGATGATTGACAAGAATATGAATGTCACAAGAGGTTAAGTATTTTTTGAATCCTAAGGGCAATCAGATCTGGAACAGATGGTTTGTTAACATTTGCTGATTTGTTTTATTTTTAATAACTGAATATTGTGGGGTAATGTAGATAAGCGGAATGATGTTTTCTTTCATCAACAAATGAAGCAGGCCTCTAACCGTTATGCAGGCCAAGGTATACTTCTATCACTTTTGTATTATTCTAAAGAACACCTTTTCGTTGTTCTGTTCTTCATTAACATGATTTTATTGGTGTCTTGATTTATCTCGAAGTCATGGATCTGTTGATAATGTGAATGCAAATATGACAACGGGGCTTCATGTTGGTAATGACGTTTAAGTGGCTATGATGTCTGTTAAAAAGGATCTCTCCTGTTTTTGGTGATTATATTTGCTATATGTTATATGTAATATGTTTAAATTCAAAACTATTGCAGGTGACAATGTTTGTGGAGACGCTAATGATTCTACACCGGGTAAATTTTGCTTATTTTTCATAACCTCTTTTTTCAATGCGCATTTGTGTATTTATTGGTCCCCCTATTGATTATTTGCAAGTGGTCTTGTTTATCAGGGTTGTATTCAAAACATTGTTACAGAACTTCATGCCTTACCTCTAACGGATGAGACATGAGCTGTGTTGACTGTACCCCATTTCGACACTTGGTGCATGCTGTTGTTGACATGAGGAAGGACCGTGTTTTTAAGCAGTTGAAGAAGAAGAACTTTATCATTACCAGAATCCTGAAGAGATACGATCGAGTTGGGCGAGAGGCTGGTTTCTTGTTTGGGCAGACTTTATTAGTTCCAACACGCCTTGACTTTAAGCTTGTATTTGCAATACAAGATGATACGCGTCGAGTTGATGTTGGTAGTGGTAGGGTGAAGGTTACGGGGTTTTTGAAGCGATGTTTCCCCCAAAAGTTGAACAGAAGCTGTGGGGGGGGGGGGGGATATAGGTTATCACCGCAACTTCTAAAAAATACTTTAAATGCGAAGGTCAGAGATGGAGACAGGGTAGGTGGTCAGGACGTGGCTCGCCTTATACACCTTTACTTGCTTGCAGCTTTCTTTGCTGTTAACCTTAGTTCAAGCCTAAGCTGGAGGCTTACAGAGATAGTTGATGATTTTGATATGCTTTGTGATTACGACTGGAGTTCATTCATGCTCGAACGACTAATGACGGACATAAGTCGATCTTCCACACTGTTGATAGTGTCTTGTACCACATTTCTTTTGGTAAAAAACCTTTTGCCAACTACATGTCTGCGGATTTTTTTTTTCTATTTCAATTAATTTCCCTGTACATTATTTCTGCAGTACTGGTTGTGTGAGCGGAGCAACCTTATGGTGCCTGTGAGGGGGTGTTCTTTGTTCCCAAGATTCTTGAAATGGGACCTCCAGTCTATGGGAACTGAAATGGAGAAGTTGGATTTCGATCGCTTGGATGAGTACACGGTAAGATTATTGCATGAGATGGTTAAATACAACTTTAGCATGTTTGCAGGCTTGTCAAAAGGGTACTAACCGCTTGCTGATTCTTCATTTTCTTGCACTTACTGTCCATAGACATATTTCTATTTATAGTTATTTCATATGCTTCACTATATCTTCTCATCTCCTCTAGAATTTTTGTTCTTACATTCTGTTAAAAAAAAATAAAAAAATAAGACCCATGATGTTGAACCAAAATTTGTACTTAAAAATTTTTCAGAACATAATTCTACGATTAGTACCCTTCTGTTATGAATGCAAAGTACTAGTTGCCCAGCCTTCATCTTTAATAAATTGGCTAAACATCATTATGCAACATACTCCGAGACTCATGAACTAACTAGTTTTCATATACTCTTTTATTTAATTGTAGTTATCTGATTTTACGAAGTCTTTTTCTGCAACTAATTCTCACTGGGTGTTGTACATACATGCATGTAAATCATAACCGTGTTTGTTTGAGAATACATATGGTTGCGCAACCCCCCACCCAAATTAAAAAAATAGTTTTGTATACATGTTCCTGAATTTTGTGAAACGATAACTTATGAGGAATTTTGGCACAATTAGTATCGGAAGTCATATTTATGAAGGTAGCAGTACATTATATTAGTTTCTCTCATTTGTTTTGTATATGTGCAGGAGTTTCGAAAATCGTTGGCCCCAACACAAGAAGAAGTTAATATTCTCGGTGATGTCGTTGTTGATCAGGGGAACGATGATGTTGAGATCGAAGTTGAAGAATTGGATGATAGTTTTGATGGAGGCACACTGAATGAGTCAACGAGGATCCGTGGTAAGCAAAGATCCAGAAAAAGTGTTCTTTCTGATAATTTGCAAACCGGTTATGGGCGGAATAGGGCCCAGCAACAGGTTTCTGGTGGGGTGCATGATTCTGCGCTTTTAAAGAAAGAATATGGGACCACCGATCTGCCTAACCCGTCATTTGATTTGGGTTTTGATAATGAGGACATTAATGTGAAGACTTCTTTGAATTCATTGGAAGTTTCTCCTAATGCTAAGAATGCGCCCCTGGATTCTGGTCCTTCTGTGACTTTAAGTAGTCCTCTTTGTGGAGAGGTTAGAGTGAAATCCAACAATTGAAATGGCAACTCTGGGGGTCGCAACCTGTCCCCTTCCTATGATGATTCGCGGGTTCAATTCCTTGAGAAGAGGGTGAAGGAGCTTGAGGAAGAGCTGGCAATATCAAGGGACCACATAAATATGCTGGAAAGTGATGCTAAGGAGACTAATTCTCAAAGAGCTGCAATAGAGAGTGTTGTGATTGCGGAGTTTACGGTTCAGATGAAGGATGAAGTTGTAGGTCTCCTTGCCCAGATGGAGGAGCTTAAAGACGTAAAACGTAGGCTGTGGATGCAGAAAACGGAGGACGGCAAGAAGTTAGATAGACTCTCAGATGAAAAGTGGAAGGCTAGTCATGAGCTTGAGAGGGAGCGTAAGTTACATGAAGTTGTGTTGATGGAGAAGAAAGCTTTAGAGGAGAGTAACTTAGAGAATGGTAACAAGAAGGTGCAATTGATGATGGCCAATGACCGCTTGAATTTTGAGCTTGAGCAGGCACACACAGAGATTGCTAGACTGCATAACCTTTTAGAGAACAAAGAATCTGGTTTTGTTGGAGAAAACATTGACGGGAGTCTGGTATGCCCCCACCCGAATCAAATATTTCAAAGTATGAGATTAATTCTAGTGGTTTAGCTAGTACATTCAAGACTCCAAAGCTTGAGGCTGGTGGTCCTAGTACGAGGTTTGTTCCTGACTTGCCCGTTTCAAATCTCTTTGTATCACCTAACTCACAGACCAACTGTAATTTGCGAATGCACTCATTGGCTCTCCCGGGATGAAAGTGGAATACATCTGTTGCTATAAAAGTGCCCATTCATTTTTTGTTAAATGTTGTGCCTCATAATTAGTTGATTTAAATCTTTTTCTTCCATTGTATTTGTGGGACGTCAAAATCTCAGGTGATTGATACTTGGGGTCTACTTATAAACCAAAAGGTGAATGCTGAGAGGTATGCCGTGGATAATCGTGTCACACTATCAAGGCAAACCTATCTTTTCCATAGTTTTTGCTGGGTAAGTGCTGGGTTGTTAGTCATTTCTGTTTCAACAGATTAAATGTTCTATTTTTTGGTATGTTCGATAATCTTTTTGTTTGGGTGCAGATAAATGTTGCTAGGATTGACTTGGCTGGATCTTACCAGAAACTTGTCACCATCTATATCGATAAGAATATTGACGAAGCTATGAAGTATAATACGTGGCTCTTCCCAATTAACACAACTGGCATGCTGAATCCACGAACAAATGAAGGGAACCACTGGACTTTGCTGAAGTTTTCAGTTGAGCAATCTGCGTGGTTGTTCTTCAACCCACTTTCACCCGGTTCTGCAGAGCATGATGATCACTTCCATGCGGCTAAGATACTTGTAAGTCTATATGTCTGTTTTGTTTATGCGTTTATGCAACATATGTGTTTAATAGTTAATTTTTTTCTGGGGATTAGGTGAAGCATGTGGAAAGGCGGATTAAGCACTCGAGCTCCAATAGGCGTGCTACTATCCTACGCACAAATAAGGAGTGTCCGTATACGTGGAGTACTCAAACACCACAACAGGACCCCAAATCACTGGACTGTGGAGTGGTAGTGTGCTCGCTTATGGAAACAATCATTCGCAAGGGTAATGTCTTACGTGAGCAGTGGGATGTTGAACGTGGCGGTAGGTACCGTGCTAATATGATTAACACCTTTGTGGAACATTTGATAGCAAAGGAGAGGGTTGAGAATGCTGCTCGTTCATTTGGGCAGCCCCGGTACTAGGTTGCTGAATTTGTAGTTGTCTGGGAATATCTTTTGATCGCTTATGAACTTATTATTTTACCTCAACCAACTAAATATATTGAATGACGGTGATAGTAAGTGATTTATTGTCCATCTTTTGTGAAATTAGATTTGGAGTTCGACTAGCAGTCTTAACATGACCAGAATAGGATTTTCTTGTGTAGTAAGTCCTTCTTTTGAATTTGATAACATATATGGTAATCTTGTTTAAGATATTTTGATTTACCAAATTTGTTTTGGTTGATTGGTTTAGTTATGATGAATTTTAGGTGAAATTTGATTAACAAATATGTCATTGGAAGAGTAAATGGCGAAGTAGTATGTTTATGTTTATAGTTGAGAAATTGGTTGAACTTTTGAGAAATTGCGAAGAAGTATGTTTTAAGTTTATGATGGAAAAGCCGTAGTATACTATGCTTCTAATAACATAATCAAATCCAAAGACCTTTTGTGTTCTAGAAAATGTTTGACGTATGACATGTTGAATGAAGTTAAATATTCAAACAAAATTTAAGTTAGCTAATTTGAGAAAAAACTAATTTGTATACTTTTTTTTTTTAATTTTTAACTTATCTTTGTAGCCTTTTTTTAAAAAAAAGTTCTAGAAATTGTAAATGTTTATATGTTCCTGTGGGCAAGTGTTTACGGTTACATGTTTATATGTTTATGTTTAACAGATTTCTGTTTGTAAATTGAATCTGTGTTCATGTTGTTATGTTTATGTGTTTATGTTTGCATGTGTATGGCGGCATTTGTGCACCTTCGAAATTCGAAACTGTAAGCTAATATAGGAGGGAAATCAGTTGTTGACAAAGTCAAAGTTAGTAGTCACCTCAAAAGGACAAGACCTTTTTTTGAAAAAATTGTATTATAATGAGAATCTAGTGTGTAAGGTACTTACTTTAGTCCAAAATCTTTCCTTTCCACCCTTTTGTACTAGAAATAGGAATATGTGTCATATCTACTTTTTGGATTCTTTCTTGATGTAGAGAAGTATCTATTATAATCATATTATATGATGTTGGGCATTGGATACATGTGAGAGAATAAGTTAGGTCAGAAAAATTGTGAAGTCTCCTTTCATTATCATTTCCAGTTTCTTCCAGTAAACCCCTTTTTCCCTTGTTAGAAAAAAATTGTGAAGTCTCCAATGGGTGGTGAAATTCGTGGTCAGAGTTACAAGAGGTTCCTCATACCAGTGGTTGATGACTCTTACGACCGTTTGGTATGTATGATTCGAATATTTTTTAATTTAACAGAATGTCATTGTGATCTACTTGAGTTTGAAGCAACGTGTAATTCAGATCACTGTTTTGAAAGCTCATTTTGAGAATTTTTTCCTTATCTCTAGGTTTATAGGTTTATACTGCTCTGATAATGATGAGATTCTGTATTTCTTCGCTTTTAATAAATAGTGCAAGATTTATGCAGATCTTGAATACCTAATTGAATTCGAAAATCTGGAGTGGTGAAGAGATTACCTGGAATGTAATTAAGGCACTGTATGTACCTCATGTTTGGATGTGAAAATCTTGAAGATATGAATTCGCCGATCTCTTCTCCGCACTTACATCGTTGTAGAAGTTCATCTTCTGCCATTGCTCCTCCTCCAGATTTCTGCGTCAGTTTACAACGCAATAATGCAGGTTATTAAGTTTTTAGCACTCAGAAGGCCCATTTTATTTTGGGCCGTTTTGGGTTTTTGGTTGGGCTGATTTTAGTTGGCAGGTATATGTTATTGGGTTAGTTATACATGAAAACATAAACTTTGGGACGGGCACATATACATACTTGCGATCGTTATAGATACATGAAAACATTAAAATGGAAACGTATAAAAGTCGATGTATGTAGAAATTACTTTACTTTTATTTAAAAAAATGAACACTGAATCTATTTCTCGAACTCTCTTATGAACATGGAAACACCCACACGTAAACCTTAAAACTTGCGAAAATGTAAACCTTGGCACATAAGCTAATACAAGTTCACATATATGAAAGTGAATTAATGATGTCTACATGGAAACATAAAACATGGACACACGAACACATCCATGCATGTCATAGTCACTGTATTATTTATATTAAAAAACATGTAATCATTGAAACGTGAAAAATATTTACGTATAATGATGAAACCTTTTTTTTTTTAATTTAAACTTTGAAAAATGTGTTTTACTATCGATACTTTGGGAGATGAACCTGTTTTCATTGTTACGTACGTTGATATAAAAGGTTTTCCATGATGTGGGAAAAAATAATTAATCATTTTATCACAGACGCCAACACTCTTGTGAACACATGTTTGGAGATGACCTACGGATACTGATATACGTTCCATGTATGTTGTGTCAAAAGGCTGAGCACATAAACCTGGAGACGAGCCCACATATTGACGTTTCATCGTTATGGGTATATGAGAACATGAACACAAACATGTTAACGTGCAAAAGACGATGTTTGGCACAAAATCTTCGTACAATATTGAAAATAAACAACAAATCATTTACTGGCTAGTAAATGGAAGTAAAAATCGTTAAACATGTTAAGATGTAAACACTGACACGTAAACCTATATATGATAAAACATATTAAAGAAAAATCATGACGTCGTGCCACATGGAAACACCTACACATAAACGTTTTAACTCGCGCAATTGTAATACTTGGCACATAAACCAACACGATTTCACATATATGTAAGTGAGTCCATGATGTAAACATGGAAACATAAAACATGGACACTTATACACCTCCAAGAATGTCATTTTGAATGTAGTATTTATACGGTATTTATACTAAAAAACATGTAATATTTGAACGTTGAGAAATTACCACGTATACTTCCGAAACCTTTTTGTTTTTAGTGAAACATTGGAACATACCTTCATAGAAACGTTGCGCGATGAAGTGGAAAAAAAGTAATCATTGAATCACATACGGCCACGTTAATTTATGCAGGAGTAGATTTTGATATTTTGATAGAGTATTAGTCGACCCCTTAATAATTTTTTTTTTATTTTGTAGTGTTCAATGAAATCATAAACAATGAAACAGATATCCGTAAGATTTGTAAAATATGTAAATTTTCCTTTTATGTGTAATCATAAACATGGAATCATTGGCGCGTACACTCGTATAAACGTGACTTGTTGTATATATGTGTATATGTATAAATTTTCACGTAAACGTGTATTAAAAAGTTTGTGGGGATCCAGAATTTGAACGCATAATCTGTAATGAAGAAAACTCAATTACAAGACATTTGTTAAGCTTATGAATCAAAATAAAGGGCATATCCGTGAATCCGAAGTCATTAATTCTATAGGCCCTAAGTGGAAATATTAAGGAAGACAATACTAGAAAAAATAGTTAAACTTCTTAATTATAGCTGAATAAGAACCTAAGGATCTGATTGCTGTCCATTTGTAGTTTCTGTAATTGTTTGAGTTTGGAAATTCCGTAGCATTTCATGATGTGACTCATGCATCCTTTCTCCACATGTTGTCCAATGGTGTCGTCCCATTTGTCCACAACTTTCACAGGGGTATTTTTTTCGACGTGGTATCTTCTCTTTTTGGAACCTCTTAACTTGTGGTCTCCCCGGCACCTGCTTGTTCACTGGCGGTAGGATCTTGGGTTGTGCTGCAAGCTCTGGGAACTCATACATATCAGTGGTTGGGATTGGATGAATTGGTTTCTCATAACCCTTGCGCAGTGATTCCGTGAAGAAACATGGCTCTATATAAACTCGTATGTCCATCCGGCCTCGAGTGATTACAGCAACTGCGTGGCAGCATGGGAAGTCGTTTATTTTCCAATTCCAGCAAGTACATGTCCTTTTTCCCAAATCAACCTATTACGAGTGAAGAAATGTAATTATTTATAAGTAATAGATGTATGTGGGCTAAAAAATTTTTCCATATGAATGGAACATATGTTGTAGTAAATGCGTACGAACGAAACAGCTTCATTGTAGGTATTGACAGATTGACAGTGTTAGCAATGCAAAAATTAGAAACCTGCTGTCATGTATTAACAAGTGTATATTTTCAAAATTGTAATGATGTTGATGTAAGAAACTTTGGATAGGTAAATCTCCTAGAAGTACAGTGAACAATGACCAATTTATATTGATTATCCCATATTTTGAAATGAAATGCCAACATTAGCTTTTGGTACTCAATAAGCCATACATCTATCAACTAAATATGAGTGAACTGAATTTATGCCATATGATGAAGAAGATTTAATGTTCGATCCTTTAATTTTTTAATCTTCCATGTGAAGTTTATGCACATATAACTTAAGGCTTTATCACACTTGTAAAAAAAAGGCAAGCAGCCTACAATTCCTGAGAGTACGGATAAAACCTCATACTCTGAACCATCTTCATTCATGTGGATATCCCACGTTGATGAAATATTTTCATCAATGTCCCAGTGTTCCTCTTTAGCCGGAGTTACTGCACCTGGGTGTTTGTGAGCCTACACATGATACATATACATATACTCTGGTTAATGTGGAAGAAAGTTTTCAGTACTTTAAAAAGTGTAAATGATTTAGATAGGGTACTTACAGCTTTTTTCCTGTCGAGAAACCATTTCATCATGATTCCTCGAATTGTGTCAACCATGTAGTTAATGTTGAGAGACCTAGCTTCCAAAATCTTAGCATTGAAAGATTCATCGGAGCTGCTTGTCAATTCCCCATATCGCAACAGGTCCGGAGCATATGCTACCACCCATCTTTCTCTAGGCAGATCCATTAAGAAGCGGCTTGCAATCTCCTGACCGAGTTGAAGGAATGGGATCATCTCTGCTTCAAACAATCTTACAGTTGGCGCATAGGCAAGGTTCCTCAAAAGCATTGCCATTGTGTTCCTGTGTTTGTCTATGTATAGTTTCGGGTCATATTTATCCCTGAGGTTCTTCATGAGGTGCCATAAGCAGTAGAAGTGGTATGGTTTCTGCGAGATGATGTCAAAAGCTGCAAGGATACCACCAGCACGGTCTGACACATATATGATTTGTTGGTGGTGTTGAACATGTTCGATTACGAGCTTCAAGAACCATACCCAGTTTTCGGTGTTTTCTGAGCTGACAATAGCGATGGCAACTGGGAAGATGCCTGAAACAAGGTCACAGTCTTATGTATATGTATTTAATTCAGAATTTGCCCATCTCTGTGAATGCAAACATACATAAAAGAGTATTTGAAAATGAGTGAGTATCTTCATATGTGGCGTAAATACATTTTGGCCATTTATTAAAGATCAATGCTGTGCAACTAGTACTTTTCATTCATAAGAAAGGTTGCTAATGTTAGAGATATGTTTTGAAAAATTTGTAATTACACTTTTTTGTTCGACGCCATGGGAACTATGTTTTATTTATTTTTCCAGAATGTAAGAACAAACATTTCATGTATGTGCTTGAAGTTAATTGAAAGTAATCTAAATTTCTGAATAATGTGCTATCATATTCGGGATGAGAAGATATAGTGAAGCATATATGAAACCACTAGAATAGAAATATGTTTACGGACAGTAAGTGAACGAACATGAAGATTCAACAAGCTGTACGTACACTATTTTGTTGAACAGAAATGTTTTTAGATTAATTTAGTTTTTTTTCCAGAAATTGCAGAACATTGCTTTCATGTTTGTGTTTGATGTTAATCCTCATAATCAAAATGATGAATTATGTGAAATGATAGAGGAGATGACAATATATAATCCAGCATATATGAAATAACTATCAATAGAAATATGTATATGAACAGTAAGTGAGCGAACATGAAGATTCAGCAAGCTGAACGTACCCTATTTTGTTGAACAAAAATGTTCCTAAATTTAGTTTTTTTTTCCAGAAATTGCAGAACATTGCTTTCATGTCTGTGTTTGATTTTAATCCTCATAATCTAAATGATGAATTATGTGAAATCATAGAGGAGATGACAATATATAGTCTAGAAATAGAAATATGTATATGGAAAGTAATTGAAAGCACATGAAGATTCAACAAGGGTTTTTGATAGTATATACCATTGTCACCATCTTTAGCCGAGGCACAGAGCAACGTTCCTTTGTATCTATTTTTCATGAACGTACCGTCAATGAAAAGCATCGGCCTGCAGTGTTTGAAACCATCGATGCTTGCTTTGAAAGCAAAGAAGAATCTTTTGAAGACATTTGTATCTCCTTGTGTCTCCAAAGCCGTAACACTCCCGGGATTGCGCTTGTGCATAGAGTGGGAGTACCAACGAAGGTGGTGAAAAGATTCTCTGTATGTTCCGAATTTGTTTGCCCTTGCTACCTCCACCCCCCGCCAAACCTTCATGTAGTCCAAGAAAAATCCATGGGTGTTCAGTAACTGTTTCTTGATCTTCATTGGCTTAGTGGTGGGTTCAACGATAATTTGTTCCTGTATAATCTGACCAATAAGCCTACTTCCAAATCGTTTAGTGTCATTGCGCATGACACTAAACCTGCAGCTGTGGATCAAATTCGCATCTTTAATGAAAAGATCTTTGGTTATGGGGTGTACTGAACCCTGAACAAACCATTTGCAATCATCGGCATCCTTGAATTTGCAAACTGCAGTAATGTACTTTGCTTCATTTCTTTTGAGATCATAATGAAAGCCCCTCTTAGAAGCATACTTTGCTAGCTCTGACCGGAATTCTTCTGCTCCTCCATGAAACTCCTGACCTATGCCCTTGATGCAGGTAAGCCATCCATCCGACATTAGAGTAACGTGACGTTGTTTTCTTGATATGTCGTAGGTTGGTTTCTGAGTTATAGCGCCAGGGAACCACTCCCCTGTGATTTCACGTTCTTTTAACCTGAGTTTGCTTTTCTTTTTGGACTCATATCTCCTGTCCGCCCTTTCTTGTTCTTTCAGCTGAGAATGAGTATCATCATCAAAGTCGTTGTAGTCTTCTTCTTCATCAGTCACTACAAAAAAAACGCAGTTTAGTGACGCTCCCATACGTCACTAAACTGCCCCCCATGCGTCGCTAAACCATTTAGCGACGTTTTAGCGACGCATAGAAAATGCGTCACTAAACCCTTGGTCGCTAAATGGCGAGGCGACCCATGGGGTCAAGCGTCGCTAATTTAGCGACCATTTAGCGACGCATAGACCCATGCGTCGCTAAATCTGGAATTTTTTTTAAAAATAAATTCTCCTCTCTACCTTGTGTTTCCAGGGTTTCGAACCTAGGACCTCCTTACCCAACACGTTACTAACCCAACACCCTTACCGCTCGACTACCAATACTTACGATAATTCTTGTATAAGTTCTAGATAATATATAGTTGTTGCTCTTCATAGTCACTTCCATATGTTTATATTTATAAACTGTTTATATCTTCGTACGGTTTGAGATATCTCAATTACTAAGTGGACTATCTAAGGAATAGGTCACTAAATTTTAATTTTTTTTTATTTCTTAACGGTTGATGCGGTCCAATTTACGCACAAACCGATAAATTTGCAACGTTGTCGAAATTCAACGAAATTTAATCAGCGGCTCCGAAACGGTGTGAAAAGTTGATTTCGGCCATCGGAGATCGTTTAGGGGGTCTAAACGCAGTTTTACTGTTTTCGTAGTTTATATTTCAAGTTCTTTTAGGATTAGATTTCAATTCCTAGTTAATTTCAATATTGTCAAGTTATTTTAGGATTAGAATTTCGATTCCTAGATAGTTTCGTATTTGTTTTAGTCTTCTATATATAGTGACTAATAGCTTTGTTTGTCATTCAGTTACGAACTTCTGTTTTGGTGTTATTTTATATTCTTTGTGCACTCCTTATTTCGTAAGTGTTTTTTTCTTTTAGTTTTGTAGAATAGTGTCACGTTTTGATGTTTTTCATGTTTCAAGCACTTAGGTACGAAACTGTGATTTTGAGCTTAAAACGTTGCAAAGTGATCTTGTTGAAGTTTCTTGATCTCCATGGATATGTTCGTGAGTGACCGTAGTTCGATTTAAGCCAAGAAGTTCATTTGGGAAAAACTTAGACTTACCTTAGAAGCACATATTCAGAAGTTCGAATAAAGGTTTTGGAGTCGTTCAAGTGTGCAAGATTAGTGCAGTCTAGCCATTTCATCCATAACTCCTTCATACGATATTGAATCAACCTCAAATCAACGTCCACGCGTAGATAACTCAACGAGGTATCCAACGGTAGGTTATGCGCACCAATCCGATAACAGATGAGCCCTATAGCTCCAGTTGAATGTGAGGAGACCCACCTGAAAATTATGCAGTTTTTGCGACCCATAGCTCATGCGTCGCTAATATTTGGTTATGCGTCGCTAATTTTAGCGACGCATGAGCTTTGGTCGCTAAAATTAGCGATGCATGGGCTATGGGTCGCTAAAATTAGCGACGCATAACCATGCGTCGCTAATTTAGCGACGCATAGCTCATGCGTCGCTAATTTAGCGACGCATAGCTCATGCGTCGCTAATTAGCGACGCATGAGCTATGCGTCGCTAAATTAGCGACGCATGGTTATGCGTCGCTAATTAGCGTCGCTATTTGCCGTTTTTCTTGTAGTGATTATGATGATAACTGTTAGGTGTTGTGGATCTTTTCGACTGTGACCTTGTTTCGTAATTCCCGTCTAAGATGTAATCCTCATAGTCACCGTCTTGCATTGGTATTTGAAAAACAGGGTGCTTGTAGGTGGAGGTGGTTGGCTTATTAGTGGAGCTTGAAGAAGCCGATGCCGTGGTTTGATGTCTCCTCTTAATTGGCTTCGAGGGATTGGTTGTTTTAAGCTGAATATCTTCTGCTGTGAACTGGCCAATTTTGGGGGTTGCATCTACGTTAAGGCTTGGTATTGATCTGAAAATGGGTTCAGACACTGTTGGTTTGGGTTGGTAGTTTGCCGTAACGGTTGGTTGAAAATTGTTGCAGGTTTCTTTTGATGCCTGATCAATAGCAATTTGAACCACACAAGGTGCAGAAATGGAGGCCAGAACCAGCATAACGGCAAAATCATTTTTAGAATTAAGCTTGAAATTAACATGCTCAGAAACGGAATAGATGAATGAATCTGCAGGAGCCAGGTTGAACTTAGTTTGAATGTAATGGCGGAAGCTTTCATACCCGCTAACTTCCTTCGCTTGCATCCCGAATTTGACTCCACGGAGGTCAAGAAGAATAACTATGGGCGGTGGCTCTGATTTTCCTAACGCGGGAGGCGCAACCATAGTTGATCTAATTTCTGATCGGAAATTAGGTTATCGAATTAGGGCTTTGAAAGTGAGAGCTAATTGAGGAGAGTTTGGAAATGGGGAAAATGTTCCAGACGAAGAAGAAAAGATTGGCCAATCAATTATCATGAAATTGCGAAGCAGCCCCAATAAGTTTTGTGTGACTGTGCGTTTACTAGTTAGGGGACCAAATGTTGGGTCAATTAAAGTCCATGTAGTAGTTCTGCAATTTGGGGGGGGACCATAAGGGGACACAAAAGAATTAATTTCAGTACAGTAGTTTGGGGAGAATGAAAGAGAAGCTGAAAAATGTAAATCCCAAATTTCCAATGAGGGCATTGTAATTAAAGGGGACATTGTAAGGTAGAATGTAATATCTCCAAATATAAATACTCTTGTATAGAAAAAAAAATCGAAGTTATTTCTGATTTTCTACCCACTTAAGTTGTCCTCCCGACTAATTATGGTGATGCATGACAAGTTTCAAATTTGAATCTAGTTCTGATTTTCTACCGTCAGTCAAGTTGTCGTCCCGACTAATTGTGATGTTGATGCACTTTGTCGCCCTAACCAACTACTTGTTACTATATTTAATTTAGAAAATATAGAATTTTTTATATATAAAAATTAAAACAACTTTGTATAATTATAGTCTATAAATATATAAAATCAAACACATCAGTCGTAGTTGGGGACACTATTTCAATTGATTTTGAATTACTGAATAGAAACTTAAAAAATAAAATAAAAAACTAACTGTATTGGCAAAAAATAGTCATATTTGATCCATGGTCAAAATATATTGACCATATTTATCATTTATGGATATATTCCAATTTCAAGTAAAAAATTGTTCTTACAATGATCTAATTTTGACCACCAATCCGATTTGGCTAGTCCAAATCTATGCAAGGTTAATTGGGCTAACCACATGAAGGTGACCGACTAACATTTAGAGGTCACCACTTCAATAGCATCTAAAGGTCACCTAATGCATAAAGAGGTGACCGATATGCACAGGAATATAGTTTAATTTCATATCAAATGATGCTAGACAATTGGAGGTCACCTAAAAACCAAAAATACAAGGAACTTGACTTAGGAGGTCACCAAAAAGCCTTACTAGCTAAGGAGGTCACCATAAGTGTCTTGTTAGCTATAGAGGTCACCAAAGTGCCTTATGAGATAGAGAGGTCACCAAAAGTGACTTGCTAGCTAAAGAGGCTACCAAAATGCCTTATTAGCTTATAGGTCACCGAAAAAGTGACTTAGATAGAGCTCACTCTAAAGTCACCAAACAACCATGAAAATTACTCTTCGGCTATTTGAATAAGTCGAGCAGTTAAAATTACCAACAACTCTCTAAACCTCACATCCACTAAAAATGGTATAGAGGTCACCAACAACTCCCTAAAACCACTCATCCACTAATCGGGTCTCTCAAACGAGCCGGGAAGTTATCATCTTGGTTGACCGAAACAACTATGACACCCTCAAAGACTATAATACGGATAGAAGCCTGATATTTATAACCACCCACAAATCTAGAACAAAGTGATAGACAGAGTCGTGAGGACCTAGTATAAAAGGGGGTCTAGCGGAATAGTGGAGGCATCCAATCTGAACGCACTACACTTGAGCAAAAAACCTAACTAAGCATATATCAAATCCACCGTTCTCCGACTCTACAACCATTAATAGCCAACCGGTGTTTTGCAATCACATGCTCAATATATATCGCCACCGTAACCACCACCGTAGAATTCTAAGCCGGTCAGCGGAGCTTTAGAGATACCGATTTGATCACCGGATCCATAGAACTCTAATTTAATTGCTCGCCGGAGATTCAATCCTCATATCCATTCTCCTATTTCTCGATCTGGATTAGTTCTTTCTTTCATTTAATACATGCACATTTACTTTATTCATTCATATTACAAATTCGCTAACTTGAGAGTCAGATTCCATACGTTCGGCACCACACCGGTGTCCCAGTGGAACCTCACGTTTACTTTATTCATTCATATTACAAATTCGCTAACTTGAGCGTCGGATTCCATACGTTCGGTACCACACCGGTGTCCCAGTGGAACCTCACGTTTTTCTTTTTGTTGAACTTGTCTTACAGGTCACCACGTCCTTGTTTTTGCTAATCCTATGTCTCGCAGATAGTTGTTGCCCACGAATTACAGAATCTCAATTGTATATTTCTGAGCCTCTACACTAATCATATCCACCAATTCTCTAATATATTAAGTATAAAATATATGACAATGTACATAATTAGAATTATGTAATGTTTTAGATTGAATAATTTATAATAACAAGTATTATCCATTGATTTGTTTTTGTTATTTTGTTAAATTTTTAATGTAGAATCTCATATGTTTTTATTATGTTTCTATGTTACATGACTTTCCACAGTACAGAAGTTTATACTTATCTGGCAAGTTTACAGAACTAACTGGGATAAAGAGGTGTGCGTAAACATGATATTTCACACAGTTCCTACTTACTGTGTGATTATGCATACAACATCTGGGTCTATGTTTGATATCGATACAGACAAACTAGATAAAGGTATAACAAACCTCTGTTACAATTTGACAGATTCTTCTGTCTTATTGTGTCTGAGGCCCCTGTACTGATAAAATTACCAATTTCAGTTCTTGAAATTAAAACCTCAATTCAGTCGACTAAAATTAGATTTTATACTTCTGGAAATTGTGCATTAGTCCTTTAATGCTTGGTATGTTCGATTTAGCACTAATAAGTTTTAGAAACTTCATATAATCCCTCTGGAAATTTAAAATAGACCCCTAGAGTTTTAGAAACCTACTCTATTAATGCTTAGAGACATGCTTGAGATAGTCTATAAGTTTAAATATTAATGTATTCTTTAGAAGATTATAGTAATGTGAAAACTTGTTGAATTGTTTGTAAATTTCTGGAAAATTCATAAATTAGATTTATGACTTATAAATTATTATAAATTGGATTTATAATTTATTCTAATTTCTTGGAAATTAGTAGATGTTTTATTTTTGAAGTAAAGCATTTATTACTTTAGAAGTATAAAGATGAGACAAATTATATTTTCTTGCAAACTTTAACTCACAATTACTTGCTCACACATCTTTGAATGTCTATATGATTTACTTTAAATCAGTATAGCACTTTATGTCCGCTATTTATGGGTAGGCGGCACCCACTAGTTTCCGGACCGCATCTGTCATATGCATGGGTAGGCGGCACCCATTACTTGCTTGTCCACATATTGTATGCATGAGTAGGCGGCACTCATTATTTGTTTGCCCGTGAATTGTATGTGTGGGTAGGCGGCGCCCTACGTTTAATAGTTATCTAAGATCTTGTTTAAGCGATTAAATACCCCGACATAAATATTCCCCAACTAAAATTTAAGTCTCGATTTGATGACGTCACCCATCATAATTGAATGATGAATGGAACCATCTAATCTCATGAGTAATATGCACCATAGTGCTTACTCTGTTTGCCGATGGAAAGTCTCTTTCATAGGTCCATAGTTGGTACTGTGTGTTGCATTTATCCCATTCTTCTTTCATAAATGTCGTCTGGTTGTGACTTACTTGGGCTATGTCGAGTTGCCATAGCATCAGGCATAGTCTATAGGACGTCGATCAAAGTAGCTTTGGTCAACCAAGAGTTGTATTGTACAATTGGTTTAGATACCTACCTTATTTGGCTATTACAGTGATCAGCCATAGCAGGGGCTGTAGTAGTGCAAATTTGGATCTTTTCCATTAAGATTCATATTAGAAATGAATCTGTATTCTTCCAATGGGGTCGGTGAATATGATAAAATTAATGGAACTAAATAAGTCAAAAGGCCTTGATTATTTAGTCGCTGAATGAGGATATTGTGAATTGTTATTTAATTAGAGTTAAATTTAATTCGCGATTTATTTACATTATGTTTTATAAGGTTGTTGTAGAATGGCATTTGATGAATACTATTAGTTTGATTCATTTACCAATGACATTTTGACTGTACTGTTATTTGCGTTTGATTTAATTGAGTTTGTCATGGACAAGCACGTACCCAAGATTGTCTTGTGTTTGAATTTGAGTGTTTCGAGTTGGACAAGAATACTTATATTAAATACAAGGACAACTAGGTAACGTATTCGACTTAGGCGTGTGTGGTACACAAGCAGCTTGCACAACATGAGAGTATGAAGACATTATAGAAGATAGCTCTTAGAACATGTATGATGAACGTTGACTTTGGTCAACCTCTATTCTAGAGTTTGCCTAAATCAGTGGGAGTACAAGTTCTTATGATAGTCAATGCGTATTATCTTTAAATGTTGAAATTTAATTTCTCTTCAAAAGCTCTTATATTATTTGGAATAAGAAAGTCAATTGAGGATGTTGAAATTCTTAGAGAATATTGCTTGGCATTTTGATGTACGTGTATTTTACACTTTCATTCGAGTCTTTTTCACCAATTTATCTATCCTCTAGCTTAATTTAGCTTATATTTTAGTGCATTTTATTAGAGTAGTGTCACGTTTCCCTTTTCTTTGCATTTTTCAGGTTTTAGGTAAAAAAACGTATGTTTATGGGCAATATTGATGAAGAGGTCGAAGTTTTGGTGTTTCGAGGACATTCGTGGTGTATCTAGAAGTTTCCGGATGAGATTTGAGGCCTAGGGGACGAGTTTCAAGGCTTAAAGGTCACTAGAAGGCAAAATCCGAGTCCGAAAAGGAAAAGAAGACCGAAAATCTCGCTCTTGCCAGTCTGGATGTCCCAGACGAACCGCCTGGGACGTGGGTTGGGGCGGTTCGCCTGGGAGTTTCCGACATCTATATATAGTTTTGCCTATTTTTCTACGTTTTTCAGACCTTTTCACATTATTTTGAGAGACAAATTCTCCAGAGCCTGTTCTGGGAATTATTAGCATAGAAGACTATTTTTCTTATTGATTTGGAAGCTTTAGCATAGAGATTGGACATCTTTGATTTTCGATTCTTGCTTGTGAGTTAGCAATTCATCGGAGATTGACAACCTTCGTTGGTAACTTGTATCTCACGATTTTTCTGCTTTTATTTATTTCATTCAACATGTTTTCATTCAATCTTGCTTTGATTCTAGTTGATTGCAATATGAGTAGCTAAATCTATCGTTGGTGATAGTATGTGAATTCTTAGCTAGGGTTCATGATTATGCATGAGTGGCTTCGCGCGTTTAAGACTTGATTTATTGTTTTATTTCTTTGATCTATCTAAGCCATCTATCTTCGTAGTGTTGAATTGAAAGGAACACGTAGGACAATTCATGATCATAGATCTCTATACAAACTTCAAGTACTTCATGCATGATTATTACCCGTTGCTTTGAATGACCATACTATCACTGACTTCCATCATATTGATAAGAAAAATCTGTGCTTTGCTTGATTTCTGATTTATAGTTTAAGTTAAATTTGATAAAGCTAGTTATAGTCCTTAGAGATCGACACTCGAGGTTATTTTACTTCTACACTACGTGACTTGGTTTTCGTTGTAGTTATGAATTGCCTTTGGCTAAAAACAAATTTATTTGATTAATTGAGTCTGACAATCTCGTTCATCAAATTGGTGCCGTTGTCGGGGACTATACTTCTTTTTCTCTTTAGCTTATTTATAGTTTCAGCTTTCAATTCTCAGAGTTAGTAGTTACTTTGTTTCCAGAATTTTGCGACTTCTAACAGGACTAATTTTCAGTTTTGAGTTACTCCTGTTACAGATATTCAGGTATGATGGCCATGAAAGCTCGCATGATGCCCCAATTCTCACAAGTTAGGAGAAGTTCAACTATATACTTGGAGGAAGAGTTGAAGAAGTACGAAGCGACAAGTTCAGTGGTGAGAGACATACCGAGGTTCGAAGATGGAGTGGGGATGAATCCGTTAAGTTTCATCAGATCCTATGAGGAAGGAATAGCAAAATTTCCAGCAAAGGGGTTCACTGAGGACCAATTGTGCAGAAGATTATTTTCTTTCGCTCTCGGATATGAGCCAAGGCTTTGGATATCCAGGTTAGCACCGGGATTGCTGAAAACATGGAGCCAAGTAGTAGAGGAGTTCTTGGCGCGATTTATGCCTTACCATGAGACAATTGCCTTACGAAATAGGATCGAACACTTCAAGCAAGGAGAGTATGAGCGGTTTTGTGACACCTACGAACGTTTTGAGTTGTATAAACGTGAGTGCCCCCATCACCATTTCGACGACGGGGAGCTGATTTGGTATTTTGTTGGTGGTCTACGTGATGATGTTAGGCTTCAAGTGGATAGGATGTGTGGAGGATTAGAAGAATGTACAGTTGAAGAGGCAGAGAAGGTCCTTCGAAGGTACGCCAGTGGTTCTGCACAATCTGAGAGGCTAATGTCGAGTCAAGTCACCAGTGGGGATCCAAATCGGGGTGAAACTAAAGGCTTATACGAAAGATATTCTGAAGATGAAGATATCAGTGAGGAGGATGACCTTGCGTTTTACGCAGGAATGAAGGCCATCGAAAGTGTTTATGAAATTGCACACGCCGGGCAAGTTGAAGATAACCTCCGTTTAGCGAAAGTTTTTGAATGGGTCGAAGTAACTGAGCAGCTACTGGAGAAATTAAGCTTGTTAAAGTGTGAAAAAGTGGAGGAGGTCCATAAACTCGAAGATGAGAAGGTTTTTGACGAAAATGCCCCTCTGGAGGTGGGGGGCGAACCGCCCAGCATAGGGGGCGAATCGCCCCCACAGGCAGAGAGCTGGAGGCGTCCCAGCACGCCCCAGGCGATTCGCCCGGGGCAGGGGGCGAATCGCCCCCCAGCTCCAGGGAGCTGGACGACCCCAGCTTCCCTGTTTCGACATCCGAAGCTGATTTCATCGATCCCAAGCCACTTCCAACTGCTACTACTGAGGTTCCTGAGTACGAGGAAGTGAAACTACTCCTCCGAGGTGGAAAGGTAACTACAATTCCTAATTTTGTACGTCTTAAACATATTAAATCTACTGTGACTAACGATGCAGGAACAAGCACTGAACAAGAAGTTGGTCAAAGTTCGGAAGAACCTCAAGTGTAGGACGATACACCTCAAAAACCCGAAGGAGATGTTGTCGATGATGAGGTTACGAGGGATACGCCTAATAATACGGAGGTGCTTCATAAGTCCTCCAATCCATATGTGCCCCCAAAACCTCATGTACCATTCCCTAGTAGAATCAAACCGGTCAAGAAGGATATAATGGAGTCACCGTTGTACCAACGCCTCTCTAAAGTCGAAGTTAATGTGCCTCTTTTGGAGTTAATTCAGAATATTCCCGCCTACACGAAGTTCTTTCGGGAGGTGAAGAGTATCAAAAGAATTTCTTCGGGGAAGGACGTGAATGGGATCGAGACGGTGAATTCTATTGTGGAACTTCCAACGAAGCAACGTGATTCGGGAAGCTTCATAATTGATATTACTATGGGCAATGGGCGGTCCACCAAGGCTATGCTCGACTTAGGAGCTAGCATCAATCTCATGCCATACTCAGTCTATAAAGCTCTAGATCTTGGAGAAGTGAAGCCAACCGAGATGGTAGTACAAATGGCAGACCATAGCGTGAAGCGTCCTGTGGGGATAGTGGAAGATATCCTTGTAAAAGTTGATAAACTAATAATTCCTGCAGATTTTGTGATCATGAAATCGGTTGATGAAGGGAAGAGCCATGTTCGTGAGCACGTGGTGCTGCTTGGAAGATCGTTCATGGCCACTACCAATACATGCCTTGAACTCAAAGGCAAGAAAATCTACATGGAGGTAATGGGTGAGAAAATTGAATTGTTAGGATGTAGCATAGGAGATAAGGAAGTCGTAGAAGAATTAAATTTTGTCGATTGCTATGATTCTGTGATTTCTGAATTTCATCAGTGCTATGATAATCGTGAACCTCTTGAAGAGGCACTAACCATGCAGGTTGAGACTTGCTACTTATCCGAAGAAGCAAGGGAGCTAGTTGAGATGATGGATAGTACGCCTGAAATTCCCGTAGGAGAAGAAGTGCTTGAACCTTTAGATGAAGAAGAGGTCGAGAGCAAATTCCTAGAAGAGCCTAGCTTAGAATTAAAACCCCTTACTGCACACCTCAAGTATGTCTACTTAGGGGAAAATAAGAAAAAACCTGTGATAGTCTCTTCACACCTCTCTAGCGATGAAGAAGGTAAGCTAATTGAGGTCTTAAGAAAAATTTTGCTGCCATAGGATGGGGATTAGCGATATAAAAGGAATTAGCCCAACACGGTGTGTGCACAATATCACTCTAGAGCAAGATGCCAAACCCGTTAGGCAACCTCAGCGTAGGATAAATCCTGCGATGCAAGAAGTAGTGAAGAAAGAGGTGATTAAGTTGCTAGACGCCGATATGATCTATCCCATTCCTGATAGTCGATGGGTGAGCCCCGTCCATATAGTTCCTAAGAAATCTGGGATTACGCTAGAAGAGAATGAGAAGGGAGAGTTAGTACCTGTTAGGAAAATCACGGGATGGCGAATGTGCATTGATTATAGGAGGTTGAATGCCGCCACCAAGAAAGACCACTTCCCTCTGCCATTTATTGATGACATGCTAAACCGCCTTGCGGGGCGGCAATTTTATTGTTTTCTTGATGGCTTGTCAGGTTTCTACCAGATTCCGATTGCACCGGAGGATCAGGAGAAGACGACATTCACTTGCCCATTCGGGACATTTGCTTATAGGAGGATGCCATTCGGGCTATGTAACGCCCCCGCCACTTTTCAAAGGTGCATGCTTTCTGTTTTCTCTGATATGGTGACCAAATTTGTTGAAGTTTTTATGGATGATTTTTCTCTCTTTGGTGATTATTTTGATGAGTGTTTGCATAGACTAGATCTTGTTTTGAAAAGATGCATCGAATGCAATCTAACTTTGAGTTGGGAGAAAAGTCATTATATGGTCATAGAAGGCATTGTTCTAGGACATGTGGTTTCTGAAAGGGGGATTGAGGTTGATAAGGCTAAGATCGAAATAATTGAGAAACTTCCCCCACCCACTTGTGTGAAAGAATTGCAATCTTTTCTTGGTCATGTAGGTTTTCATAGGAGGTTTATTAAAGACTTTTCGAAAATTGCTAAACCTTTAAATAACTTACTAGCAAAAGATGTGGTTTACCATTTTTCTGATGAATGCTTGGTTGCTTTTAATACCCTTAAAGAAAAGCTTGTTACTGCTCCTATTGTTGTGCCACCTGATTGGAAACTTCCTTTTGAGATAATGTGTGATGCTTCGAATTTTGCTATGGGTGTTGTTCTATGCCAAAAAGTTGATAGCAGTATCGTGTGATTTATTATGTTAGTAAGACTTTAGACTCAGCTCAAGTTAATTATACAACTACTGAAAAGGAATTTTTAGCTGTTGTTTTTGCTTTACAAAAGTTTAGGTCTTACTTGATTGGTCATCCTGTGAATGTCCATACTGATCATGCTGCTTTACGGCATTGGTTAATCCGTTGGGTCTTATTGTTACAAGATTTTGATTTGACCATAGTTGATAGAGCTGGTAGGGAGAATTTGGTAGCTGATCACTTGTCTAGAATTCCTAATATTCCCATGGATTCGATTCCTATTAATGATGATCTTCCTGATGAGCACTTAATGAAAGTCACTGAAGAACCATGGTATGCTGATATTGTGAACTATTTGGCTATGGGTATTTGCCCAACTAATTTTTCAGCCTCCGATAGGAGAGCTCTTGCCAAGCGTTGCAGGTATTACATATTGGATGATCCGAATCTTTTTAAAGAAGGAGCTGATGGAATTCTGAGAAGGTGCATTCCGCAAGAAGAACAACAAAGTGTGCTGAGTCATTGCCATGAGCTTCATTGCGGCGGACACTATAGTGGCATTAAAACGGCTCGCAAGGTGCTACAAGCGGGATTTTTCTGGCCAAGTTTGCACCAAGATGCTCGAAGTTTTGTGAAAAATTGTGACCCATGTCAACTAGGGGGTAATATTGGTAAGAAGGAGGAAATGCCCCTTCAAGGGAATCTAGTGGTCGAGCCTTTCGACGCGTGGGACATTGATTTCATGGGACCATTTCCATCATGTGGAGGTTACGAATACATTCTCGTCGCGGTGGATTATGTGACAAAGTGGGTAGAGGCGATTCCCACAAGAAAGAATGATGCCGCGGTTGTTATGAAGTTCTTAAAGGATGTGATCTTTTCTAGATTTGGATGTCCTAGGACGATCATCAGTGATGGAGGTTCGCACTTCGTCAACAGAACCTTTGCTTCTCTTCTTAAGAAGTACGATGTCACCCATAGTGTTGCTACACCATATCATCCACAGACTTCGGGACAAGTTGAAGTTAGCAACCGTCAGATTAAGAAGATTCTCGAGCGAGTGGTGAAGCCTAGTAGGAAAGATTGGTCTGGAAAATTGAATGATGCGCTTTGGGCGTATAGAACTAGCTACAAGACGGTGATAGGGACCACTCCGTATAGACTTGTGTATGGGAAAGCATGCCATCTTCCTATGGAATTGGAACATAAGGCGTATTGGGCTATTAAAGAGATAAATCTTGATTTGGGAAAAGCTGGCGAAGAAAGGTTGTTACAACTTGATGAGCTTGATGAATTACGCCTCGGTGCCTATGAGAACGCCAAGATTTACAAGGAGCGTACCAAGAAGTATCATGATCGTGGTATAGTACGTAAGGAACTGATTCCTGGTCAAAAAGCTTTGGTGTTTAATTCTCGCCTTCGTCTATTTCCTGGAAAGCTCCGTACTCGTTGGGATGGACCATACGAGATCGTCCAAGTTGCTCCCTGACGAACGTGTCAGATTCAGTCAAATAAATTTATAATTAGCCAAAGGCAATCCACAACTACAACGAAAACCGTAGTGTAGCAGTAGAATGACTCGAGTGTCGTTCTCTCAGGACTATAACTAGCTTTATCTATTTAACAAGAGAATATAAAACAGCAGATAGAAAGCAAAAGGGGGGTTTCAAGCAGATAATGGAGATTGGTGATAGTATGGTCCTTCTTAACATAATGGGTCGATAATCATGCATAAATTCCTCGGTCTTGCATAGAGATCTTTGAATCAATCTAGTGTCCTATTGCAAGTATTAAGCACTACGAAGATAATATGGTCTGACTTGTCAACAACTAACGTCCTAATGTGTTCCGTAATTATTCAACACTACGAAGATAATTGGTCTGATGGTCGACAAGTGTCCAAGTGTGCATAATGATCAATACAACATACGAGAATTTTGGTTACAACTGATCAACGAAATAAAGCAATGACACGGAGTATAATGCGCGATATAGCCATTAGCATGATTATCTTCCCTCGCTAAGAATTCACATACTACCACCAATGATAAGTTTAGCTACTCATAATAGGCATGCAATCAATAGAAATCATAGAAGAAAACATATTGAAAGAAGATAAAATAAGTAGATAAAAACTGTAAGATACAAAGTTACCGAAGGTTGTCAATCTCCGGATGATTGCGATCCTACGCGCTCCAATCTGCTATGAAAAAGTATCCCCTAAGCTACGGAACTCCCAGGACAGGCCCCGGGAAGTTCCTACCTAAAACTATAGAGAGAGGTGAGAAAGTAGGCTTGGAAAGATATGATTTTCGGAGAGAAAACTGAGCACTATATATAGGCCCCGAATAATTCTGCGGCGGTTCGCCCCACAGTGCGGCGGTTCGCCCCAGAGGATTTTCGTGGAATTTCCGCGTTTTCGACGCGGTTTTGGATTTCTTCACCTTTTCGGACTCGGATTATGACTTCTAGTAGCCTTCTAACCTCCAGATTCGGCCCCTAGACTCCAAATCCTATCCGGAAACCTTCAGATACTCCAAATAGGCTTCTGGAACACCAATTCCTTGTCAAATTCAATATAATTGCCCAGAAATCTCCGAATTTCAACCAAAACCTGTAAAATAAAATCTTAAGGGAAACGTGACACTTTTCTAATAAAATGTATTAAAATATAGCTAAATTAACATAGAGGATAGCTAAAATGGGTGAAAAAGATTCGAATGAAAGTGTAAAATACACATTCATCAAACTCCCCAAACCGAACCTTTGCTTGTCCTCAAGCAACTAAGCTAGACTCTAATACAAAAAACATGCAAGACTCAAAATGGAGTTTCATGCCAAATAAAATGAACTAATCTACTGAATCTACCAAATAACATATGAACAAAAACCATATAAATCAAAGCATGAATATAGGTTGAAGAATACCTCGATTGACTTATACACATCCACATAAGCACTTATGTCAAGACAAGATAGTCTCTCGTAACATTCTCTACCTGGACCTAGTCAGTGACGACGTAATGAAGCATGCTAAGATACGAATGGTTGTCCCGTGCCTATGAAACTGAGGACTTACTGCTGTTCCACCATGTTAAGACTTTCCCTCAAAAGAGGTCGAACCAGTACTGGCTCTCATCAAACGAAGGAGGGTTCCCTATAAAAGATAACACTCCCCTATTCTACCCATCTCTCAAGTAAAGTCTTAAGCTATTCACCACTTCCTGAATGGCAGGACGAGGGTGGTCTAGAACAGATGACACTCAAGACAAAAAGATAAAAAATAGAAAAACACGATTACGAACAATACGAAAAATGGAAAAGACTCAAACTTTGCTAAACTGCTATTTGGCTTTCTTTTTTGGACCCTTCTTTTGCTTTTTTGGGGTCTTCTCGTTTTTTTATTTTTTTTTCTTCCAGATTCTCTATTTCTTTTTCTCTTTTTTTTCTGGAATTTTTCTTTGTTCTTTTTTTTTCGATTTTTTCTAGCCAACAGTAGCATAACAAAGAGAGAAACAAAAATGACTCGCACGACTTCCCCAAACCTATTCGAAAGAATAGGTTGGAGTACAAAATTCACGAAAAAGGAAAAATAAACTCACGATACGAAAAATGAAAAACAGAAACAAGTCTAATGATGGTGTAACCCCCTCCCCAAACCTATTCGAAAGAATAGGTTATAAACAAAGGATCACACAACCTCACACTACCTCCTTCCTAGGCATTTAGCAATCTCAAAGCATGGTGAAGACTTGATGCCTCTTAGGTACATAATTACTCGGGAAGACAACCATAAGACCCTAACATGCATCATCCTATTATAAAGGCCTTCGTGAACCGCAGTAGAGAAAACACCACTAAGTGATGTCGAGACTACCAAGCTTAACTAAGTGCAATACATAAATGTGACAAGCCAAGCGAGAAAAACCTCAAACAAATTCATAGAGATGAAGCATACGATTAATGGCACAGCTAGTTGATCTACCCAATAAAAAAGTTCAAAAAATTCGGCAAATAAACTCCATATAAAACATGCAAATCTATCCTAGGATGAATGTAGTGAAATGCAACCTAAAAAACTAAGAAAGCAGTAAACGTGCAAATGCAAATGCAGACGGATAAAGCATGCGAGGTACTATACTCATCCTACCAATGCCAAGCTCCAAACTAACAACAACATCAGATCACTTAAATCCCATACCCCCTCATGAAATTAACGCTAGTCCCTAGCAGTAAGAAGATGAGGAAATAAGATGTGATACTAGATGTTACCCCATGGTTTGGCCTCGGTCGGCTGAGTATGCTGCTTGTGAGTTATTGGGCCTCCTCTGTGAGCTTTATAGTGTGACATCAGGTCTTCTGGTGGGTACGACAGTTCCATTTTTAGGCCGGACAGGAACAACTCCTCTATCAGAATCATCATTGCCCGTATGGCCTTCATTGTCACTACTGTCACCATCATCATCACCAGTAGAGTTTCAGTTGCAGGTAGAATTCTCATGACTAGATGCCGAGGTTATGAAATCCTCCATCCTGTAGCCCTCCAATAGGATGTGAACTGTTGAAGGGGAAAGGGCAGTGGTATCAGGACTCCCCCCTCCAACGTTTTACACCACGAGAAGGTTACAGTAGGCTGCTCGGATACTCAGAAGTCTTCTACCTTTTTCTCCAATTTCGACCACATTCTCCGTTGTTGCTCCGCCCGATGTCAATATGATGTTCACTTCAGAGGCAGGCAAAGGGCTCCCCAACGAGGGATTGTGTACCCATGTCATTATGTTTTGGAACCAAGCTAGCGCTTCGGAACCTTCTAGCAACTGCGAACTCAAGATCAAATCCGTCGCTGCGAGAATGTCCCGGTGCCTTCCAGTTCACACGAACTTTGCAGTCCTTGTGATGGAGTGATGATGTAATAACGGTTTCTGTCCCTTCGGTGGTGCATGAATAGGCATAGGAGTCCTTACTCCAGGTGTACTCTAGCTCCTCCTCTTGGATAATCCACGACGTTGTTGCAAAACCCCTTGGCTCGAACGCACATCTAGCGAGATCACCTTCCTTGACATGGTTCTTCACAGCAATCATACGGGAATGCTCCCTTCCCTTGGTATGGTACCTACAAACAGTTATTAGCACCTCGTATGACACAAAACAGACTCAAATATATACTAGTGTAAAAGCGAAAAATACGAGTGATAAAATCAACAATCAAGCTCCCCAAACCGTAATGTCTAGCCTAGATTCTTCATCATGCAACATACCAATGTAACTACTACATGCAATACATCGCATCATGCTTCCACTAGACAACCAATATCCTTGATAACAAGTCTCAATTCATACCATAGCAGCGCAAAAATTCTACCAACATAAATCCTCATACTCAATCAATTAAGCATTCTAATGTCAAATCCACCATCATTACATCAATAAACACAATCATATGCAAGAAATCAATGATAAAGACATATTGCAGAACAAGATATATCATCTAGCAGCAAAATACCCAAATCAACAATCCAAGCAAAATTGAGCATGCAATTGATAGTAAATAACATGTCTAATCATACAAACAACATACCCATGCATCAAATAAGCAAAATTGAAGCTCAAAATAGAAAACCCCCAAATTTGAAATTTAGGGTTCTAAGGATGATACCTCAGATCTGCAAATCTAACGAATTAGAATGAAATCTGTTCGGATAGGATGATAGATCGTGTAATAGGCTTCGAATTAAGCTAAAGAACACTCAATTTGGTCAAGAAACGAAGATGTTATGAAGATTTAGAAGCAAAATCGCACTTTTTGGGTTTTTTGGGAGTATGGATGAAGAAGGATGAAGAAAATAAGGTTTTGGGGTTGAAATCCGCGTTTTTGAAGATCTGGGGCCGTGGGGCGGTTCTCCCCACCACGGGGCGGTTCGCCCCCAAGTGGGGCGGTTCGCCCCGTGCTCCCAATGCGGGGAGACGGGTCCCGATGTCAGAAAATGCGGTTTAAATCCCGAAACCAATTTTTTTTCAAAAAACCACTCGAAAAATCTCACTCAAACAAAAGAATATACGACACAGACATGAACAAATTCGCATATGAGAAGCAAATAGTTCAAGAATGAATGCATGTAGAAAAGCAGTAAAGAAAGCGGTAAAAATTCCGGGTTGCCTCCCAGATAGCGTCATTGTTTAAAGTCGTTGACTCGACTCCTGTCTGCGCCTATCTCTTCTTTTTGCGGGTACTAGGCTTCCCCTTCATTGATCTCCTTTCCATGCCATGAACCTGTGAATAAGAAAGAATATAGGCTGCAAGACCACAGTAGTGAGTAGTAATATCAGGCGGTTCAGGTGGATCAGGTATGGCTTGCAACACGTGTTGCTTACCATTCACTTCGATGGTGCAAGTCCTTTGGTAGATATCCATCACGGAGCGTAGTTTGGTTAAGAATGTTTGCCCTAAGAGTATGACATCCCCCGTTCCAGGTGCAGATGCCGGCATAACTACAAAATTGGTGTATATAGATGCTTCACCAATCTTGACCAACACATTTTTCACAACGCCCTCAGGTCTCATAAAGGATCCATCCGCCAGTTGCACAATAGCCCTTTGCTCAGATAGTTTTCCAATGTTGCTCTTTTCAAACACATTCAAAGGAATTATGTTTGAGTAGGATCCCGTATCTAGTGTGGCACGGACATCTTCAAGCTCACCAATCCCTACTTTAACATCAAAACTTTTAGGGAGTGGTTCGGGATCCTCTTGCTCCTCATCACTCGTGTCAGAACCAAGGTTCTTCTCTTCTTCCTCGGCCAGTAGAAGTTCTTCCTTCATGCAGCACTTGCACCTAACAACCTTCCTGATGGTGATTTCGTCAGGTACGTCATCAGCCAATGTAATGGCATTCGACTTCACAGTGCTGCTAGGCAGTTTTCGGTCGATCAACTCTTGCATCTTTTGATGGGCAAGCCTAGAGCTCTCTTCCAACTTATCAAGCCTTGCCCTAGTTTTCTCGGAATCCTCTTCATAACGTTTGAGAAAACTTTGTGTGTGATCGACCATCTTTTGCAAGTTCTCCATCAGTAGAGCCGTCTTCGACTTTGGTGGCTCTTTTGGAGCGGGGTTTTCGCAGTGATCATTACCATAGTTCAGCCTACTACTGTCTTGGTTAGGTCCATAAGTTTGGTTAGCCGGTGCATATCCTTGATTGTTACGGTATCCTCTTCTCCAAAATCCACCTCGAGGATTCCTACCGTCTTGTTCGTAGCTAACTTCTTGAGCACCAAACTCCGTAGCAAAGGCTTCTTCTTCGCCTCCTCGAGCCCAATTGCCATAACCGTACGCCAGCTCCGATCTACACATATGAGCCCCATCATGCCCATAGTTCTTGCATATTCGGCATACTTCGTTCAAAACAGTTGTTCCGGTGGCGCTCTTGAGGACTTGCTTCAATTTGTTGGTAAAGCACTCGAATTGATCCCCATTCCCCCTGTACATAGGGGCTTCTTGAGTCGGTGGAGCTTCAGGTCCACGTCTCCTAACCATTGCTCTTGGGTCCTTGAACTGCGAACCCTTAGCAAGCCTTTCGAAAACTGCTCAGACGGCTTCTGCGGTTTCCTCCCAAATATTGCCTTGGCATTGGAAATCCATCACTTGTTGGTTCTCGAAGGTTAGTCCATTGTAGAAGTGTTGGACTAGGTCGGAAAGTTCAAAACCATGGTGAGGGCACTTGTTCGTGAGATCTTGGAACCTCTCGAACGCGGTGTAGATGGTCTCATCATAGTCTTGCTTGAATCCAGTGATCTGCGCCTTAAGCGCGGTAGTCAGACCGTGTGGGAAGTATTTCTCCATGAAAGCTGAAAAAACCTTTTCCCAAGTGTCCAGCGAGCCTGCTGGAAGAGAACTCAGCCATGACTTGGCTCTGTCGCAAAGTCCCATAGCAAAAACCTTCATCCTTAATTCATCCGTGGTTATGTCAGCTCCGGGTCTGATGAACGTTTTTTTGACGCGTTCATCTTGTCTTTTTTACCTTCTTTTGCTATCTTCTAGCCTAGTTTTTTGGTTAGTTTTGTAGAATAGTGTCACGTTTTGTGTTTTCTGCATTTTCAGGCACTTAGGTACGAAACGGTGTTTTTGGAGCTAAAAACGAAGCATTTTGGATGAAAAATGACCCCGTTGAAGCTCCTTGATCTCCGTGGATATTTGTGAGTGCCCTTAGTTCGAGTTAAGCCAAGAATAACACTTTGGAGAGCCTAGCCTTACCTTGGAAGCAAATTCAAATGTTCGGGTGGAAGTTTTGGAGTCGTTCGAGTGTGCAAGATTGATGCAGCCTAACCATTTCGGTCATAGCTTTCTCATACAGAAGTTTATTGACCTCAAACCAACTTCCACGCGTAGCTAACTCAAAGAGCTATCCAACGATATATTACACGCCCTGATCCGACATTGTATGAGCCCTGGAGAGCGAGTTGAAGACGAAGTGGGGCAGCCAAGCGGGCCTCTTGCCAAGCGGGCCGCTTGACTGTTCCAAGCGGGCCGCTTGGGTCCTGGGACAGATTCTGCAATTTCAAGCGGGGCGCTTGGACTCAGATCCAAATCGCGATTTTGGCATTTAAAGTCGTTTTTCAGTTACTTTTTGTCATTCCTTTCACTTTGTAAAAGTTTTGGAGAGCTCTTGGAGGCTCCATAGCTCAGACCCATTAGCTAGAAGGTTGATTATAATCAAAGGATTGAAGATTTAGCCATAGGATTGCATGATATTTTCATCTACGGAGAGGTTTTGCATCAATTCCACCGAATAGTGACAGCTTTGGTGGTAACTTGTATCTATCTCTTGTCTGGTAGTTTGATCCAATGTCTTTCTGTAACAATTCATATTTTGTGATGTTTTCCATTATGATTATGAATAGCTAAATCCTTTATGTTGGTGGTAGAATGTGAGATTGATATTGTTATGAGTTATGTTTATGCTTACATGAGATTGTGATTCAATCTTGCTGCAAATCCCTTCATATGATTCTTAGTTGCCTATAAAATATATTCGAATTGAGTATAGTGACAAACTCTTGGTCAATGAAAGCTATAGGATTGTATGTTAGAGATTTGCAGCATGCTAGATAAATGGTGTTGGTGACAAGCACCTCTAAAGTATTGATAGTGATCTTTCATGATGTGTGTCTTAAATTTGCCTAGACGAGTTGCTTAGCAGACTTGATCGAAGGTTCTACGCACTGAACTTGTAAGCGTATTCGTGATTCGTTGCTTATCATTACCACTAAGCTACCACCAGCATCTTTCTCTTCGTGATTATCTTCTTCTAGCAAAGTGTTGGTTGCATGAGTGTTTGGTTAATTCTTACAAAACTTGCTTCTTGGTTGATTACAATTGTTTGCACTAAACAAAGCCACGTTAGGTCCCGAGAGAACGACACTCGGGAACATCTTACCGCTGCACTAAAATCTTTTGTGTAGTGAATAAGTGTTCTTTGGCTACAAACAAATTTAATTGGTGAAAAAACGACTCATCAATTTGGCGTCGTTGCCGGGGACTTAACTCCTTTGGTTTAGTGTTAAACTTTTGTTTCTTAGCAACTTCACTTTCTTACCTCATTTCTTTCCCCCTATCTTTTCAGCAAACTTCTCTATTCAGAACTTGGTACTTTGTGTGCTTGTGCTCTTGGTTGAGTTTTGTATATATGATAGTTTAGTTTTTGTTTTTGTTGCGGAACTACTCTTCTTTGCTTGTCTTTGTGTGTGTAGGTATACATGAATGACTTGTATTGCGAAGTTTGTGGGGAGGATGGGCATGTTGCTGATGCTTGTATGGATAGAAGTGTTATCACCTCATTCCGTCAGTTCCCGAATGAAGGTTTTCATCTTGCTTGGCGTAGATTTGAATACCTTTACTCGAGGAGGAACTCCAAACACCAGATGGAGCTCGGGGAATTGTTGTGGTATTTCTACTGCGGTTTGAGATCCGGGCATCAAATGGCTTTGGAAAAAAGAACTGGGAGAGATATCCTTGATATGACACCGAGTGTTATCAAGCTTGCTTGCGATGAGTTTGCTGATCAAATTTTCAGCGCCCTTCGAGATATTGGTGAAGATCCCGTGGATGTTTGACCATGAATGAGGTTAAGCTTCACTATCCTTTCTTATGGGGTGAAGAAGAAGTACAAAGGCAATTGAATGAGATCTCAGTGAATGTTGTGAGTGAGCATGTTGAGACACCTATCGTCGAGGATATTCCTATCGTTGGTGAGGAAGAAGTCATGGAGGAGGTGACGATCGAATCCATTACTTCCCCCGACTCAGAAATCCTTGTTCCGAGTTTTCTTGAGGTTGAGGAGCTAGTCTTTGAGGATATTGGCACCTCTGAACCAGCAACGGCGCCAATTTGACGAACGTGTCAGATTCAGTCAAATAAATTTGTAATTAGCCAAAGGCAATCCACAACTACAACGAAAACCGTAGTGTAGCAGTAGAATGACTCGAGTGTCGTTCTCTCAGGACTATAACTAGCTTTATCTATTTAACAAGAGAATATAAAACAGCAGATAGAAAGCAAAAGGGGGCTACCAGTATTAGTTCGCGGTAAAGAGTTTCAAGCAGATAATGGAGATTGGTGATAGTATGGTCCTTCTTAACATAATGGGTCGATAATCATGCATAAATTCCTCGGTCTTGCATAGAGATCTTTGAATCAATCTAGTGTCCTGTTGCAAGTATTAAGCACTACGAAGATAATATGGTCTGACTTGTCAACAACTAACGTCCTAATGTGTTCCGTAATTATTCAACACTACGAAGATAATTGGTCTGATGGTCGACAAGTGTCCAAGTGTGCATAATGATCAATACAACATACGAGAATTTTGGAAATATATGATTTTCGGAGAGAAAACTGAGCACTATATATAGGCCCCGAATAATTCCGCGGCGGTTCGCCCAGAGGATTTTCGTGGAATTTCCGCGTTTTCGACGCGGTTTTGGATTTCTTCACCTTTTCGGACTCGGTTTATGACTTCTAGTAGCCTTCTAACCTCCAGATTCGGCCCCTAGACTCCAAATCCTATCCGGAAACCTTCAGATACTCCAAATAGGCTTCTGGAACACCAATTCCTTGTCAACTTCAACATAATTGCCCAGAAATCTCCGAATTTCAACCAAAACCTGTAAAATAAAATCTAAAGGGAAACGTGACACTATTCTAATAAAATGTATTAAAATATAGCTAAATTAACATAGAGGATAACTAAAATAGGTGAAAAAGACTCGAATGAAAGTGTAAAATACACATTCATCACTCCCCATGGAGCTGTAGAACTCTTGGATCCAAAGACGGGCAATACTTTCAAAGTGAATGGGCAACGAGTGAAACCATAGTTCGAGCTTCCTAGTGATCAAGTAGAGGTTGATCATCTCGAACTAACCTTTCCCACCTCTACTTAAGGATAGGTATGATGTATTTTGTTGTTTTGAGCATGTCATTGTGTTTTTCGTATGTTTTTTTTTATAAAATAGGTTTTAAGATGATATTTAGCGTTTTGGGAGGAAAAAGGCGTCTCCAGGAGTCTGGAGATGCCAGGCGAACCGCCCCCCACGTGGGGCGATTCGCCTGGCAAGTCCAGGCCGCCTGGGATGTTCTAGACGCCCCAGGCGAATTGCCCCCCACCTGGGACGGTTCGCCCCGGGTGTCCAGAAACCCGAGACGTTCAGGACGCCCCAGGCGAATCGCCCCCCACCTGGGGCGGTTCGCCCCGGGTGTCCAGAAACCCGGAGGTCCGAATTTTCATTCGGAACCCCATTTTACTCCTATTATGCTAAATTATTGATCTTTTTACTTCTTTTATCGCCCGTTTTGGTTTCTCACGAGTTTCCTTGAGTCCTATAGGTTACAGGTACAAGTTGACTCTCACCTTAAATCCACTTTCGACGTTCGGGACGAGCGACGACGTTCAGGATTGGGGGGGGGGGGTTATCGCTGGCTATCTCTATACTTGTTTTGCTTATGATAAAGTGAAACCTTTGTTTGCATTTGCACGTTTACCGCTTTCTTAGTATTTAGTTGCATACACTACATTCATCCTAGTATAGTTTTGCATATTTTTGTGTGGAGTTTATTGCCAAATTTTTGAAGTTTTTTATTGGGTAGATTAACTAGTTATGACGTTTGACCATGCGTTTCATCTCTATGAATTTGTTTGAGGTTTTTCTCGCTTGGCTTGTCACATTTATATATGCACTTAGTTAAGCTTGGTAGTCTCGACATCACTTAGTGGTGTTTTCTCTACTGCGGTTCACGAAGGCCTTTATAATAAGATGATGCATGTTAGAGTCTTGTGGTTGTTTTCCCGTGTAATTATGTACCTAAGAGGCAACAAGTCTTCACCTTGCTTTGAGATTGCTAAATGCCTAGGAAGGAGGTAGTGTGAGATTGTGTGATCCTTTGTTTGAAACCTATTCTAACGAATAGGTTTGGGGAGGGGGTTATACCGTTATGATGACTTGTTTTTCGATTTTGAGTGTTGTGAGTTTGTTTTCCTTTTTTGTAAAGTTTGTGCTCCAACCTATTCTTTCGAATAGGTTTGGGGAGGTCGTTTGTGAGTCATTGTAATTTTTTTTCGTTGTGCTACTGCTGGCTATATACAAATAAAAGAAAAGAAGAAAAAAAAGCGAAAAAAAAGAAAAAAAAAGAAAAGATTCCAGAAAAAAGAAAAACATCTGGAAAAGAAAAAATAGAAAAAGAGAAAAGACCCCAAAAAGCAAAGAAGGATCTAAAGAAAGCCAAAAAGTAGTTTAGCGAAGTGTTTGTCGCGTTTTTCAATTCATGTAATGTTCGTAATCGAGTTCTAAAGTTTGTCTTTTCTTTGTTTGAGTTTCATCTGTTCTAGACCACCCTCGTCCTGCCATTCAGGAAGTAGTGATTAGTTTATGACTTTGCTCGAGAGATGGGTAGAATAGGGGAATGTGAACTTTTAGGGAACCCTCCTTCGTTTGATGAGAGCCAGTATTGGTTCGACCTCTTTGAGGGAAAGTCTTAACTTGGTGAGCAGCAGTATGTCCTCAGTTTCATAGGCACGGGACAACCATTCATATTTTAACATGTTTCATTACATCGTCACTGACTAGGTCCAAGTAGAGAATGTTAGGATAGACTATCTTGTTTAACATAGTGCATATGTGAATGTGTATGAGTCAATCGAGGCATTCTTTAACCAATATCCATGTTATGATTTGTATGGTCATTGTTCTTAAGTTTTTGATAGACACAATAGATTAGTTCATTTCATTTGGCATGAGACTCCATTTTGTGTGTTGCATTGGTTTGTTGCATTAGAGTCTAGCTTAGTTGCTTGAGGACAAACAAAGGTTCGGTTTGGGGAGTTTGATGAACATGTATTTTACACTTTCATTCGAGTCTTTTTCACCAATTTAGCTATCTTCTAGGTTAATTTAGCTTATATTTTAGTGCATTTTATTAGAATAGTGTCACATTTCCCTTTTCTTTGCATTTTTCAGGTTTTAGGTAAAAAACGTATGTTTATGGGCAATATTGATGAAGAGGTCGAAGTTTTGGTGTTTCGAGGACATTCGTGGTGTATCTAGAATGTTCCGGATGAGATTTAAAGGTCACTAGAAGGCAAAATCCGAGTCCGAAAAGGAAAAGAAGACCGAAAATCTCGCTCTCGCCAGTCTGGATGTCCCAGGCGAACCGCCTAGGACGTGGGGCGATTCGCCCCACACCAGGCGAATGGGCGGTTCGCCTGGGAGTTTCCGACATCTATATATAGTTTGCCTATTTTTCTACATTTTGCAGACCTTTTCACATTATTTTGAGAGACAAATTCTCCAGAGCCTGTTCTGGGAATTATTAGCATAGAAGACTATTTTTCTTATTGATTTGGAAGCTTTAGCATAGAGATTGGACATCTTTGATTTTCGATTCTTGCTTGTGAGTTAGCAATTCATCGGAGATTGACAACCTTCGTTGGTAACTTGTATCTCACGATTTTTCTGCTTTTATTTATTTCATTCAACATGTTTTCATTCAATCTTGCTTTGATTCTTGTTGATTGCAATATGAGTAGCTAAATCTATCGTTGGTGATAGTATGTGATTTCTTAGCTAGGGTTCATGATTATGCATGAGTGGCTTCGCGCGTTTAAGACTTGATTTATTGTTTTATTTCTTTGATCTATCTAAGCCATCTATCTTCGTAGTGTTGAATTGAAAGGAACACGTAGGACAATTCATGATCATAGATCTCTATACAAACTTCAAGTACTTCATGCATGATTATTACCCGTTGCTTTGAATGACCATACTATCACTGACTTCCATCATATTGATAAGAAAAATCCGTGCTTTTCTTGATTTCTGATTTATAGTTTAAGGTAAATTTGATAAAGCTAGTTATAGTCCTTAGAGATCGACACTCGAGGTTATTTTAATTCTACACCACGTGCCTTGGTTTTCGTTGTAGTTGTGAATTGCCTTTGGCTAAAAACAAATTTATTTGATTAATTGAGTCTGACAATCTCGTTCATCACATTTCTTCAATTAATTTCTTTTAAGTCACTTTATGATTTGTATTAATTTCATAGAGATATTAAATACAATAGAAGTGAGATTGACTAAAGCTGCTTACTACTCATAATCTTTTGCAAGAACATCATCCATGGGTAAATGGTGCTCATAGTGAGCAGTTCTATTAAACCAATCCGCAAGGAATGGAAAGTACAATAAATATACTAAGAGCTGCTCTAAGTATATTTCCATTTATCTTAAAGATGACATTGGAAGAAAGAGTAAATGTCTAACGAATAATACACTCTATTGCAATTATAGTAATTCAATGAGAGTATGGGTAGCAAAGTTTGATTCCTTGAACTTAAAGCAATTATTGCTTAAAGATTCAAGCACATTATTGCGTATTGAAAATTGGTTATGTCTATGAAGTAATTTTAATATTGGATACTAATTACAAATGAAATTATTCTATTGATTTCATATGTTAAGAACATTGTTTTTGTACTTGTAAAGACGATAGTTGATTTACCTACTATTTAGTCACACTAATAGTATAGAGGTAGAAGTCTTCAAGAACATGAATCAAAAGTTATTATTAACCATAAGACATGACTTTCTCAATACACGATAAGAAGACCAACATAACAAACCAATTACCCAAAATTATGTTATTTGTCAACTTGTTGGACTTATGAGATAAGAATGGCAAGTGTTAAGTAAGTTACACTACTTGACACCATTTGTTTTGAAACATATGGATTTAAACTTATCTTATAGTTGTTATTCACTGGATCTTTCTAGAAAAGGATGAATACCAAATAACAATTTGAGATGACACGCATTGCAAGACATGTGTGAGCTTTCAAATTGGGAAATGTCCTAATTCACCATATGCTTTATATTTTCCTTGGTCTAACCACTTGCGCTTGAGAAGATGCAAGTTCATTGCCATTGAGAAGTACAAAGTCACAATGCTAAATAGAATATAAACCTGTTATAATATGAAGTATTTTATTCTTTGATTGGGTCAATTGAATAGTACTTACAACATGGTTATGGATTGTTATGAGAGGCCATGGGTTCTAATAGGGTGGAATTAATTATACCTTATTAGACATGCTTAAACCCATGATGGGTTCCATTGAAATGTAAATGCTATGTTCGACGTAGATTAACCCATACACTTTGTTACACGTGCAATTGAAGCTCAATATGTATCCTAATTATATCCTTACTAAATCAGTCTTAGAGACACATAATATTTATGTTGTAAGATTCTTTATTACATAGCTGAATATGGGGTTGTCCCATATATGTATTGAAGTTCTTCATGATTATTAGAATTTTAGAATGTGTTAATTTGTGAAACTTTATCTCTATCTTTATAAGAGACAAATTGGATGTTGTTTCTTGACACATACTATTCTTTTAATACTTGAAGTTTACAAGGAATGAATTAGATTGAAGTACAATGTTTGAAATAGTTTCAAAACCACAAATTAACTAATGAGGCTGATAACTTGTCATTTAACCATGACAAAGATTCAGAGGAAAAGTCGACAATGCTTGTAGTTAGTGGGAGTAAGTTACTTGGTAATGCCCATAAGCTAATGAAAGCATATTGAGAGTAATCTTTTTAAGAATAAGATATTCTCATAAGTTAATATACTGCAACTTAGAAGTTGCACACTCTTCTTTGTAACGTTAGCATTTGAGTGCTACCTTGATCACTGTAACTTATTGGGTGTCCCAATATTAGAGTGCCTCATAACATTCAGGATAATTAAACGAATTAGAACGCAAATGAACAAACTCCTAGGTTATGTAAATTATCGTGACAAATTGAATTGTATGCAATCCTTTAGAAGGATCACGATTATTTTATGTCATTGCAAGGATGAGTTTATAACCTATAGCTAACAAAATGATATTTGATATCGATTTTGAGAGGTGGCTTAAAGCCATAGGATCTTAAGAGATGGACTAGAGATTACTTAAGTTTAGAACTTAAGTAAATTGATATTTTATTATTACATAATAGTAGTTTCTTTCAGGATAGTATTATATCAACAACGGAGTCTATGCCTACATAGTGTAGGACAATAAAAATTATATAGTTGAGTCAGGAAGACATACTATATATTATGTATTGATAGGATTATAGACCAGTCCTGTAAGATTTTACTTGCATGAGCATCTAATAATTTCATGATATATTCGATTACAAGCCTATACCACTTTCCGAGGAGAAACTTTATTGTAAAGTGTGTTTGACATAGTTATAGACCTTAGTATCGAATTCAAATCATGAATGAATATGCAAATCAAATGAGGCCATTGTGGACTTATGCAAGCCTCTAGGAGTTTGATCATTTATATTTGAAATAAGTGAATTAGTTTAACTTATTTCAAAACTAGATGAATGATGTGTGCATCTTTAGAAGTGTTTGTGAGAAGTCTTATCTATATGATTGAAAATGTTTGACACCAACATCATATGAGATAGCTTTCACATTAACAGTCAAGGCATTGGTCATTCAAGACCTTCATTGTGAGGGGCTTGAATGAAAGTTTCTAGGATATTCTCATATTGAAACCTTGTTGGATAGGTTCGAGAGAATTTTCAAATGCTTCATGATATTCACTATTTTGAATAAATAATGTGTTGATAAACAATAATAGAATTCTAGGAAATCTATTATTATTATCACATGGTTATACTGTCAACATTAGATTGTTTATTGAAGTATGAACTCCGTACATATACACGATGTTGTATAGTGCAACCATCGCCAAAAAGGTACAAATGTGATACATCAAACAGTCAAGGTGACTTAGAATTATCAACGGATTTCATGGACAGTGGGAGCTTAGCTTAGATATATACTGGATATATGAGTAGTAAGCTTCATTATAAATGTGATGATTGGACTTGTTGCAATTATAATTTTGTATTCATCCTAGTAATAATATCATACTAGATTAGATCTAATGATGTATAGATTCAACAACCTATGTCCTGTATGATTATGCTAGAAGGTTTTTAGAAGAACAAGGGGTAGTTCCAAGTGTTAGTAATCGAATTGTGAAATTGCAATTATACTAATGCGACTGCACATGCAAAGGAACCAAGATCTTATGATACTAGCATGGATCTACTGAGACACTATCATTGGTTTGGAAGCCACTGATAGATTGCAACATAAACAAATAAAGTAATTTCTCCGTGAGGACACTACGCTGATTCTTTCACAAAACCTTGTCTTTGGAGAGACAAGTTAGCCATTCCAGGAATCTAAATGTTGGACACACATGAGTGATTGACTCTAGGCCAAGTGGGAGATTGAAAGTATATATATGTCCTAGAGACAACCAACATTCAGGACGATATGTACTTTATCGCATTCAGCTTATTGGTATTTATTTATGTTACATTTATTTAAGCATACATAAATACAATTGGCATTACATTTACCGAATAGATTATTTGGTTGTTTAAATTATTCTGTAAGATGTTCCCAAGGACTAAAGATAATCACCAAGTTAGTGGGAGCTTGCGTGTCAGAACTTAAGTCCTAAACTTAGCCACTAGTTGATGGTCATTGAGATATGGGATATCAATGATGCGATAGAGACTAGCATGTGTTGCATCAAATCCTTCGAGGATGTAGTAGTTCTCACTGCTGCGAATAGCTTGGTTATTCATGATGGACACATGGACACTTTGGAGAGTGTTGGCATACCCAGCCGAGAAACCATTTGGTAAATTCTATTTAAGTGTCTATGGGAGTATCGGATTGTAGGGTGATGTAATAGTCCTCAGACTTGAGGTCAATACTACATCATATGTGGAATAACATACTTTGACCATGCGCAACGCTTGCACTCTTAAAGTATGGTAAATACGGCACGCGTTAGGTATATTAGGAAGCATATGGTGTGAGTTATTGGATCAAGATCAGGATTCATTCCTCCGAATAGATTCAAGGAGAGAATACTCTACATCTCATATTTAGTGCGATCATTAGTCAGTGGGCACTGCAAAGATATATGTCAAAATGGTGTTTGGACATAATCATCTAGATCGACTAACAAGATTGAGAGACAATGGATGAGTTATTGGAATAGACACTAATCCATATTCTAGACTCATTCGAGTATTCGAGAATGAAATGACCGTATCATCAAAGTACTCTACATCACATGCAGTTTGTATCTCCTCAACAAACGTTCCTTACATATTAGTATTGTCTAGTGACGATTGTCTAGGAACATTCACTTAGACATTGATTTGATCATTGCCTAATATGTGAGGGCCTATGGGTCATATACAACTAGGTGATAATTCTCCCGATTAAGCATTAGGGTAAATTAAATGTCCATTGGATTGATAAGATTGGTTTACTATTGTCAATGACATTTCATTTGATGGAAATCATTAATTAAGTTAAAATTGAATTTATGATTTAATTACTATATTAAATAAAATATCAGTTGGATTGATAAATATTTAATTTAATATTGTTTAGAATGTTCTATTTGATAGAATTAATTAATTAAGTTGAACTGAATTCAATGTACTTAATTAATTTATACTTTTATTTAGAAAGTAAATTAATTAAATTAGATTTAATTAATAAAAGAAGAAAAGAATAATTAGATTAAATTGGATTTAATTAATTAAAATTAGAATGTGCATTTGAACCAATTTAGAATGAGGTTCAAGTGTTAAAAGCCCACAAGAAAAGGATTGATAGTAGTGGGTTTCGAACCCAAGACCTCCAGCTCAGTAACTAGCATACCAGCCGACTGGGCTAGGCCCATGTAAATTAGATTTGAGTTTTATACACATATATTCAGTCCATGCGGCTGACTTTTGATTAGTAGGGTTTTTAGGTGTTGTTGCTGCTTGTGGCTTTGAGCTCTCCTTTTTCTCTAGGGTTTTACACGGTTGTATTCGTTCTAACTCCTTTCTTTTCTTCTTTGATTAATTCTCATTTATTATGATCTTTGAGATTTCTTATTTTGGTTGATGTAGATTTTGAATATGAATTTCCTAGTATCCATGGAGAATATATCAACGAAGAATTGAACTACGTTTGACTTGATCCTGAGGGTACGTAGGCAGCTTGGAATTGTTCTGAGTTCAGTCAAATTCTTTAAAAGATCATCAATTGTTCTTTGAAAAACACATTTATGTAATGGAAGCTGAAAGCTGGATAACGGGTACGTTATTTATACGAAGCATGTTAAATAATCATTCAATCAACGATCCATGTAGGAAAATTTTCGAATTCCGCTGCATTAACCTTATAGGTAATTTCCTACAATTACTAACATTATGTAATGTTTTACATTGAATAATCTAAAATAACAAGTATTATTCTGTAATTTGTTTTTGTTATTTTCATAATATTTAATGTAGGATTATGTTTTCGTTATGTTTCTATGTTACATAACTTTCCATAGTACAGACGTTTATACTTATCTGGCTAGTTTAAAGAACTAACTGGTCTGGGATAAAGAGGTGCGTGTAAGTTATGCCTTTTAAATTCAATTAGACTTTGTAATTTTGGAACCTGATGATGTGTTTGCTTGTGATCCAGGCTGATGCTGCATTTGAGACTTGAGAGGATCAGAAGATTGGCACGAGAACCAGATTGTACATGATCCAACGATGATGTCGAGAAATAAAAATGCTTGCTGCAAGCCTCTTCGATCTCTAGTTCACCCAGAAATTTTGGATGATTTCATGATTGATTAGCACATCTAGATAAACTAGATTTTGCAGAGTGTACCATATTTTTTTTATTTTTTAATTCCAATCTAAGTCAATTATTAACCCTTACAATGTAGTGAAATGATGAAGCAGATCATCCTGACAAATACACAATAACCACCAAAAAAGTTTACCACTCAATTAGGCCACACTCAAAGCATCAGTTGAAACACCCTGCTGCTATTCAATCTTGTAAAATCCACAGGATCAAAACAATAATCAATCTGAAATGTACCCCTCACAGAATATATGATAGTATCTTGGTAAAGATCCATGTATAGACAACAGCAAACACAGCACCAACTGGAATTGTCACAACCCAAGAAGTCACAATCTCTCTCACTGTTTCTGCCCGTACGCTGTTAAGACCTCTGGCGAATCCTACTCCCATTACTGCCCCGACCAATGTATGCGTGGCAGAAATTGGTAGTCCGAGCTTCGACGCCCCTAGAACAACTGAAGCAGCAGCAAACTCGGCTGCAAAGCCCCTAGTCGGAGTCAGTTCCGTAATTTTCTTCCCTATGGTCGCTATGACTCGGTATCCCCACATCATTAGCCCAGCGACAATCCCAAATCCGCCCCATGCCAGTACATCATTCGGGATAATAATATCAGCTCCACTCAAACCGCCCTGCAGAATCGATAATGCTGCAGCTAATGGGCCTATGGCATTGGATACGTCATTTCCTCCGTGAGCAAATGACATGAAGCAGGCTGATAAAACTTGCATGTAGCCAAAGACGCCGTAAACTATCTTTAACTGTGTGCCTGTAGGACCTGCTATCTCAGAAAAGATTCCGATGTTCTTCTGGATATCTTCTTCTTCTTTTGGCTCTGGATCAGTTTTAGCCGCCGCCTTGGCAAGTAGATGGCCTAGTTGTTTTCGTATGATCCTGTCCACTACTACAGCACCAGCAGTACCACATGCTAAAGCTTGGGCTAGAGCTATAGAGAGGGTCTGGCTTAGGGGAAATGCTGAAAATGAAATTGCTGTGACACCTACAAAGACTGCTATTGGTGCAGCGGCGGCTGCTGCTTGTCCTGGGTTTGGAGCACTGTAAACAAACTAGAAGTTGTGATGAAAGTTAGTCCTGATAATCAATTAATTTTCAGTTTCTTGCACATTGTCATATCTTTTTCATCCATGGTTAACTATCAGATAGCTTTCTTTGTAAATCGAAGTCGAGGAAACAGATTGTTAGACAGATGGAGACGTACCCTGCGGATGCATTTATAGACGAGGAATGAGACTAGTCCTCCAACTAAAGGCGAGACAACCCATGATGATGTTACCCTTGCTAGTGAACTCCAAAAAACAGCTCCTGTTCCTCCATATACTAGACCAAATCCCACCATGGAGCCAACAATACAATGTGTAGTCGAAACTGGCCAACCATAGTATGATGCAACCTGAGTAGAAATGCAGTTAGGAACACTCAACTGCTGTAAAACTATTAGGAAGTCCAGTCCAATCATCTGAATTATCTAGTACACATGTAAGAACCTGAATTACAGTAAGATGGTAACTTTCTATCATCTTGATGGTGATGATAGAGTGTTTGTTTAGTGGGAGAGATTCATATGATTTATGATACTCCGCGATACTTTTTCGCTATATGATCAATATTGCGCAAATTAACAGTGTAGTTGCAAAAGCTTTCTGAAACTAATCTTGTCTACTGACATGCTTATAAGCCTTTTACTGGTATAGTAAGTCGAAGTCCAAGCTGGAGGCCTAAACGTATTCGGTTCTAGCAGAAGCAGTTTAATGTGATTTTAATCATCCACTCAAACACCCCCGAAATATATATATTGGCCTGATTGTCAATCTGTTTTATTAAACAACATATATACTAGAACATATAGCTCAACAGAAACTATATAAAGCGAAGCTACTAGTGAATGCTGTAGAGCAGTTTTCTGGTGAATACAGATAAATCTGAAAACTTCACCTGCAACCAAGTACCAGCAGCTGCCAAAGAACCAAGCAACCCTGCGAAAAGCAGAGTATCCTTCCCCTGAAACACACTAGTAACAAGAATCCCCTTCTGCATTGTATTAGTAACATGAGTCCCCATCAGCAAGGCCCCCGAAAACTCCAACACACCTGCTGTCAATACGGCCTGACGAAGCGTCAAGGCCCCGGAACCCACGGAAGTTCCCATGGCATTAGCCACATCGTTTGCCCCAATGTTCCAGGCCATGTAAAACCCAAACAAGAGCGTCACATACGACAAGATCTTCGTCTTAAGCGCCATACCCTGCCCCAAAGAAGTCATAAAAAGTGGGAACACAAGTGCTGACATCGCGATGCATATGGATATAGCAGAAGCAGTTCTTGATGATATGTTAAAGGCCTGTGCCATGCCAGGTAAATCGTCGGTTTTTCCGTGTGGTTTGGAAGGAGTAATCTCTTCATGATTCTGTTCACCTTCTGCAAAGGAGGATAAGCTGGCTAGAGGGTGTAGGAATTCATTGCTCTTTGGGGTCAAGAGTGAAAGAGGAAAGCTTGGTTTATGAGGCTTGTAAGAGACTACTTCTCTTGTGGGAAACTGAGGGAGAAGAGTATTAGGCCTGTAATTTGGGATGTTGAGATAAGGACTTTGAATGGTGTTTCTAGATGAAGATAAACAGTAAGAAGAGAAAGTCATTATGGCTTAGATGCTTCTGCTTTAATGGAGGAGTGACACAGATGAGAAGGGAATATGTGGGAATTATCCAGGTAGAAGATTCATGGCCATGGGAGGAGATGAAGAGCCAAGATTGAGTGAAAGGTCTTACTTACATTTTCTTGATCTTTTTCTTTTTTCAGTTTTGGTTTTTTGTTTGAAAGAATTTTCATTTGGATGCTACTAGCTTTGGTTTGATTGGAACGAGTGGTGGAAAACTCAAGTTTGAAATTTTTGTGTTGAATCCACTATATCCAGTGTCCACGAGTTTTAGAATGGCTGGTTTTGCAAATTATCCAAACAAAAGTATCCTGAGCTTGGAGAATGACAGGGTTTGTGTGTTTTTGTTAAACACCGAAATTATCTAATATTTGTGTATTATTGAATTGAAGGAATCAAAAGTTACAGAATTGAAGCCTAAACTAAGCCCTTTTTTATAGTTGAATAAAAGGGCTAAAACTTGAACAATAATTCAAGAAAATAAGAAGATAATTAAAAACCTATATGATACATCTAATGTACTATTGAATTTCTCTCCAAGAAATCATCATCCTGCCGTTGAATTTGATCCGGTGGCTATGCTTCGCCGGGTACACTCTGTTTCTGCCTCTGTACTATGAATAGTACTGTTCTTGATCTGTTGTGATGGTGTTGATGCACCACACGATTTATGTCGCCCTTCCTCCCGCTCTCCTCGTCTTGAGTTCGTCTTGTCAGTGCGCGATCTCTTCTTAGCACGTAAGCATATTGCACGTGTTCCGTTCTTACTGGATTCTCTTTCTTTATTTCTACTTCAGTCCTTGCAATGTTGCCACCTTCTTCTTCGACCTCTATAGATTCAAATTCTTTGCAACGACTTAGATTACCAATTTCATTATTGGTCCTTCTTGATTCCAAGGTTTTCCAATATTCCCCCTCAAGAGGAACGTATATATTCTTTACGTTCATCTTGACTAACGCTTCCAATAAGCTTGCAGAAGGTACTGCCTTGTGAAGATATCTGCGAGTTGTCTCCTTGTAGGTATATAAGCTAACTCGATTATGTGTTGATCAATTTTCTCTCTTATAAAATGGCAATCAACTTCTATGTGTTTCGTTCTTTCATGAAACACAATATTTTTGGTTAATTATATTGCAGATTGATTGTAACATGAAAGGGTGATTGGCTTGTCTGTTCTGATGTTGAAATCTTCCAACAATGCTTTTAGCCAAATGATTTCACAGGATGTATGTGACATTGCTCTATACTCTGCTTTTGTGCTTGACTTGCTCACAGTGATTTGTTTCTTTGATTTCCAGCTCACAAGTGCATCTCCTATGAAGATACAATAGCCTGTTGTTGATCTTCTTGAGAAAGGACATCCAGCAAAGTCTGAATCACTATATGTTGTTAACTTCATGTCTTTATTTGAGGAGAAGAAGAGTCCTAAACCAATGTCTGCTTTGATATATTTTATCAAGCGAAGAACTCCATCTAGATGGTCTTAACATGGTTTTTCCATGAATTGACTAAAAATTCCAACTGCATAATTAATATTTGGTCTTGTAATTGATAAGTAAATCAATTTTCTGTAAAAAGTTGGATTCTTGAGTTGTCTAGATGAATCTTTTTCATACTTGACATTCTGTTCTATTGGCGTCACTACTGGTTTGCAACCAAGTAAGACAGCTGCTTGTATGATTTTTGATGCATATTTTCTCTGGGAAACATGGATCCCTGTTTTGTTTCTTGCTATCTCCAATCCCAAAAAATATTTCAGATTGCCAAGATCTCTGATTTTAAACTTATGTTCAAGTTGTTCTCTTATTTGTGAGATAGCTTGTAAATCTTTTCCTCCCACCAAGATATCATCAACATATACAAGAATGTATATTGATTTCTCATCTTGATGTCTGTAAAATAGTGAATATTCACTTTTAGATTGTGTGAATCCAATGGAAAATAAGAAATTCGACAATTTTGAATTCCATTGTCTACAGGCTTGCTTAAGTCCATAGATTGATTTATGCAATTTACAGACTAAATTATGTGTATTTCCCCCCTCAATTGCAAGACCTGGTGGTAGTTTCATATAAATATTCTCTTCTAATTCTCCATGGAGAAAAGCATTATGCACATCTAACTGAATTAGGTGCCAATCTTGTTTAGCTGCCAGTGTTAGATAGACTTTGACAGAAGTCAATTTAGCTACAGGGCTAAATGTTTCTGTATAGTCTATTTCATATTGTTGGGTGTAGCCTTTGGCTACTAGTCTGGCTTTATGCTTGTCAATTTCTCCTTGAGAATTGAGTTTGGTTTTAAAAACAAACTTGCAGCCTATTGGCACCACATCTTTTGGTTTCTGTACAATACTCCAAGTCTTATTACTGATTAGAGCTTGTAGTTCTTCTTTGATTGCTGGTTTCCAGTGTGGTTGAGTGATAGCTTGCTCATAAGATTCTGGTTCATGAATCAGAGCAAGATTAATTGAGTATTTCCTATGTTTAGGACCTAATTTGTCATAACTCAAATATCCTGAAATTGGATGTTGAGTGTGTATTTTACTTGCAAAAACTGAATATGACTTAGCTTGGTGATGAAAGATAATCTAAATGAGAAGGCAACCTTCTATCTCTGGTTGATCTTCTCAACTGTTGTTCTACAGTCTTATCCCTTTCTGGACTATTTATAACTTGTGTTCTTAGAGGAGAATTTGGAATTCTTTCAATTTGCTCCTGTACATTAGGACTCTGTGTTATAATGTTTTCATTTTCTTGTGGCATAGGAATGTTCCTTGCTGGTGTAGCCTGAGGACTCTCAGGTTCAATTTCTTCTTCTTCTATATATGGAAGGAGAATTCTCTTGTGTGGACAAAGAATCATCATTCTCTTCTTCATGTGACTGCATTATTGCAGCATCTCTATTGAGAGTGAAGTATTCTAGTGTGTGAACTTGTATTTCCTCACTGGAACCTTGTGTTGTGCAGTAAGGGAATACTGTTTCTATAAATTTTACATTTCTTGAAATGATAATCATTCTTCTTTCTAGATCAAAGAGTTTATACCCTTTTGTCTGAGAAGGAAACCCAAGGAGCACACATTTGTGTGTTCTAGAATCCAATTTTGTTCTATTTATATTTTATGATGCTGAAAAGCATAGACATCCAAAAGTTCTCATATTTTTATAGTCTGGTAATCTTCCATACAGAATCTCATATGGTGTCTTATTGTTTAAAACTGGAGTGGGAGTTCTATTGATTAGATATGCAGCAGTTAACACTGCATCTCCCCAAAAATATTTAGGCAATTTTGATTGAAATAAGAGTGCTCTTGCCACATTTAGCAAATTTTGGTGTTTTCTTTCCACCACTCCATTTTGCTGTGGCGTATATGCACAAGTTTTCTGATGAATGATTCCATTATGTGACATAAAATTGGGCATATGGAGTTCCATTCCATTGTCTGTCCTAATAATCTTAACTTTCTTGTTTAACTGATTTTCAATTAGTTTAACAAATTGAGTTAGAGCAGCTTTTGTTTCTACTTTCTGTTTTAGTAGATATATCCAAGTAAATCTACTGCAATCATCTACAATGGTTAGAAAGTAGTGTTGTTTATTTAGAGTTGCAGCGGAGTATGGACCCCAAGGATCACAATGCAAAATATTTAAAACTGAATCTGAAGTTTTATTACTTAATGAAAAAGGGAGTTTCTTTTGCTTGGCTTTCATACAAACTTCGCAATAAGAAAACTCAGTACATGAAACTTCTGGTACAGAAGCCTGAATTGAAGAAATCCTAGACATACTAGGGTGCCCTAATCTAAAATGCCAAAGATGGCTGTCAACAGCTGCAGCTGGACTTGTCTTATTCTTGACACTGTTCTGTGAACAGGAATTGGCAACGGCCTTAGGATCTGATACTTCCTTCATTAGGTAGAGACCATCTGTAGCTCTAACCTTCCCAATCTTGATCCATGGTGGATTCAAGGTAGAGTTTCTCTGCAATATATGACAAATTTTGTCAGCAAACATGAATACAACATTGTTGTCTTTACATATCTTATTTATGGACATTAAATTTACTCTAAAAGATGGAACACATAAAACATCTTTTAAAATAACTTGCCTACAACATGTATATCTCCAATACTTGTGATTGGAGCTTTTGTTAGATTTGGTAATCTTACAAAATCTTCAACTTTTCTTACATTACTAGTAAAGTATGGAAAATATTAAACGTCGGAACATAAATTTACTAAATGTTGGAAATTTATTATAAATTACATAAAATATCTATAAATTTATAATTTTACAAATTAACCCAATACTTTTAAAATCATCACAATTCCACCTTAAATAAATCAAGTCTCTAAATCAATAACCTAATCAACATATTTCAATTCAACTTGAAGAATGCACCAAGAGATATCATCAAACTCAAATCAAGGTTAGTTCTTTAATTTTTTTTTTTAAAGTATATGGGTGGCGTATATGGGCGGCGGAAAACCACCGCCGCCCATATTAAGGCCGAGCAGCCGCGGCTGCTCGGCCGGAACAGCAGGCCGCCTGCTGTGTCTTTTTCATTTTTTTAATTTTTTTTTGCTATATATATATATATATATATATATATATATATATATATATATATATATATATATATATATATATATATATATATATATATATATATATATATATATATATATATATATATATATATATATATATATATATATATATATATATATATATATATATATATATATATATATATATATATATATATATATATATATATATATATATATATATATATATATCCAATTACATCAAACTTCAACTTGTTATATTAATTGATCTTCATATTTTATTGATGCACACATTTGATTTTCACTTATGATATATGTGTTTCTATTGTCCCCTTATAATTTGATAATAAATTAATGACTTGTTGTATATATACGTAGTTGTAGAGATATTGATTGTTCATTCTAATCTTACTTTGTTGTATTTATAGATGGATAAGGGTGGAAAGAAAGGATATTGGGAAGATGTTGGTGTTGGACGCTTGCAAGGAAGGGTTGTTACTCAATCAAACCGTAAGCGTGCAGAAGAAGGACGTAGGCTTCCTGTTGAGGCCAAAGCAAGGGCTACGAGGGATGACATGGAGCAGGAAAGTGAGAGTACCCAAGTGCATGAACAGTCTGCACGTGCAACTGAGACCATGGTGGATAGTTCCGATGATGATAATACTTCGATATCTAGTGGTACACTTAAAGATATGGAGAGAGATGCATATCTTGATAACCTTCGCAGTAAAGGTAAAGGGATTAATCGCCATGAGATTGCTAGTGATGAGGAAGACGATGAAGAAACTTATGATAATTTGCAAGGTAATTCAATTTCTTGTGATTTTATCAGTTAATATTGTTTAGGTTCTTCTTTTTAATTTTTACTTTATTTAGGGCCGAGAGAACATATTCATGGTGACATGGAGGGTAATGTGCATGGTAGCCCGATGAGTTTGGGAGTTGATGGAGGGCCAGTACTAAAGGAGTTATTGCCTTCGTTCAAACACCATATTGCATACCAAATATGGCATAAGGGGGAGGTCAGTCAATTTTATGTTTGTGAGACTTGAATTATTATGTTGGTCACATAATATTTAATATTGTTGTAACATGTTTTGTTTTTTTATAGGTCCTTAGGTGCTTGCATTGTCATTCCAGACATGCAAGATCAAAGAATCTCTCTATCCCAGAAAAAGACGCAAATTATGATGTATTGACATGGTTGAAGGAAAGTAGGCTATACCACCTGAAGGACTGTATGTACAAGTCTATTGACCACGCTCTTATATCAGCTTTTGTTGAGAGATGGCAGCCTGAGACCAACTCCTTTCACATGCCATTCGGTGAGATGACCATCACTTTACACGATGTATGGTATATTCTACAGATCCCCGTGACTGGTAAGCCTGTGATTTCTAGTCGCACGACTGAGGGTTTGATGACAGATATGGGACTTCTGATGGAATTGCCTTTGGATGACAAATTGGGAAGGGAACTTGGTTGGAAGCATGGTCGGTGTGGGTTTGATGTATTGGAGAAGCGCCTAAAACAGGGTAATTTGAACAACAACTCTGTATTTTCAACGTACTTGTTGTGGCTCCTTGGCACGACATTGTTCGTTGATAAGACAACCACTCTTGTCCACGCCGGTTTTCTAGAGTTTCTACATGAAAGTGATGGTGTTCAGAACTATGCATGGGGTGCAACTACATTGGCCAACTTGTACAGACAACTCGGAGAGGCATCACGAGCTGGATGCACCAACATTGCTGGTTGTCTCACACTTCTACAGGTTAGTGTCAGCGTCAATGCTTTTTATCTAATGTTGTCGTTATAATACTTATTATTGAATTAACATACAATGCATTAATTACAGGCTTGGATTTATGAATACTTCACGCCTTTTCGTCCAAGGGGAAGAACAGATGTGGTAGATGGTCCTTGGGCAAAAAGATGGATACCGTCCCCAAACCGACTAGCTGAGCAGGAATCATTACTGAAGTCTATCCGTATTCAGTTGGACGAGTTGCGTGCCAACCAAGTAAGTTTCCTAGTTTACTTGAATTCTGACTTTAGTTCTGTTTGAATATTATCGTCAAATGTACAATTTTGTTTCGTACTCAGGTGAACTGGACACCATTTGGGGACAACCCTTCCCAAGAAGTTCCGATAACACTGTTTGAGGGTATTCTACATTGTCGGAGTTACACCGAGCCATATATGCCAGATCGTGTCATGAGACAGTTTGGATATGGACAGTCTATTCCATTCGCACCAATTCATCCAGTAAAAGCTGTGAGGACAGAGACACCACGTCAATACATTCTGGAACACCATGTCGACCGAACCATGTTTTTGAAATGGTGGAGCCACTTATGCAACCTATCACAGAGGTAACTATGACTACATGCAAATTTAAATGGTCTATTTAAAAATTTTCATTTGAAGACCATTATGACTAACTATATGTATCTTAATCTTTCAGGTCTGTGAGGCTTAATACATTTCAAATTGAGAGTGATACTACTGATTACCTACTTTTGTATATTCCTAGGACACATCCCAAGGTAAATAGAGAGGTTGTCCAGAATGTAGTTCAGGATAAGAATTCTGAAGCGGAATTGCTTATGACTATCACGGATATGGTCGCCCCATTCCATCCGCAGACCAATCCATCTCCCACTTATGATGATATGAAAAACCTTGTGCATCAACTGTCCCGTATGCTAGTCAAGAAGCCTCGTAGGATAGTTGATTAGGCACTAAAATGACCGTGTCTTTTATGTTTTAGTTTAATTTGTGTTCCGGATACTCGAACCCTTTGACGTTTGTGTTTTTCTATGTGTTTGTTTTGGACCTAAATTATTATTTTTTGGATGTTAGTTTATGTTTGTGAGACTTGAATTATTATTCTATGGGTGTTTCGAATGTTAGTTTGTGTTATTGCAATGCCACTATTTTACAAAAACTAACCACAAAAATAAATAATGGGGATTCTAAATAATTAGGAAAATTGTATAAGATATTGCAATCATAAATCAGAAATGTGAAAAGCTATTCTATGAAAAACTAACAAGAATTCATCATACTTTCCCTCTCTCTACATACCAATCTTTCCAATGAGCTACCTGTGGCACCCTATGATATTTCCAAAAAATGATGAAGTTCCCGATCGGGGCTCCTGGGTCCACGTGTATCACAAAGAAGTGGTTGCTGTTCATACCAATTGACCATTCTTCTGCGGGTGGATCTGGTCGTGGGTGTTCTGGATCAGCGCGCGATTCCCATGGTACGAATGTATAGCTACTATCTTCACGGTAACAATGGATAACTTTCTGATACTTAGTCGCAACTGCTAGACCGAGTTCTGTCATACTCAACCAGTTAGGTTTATCGCATCCCCCAACAAAATGAGTCAAACTAATAATTTGCCTTTGGTATTCAACACAACCTCCTGCAGATCAAGTCAAATAACAATTGAAAGTTTCATATTTATATTATATAATAAATAGCATTATGTACATGTTTCAATGAAATAAAAATAGAAAACAATTATGAGAAGGAAGCCAACATACCTGCAATGGCTATATACTTGTCTTTGTAGAGTCTCATCTCTTGAATTATGTCCAGACGCACTTGAACCCATTTTTCCTGTGTCCCGTACCTATAGTGGGCTAGTGCTCGGTACCCACAATTCCCATCAGATTCAACATTCAACCATCCTGTGATATAGTCTGCTAAACGAACCGGCATCCATGAGCTATATTCAAAGTTGAACAGTTGTTTCGTAGCCTTTTCCTTCTCATTCATCTTGTCCTTTTGATTCTTCTCATCTTTCTGATCCTTCTTCTTTTCATTCTTATCTTTCTTCTCATTTTTCTTCTCATCTTTCTGATCCTTCTTCTCATCCTTCTTACTTTTATTCTTATCTTTCTTCTCATTTTTCTTCTCATCTTTCTGATCTTTCTTGTCATCATTCTTCTTTTCCTTCTTATCTTTCTTTTCATTCTTATCTTTCTTCTCATCCTTCTTCTTCTCCTTCTCATATTCACTTTGGTATCTTTTCCCCTCAGCGTTAGGAGGTCGTCCTTTGTGCTTATGATGAATTGGCTCTTCAAATGTGGTTGACGCGGGGAACCTCATTTCATGGATATATTGAGATAACATCCTCTTCTGCACGTCAGATGCACTTTCCTTGAAGCCTCTGAATGCTTCGTCACATATATCATCAACAATGGCTTTTCTGGAATCATCCCAAGAATATTTCTTATCCAAATCAAGAGTTTTCCAGAATGGGTGAATATCAATTGGGTCGATTGGAGTATATTCATCTTCAAGCTTCTTCATGTGGCATGCACACATCAACCCATGGGTGCTGCGTAACTCACATATACAAATAGGAGCATCACCCCCGCTACATTTTGCGTCATAGCATCTTTTATTCCACTCCTCTAACTCGTTAACCATCAACTGTATTGCACATTGCGAAACAATCCCACCAAGCCTTCGAAACAATAAGTTTGCTCTACAATGATGAGACTCCTTCGTTCTATTCAGCTCGAAATCAGATCTAATATGATTCAATTCATCTTCAACAATCTCGTGGATCTTCAAAAAAATGGTAGGAAAATTACTCCTCGCATTTCTAATCATGTGCAGTTTCTACCCTGCAATAATATTAAAGATTGCATAATTGAATATGATAAATTTATGCAAGTGGTGTGCTTTTACGATAATGAAAGGACAATAGTAAATTAAGAAAATTAGGTCAATGGTACCTGTTGGTTGTTTGAGTTCAAAAATGTAGATATTTTCTTGTCCAGTACGACACAAAATTTTCATGATGCGGATCACACCATGTCTTCTTGACATACTCTCCAAATAGTGGTAAGAATCTCCAAGTATAAAGTAGCTCATCCACATGTTTTTCATATTCATCAACACTTTGTGAGTTCACAACCTTCTTCCACCTTGCCCTAACTGCCCTCTCATACTTTCGACTTCCAGAGTGTTTAACAAAATTCTTATGTACACATTCTAAAATGTGTCGCCTACAAAGTAGACGACCACTCTCCGGAAAAACAGTATCAATGGCGTTCATAAGGGCTTGCTCTCTATCTGTAACAAAAACACCTGGATACTCAACAACACTAAAAAATTTCTTCATCTCTCTCATTATCCACACATAGCTATCATCCTTTTCATGGTAGATGCATGCAAATGCAACATGAAAATTCTTACCGGTTGGCAATAAACCCATCACTTGAACCAAAGGCATATTATATAGATTTGTTGCATATGTGGCATCCAAGAGAATAACATAAGGATATAGTCGAACCAAATCAACGCTATGATGGTGAGCAAAAAAAACTTCACCAACATGATTATTACCTGGTTCCTTTCGCTCATTATGATAGTAATGGTGATCGGAGAGTAACTTCAGAAAGTATTGCATCGTGGTTAGCCCATCCCTATCCTTGTTCTTGTTTTTGTGAATTGCATTGTACACATGTCTGTCTGATGTTGCTCACATTATCTTTATTCAACAACTTTACCTCTTGCAGGATACTCTTTGGCTTCGTTCGAGTCATATACAACTTATGTATGTGTTCTAGCTCCGGTTCGCTCAACTTTGTCGCCGATGTATGCCAATTAGGGTGCTTCCCAACTGCATGGTTATGCCTCCCTCTATTCTCGCTTGTGCGTACAACCCATGGACCATTATCACAATTTCTTTTTAGTTTCAACTTAAAGGGACATTCATTCTTCTTCGTCCCACTTGAATGGCGACTCACAACATTGACATTTTTACTCGTCGTCGCTCTGTACTTCCCACTACGTTCACAACCAAGGTAAATCTGATTTGCATGTGCTGTGACAACTGTGAAGTACATGTGATTTTCCCGACCAATTCGCCTAACTTCATCTTCTGCGGCTATTCTTGTAGGAAATTCTCCAAGACTATTGAACAAGTAATTCATGTCATCATACATATGATCTTGCTCCTTATCATTCCCATCATCATTAACCTGAAAATAAAAATGTATACTAATCAATAAATTGATATATGAGATAAATACGTACATTTGTTCTAATAATTTGTAAAAAAAAAAAACAGAAGCAACAACATATATCATAAATGAAAATCAAATGTGTGCATCAATAAAATATGAAGATCAATTAATATAACAAGTTGAAGTTTGATGTAATTGGATATATATATATATATATATATATATATATATATATATATATATATATATATATATATATATATATATATATATATTAGCAAAAAATAAAAAAAAATAAAAAAAAAAAACGAGCCTATACGCGAGCAGCAGGCCGGCCTGCTGCTCCCCGGGAGCAGCAGGCTGCGGGCCTGCTGCTCCGCACGAGCAGCAGGTCAGCTGCTGCTCCGCGCGAGCAGCAGTCAGCAGGCCGCGGCCTGCTGCTCGCGATTAGCAGCAGGCAAAGCGGTTTACAAAAAAAAATGGCTTAATACACATAAAATCAGTAATCTTTACCTCATAATTTTCATACTTCGACCATTCTTCAGTACAAGGTGGCCATTCCATGTTGAAAATTTGTATTCAGAAGAGATTGTTTCTGAAGAATTTGTTGTGGAGAAGGAAGTAATGAACGTATGAAATTGTGTTAGTTGTAAATTGTGTATTTAATGTATTTAATAAATTTGTGACTTATTTGTAAAATATTAAAAATAAGGTGTTTTTTGCAAATTACTAATAAATTTCCAACGTTTAGTAAAATTGCTACTACGTTTAACAAGCCTGCAGACTATATGGTCACTTGCACCAGAATCCAGAATCCATTTCTTATATGGTTCTTTATTTAAAACTAAATACGCAGTTTTAGAGATAATACCTGCATGATTCACCTCAGCATTTTTCTTTCCATCCTTGTGACTTGTTGAAGAACTTGCACCACGCTGACCAGAGTTAACAGCATTTCCAGAATTTCCTTTCTGATACATGATGAACGTGTATTTTACACTTTCATTCGAGTCTTTTTCACCAATTTAGCTATCCTCTAGGTTAATTTAGCTTATATTTTAGTGCATTTTATTAGAATAGTGTCACGTTTCCCTTTTCTTTGCATTTTTCAGGTTTTAGGTGAAAAACGTATTTTTATGGGCAATATTGATGAAGTGGACGAGGTATTGGTGTTTCGAGGACATTCGTGGAGTATCTAAAAGGTTCCGGATGAGATTTGAGGCCTAGGGGACGAGTTTCAAGGCTTAAAGGTCACTAGAAGGCAAAATCCGAATCCGAAAAGGAAAAGAAGACTAAAATCTCGCTGAGATTGATCTGGAAGTCCCAGGCGAATCGCCCGGCATCTGGGGCGTTTTGCCCCGTGGTATTCCGAACATTATATATAGTTGCCTGTTTTTCTACGTTTTTCATACCTTTTCATATAATTTTGAGAGAAAAATTCTCCAGAGCCTGTTCTGGGAATTCTTAGCATAGGAGACTCTTTTTCTTATCAATTTGGAGGATTAAGCATAGCAATTGGACCTCGTTGTTTATCAATTCTTGCTTGTGAGTTAGCAATTCTTCGGAGATTGACAACCTTCGTTGGTAACATTGTATCTCACGATTTTTCTACTTTTATTTATTTCTTTCAACATGTTTTCATTCAATCTTGCTTTGATTCTTGTTGATTGCAATTTATCTATGAGTAGCTAAATCTATCGTTGGTGGTAGTATGTAATTTCTTAGCTAGGGTTCTTAATTATGCATGAGTGGCTGTAACGCAATTTAGACTTGACTTATTGCTTTATTTCTTTGATCTATCTAAGCCCTCTATCTTCGTAGTGTTGAATTGAACGGAACACATTGGACAATTCATGATCTTAGATTTCTATGCAAACGTTCAAGTACTTCATGCATGATTATTAACCTGATACTTTGAATGATCATACTATCGCTAACTTCCATTATTATTGATAAGAAAATCTGTGTTAAGTCGTTTGTTGAGTTTATAGTTTAAGTTAAATTAGATAAAGCTAGTTATAGTCCTTAGAGATCGACACTCGAGGTTATTTTACTTCTACACTACGTACCTTGGTTTCGTTGTAGTTGTGAATTACCTTTGGCTAAAAACAAATTTATTTGATTAATTGAGTCTGACAATCTCGTTCATCAAATTGGCGCCGCTGCTGGGGACTATACTCCTTTTTTCTATTTAGCTTATTTATATTTTCAGCATTCAATTTCTAGTTTTAGTAGTTTAGTTAATTTGATCTCTCTTGATACTCTTTTCTTTGCTTGTTACAGATAGTGTATGCGAAGTACACGATCTACAAGAACACCGCTTGCTGAACCAATCGCTGAAATTGACAGAGTCTTCCACCAAAGAAGGCGACTACTTCGACGACGTGAACTAGAGGATATAGAGGATACCGATTTCTCTGAATCTCTACACAGTCTTTTTGAAGAAGTCGTCGTAATGGCAGAAGCTAGATCACTGAAATCATGGGTTCAACCCACCAAGGATCGTATGAGGGAACCGGCGATTGTTCTTTCGTCTGCAACTCGATATCTGGAAATAAAAAACCACATGTTCCAGCAACTTCCGAGGTTCTATGGCTTGGCTAGGGAAGACGTGATGGGGTACTTGCATGATATTGATGACTTCGTCAACCAACTTCCACGACCCGGAGCTGAAATAACAGCGGATGAGTTGAGAATGAAGGTTTTTGCTATGGGGCTTGGCGACAAGGCCAAGGCATGGTTGAGTTCTCTACCGGCGGGTTTTTTCAGCATTCATGGAGAAATACTTTCCTCACACATTGACTACCGCGCTTAAGGCGCAAATCACTGGATTCAAACAAGACTATGATGAGACCATCTACACCGCGTTTGAGAGGTTCCAAGACCTCATGAACAAGTGTCCTCACCATGGTTTTGAGCTTTCGGATCTTGTCCAACACTTCTACAATGGACTAACCTTTGACAATCAGCAAGTGGTAGATTTCCAATGCCGTGGCAATATTTGGGAGGAAACCGCGGAAGCCGTTTGGGCGGTTTTCGAAAGACTTGCTAAGGGTTCGCAATTCAAGGATCCAAGAGCGATGGTTAGGAGACGTGGACCTGAAGCTCCACCTACTCAAGAGGCCCCTATGTATGGGGGGAATGGTGATCGATTCGAGGGCTTTACCAATGAGTTGAAACAAGTCCTCAAGAGCTCCGCTGGAACATCTATGTCGAATGAAGTTTGCCGAATATGCAAGAACTATGGGCATGGAGCTCATATGTGTAGATCGGAGCTTGCATATGATGATGGAAATTGGGTTCAAGGAAGCGAAGAGGAAGCTTTTGCTGCGGAATTTGGTATTCAAAAGACAAAATTACATCTACCACCCTCACTAAGCACTCACTTTTCATCCTAGTCCAACATTCGCGGAGAATTACATTCTAGTCCAGCCGCCCCTCCGGTGTTGACTCCGGTCACTTGACTTTTGTGATTTACGCTGAACCAAACACGGCCTTAAGGGAAAAAGTACTGTGGACAATTATTATCAATTTATTGTTGGTACTACTAGTACGAAGCAGAACTGGCCTCATCATCATCTTCGTCGAACTGGGTTTGGATTGAATTGGATTCCTTTCTCTTCTACTCCATGTTATATCTCTTTTCATCAAGCAAACTGAGATATCATACTTCAATCGGATTTCATGAACTGGGTTTAAGCCAGATAGCCTTCCTCTGTTTCTCCCCGGATCCGACTTGGTCGGTCCCTGTTTTCGTCCGCCATTAATGGCGGCTTAAGCTTGAGCTTTGAATCGATTGCGAGGTGCGAATGGGGAGACGAAGCCATCATCACCGGAACGTGGAATGAGACGCGACTGGAGTCTCGATTTGGATCGATCGATCAAATCAAAAATAAAAAAGAATTTTTGGGGGATTTTGATTTTTGATGCTTTTGACCTCGTCTGGTGATGATAATAATGAAGGATTGCATATTCATTCGTGTTTGGAACATTTTGATTACTGGGAAATCAGATTCGAAATCGAAGCCACCATTGTTGGACATGGATGCAAGCTTTTGGAAAGAACAGAGACCTAATTGCAAGTTTTCAAAAGACCAGGGTCTGAATTGAATGTTATAAAAGTATTGGGGTTGATTTGAAAGGATGTAGAAGATCAGGTGCTCCTCACGTGGCAGGTAAGCTGTTTGGGGTTTTTCAGAATCTGATAATCCGGCAAGGGCATAAATGTCATTTCCAGGGCTTAGAGCGCAGAAAGTCAAATCCGTGGGTTAAAATGTAATTACGTTGGTTTAGTAAGGGAGTCTCGTGTAATAAAAAATATAGCTGGACTAATCTGTAATACTCAACAATAGAAGGGGTACCAAAAGTAATAGCCCCTATTCAAAAAGCTAGCAATGGACAAGATGGTAGGAATCCTCGAGGTGGATTTTGGAGAAGAGGGTTCCGAAACAATCAAGGATATGCACCGGCTAGCCAAACTTATGGCCCTAACCAAGATCGTAGTAAGCTTAGCTATGGTAATGATCACTGTGAAAATCCCACTCCCAGGAGCTGTCGAAGTCGAAGACGGCTCTACTCATGGAAAACTTGCAGAAAATGGTTGATCACACCCAAGGTTTTCTTAAGCGTTATGAAGAAGATTCTGAGAAGACTAGGGCGAGGCTGGATCGTTTGGAAGAGAGCACTAGGCTTGCCCATCAAAAGATGCAAGAGTTTATTGACCGTGGAGCGAGTAGGGAGCATGGGAAGTTGCCTAGCAACACTGAGAAGTCGATGTCTATTACCTTGGTGGGTGATCTTCCTGTTGAAATCACCATCAAGAAGGTTGCTAAATGTGAGTGTTGCAAGGATGGAGAACCTCCACTAGCCAAGGAAGAAGAGAAGGACCTTGGTTTTGATATGAGTGAAGAGGAGCAAGAGGATCCCGAGCCAATTCCTGAGAGTTTCGATGTTAAGGTAGGGACTGGTGAACTTGAAGATGTTCATGCTACACTAGATACGGGATCTTACTCTAATGTGCTCCCAATGAATGTGTTTGAGAAGAGTGGCCTTGGAAAACTATCTGGGCATAAGGCTATTGTGCAATTGGCGGATGGATCCTTTGTGAGACCCGAAGGCGTTGTGAAGAACGTATTGGTTAAGATTGGTGAAGCTTCTGTGTACACCAACTTTGTAGTTATGACGGCGTCTACACCTGGGATGGGGGATGTTGTTCTCTTGGGGAGAACGTTCTTGACTAAGCTACGCTCCGTGATAGACATCTACCGAAGAACTTGCACCATTGAGGTGGATGGCAAGCAACATGTGTTGCGAGCCATATCTGATCCAAATATTCGCTTCAATGCTTCTCACACAATTAACTACTTTGGTCTTGCTGTCTATGTTCACTCTTATTCACAGGTTCGTGGCATGAGGAAAAGATCCATGAAGGGGAAGTCTAGTACCCTAAAAAAGAAGAACTAAGAGCAAGAAGAAGTCGAGTCAAAGACTATAAACAATGGCGCTATCCGGGAGGCAACCCGGAGTTTTTATCGCTTTATTGCATTGCATGCATTCATACATAGAACAATTTGCCTTTCTTTATGTGAATTTGTTCGTTTATGTGATGATTTGTGCTTATGTTTATGTTTGAGTGAATTTTTTCGAGTGTTTTTATGAGGAGAATGGTTTTCGGGGATAAAAACTGAACTTTTTTCGAAAAATTTCATCTCCCCACCTCTGGAGGTGGGGGGCCAATCGCCCCCCATGGGGGGAGAATCGCCCCACGTCGCCAGAGAGCTTCAGGCTCTCTGGCAGCGGGGGGCGAATCGCAGGCTCTCTGGCAGTGGGGGGCGAATCGCCCCACGTCGCCAGAGAGCCTGAAGCTCTCTGGCAGTGGGGGGCGATTCTCCCCCCGTCTCCTGATAGAATATAGGCGGGATTTCTCCCCCAAATCCTCATTATCTCATCTTCTTCACCTCTCTTACTCCAAAACACTCAAAAACTCAAAAAATCTTCAATCTTTCATAAAATCTTCAATTCTCCATCAAATTTTGTGTTCTTTAGCTTCAATCGAAGCCCATTACGTGCTCTTTCTTTCCATCCGAACAAATTTCATCCTAGTTCATTCATTCTTCGGATCTGAGGTAACTTCACATGAACCCTAATTTTTCAAATTTGGAGGTTTTTTGATTTATGCTTCAATTGAGCTTATATGATGTATGGGTTGATTGTTTGTGTGATTAGAAACGTTATTCACTATCGATTGCATGTTCAATTATGCTTGGGTTGTTGGTTTAAGAAATTTGCCTACTAAGATGTCTATGTCTTAATGTGCATTGTTTCTTTTCCTTTCATTCCATGTCTATGGGTGTGCCTATTGATATGATAATGATGGACATGATGGTAGAACGCATGATTGATGAGTTTGAGGATTTTTGATGCTAGATTTTTTGCTACTATGGTATGATTTGAGCCTTATAATTTAAGGCTATTTGTTGTCTAGCAAGAGCTTAATGTGATATGTTACAAGTCTAACATATGTTGGTGTGTTGCATTTTAGTTCTAGAAGTGGCTAGATTAGACATGGAGGTTTTGAGGAGTACGATTGTTGATGTTATCACTCGTGTGTTTCACTCTTGCATTTGCATATGCATGAATCTATTTTATGTCATACAAGATACTAATTGCTGCTTGTAGGTACCATGCCACCACGTGACAAGAAGAAAGCTGGCTCGTCTAAGAGCAAGAAGGGTAAGGGGGCAACTTCAACCTCCCAACCTTCCCATGAGTTATTTGAGTTGTCACTTGCTGCAATTGACGTCCGCTTGAGGCTCCAAGCAGAGCTTGCTCGAGGTGGACGATCGACCATTCCGGATAGAAGGATCGAAATTCCAGACGGCCATGCTAACCGACTGGGTTACAAGGTGCTCTCTCGTTTGGCAAGGAAGAGGAATTGGGGTTGGTTTACTTCCAACCGATTCAAGGGGTATGATAAGAGCCTCCTCCATGAGTTTTATGTTGGCTATAAGGATCTTGAAGAGAAGGAGGGGTACTTGTTAAAGGCGTAATCGTGCCATGGACTCCGGCCTCAATTTCTGATTTTATCCATTTGGGGGAACGGGAGTTCACCGGAAGTAACCATTCCTATGTGTATTCGAAGGCTACTAGGGGGATTGGAAATGACATCACAGATGTGATTTGCAACATGGAATATGTGTTTCCAGAAATCGGGGCACAACCTGGACGGATCCATCAGAGTGACCTTAGTCTTGAGGCTAAGGTGGTTATGAAATTTTGTATTTTCAACCTGATCCATGGATGAATGACACATGGATTCAGTCGGACTATGCTGAGCTCCTCTACTACTTGTTGGGCAAGCATCGTATAGACATCGGACAGATCATGTATGAAGAATACGAGCGTCATTGGGAGAAGAAGAAGAAGCCCTTCATTTTTCCGAGTTTCATCACAGCATACTGCAAATATCACGGGGTTGAGGACATTGTTGAGGGGGATTCTGAGGTCGCTGCTCTTCCCCTTCAACTATTGATGTGCAACTGAATAAGTATCATATGAAGAACCCCACGGCTGTTGTTGCTGATGTTGAAGCTTCCCTCCAACAGAGTGATTCTGATGATGATAATGATGATGAGGAGGATGAGGATGCTATGGATACTGATGATGGAGCTGGCCAAGTTCCTATTCCTGATATTCCTTCTGTTCGTAGGCCGCCACATGCACCGCCTCGAGCACCACATGGGTCTAGAGGTATTGACTTCTCTGATTTTCGGGCCTACCTCGATGACCGTTTTGGTAGAGTTGATGCTAGTGTTGCAGCCTTGACCACTTCTGTCCAAGGGTTGCAACATAATCTTGATGGACACATTGCCCAACACAACCGCGATTGGGAAATAGCTGAGGAGCATCGCCGGAATGAGAGAGAGATAATGTGGGAGCAGCAACAGCTCATCCGTGAGCAACAGGAGGCTCTATAGCAGTCCAATGATCTCCTGTCTGACATGTGGAGGGACTATTATGGTGATTACGATCCCAATAATTAGTCTTTCACAAGTCCATTCTTGTATACTCAGCCGACCGAGGCCAAACCATTCGGTAACATCTAGTATCACTTTTTATTTACTGATTCTCTTTTGCTAGGGACTAGCTTGAGTTTCATGAGGGGGATGGGATGTGAACCATGATGTTAAGTATTGTTTGCTTTTATGATGTTGAGTATGGTATCTTGTATTTTGTTTGCATTTGCCACTACAAGGAACAGGCCATTTAGCGACGGATGGATCCGTCGCTAAATGATGCCGATCGGCCGCTAATAATAGCTAGCGACCGATCGGTGTTTTTAGCAACGGATAAAATCGTCGTCGCTAAACCGTTAGTCGCTAGCGAATTAGCGACCGATGAGTTTTCCGTCGCGAATTAGCGACGGATAATGAGGTTGACTTTTAGCAACCGATGACTTATCCGTCGCAAAAGTCCCCGGAGATCCAGCGACGGATGAGTAATCCGTCGCTGGTTCTCCGGGACCTTTTGCGACGGATAAGTCATCCGTCGCTGGAGCTCTGGAGCTCCTAACGACGGATGAAGTCATCGGTTGCTATTTTTTTTTTTTAATTTTTTAGATATAATAATGAGAACCAAAATCAAATGCAACCTGTTCAATTAAGCAACATGTTACAGAAATTCTATAGACCAAATAAACCAAAAAATAATCCAAAAAAATCATAATAAATGTACCAAAACCCTCCATACATATAATAATAATCATACGTACACAATACTAATCCAAAATAATATCATAGTGTACACAGTATTCATGTAGAAAATAGTAAATAGAGTCGAAAAGGATAGGGGATCATGGAGAGGGAGGTGGATCCATCCCCAGCTTCGCATACAGCTCAGCAAACATAGTACCATATTTAGCCTTCTGCGTAGCCTGCTCCGCCTTCTGCGCAGCCTGCTCCGCAGCTAGCCTCTTCACCTCCTCATCCTTCTCCTGCAACTGAAGTAAGAGGGCCTGCTCTCGAGCGGAAGCTACTGCTGATGATGATGAAGATGTACTGGCACGGGAACGACGAGTCGGCCTCGAGTCCAATTCAGGGACGGCTGTTGCACTCCCCAGTCCCAAGCGACGGCCCTTCTCGTATGGAGGATTCACCTCGAGGAAAATGGCATTCATTTCCTCAACAGTGAGATCCTGGTCACGAATCCTTTCCTCGTAGGCCGTCTGGAATTATAAATCAAGAGTATAAGGTGTTAGTTATGTTGTTAATTAGTTATGAAATCATCAGTATTTAATAAACACATGTATTGTTGAACTTACCGCAATTGTTGTGGCGTCGTCACACAACCATTGTCCGTCCTTGGCCTTATGAGATCTCGAGAACAAGGTGAATAGGAGACTCTCCTTATCCTTCAATTGAATGACACATGAAAGCATCATCTACTTAGTTTGAAAGTTCGAAATGCAAGTAAATAACAAGTATAAGAATGATGCATTCACAAAGTTAATACACTTACCTTCTGTCTCACATGTGCTGTAGCGATCGACTCAGAGCCAAAACGGTGTGTCACCAGGGTACGGCTCCCATCATTCGGCTGCTTCTTCCTGTTATCAGTGTTCTGGTCAGCCTGCGCCTGGACTCTCTTGTTAGTCCAATACACCTTCCACGCCTCCCAAATTTCATCTCCGGGCCAATCACCGGTACGTGGATGGTTATGTGTCCACAGTTTCTTCATGTTATGAACCATGCACTTGTAAAGGGCACTACCGTGAGAGTTGAAGCTCCACCAGAAATCCATCATCAATGCTTTCGGAAGGAAGAAATCTTTCTACACAATTACAAATAAACATCGAAACACATATTTTTGTGAATACTTAAAAACATTCAAGTATAACAAGGGGAAACAACATCTATTCAAGTATATCGGTGACTAACATATCACCCAAGTTCAGTGGCTAACATACCACTCAAATATAGTGGCTACCATACCACTCACATTGTCCTATATTTCACTAAAACAATGGTGACTAACATATCACCCAAGTACAGTGGCTAACATACCACTCACAACACAAACAATCAGGTAACTAATGTACGATTATTAACTCACCCTCAGCTCCTCGAACAGCTCTCCCTTAATTTGGTCCGGGATGCAATGCCACTGGCTGCCACTCTCTTGCCGTGGGATCATCATGTTCCGTATTATCCCACTGAGTACTTTAGCAGCGCCCTCCCCATACAACCTGTGAAGAACAGGTAAGTCAATAGTGAGAAGGTTAGTTCGGTGTATATATATTAAAAGTTCGTAAATCAGTTAATGCCTAATACTTACTTCTCTCCATTGGGGTAAAGGACAGGGCGACCATTCCACATCAGACCATCTTTCGGCCTTTGAAAGGGACAACCGTCGTCTGGAACGTGGGCCCACGGGTCGTGGAGGGAGGAATGAGGAGTCGATCCCCTACTCGACCCAGGTGGAGTCCCAAAAACAGTAGGGGAGCCCTGCTGCGAGCCCTGCCCGGTGTCCTCTCCGTCGGTATCTGACCTCTGGGACTGCGGGGTCATGTATCGTGGCCTCCTAGGTCGTGGCATCTGCAATAAAAAGATCCGTGTTAGTACATACACAATTGAATATAAAACATGTAAAGTCATTAAGAGATAAAGTAAGGAACGACGCTGGACATTTGGGTGGTCACGCCAGTAGGCCTGCCAATACTCATGAAAGGGAGCTGGCATCCATTCCGAAGGCGGAACTCCCAACAGTCAGTTGGCTTTCCAAGCCTCAAGTAGCATATCCCCCAACGTAGGAACTGACATCTAATAATAACCAACCTATTATATAAGATGTAAAATCGAAGATATAGTATCTTTTCATCGATTATTCATTTTAATTATCAGTTTTTTACATTGCATTATATATACTCCCAATATTTTATAATTTAAATTTACCTATGATCGAGTTATTTCCTTCATACTTACGTTTTTTAAAACAATAATTACTTATATTTATCTATATTTTATACAATTTTCATTATAATAACTACTTACAATATACTATAATTACATATATTTATCTATACTTCCATTATAATTATACAATTTCCATTATTATAACTACTTACAATACACAATAATTTACTCATATTTCCATTATACTTATACAATTTCCAAATCTAATTAGTAATTAGTATATCCGAAACAAAACTACACTAATTGAACAAAACTAACTACGTAATCCAACTCAATTCAAATACCAAACATAATCGAACTCAACTATAAAATACCCAATTCATCCCAAATCTATCAATTCACCAACTAAAACTTGTGCATCCCCCCTAATTTGAGGTACACAACATAATAGATACTAGTAGAATGCATACAATTCATTGAAATAGGAAAAAAAACGAAGAATACCAAAATTTAGACAAGTTAGGGTTCGAAGTTAATACCTTTGATTGCAGAAGAAAGGTTGAAAGAATCACGCAATTGACTAGCTACACTTATTCGTGCTTGAAATAGCTTCGAAATGACTATAACCTTGCTTGAAATGGTGAAGAAATGAAGAAGATATGGTGGAGGCGATTTGGATAAGAAAGGGGAGAAGAATTCGATCTGGGCGACAATGGAGTTCTGTCCGAGTCTTCTTCCCGTTAAGGAAGACGACGCAGCGACGGATGCCTCATCCGTCGCAGGATAGCGATCCGTCGCTGGCTAGCGACGGATGAGACCATCCGTCGCTAAATATCAATTTCCTTTTTTTTTTCTGGGTCAACCCCTAGCGACGGATAATTCATCCGTTGCTAAATAGCGACGGATAGACTACATCGGTCGCAAAAAACAGCGACCGATGAGTCATCCGTCGCTAAATAGCGACGGATGACTCATCCGTCGCTGAACCTCCACGCCCTATGTACGTTTTATAGCGAATTGATTTTATCTGTCGCTAAGGTGTTTTATCCGTCGCTAAAAGACTGATCAGTCGCTAAAATTAGCAACCGATCAGTCCGTCGCTAAATTCGGTCACTATACACCAGAATTCTTGTAGTGTGAATTTGATTTGCACGTTTATCGCTTTCTTAGTATTTAGTTGCATACACTACATTCATTCTAGTCTAGTCTTGCGTGTTTTTTTAGGAGTTTATTGTCAAATTTTTCGAACTTTTTTATTGGGTAGATTAACTAGTTATGATCTTTAACCATATGTTTCATCTCTATGAATATGTTTGAGGTTTTTCTCGCTTGGCTTGTCACATTTATATATGCACTTAGTTAAGCTTGGTAGTCTCGACATCACTTAGTGGTGTTTTCTCTACTGCGGTTCACGACGGCCTTTATAATAGAATGATGCATGTTAGAGTCTTGTGGTTGCTTTCCCGTGTAATTATGTACCTAAGAGGCAACATGTCTTCACCTTGCTTTGAGATTGCTAAATGCCTAGGAAGGAGGTAGTGTGAGATTGTGTGATCCTTTGTTTGCAACCTATTCTTTCGAATAGGTTTGGGGAGGGGGGTTACACTATCATTAGACTTGTTTTTCAATTTTTGAGTGTTGTGAGTTTGTTTTCCTTTTTCGTAAAGTTTGTGCTTCAACCTATTCTTTCGAATAGGTTTGGGGAGGTCGTTTGTGAGTCATTGTAATTTCTTTCTCGTTGTGCTATTGCTGGCTATATATAAAAAAAAATCGAAAAAAAGAGAGAAAAATTTCCAGGAAAAAGAAAAAATCTGGAAAAGAAAAATAAAAGAAAAAAAGAGACCCCAAAAAAGCAAAAAAGGGTCCAAAGAAAGCCAAAAAGCAGTTTAGCAAATTGTTTGTCTCGTTTTTCAATTCTTGTAATGTTCGTAATCGAGTTGTAATTTTTTGTCTTTTGATTGTTTGAGTGTCATCTGTTCTAGACCACCCTCGTCCTGCCATTCAGGAAGTGGTGATTAGTATATGACTTTGCTTGAGAGATGGGTAGAATAGGGGAGTGTGAACTTTTAGGGAACCCTCCTTCGTTTGATGAGAGCCAGTATTGGTTCGACCTCTTTGAGGGAAAGTCTTAACTTGGTGAACAGTAGTAAGTCCTCAGTTTCATAGGCACGTGACAACCATTCGTATTTTTGATGAATGTGTTGTTAGGGTTGAAATATGTCCAGTCCGCATGTACGAACTGGAGCGGTCTAAGAGCGCGACAAAGCATCATAGGCCGTCCCTCAAGGGGCACAACCACACCCAAGTATGTCACTAAGGTGTGGATCGACCAACATAGGGTCCGACCATCACTGGGAGGACAACCCTCAAAATATGCTCCTCTCAAGGACAAAGCTGCCAGTGGGCTCGAGGAGCATCTCTCTCTGGCTCGAAGAGGCCTTACGTCAAGGTAACGCTCATTGACAAAAACTGAGCAGGACACTACTCGCATCACCCACGCACAAGGATGGCACGAGGACCACAGAGCGACCAGCCATGGTTGCTCTCTTGGGCCAAGGCCCACGGACCTCCTTAATGGGCCTGGGCCGAGGAAGGCCTCAATCCTGGCCGTACACGTGGCGTGATCCTACACGACCGGAAGCTGAAGGGACTCAAGTATAAAAGGCCCTCATTTATTCTCCAACAGTAAGCATTAACTACGTCACCCGAGCACCACTCTCACTACTCTTACTAGGGAAGCCTCACAACTCCCTACTCGTAAAGTCGCCTCTCCGGTCTGATACCTTACAGACCGGGCAAGAGACACTAACCCCCCCCCTCTAGACTATTTCAGGTACGAGGAAGCTACAAGAAGGCTCATTTCCTATCTCAGAGGGACACTACAAGAAGAAGAACTAGAAAGACTTAGAATAGTGACTCGTTGCGAACTTAGAAAGAAGTACGAATTACCCTTCAACATTTGGCGCCGTCTGTGGGAAGCGACACAAAAGGTCATTCCTTGCCCTACTGGTCGAGCCACTTTCCTCCTCGTGACACTTCACGAATATGCCTCCCAGAAGAAGCAACCGTCTTGCTAATGCACCACCCGCAAATCCTCCTCGACCTAGAGGCCGTCCCTCTAATAACGGTCGCGGAGGAGGAACGGAGGGTGTTCCTAGGGAGCCAAGAAATAACAATGTTGCAAGGAACCGGGATTACACGGAGGGGGCATTTACTAATGTCACTCACTCCCAAAATGAGACATCCGGGGAAAATAACCCGCAAGGAGTCCCGGTAGGAAACGCCTATGGAGCTTTGAGAGTCGCAAACAACGCCGAGTCTAGGGGGCAGCCTCATCCGGTAGCAATCAACCAACCTCCCGTGGCAGTGAATCCTCCTCAACCGGCCGCATTGACCTTCACCCTTCCCGATGGACGTGTCGTCCGACCATCAGATTTCGGGATGGGCGAAGCTCAATACGGTTTATTCCTTCTTACTTTACAAGGATATGTCGGAGGTCATGAGGCTATTAGGGTTAATACCGAGGTACAAGCTCCAGTAGAACCACAAGCACCGGTGCAAGAGCAACCTCGAGCCACATTGGTCGCTCCTCGCCAATCTCATGGAAGAGCACCTGTTGCCCAAGATGAAGCACATTCGAGAGCCAACACCAGGCCGATCCAATCTCGACTTGGACCATCGAGAATCCAATCGAGGTTAGGACCACAAGGTGCCCCGGATGATTTGAGAGACTTGATTGATAGAAGAATAAGGGCATCATTGCAAAATGTAGCGCAACAAGAAAATAGGGCTCAGGTGGTCGCTACACCACCCGCTCTCCCAAATCAGGTTACCCCCAACCAGGTAACTCCTCAAAACCAACAAGAAGCGGTGGAAGAGAATCAAGCGTTGAGAACAGTAGCTGAGGTAACCCCTCTGGTCGATCCGATCACGGGGAGGAGGCTCACTCTGGAGGAACTCAACGCGAGGAAATCCGCACTTGATGCTCAGATAGAGGCTCTTCGTGGAACCGTCCAAGAGAGAGAGCAAGACCAAGATCCGAGCCCTTTGTGCGATGAGATCAGGAACCACCAAGCCAAGATTGAAAGAGGCTTTCCCACCTTCGAAAGCTATGATGGAACAAGTTGTCCAAAGGACTACTTGGTAAGATTTGGCACCAAAATGGATGCTTACGGTCATGACTCAAGGACTAAAGCACTCCTCTTCCCGGCTAACCTTTCCGGAGAAGCCATGAAATGGTGGTCGCGCCTCCCTCACCGATCCATCAAATCATACAGAGATCTCTGTAAGGAGTTTTCTAAGCGTTTCGAGAAAGTGATGAACGCCAAGAGACGGGTGAGGTACTTGGCCGAAATTGTCCAGAGAAACAACGAAGACTTGAGGGACTTCATCAACCGCTTTCATGAAGCAGCCCTCCAAGTCGAAGATCACTCGATCAATGAGAGGAAGGAATACTTGTATGGTAACACTACCAACATCAGATTCCAAGATGTACTCTCAGCATCGTGTATAGAGAACGAAGCACAACTTGCCAAAGTTTGCAAGGACTTCCTCGAAGCTGAGGAATTCCGAAGAACGGTCACCGTGAGAACCAATCTTCCCAAGGAAAAAGGGAAAGAAAAAGAAAAAGAAAAGGAGTACCCTCCTCGACCCCAAAATCCGGGGAAGCAAAGGAAAGAGCAAAAGTTTGGGTTGATCAAGGAGGGCAACTCAAGAAATGATTTCAGAGACAGGAGGTCTCCTCCCAGAAGGTCGCCTCCAAGACGATATAGCAACTACACAGACTTGAATAGGCCAAGATCCGACATCTTGAACTATATAGTCTCGAGGAAGCTAGACGTCTCGTGGCCACCCCCGATTAAGGAAAACCAAAGGAACAAGAACTCGGAAAAATTTTGCAAGTTTCACAAGGGGAAAGGGCACACCTCCGAGGAGTGTGTCGAGCTCAAGAACGAAATTGAGAGAATGATACGCGGCGGTCAATTGGTTAACTACATCCGGAAGGAGGAACCCCTGGCACTGTTGCCTCCACCTCCTCAAACAGGGAGCGAGCACCCCTACCAAGGAAACCCTCAGGACGACGACATTCATAATTACAACAATTATGAGAACCGCCCCGTAAATGGAAGCATCCGCACTCTCACAATTGCGGGAGGACCCGCCGGCGGCGACACTCGTAATCAAAGGGAGATTACGGCGGACAACCTTAGGGTCCGAGATGTGAAGTACGCTCAAGCCGCGCGACCGGGAACCAACGTTATCTCTTTCGATGATAGCGAGATACCTCTAAAGCATGCTGGAGGAGGTAACATCTATGATCCTTGCGTCCCACTTGTAGTATCCTTGGATGTTCAATCCTACAAGTTGGGTAGAATCCTCGTCGATACTGGATGCTCGGCAAACTTGATCTTCACCGGAACCTTGAAAAGGATGCACATGAACCCAAGAGAAGGGCTCAGAGAAGTGAGGAGCGCATTGGTAGGATTCGGAGGACAACCTGTCATGCCGTTCGGAATGATCAACCTCACAGTGTCAATGGGTAGCGCTCCTAGAAGGGTAACCCAACAAGTTCCTTTCGTGGTGGTCGATATGCCATTTGATTATTTTGCAGTCCTAGGCCGACCTGCCCTCTCTCAATTCCGAGCCGTAGTGTCCACGGTCCACAACAAGCTAAAATTCCCCACTCCTTTGGGAATCGGACAAGAAGTAGGAGACATACGAGAAGCATGGGAATGCTACACTCTGTCGGCCAAGTTCACTTCAAGGGTTGCCATTGGAGAACCAAACCCCGGGCAATCATCCGAGGAGACACCCCTTGTTCACAATGCGCCTTATCGTTTCTACACGGTTCGGCGAGTGAAGAAAAAATCAAAAAAGCCAAGTCCGTCACTTAGGCGAAGAAAAGCAACCATGAAGAAAGATGAAGATACTCTAGTAGGAGCTGTTAAGGAGCTCGAGGAGTATCAAGTGATTCCACCAGTCCCACCCTCTTCCAAAAAGAAGAAGTTCTTTGAGGAAAACAAAATTGAAGCAAGAGAAGCCCTAGAAGAAATCCAAATTGTCGAAGGAAGTGCCGACAAGGTCACAAAGATTGGCACAGAGATGGCCACTGAAGTCAGGATGAAGCTCATCCAATGTTTGAAAGATAACAACGACGTCTTCGCGTGGAGCACCGAGGACCTGAAGGGGATCGACCCACGTGTCGCCGTTCACCGTCTGAACGTAGACCCGTCGATCACCCACATTAGAGAAAAACGAAGAGACTTCAGTGCGGAAGATAATGCCATTATAGAAGCGGAAGTACAAAGGCTTCTTAAAGCTGGCCACATCAAAGAAGTGAGATACTCAGACTGGGTATGCAACGTGGTCCTCGTGGAGAAGGGTCCGGGAAAATGGCGAATGTGCAACAATTCACAAGGCTAAATAAGTTTTGCCCGAAGGATCCATACCCTCTCCCCAGGATCGACCAGCTTGTTGATTCCACCGCTGGATGCGCCCTCTTGAGTTTCATGGATGCATACCAGGGCTTCTACCAGGTCAAAATGGCCAAAGATGATGTGCCTAAGACCGCCTTCTTCGCTAACGGCAATGTGTATTGCTTCAACGTGATGCCATTTGGTCTCAAGAACGCCGGAGCGACCTACCAAAGGCTGGTCAACAAGATGTTCAAGGATGAGCTTGGTAAAACCATGGAAGTATATGTCGATGACATGCTCGTCAAGAGCAAGACCGAGGAGCAACATGTAGGTTACCTGGCAAAGTGCTTCTCAATCTTGAGAAAGTATGGCATGAAGCTCAACCCGGCGAAGTGTACCTTCGGCGTCAAAGGGGGGAAGTTCCTCGGTTACATGGTGACCGAAAGAGGAATAGAAGCGAACCCCGAGAAGATAAAGGCCATCCTCGATCTTCCCCAACCTCAGTCCATCAACGAGGTGCAACAATTGGTGGGAAAATCAATCGCATTGAGTAGATTCATCTCAAGGTCCGCCGAGAAAAACCTACCTTTTTTCAAGGTATTGAGAAAGAGCAGCCACTTCGAGTGGACAAAGGAGTGCGAGGAAGCCTTCGAGAAGCTGAAAGAATACCTACTCGCTCCTCCTCTATTGTCAAAACCCGTGGACGGAGAGGTACTCTATCTGTACTTAGCAGCAACTGGGGAAGCTATCAGCTCGGTTTTGGTACGAATCCAAGGGAACGACCACTTGCCCATCTACTACTTGAGCAAAGTACTTGCGGGGCTGAAACGCGGTATATGGATATCGAGAGGCTTTCCTTTGCCCTCGTCTATACGGCAAGGAGGCTAAAACCCTACTTTGGGGCTCACAAGGTTGTTGTTTTGACAAAGCAACCTCTCAAGCAAGTCCTCGGAAAGCCCGAGAATTCGGGAAGAATGGCAAGATGGGCGATCGAGCTAAGTGAGTACGACATCGACTATCAAGCACCCGTAGCCAAGAAAGCACAAGTCATAGCCGACTTCCTCGTGGAGTATCCCTCAAAAGGAACTTCAGAGGAAAACTCTTCAGCAACAAAGAGTGCTATGATGATGGTCGAAGAGCAGCCCCATCAAAACAACCCGATGCAAGCTCTAGAGGATGCTTTAAAAGAGCTTAAGGCAATGTCCCAAACCAAAAGGAAGAGGCATGAAGTGTTCCTGACAGAGAAAACCGACGAGCCAAAGGGTGCGGAGACCGTCTCTCCAAAACCCAAAGAGCTAGTCGACCACGGAGACGTCTGGATTCTTCATGTTGATGGATCCTCATCAGGAAAAAATGGCGGGATAGGAATATACTTCAAGAGTCCTGGAGGGGCTGAACTAGAGTACGCCGTTACTCTTAGTTTCCCGGTCTCCAACAATGAAGCAGAATATGAGGCCATCCTCATCGCTCTACGTATGGCAAAATCATTGGAAGTGAAGAAGCTACATCTCTTCACCGATTCTCAACTGGCCGAGAAGCAAATCTCGGGGAAATTCAGAACCAAGAAAGACTCACTTGCTGAGTACAAGAGCGCCATCACGGAAGAAATTCAAAAGTTTGAAAGCTGTGAGATTGAAAAGTTCTCAAGAGATCTCAATCAAAGGGCAGATGCCCTATCAAAGTATGCCTCAGCATCCGGAGGAGTTGATACCCGGAATGTGATACTCATGAGGATCAATGCATCATCTCTGTGGTCATCAAAGCCAAACGTCTTGGCAATTGACGATCAACCGAATTGGATGCAAGAGATAACAACATATCTCAAAAATGGAAGCCTTCCTCGAGACAAAGCCGAGGCAAGAAGAGTCAAGGGGAAAGCTCCTCGATACATCATGCAAGGAGACTACTTATACAAAAGGTCTTTCGAGGGAGTCTACTTGAGATGCGTCGCCGAGCACGAAGTTCAAAAACTTCTCGGAGAAATGCATCGAGGAAGTTGCGGCGACCATGCCGGAGGAAGAACCCTCGCCCAAAAAGTCATTCGACAAGGATACTACTGGCCCACTGTTCGCGAAGACGCTGCCCAATTTGTGAGGAAGTGCGAGGAGTGTCAATTGCACGCCAATTTGATCAACGTCCCGGCGAAACCTCTCATGCCCATCGCCATCACTTGTCCGTTCGACATATGGGGCATCGACATAGTCGGTCCCTTTCCAAGAGGCACGGGCCAAAAGAAGTTCATCATCGTTGCGGTCGAATACTTTAGCAAGTGGGCGGAAGTTGAAGCAGTCTCCACCATCACCGAACAAAGAGTCATGAACTTCGTCTGGAGAAACATTGTGTGTCGATTTGGCTTGCCAAGGGTCCTCATCTCGGATAATGGTGCCCAATTTTGCGGCCAAAGATTCAATGAATGGTGCAAGGAAATGAAGATTGAGAGGAGGTATACCTCTGTAGGACATCCTCAATCCAATGGGCAAACAGAAGCCGTCAACAAGATCCTCGTCAACAACTTGCAGAAGAGGTTCGCTACCAATAGGGACTGGGTCGACGAGCTTGATGGAGTGGTGTGGGCATACCGCACTACTTCAAAAACAGCTACGAGAGAGACTCCCTTCTCGCTAGTTTATGGGTCCGAGGCGGTCATACCAGCAGAAGTGGCGGTGGAAACCCTCAGAATCCAAGGGTACCAACCCGAGGACAATCATACAGAGAGACTCTTCGATCTCGAGACAATCAGTGAATCGAGGACCAACGCCTTGGCCAATATCCTCAGATATCAAGCACTCATCGCGAAGACCTACAACAAAGGCGTAAGAGAAAGAGACTTCCAAGTTGGAGACCTAGTACTCCGAAGAGCAGACATCTTGGGCAAAGTTGGGAAGATGCAACCCAATTGGGAAGGCCCCTACAAGATAATTGAAGCAAGGTCCAACGGAAGTTATCGCTTCAAGACATGGAGGGAAGGGTATTGAAAAATCCTTGGAATACTTCTAACCTCCAGAGATTCTACGCTTGAAGTTGTCAAGAGAAAAAGCTTTTTGGAAACTTATGTGGAAGGTCCATTGATCGAGGAGGATTCCTCACTGATCCAAGTGAGAGGCACCCCTTGCTTTTGTTAAAAAGTTGTTGTAAGCAAGCTGGCCGAAGAGCCCCCATTGTAATTGCATTTCCGACAAATCAATACAATGTCTCTTTCAACAAGAAAATATGCAAGTATAGAGCTACTATACTCAAAAAATAAGACTACTCGAGCGAGAAAGCTTACTTTAAGAAAAGCTATTCGATTTCAATGATTAAAGGGAACCCTCCCCGCGCTCTAAACTCTATAAGAGGATCGATCAGGAAACCACTCAAAGAAGAAAAAGCGAGCAGATGGAAGTGATCGAGGAGAGAGACTTCCAGTCTTTCTAACTCAACACTTAGAATTTTTCTTTAAACACTTAGAAATTTTTCTGGGTTTAAACACTTAGAAATTTTTCTCAAATCACCCAGATGATCGAGAAGCGTCAGTAAATCGAGGAGCTCGCAGTGAAGAACATTGGTCCTCGATTCCGTCATACACTTGTTCAATTACTTTATCCAAGTTATACGTCATAACATAAATTGGATTTAGAAAAACACAAGTGTGGAAATCGAAGAGCAAATGCATTCTTATTGAAAGAAAGAGAGTAGCAAACAAACAACAACAGGGAAATATTTATGTTACAAACATAATGTCGCGAGGAGCGCCACAAAGGGCTGAATGAAGATTGTTTGAAAGTAAAAACAAGTACTGAAAAGGGAAAAAATTACAACATATCCCGAGCATACTCGGTCTTCAAGGAGGCTCCCCGATCCTAGCGTGTGCGGCTATCAGTGAATTCCGTGACCGGGGTCGTCGCGCTCCCTGCTCCTCCTCGAACCGTGCTCGCCTCCGGGCCTTCAGCATCGCCACGCTCCTGAGCTTGAGCCTCCTCGATTGCCTTTTTGTACATAGTGAGCTCGGGCTCGACGAAGTCAGCCGCCCTCCCGAGGATCGGATCGCTCAGCTTTATCCAGGCAGCGTTGCGAAGAGCCGCCTTCTCGAACGGGAGGATGAGCCCGCTTCTCAAGCATTCGGGCACCCAAGATGGAAGATAGGCCGGCTTGCTGGGGTAAGGTACCTCGGGGTCGGTCACCAGCTCCCCGAACTCGCACCCCTCGTGCATCTCCTCAGTAATCTCCTCATCTGGATAAGGGGTCAAGTCCTCGCGCCGCCCGGGATGAAGGTCCTCGCGGTCATCAGCATCAAAGTCCGCAGGAAGCAAGTTGACCCTCTTTAACTGGCCAACACACGAGAAGAAGCCCTCCTCGCGCGATGACACTTGCACGTCTCTTAGAGCCAGCTTGTATGTGACGGACGACATAAAGTCGCGAGCAGCAGTAATCCGGCTCCCTTTGAGGAAGGAGAGGACGCTTGCCTTGAACTTTTCCATGGCAATGGACAAAGTAGCGTAAGCGCCCTTGAAGCTTTTGCTCCTCGACCTTTCACGGGACAGCTCCTTCTCAAGCTCCTCGACTTTCATCTTGAGCTTCCCGGCCTCCGTCTCCGACACTTTGGCCTTTTTCTCCGAGGCCGCCAACTTCTTCTCGAGGTCCTCGATGACGACCCCAATGTCGGCGCGATCAGCGGCCACGTGCCCATACGCCTCCTTTAAGTTCTCGAGCTGCAAAAAGAGAACAATGTTAGCGAGGAGAGAAAATTCTATACTTAGAGAAATTTTCACAAACAAAAGTATAAGGCTAGTTACCTGGAGCGCGCAGAGGCTGAGCTCGTGCGCCCGATCAAGGTCGCTCATTTGTATGAGCCGCTTCACTTCATCGTCTCCGGAAGCGGCTGCCTTACCCTTCTTGCGGGCAGGCTCGTTGTTGCCTCCAAGGATGAGCTTCCTCGCTCCCCTCTTCGGCGCAGGCCTCTCCGGCCTCTTCTCCACCTCAGTTGTATTCAAGGCCTCCTCCTCGGCCTCCTTCGCCTCCTTCGCCCTCTTCGCGGCGGCTTCCTCCTCGGCCCTTTTGATGGCCTCAACAGGGTTCTCTCGGGTAGCGAGCCCCTCCTGCACCAAGGCGTCTCGATGGTGTGCGGCATTGCGAGGAGGGGTCAAATTCAGAGACCCGAGAATCTTCGTCTGCTTGTTTGCCAACCTTTGTTTCCTCCTCTGTTCCTCCTTGGCAGCAAGGGTCTTCGACATGATCCACTGGAACCAGTAAGCTGCAAGAGAATAAACACAAGTTAGCAAACTCGAGGAGTAGTAAAAAGCGAAGAGAAAAGCAAGAGAGCGAGGAACACATCACAACAGAAAGTAAGCAAGGAAAAATTACAAGTACAAAAGCAAAAGAAGAGCGCGAAGAGCTAGTTACCGAAGAGGACTTTTCGGGTATATCGGTTCCCGATATACCCTGTGTATGCGTAAGGAGAAAGTCCCGCCAAGTAGGGAAGCGGCTGAAGGACCAACCCCCAATAAAAATACTTCTCGGGATGGGGTCCCCGATTCTGCTCCTCGAGCTCAGCAACCCAGGATCGGCCTCCTCGGGCAATGGATGCTTATCAGCGATCTTTCCTCGAAACATCAGTTTCGGCACTCCCCACTCCAGCTCCTCCTCGGTCATGTTAGGTAACCTTCTCTTCCTAACATAGAAGTACCTGTGGAACCACTTGTAGCCCGAGGAGCTAGGAGCGTCCATTATGAACCCAAGGCCTGGTCGAGCGTTGAAGTAGTAGAAATACTTGTTCCCTGAGCTCATCGAGACCCGGAACAACTGGTTGAAATTATGAAAGTTGAGCTCGATCCCCCTCTTCATGCAAAAGACTCCAAAGCACACGAGGGTTCCAAAGGCACTTGGCACCAGTTGCCAAGGAGCGATCCCCAAAGTATTGAATATATCGCGGAAAGCGTCACAGAAGGGGAGGATCCATCCTCGATCCAGGCTAAGGCAGTGAACGGCCATGTACCCCGGAGGAGCGTTGTAAAAAGTCTGATCCTCTTTGGGCACGAGGATGTCAAACTTATTCTCGGGGAGAGAATACTTCCACCTCAGTGTGGGAACCTCGTCGAGCTTGACGGTAGAGGAGGTGGTCGGTATAATACCATCCTCGTTCTTCTCCCCATTTGGATCGGGCAGGTCAACTGTTCGAGCGCTCTTGGTGAACTTCTTCTCAGCAGCCTTAGTAGTTTTTGGCTCTGGCTCTACGGCAACCTTGGCCCTCTTCGATTTCGCAGCACGGGAGCGAGAAGGCCTGCTCGCTTTACGCTCAGCCTTCTTCTTATCGGCGGCCATCTGAGCGAGGCGCATCTCATACTCCTGCTCCTCGAGTGGGTTGGGTCCTCGAGTCCCACTCGGATATGTAAAGTCTATGGCAGTCGGGTCTATTGTGTGGTAACTGGTCTCCTCCTCGCGCTCAAACCTCTTCGCATCCCTTATCGCGCGCCTTTGCCCCTCCGAGAAGGAAGGAGACCTAGTACTCGGACCAGCTTCACTCCTATGAGTGTCTCCAATTGTCAGAGGAACTTCATCCTCCTCCTCATCGGTAATTACAGCTCTCCTAGCTGTTTGCGGAGGGAATCTAACCCTCTTCACTGGGGAACTAGTCCGAGGAGACGTCGCCTCATCGTCCTCCTCGCTCTCATCATCCGTATCATCGCTATCGATGATTTGAACGGGTATCGAAGCCTTCCCGCGCTTCGCCGAGTGCTCGCCCTCCTCGTACAATGCTAAGGCCAACTCCGGCCTCTCCGTGTCATCCATCTCCTCGACACGGATCTCAGGAACGACCACGTTCACAGCCGTCCCGTAATTTCGCCCGTGGACTTGGGCAGCGCGAGTTATCAACTCCGCAGATACGCCGGTGTTGCGGGGACCACCTTCCGCCTCAGTACGGTCGTCGATAAAATCGTCGTCCTCGGTACGACGCCTTTTTCTACTCACCAACTCGTAGAGGTCCTCACTCTCCGTCTCCTCATCTTCTCCTGCAGCCTGCTCCCCACCCTGCTCGAGCTGAGGCTCCTCGACGGCCTCCTCTATTGTTTCGTCTAGAAAGGTCGCCGATACGTCTGACGTATCAGGCGACGTAGTATGGTCGCTCCCATACTCTCCGGCGGCCGAGACGTTCTGGCTATCGTCGCTCCTCTCGGACATCCTAAAGGTGGGCAAAGAAAGAAGTTAGGATGGGTTGTTATAGTCCGAGAGGTCCTTTTAGGTATGTTCATTAAGGATTCGACCTCCCGAACGGAGAAAAATCTCAAAAAGAAAAGAACGCAATAAATCAAGAAGTTACTCTACTTACAGCAAAAGTAGAGCGAGGAGCATACAAAGGAGCGACCAACCACTCACAAAACGAGTAAAAAATCGAGCAGCGTAACGACATGCATGTACAGCCAGACAAGAGCGAGAACATGCAGTTCCACAAAGCGAGGAGCGACCAACCGCCCGAAAAACTTCCTAAAGCTATTTCTACAGCCGTACGCTAATGAGGAGGCTACAAGGGGCATACAGTAAAGAAAGGGGATCTACTTCTACGGCCATACAAGCCAAATCGGTCCGAATTACTTCCGGTGAGGTCCGTTTACAAGTCCGTTTAGTAATTTTTAGGTCCAAGGCCGTTCTTAGGCCGTCAAACAACATTCCGGAAGGCAAAAATCAAAGGAAAGAACTAACATGCAAAAGCCAAAGCGAGAAAGCAAGGAAGCAGAAACTTCAAGACGAAAAAGAGCAAAAGACAAGCGATTAAAAGCGTGAAAGAGCAATGTAAGGCCGGAAACTTACTTGGTATTAACTGAAGGAAGGTTTGAAACCGGAAAGAAGGCCGGAAAAAGCTGAAGTTTCGCCTGAAAACGGGACTCTTGGCTTCGAATATGCTCCTCGATCACTATCGGTCTCGATCACTAAAGCTCGTCGATCTCTCAAATGCTACTCGCTCTCTCGTATTTGCTCTGAAAGTTCGGATTGCGAAAAGTGTGGAATGACCGAGTGTTGACCTATTTATAGAAGGGTATCCCGGGGATACGAAACGACGCATGTCCTCGCGCCATCCGGACCGACCACGTGTCCCAGATCGACGGTCAAGATTGCGGCCGCCTGGCGAATTACCATCTTTGCCCTCCACGCTCCCGCTCTGGCCCGACGACGCTCCCAACTCAGGGACGAATTACCTAACCACGGCAATAAATCCGCGGCGCGACCACAATCCTCCTCGAGACAAGCGGAGATAGATCGACGACCATGATCTGTCCTCCTCGGATCAACATCGCGAAAAATCTCAGAACCACGGAAACTCGACGGCCACGTGTCAGGGGACCGAGGAGCCGCCCATGCAGCTGCCCTCCTCGACACTCCTCCTGCCTTTCACACAAGTATCTCTCCGCGAGATTCTTTGCTAGCAAAAAAGCGGCAGGAAGTCATTCCATTCCTTTTACACAAGTATCTCCCCGCGAGATACTTTGCTAAGCAAAAACATGATTACATCTCTCCTCGAGATTCCCTTTCACACAAGTATCTCTCCGCGAGATTCTTTGCTAGCAAAAAAGCGGCAGGAAGTCATTCCATTCCTTTTACACAAGTATCTCTCCGCGAGATACTTTGCTAGCAAAAACATGAATACATCTCTCCTCGAGATTCCTTCTACACAAGTATCTCTCCGCGAGATACTTAGCAAGCAAAAAAGCGGCAGGAAGTCATTCCATTCCACTAAGGAATACTTACCCGGATCCGATCTTTTCCCAGCAAAAATACCTCTTTTCATAAGGTCCGAGCAACGTCTGCTCGCACCCTATAAAAAGGGGGGGGGAGGGAGAGATAGGAGGAGGGAAAGTTACCAAGGTGCGAATACGGAAATCTTTTTTCGCCCGCTACTAATCGAGGCTCTGCTCGACCTCTACTTCAACATAGTTCCTCAACTATCTTCTACAAAGATACTTGGAAACTAGGGGGACATATGTTAGGGTTGAAATATGTCCAGTCCGCATGTACGAACTGGAGCGGTCTAAGAGCGCGACAAAGCATCATAGGCCGTCCCTCAAGGGGCACAACCACACCCAAGTATGTCACTAAGGTGTGGATCGACCAACATAGGGTCCGACCATCACTGGGAGGACAACCCTCAAAATATGCTCCTCTCAAGGACAAAGCTGCCAGTGGGCTCGAGGAGCATCTCTCTCTGGCTCGAAGAGGCCTTACGTCAAGGTAACGCTCATTGACAAAAACTGAGCAGGACACTACTCGCATCACCCACGCACAAGGATGGCACGAGGACCACAGAGCGACCAGCCATGGTTGCTCTCTTGGGCCAAGGCCCACGGACCTCCTTAATGGGCCTGGGCCGAGGAAGGCCTCAATCCTGGCCGTACACGTGGCGTGATCCTACACGACCGGAAGCTGAAGGGACTCAAGTATAAAAGGCCCTCATTTATTCTCCAACAGTAAGCATTAACTACGTCACCCGAGCACCACTCTCACTACTCTTACTAGGGAAGCCTCACAACTCCCTACTCGTAAAGTCGCCTCTCCGGTCTGATACCTTACAGACCGGGCAAGAGACACTAACCCCCCCCCTCTAGACTATTTCAGGTACGAGGAAGCTACAAGAAGGCTCATTTCCTATCTCAGAGGGACACTACAAGAAGAAGAACTAGAAAGACTTAGAATAGTGACTCGTTGCGAACTTAGAAAGAAGTACGAATTACCCTTCAACATGTGTATTTTACACTTTCATTTGAGTCTTTTTCACCTATTCTAGCTATCCTCTATGTTAATTTAGCTATATTTTAGTGCATTTTATTAGAATAGTGTCACGTTTCCCTTTAATTTTTATTTTACATGTTTTGGTTGAAAAATGACGTTTTCCGGGCAATTATATTGAAGTGGACAAGGAATCGGTGTTCCAGAAGCCTAATTGGAGTATCTGAAAGATTCCGGATAGGATTTGAAGTCTAGGGGTCGAATCTGGAGGCTAGAAGGTCACTAGAAGGCAGAAACCGAGTCCGAAAAGGGGAAGAAATTCAAAAACGCGTCGAAAACGCGTTTTGGGCCGAAAAACACTCCCAGGCGAATCGCCCGGTGTGTGGGGCCCTTCGCCCCACACAATTCGAACACCTATATATATGAGCTCAGTTTTCTCCGTTTTTCATACTTTTCCAGACCTTTTCTCTCACCTTTCTCTGTAGTTTTAGGTAGGAATTTCCCAGAGCCTGTTCTGGGGGTTCTTAGCTTAGGAGATACTTTTTCTTAGCAGTTTGGAGCTTGTAAGATCGCGATTCTTCGGAGATTGACAACCTTCGGTAACATTGTATCTTACAGTTTTTCTATTCATATTTATATATCTTTCATCATGTTTTCATTCATTCGTGGTATGATTTCTGTTGATTGCATGACAACTATGAGTAGCTAAACTTCTCGTTTGTGATAGTATGTGATTTCTTAGCGAAGGGTTAATAATTATGCTAATGGCTATATCGCGCATTATACCTAGAGTTATTGATTTATTTCTTTGATCTATCTAAATCTCTATCTTTGTAATGTTGAATAATTACTGAACACAATTGGACAATTCATTGATCTTTGATCTATCTAAATCTATATCTTCGTAGTGTTGATTAATTACAACTGGACAACTCACTGATCAAAGATCTCCATGCAAAACCGGGGAATTTATGCATGATTATTAACCTGTTATGCTTTGAATGACCATACTATCACCAATCTCCATTATCTGTTAAGAAAAACCTTTGCTAAGTCGTCTGTTGTTTTATATTCTTAAGTTAGATTAGATAAAGCTAGTTATAGTCCTTAGAGATCGACACTTGAGGTTATTCTACTACTACACTACGGTTTTCGTTGTAGTTGTGAATTGCCTTTGGCTAAATACAAATTTATTTGATTAATTAGAATCTGACAAATTCCGATTCATCAATTTTAACATGTTTCATTACGTCGTCACTGACTAGGTCCAGGTAGAGAATGTTACGAGAGACTATCTTGTTTAACATAGTGCATATGTGAATGTGTATGAGTCAATCGAGGCATTCTTCAACCAATATCCATGTTATGATTTGTATGGTCATTGTTCATAAGTTTTTGATAGATTCAATAGATTAGTTCATTTCATTTGGCATGAGACTCCATTTTGTATGTTGCATTGGTTTTTTGCATTAGAGTCTAGCTAGTTGCTTGAGGAAAAGCAAAGGTTCGGTTTGGGGAGTTTGATGAACGTGTATTTTACACTTTCATTCTAGTCTTTTTCACCAATTTAGCTATCCTCTATGTTAATTTAACTTATATTTTAGTGCATTTTATTAGAATAGTGTCACGTTTCCCTTTTCTTTGCATTTTTCAGGTTTTAGGTGAAAAACGTGTTTTTATGGGCAATATTGATGAAGTGGACGAGGTTTTGGTGTTTCAAGGACATTCGTGGAGTATCTAGAAGGTTCCGAATGAGATTTGAGGCCTAGGGGACGAGTTTCAAGGCTTAAAGGTCACTAGAAGGCAAAATCCGAGTCCGAAAAGGATAAGAAGACTAAAATCTCGCTGAGATTGATCTGGAAGTCCCAGGCGAATCGCCCCGTACCAGGCGAATCGCCCGGCATCTGGGGCGGTTCGCCCCGTGCTATTCCGAACATTATATATAGTTGCCTGTTTTTCTACGTTTTTCATACCTTTTCATATTATTTTGAGAGAAAAATTCTCCAGAGCCTGTTCTGGGAATTCTTAGCATAGGAGACTCTTTTTCTTATCAATTTGGAGGATTAAGCATAGCAATTGGACCTCGTTGTCTATCAATTCTTGCTTGTGAGTTAGCAATTTTTCGGAGATTGACAACCTTCGTTGGTAACATTGTATCTCACGATTTTTCTACTTTTATTTATTTCTTTCAACATGTTTTCATCCAATCTTGCTTTGATTCTTGTTGATTGCAATTTATCTATGAGTAGCTAAATCTGTCGTTGGTGATAGTATGTAATTTCTTAGCTAGGATTCTTAATTATGCATGAGTGACTGTAACGCGATTTAGACTTGACTTATTGCTTTATTTCTTTGATCTATCTAAGCCCTCTATCTTCGTAGTGTTGAATTGAACGGAACACATTGGACAATTCATGATCTTAGATTTCTATGCAAACGTTCAAGTACTTCATGCATGATTATTGACCTGATGCTTTGAATGATCATACTATCGCTAACTTCCATTATTATTGATAAGAAAATCCGTGCTAAGTCGTTTGTTGAGTTTATAGTTTAAGTTAAATTAGATAAAGCTAGTTATAGTCCTTAGAGATCGACACTCGAGGTTATTTTACTTCTACACTACGTACCTTGATTTTCGTTGTAGTTGTGAATTGTCTTTGGCTAAAAACAAATTTATTTGATTAATTGAGTCTGACAATCTCGTTCATCAATACATCCCCACCAGTTGTTGAAATTGTTCATTGGTCATTGAGACACCAACATTTCCACCATTTGAAACAGCAGCACCAGCAGTATAACCTCCATAAGAACCAGTCTGATTTCCAGTGAACTGAGTAGCATGTGAACTTGAACCATTATTGTAACCACCACGGGCACCACCAAAGTTTCCTCTACCGCCTCTTCCACCTCTTCTGCCGCCTCTCTGACCCCTTCCACCTTTGGTTCCTCCTTCAAAAGGCTCTTTGTTTGGATAGCCATGAATTTTATAGCAAGTGTCAAGTGAATGGTTGGTGAAATTGGGACAGTTGGGACAGTAGAGCTTTCTAGATTCTTTCTTTTCATAACCAACATTCATGGCAGAGGTTTCATTAGTGTGGTGATGGTAGTTATTTCTGGCTTCTCTCTAGCTTTCTTCTTGAAGGACAAGATAGTAGGCTGTGTCAATATCTGGTTAGGGTTGTTGAATGATTATATGGCCTCTGACCATATCAAAACTGTCATTTAAGGCCCATGAGAAAGGTAAAGACCTTGTCAACCTCATTGTTTTTCTCTAAAGTTTTATAGAAACTGCAAGTTGTCTTGCCACAGCAACAGTTGGGAACTGGTCTATAATCACCAAATTTCTCCCAAAGTGAACTCATGTCTGTGAAGTAGTCCTGAACAGAACCTTCAACTTGATACAATGAGGAGAGCTCTCTTTGCAAATGATAAATAACAACATCATTGGGCTTTGAGTATCTGACACTCAGCTTAACCCAAGCTTCTCTTGCTGTTTTAGCATACAAAATAGTACTCTTGGTTTCTTGAGAAACTGAGTTCATGAGCCAAGAAAGAATGATGGTATTGCATCTTAGCCAAGCCTTTTTGACAACTTTTTCAGCCTTGTCGTCTGGCTCAGTGATGGTGCCATCGACAAAACCTACTTTGTTTCTTAGCTGTAAAGACATTGTGAAAGCTTTGGACCAAGTATGGAAGTTGCTTTTAGTGAGAAGTGGAGTAACAGCTCCAGTGGTGGAGTTTTCTGTTTGAAGAATGAAGTATGGGCTATATGGATCCTCATGTTCATGCACAACTGGAGATTCTTTGTCATTCTTGGATAAGTCCTCACCATTCTTGGATGAGTCATCCTTATCAGTCTTTTCAGTGGTGTTCACCATGATTTCATAAGTGAAGAAAAACTGAGATTGAAAAAGAGAAAATAGAAAATCTTATTAGAACTAATCTTTCTCGAATGAACAGAAAGACATTGAGCATTAGGATCGCAACCTCGCTCTGATACCATGTTAAAAACCGAGATTATCTAATACTTGTGTATTATTGAATTGAAGGAATCAAAGTTACAGAATTGAAGCCTAAACTAAGCCACTTTTTATAGTTGAATAAAAGGGCTAAAACTTGAACAATAATTCAAGAAAATAAGAAGATAATTACAAACCTATATGATACAGCTAATGTAGTATTGAATTTCTCTCCAAGAAATCATCATCCTGCCGTTGAATTTGATCCGGTGGCTATGCTTCGCCGGGTACACTCTGTTTCTGCCTCTGTACTATGAATAGTATTGTTCTTGATCTGCTGTGATGGTGTTGATGCACCACACGATTTATGCCGCCCTTCCTCCCGCTCTCTGCCTTGAGTTCGTCTCGTCAGTGCGCGATCTCTTCTTAGCACATAAGCATACTGCACGTGTTCCGTTTTTACTGGATTTCCCTTTCTTTATTTCTACTTCAGTCCTTGCAATATTATTCTAATTCTTTGCAACAACTTACATTACCAATTTCATTATTGGTCCTTCTTGATTCCAAGGTTTTCCAATAGTTTTTAAGTTGAGGATTTAGTCCTCAATAAACAGATTTAGAGTTCATTAGATACCGTTTAACACCCTTAATGGAGATTCTCCCTCGGCTTATGTATGGTTTGGTGGACATTTGTATAAATGGTCTCCTATCCTAACTGGGCATCTCACGCGAAATTGGTCCTAAATGCTTTAAAAAATTATAAATTTGGTCCCTAAGGCGTATAAAACTTTGTATTTATACGTAGTTGCATATGTGGCATATGAGATGGACAAAAAATAAGTAAAAAAAACAAAAAGTAATAATAAAAATTAAGAAAATAATTAAAATTAAAAAAAAAATTATCCTCCAGCCATGTGGCCGGATTCCGTCCGACCATGGGCGGAGCTATGGCGGTGTTGTAAAGCTCCGCCATTGAAGCTCCAGATCGAAGCTTTGAAAAGCTCCGATCTGGAGCTTATTATTCCCCATGGCGGAGTTGTAAAAGCTCCGCCATGGGAGCTCCAGATCGCAACTTTCACTACAAGAAATCCTGAAAATAGCCACCACTTGTAGCCACAGATACTATCCGTGGCTCAATAATCACGAATCAATGTTTTAGCCACGAATAGGCACGAACTAAGCCTGGACGCTCTATTCGTGCATGTCCAGGCCCGAGTTCGTCGATTTTAGCCACGGATAGATAGATTCTATCCGTTGCTAAATTAATTATCCGTGGCTAAACCTGTTGACCTTTTAAATAAAGAAAAACGAAAATTAATTTTCCGTGGCTATACATTTGCCACAAATAAATTATTTGTGGCTAAACTTGTTGCTCTTTTTAATTAAATAAAAATAAAAATTAATTTTAGTCACATATAGAATTATACGTGGCTAAACTTGTTAATTAAATAAAAATAAAAATTAATTTTAGCCACGGATAGAATAATCCGTGGGTATACATTTGCCACAAATAATTTATTTGTGGCTCTTGAAGGGTAATTCGTGTTTCTTTCTAAGTTCGCAGTAAATCACTAATCTTCTAGTTCTTCTTCATGTAGTATTCCTCTGAGATAGGAAATGAGCCTTCTTGTAGCTTCCTCGTACCTGAAATAGACTAGGGGGGGGGGGGTTAGTGACTCTTGCCCGGTCTGTAAGGTATCAGACCGGAGAGGCGACTTTACGAGTAGGGAGTTGTCAGGCTTCCCTAGTACGAGTAGTAAAGGTGGTGGTTGAGAGAAGTTATTAATGCTTACTGTTGAGGAGTAAATGAGGCCTTTATATACTTGTGACCTTTCAACTTCTGGTAGTGTAGGATCGCGACACGTGTACGGGTAGGATTGAGGCCTTCCTCGGCCCAGGCCCATTAAGGAGGTCCATGGGCCTTGGCCCAAGGGAGCAACCATGGCTGGTCGCTCAGGGTCCTCGTGCCTTCCTTGTACATGGAAGATGCGAGTAGTGTCCTGCTCAGTTTCTGTCAAGGAGCGTTACCTTGACGTAAGGTCTCCTCGAGCCCGAGAGATGCTCCTCGAGCTCACTGGCAGCTTTGTCCTTGTGTGGAGCTTATTTGGAGGGTTGTCCTCCCAGTGATGGTCGGACCCTATGTTGGTCGGTCCACACCTTAGTGACATACTTGGGTGTGGTCGTGCCCCTTGAGGGACGGCCTATGATGCTTTGTCGCGCTCTTAGACCGCTCCAGTTCGTACATGCGGACTGGACATATTTCAACACTAACATATGTCCCCCTAGTTTCCAAGTATCTTTGTAGAAGATAGTTGAGGAACTATGTTGAAGTAGAGGTCGAGCAGAGCCTCGACTAGTAGTGGGCGAAAAAAGATTTCCGTATTCGCACCTTGGTATCTTTCCCTCCTCCTATCTCTCCCTCCCCCCCTTTTTATAGGGTGCGAGCAGACGTTGCTCGGACCGTATGAAAAGAGGTATTTTTGCTGGGCAGAGATCGGATCCGGGTAAGTATTCCTTGGTGGAATGGAGTGACTTCCTGCCGCTTTTTCTTTGCAAAATATCTCACGGAGAGATACTTGTGTAAAAGGATTGGAATGACTTCCTGCCGCTTTTTCTTTGCAAAGTATCTCACGGAGAGATACTTGTGTAAAAGGATTGGCATGACTTCCTGACGCTTTTTCTTTGCAAAGTATCTCACGGAGAGATATTTCTAAGAGTGGCTCCTCGATCCACTGCCACGTGTCCGTCGATTTTTTGCTTTTCTAACATTTTTCTCCGTGTTGTCTCGAGGAGGAAAGATTATGGTCGTCGATCTATCTCTGTGTGGTCTCGAGTAGGGTGGTGCTCGCGCTGCGAATTGTCTACTGTGGTTAGGTAATTCGCTCCGACATTGGGAACTGTGCCCGCGCCAGAGCGGGAGCGTGGAGGGCAAAATGGGTAATTCGCCCGGCGGCTGTAATCTGGGCCGTTGATCTTGGGTACGTGGTCGGTCCGGATGGCGCGAGGGCATGCGTCGTTTCGTATCCCCGAGATACCCTTCTATAAATAGTTCAAGACTCGGTCATTCCACACTTTTCGCAATCCGAATATTCAGAGCTAAAAAGAGAGAGCGAGGAGAATTTCTGTGATCGACGAGTGTGAGTGATCGAGACAAGGGACGCGCGAGGAGCTTTTCCGGTGTGCAGAATCCGATTTTCAGGCGAATTGACTTTTCCGGCCTTCTTTCCGGCTTCCAACCTTCATACTCTAAATATCAAGTAAGTTTCTTCACTCACATTACGATTACTTGCTTTTAATCGCCTCTTTTTGCCTTGAATTTCCTGTTTTCTTGCTTTTCGGTTTTGCCTTTTGTATTTCGGTTTCGCTCTTTTTGATTTCACCTTCCCGGAATGATGTTATCTGAATAATTACCGGTGGATTGATGGCCTGAGAACGGCATTGGACCTAATAAAATTGTAAACGGACCTGTAAACGGACTTTAATGGGATCGAATTGGATCGATTTGACTTGTATGGCCGTAGGAGTAGCTCCCTGTTCTTTATGCCTTTGTTTTCTTTGCTGTATACCCCTTGTCGCCTCCTCCATAGATTAAGGCCGTAGAAGTAACTGTAGGCAGTCTTTTCGGGCGGTTGGTCGCTCGGTTGCTCGAGGATTTTTTATATGCATGCTCGATTTTATCTGCTTTATATGCATGTGGGTATGCTGCTCGCTTTACTTGTGCTTCGAGCGGTTGGTCGCTCCATGTATGCTCCTCGCTCTACTTTTGCTTTAATGTAGAGTAACTTCTTTTCTTTCGTTTGAGATTTTTCTCCGTTCGGGATGTCGAACGTAATGAATATACCTAAAAGGACCTCTCGGAATATCACAAACCATCCTAACTTCTTCTTTGCCCACCTTTAGGATGTCTGAGAGGAGCGATGACAATCAGAACCAATCGGCCGCTGGAGAGTATGGGAGCGACCATACTACGTCGCCTGATACGTCAGACGTATCGGCGACCTTCCTTGATGATACAATAGAGCAGGCAGCTGATGACCCTCAGATCGAGCAACGTGGCGAGCAGGCTGCCGAGGAAGGGGATGAAGAGACCGAGAGCGAGGAGGATCTCTATCAACTTGTTTCCCGTAAGAGGCGTCGTACCGAGGACGATGACTTTATCGACGACCGGACGGAGGCGGAAGGGGGCCCTTCTAATCCTGGTGTGTCCGCGGAGTTAATTACTCGCGCTGCCCAAGTCCATGGGCGTAACTATGGGGCAGTTAATGTGGTCCCTCCTGCAGACATCAGGATCGAGGAGATGGATGACACGGAGAGGCCGGAGTTAGCCTTGGCCCTTTATGAGGAGGGTGAACACTCGACCCAACGCGGGAAGGCCCCAATTCCCGTTCAGATCATCGATAGCGATGAGACGGAAGAGGAGAGTGAGGAGGATGATGAAGCTACCTCTCCTCGGACTAGTCCCCCATCGAAGAGGGTTAGATTCCCTCCACAAACCACTAGGAGGGCTGTTATTACCGATGAGGAGGATGATGAAGTTCCTTTGTCGATCGGAGATGCGAATAGGGATGAAGCTGGTCCGAGCACAAGGTGTCCTTCCTTCTCGGAAGGGCAAAGACGGGCCATTAGAGATGCGAAGAGGTTCGCACGCGAGGAGGAGACTAGCTATCACTCTATCGATCCGACCACGATAGATTTCACTTTTCCTAGTGAGACTCGAGCACCCAATCCGCTCGAGAAGCAAGAGTATGAGATGCGGCTTGCTCAGATGGCTGCTGACAAGGAGAAAGCAAAAAAGAGAGCGAGCAAGCGTTCTCGCTCTGGCAAGTCAAAGAAGGCAAAGGTTGTCGAGGAGCCAGAGCCTAAAACCACTAAGGCTGCTGAGAAGAAATTCACCAAGAGTGCCCGCACAGTAGACCTCCCCGATCCTCAGGGCGAGAAGAACGAGGATGGCATTATCCCGACCACCTCTTCTACTGTCAAAGTCGAGGAGGTTCCCACACTTAGATGGAAGTATTCTCTTCCTGAGAATAAGTTTGACATCCTCGTGCCCAAGGAGGATCAAACTTCTTACAACGCTCCTCCTGGGTACATGGCCGTCCATTGCTTGAGCTTGGATCGAGGATGGATACTTCCATTTTGTGATGCCTTCCGAGATATCTTCAACACTCTGGGGATCGCTCCTTGGAAACTGGTGCCAAGTGCCTTTGGAACATTGGTCTGCTTTGGAGTCTTTTGCATGAAGAAGGGGATCGAGCTGAATTTTCACAACTTTAACCAACTGTTCCGAGTCTCGATGAGCTCCGGGAACAAGTACTTCTACTATTTCAATGCTCGGCCAGGGTTGGGCTTCATCATAGACGCTCCCAGCTCCTCGGGCTACAAATGGTTTCATAGGTACTTCTACATCAGGAAGAGGAAGTTGCCTAACATGACCGAGGAGGAGGTGGAGTGGGGAGTACCCAAACTCATGTTCCGGGGAAAGATAGCGGACAAGCATCCTTTGCCCGAGGAGTCCGATCCTTGGGTCGTGGAGCTCGAGGAGCAGAATCGGGGACCCCATCCCGAGAAGTATTTTTACTGGGGACTAGTTCTCCAGCCACTTCCATTTTTGGCGGGCCTTTCGCCCTATGCTTACACAGGGTATATCGGGAACCGATATACCAAAAAAGTCCTCTTCGGTAAGCTGGTAGAAAGTAGCTTTACACTTGTATTTTTTTTTCTTTGCTTTCTTTGTTTGTTTGTAGTATGTCCTCGCTTTTTTCCATTCCTCGTCGATTCTTATTGCTCCTCGATCATACTGACTTGTGCTTATTATCTTGCAGCTTATTGGTTCCAGTGGATCATGTCGAAGACTTTGGCCGCGAAAGAGGAACAAAGGAGAAAGCAGAGGCTAGCCAACAAGCAAACGAAGATCCTCGGTTCTCTAAATTTGACCCCTCCTCGGAACGCCGCGCATCATCGGGATGCTTTAGTTCAGGAGGCGTCGTACCGAGGACGATGACTTTATCGACGACCGGACGGAGGCGGAAGGAGGCCCTTCTAATCCTGGTGTGTCCGCGGAGTTAATTACTCGCGCTGCCCAAGTCCATGGGCGTAACTATGGGGCAGTTAATGTGGTCCCTCCTGCAGACATCAGGATCGAGGAGATGGATGACACGGAGAGGCCGGAGTTAGCCTTGGCCCTTTATGAGGAGGGTGAACACTCGACCCAACGCGGGAAGGCCCCAATTCCCGTTCAGATCATCGATAGCGATGAGACGGAAGAGGAGAGTGAGGAGGATGATGAAGCTACCTCTCCTCGGACTAGTCCCCCATCGAAGAGGGTTAGATTCCCTCCACAAACCACTAGGAGGGCTGTTATTACCGATGAGGAGGATGATGAAGTTCCTTTGTCGATCGGAGATGCGAATAGGGATGAAGCTGGTCCGAGCACAAGGTCTCCTTCCTTCTCGGAAGGGCAAAGACGGGCCATTAGAGATGCGAAGAGGTTCGCACGTGAGGAGGAGACTAGCTATCACTCTATCGATCCGACCACGATAGATTTCACTTTTCCTAGTGAGACTCGAGCACCCAATCCGCTCGAGAAGCAAGAGTATGAGATGCGGCTTGCTCAGATGGCTGCTGACAAGGAGAAAGCAAAAAAGAGAGCGAGCAAGCGTTCTCGCTCTGGCAAGTCAAAGAAGGCAAAGGTTGTCGAGGAGCCAGAGCCTAAAACCACTAAGGCTGCTGAGAAGAAATTCACCAAGAGTGCCCGCACAGTAGACCTCCCCGATCCTCAGGGCGAGAAGAACGAGGATGGCATTATCCCGACCACCTCTTCTACTGTCAAAGTCGAGGAGGTTCCCACACTTAGATGGAAGTATTCTCTTCCTGAGAATAAGTTTGACATCCTCGTGCCCAAGGAGAATCAAACTTCTTACAACGCTCCTCCTGGGTACATGGCCGTCCATTGCTTGAGCTTGGATCGAGGATGGATACTTCCATTTTGTGATGCCTTCCGAGATATCTTCAACACTCTGGGGATCGCTCCTTGGCAACTGGTGCCAAGTGCCTTTGGAACCTTGGTCTGCTTTGGAGTCTTTTGCATGAAGAAGGGGATCGAGCTGAATTTTCACAACTTTAACCAACTGTTCCGAGTCTCGATGAGCTCCGGGAACAAGTACTTCTACTATTTCAATGCTCGGCCAGGGTTGGGCTTCATCATGGACGCTCCCAGCTCCTCGGGCTACAAATGGTTTCATAGGTACTTCTACATCAGGAAGAGGAAGTTGCCTAACATGATCGAGGAGGAGGTGGAGTGGGGAGTACCCAAACTCATGTTCCGAGGAAAGATAGCGGACAAGCATCCTTTGCCCGAGGAGTCCGATCCTTGGGTCGTGGAGCTCGAGGAGCAGAATCGGGGACCCCATCCCGAGAAGTATTTTTACTGGGGACTAGTTCTCCAGCCACTTCCATTTTTGGTGGGCCTTTCGCCCTATGCTTACACAGGGTATATCGGGAACCGATATACCAAAAAGTCCTCTTCGGTAAGCTGGTAGAAAGTAGCTTTACACTTGTATTTTTTTTTCTTTGCTTTCTTTGTTTGTTTGTAGTATGTCCTCGCTTTTTTCCATTCCTCGTCGATTCTTATTGCTCCTCGATCATACTGACTTGTGCGTATTATCTTGCAGCTTATTGGTTCCAGTGGATCATGTCGAAGACTTTGGCCGCGAAAGAGGAACAAAGGAGAAAGCAGAGGCTAGCCAACAAGCAAACGAAGATCCTCGGTTCTCTAAATTTGACCCCTCCTCGGAACGCCGCGCATCATCGGGATGCTTTAGTTCAGGAGGCGTCGTACCGAGGACGATGACTTTATCGACGACCGGACGGAGGCGGAAGGAGGCCCTTCTAATCCTGGTGTGTCCGCGGAGTTAATTACTCGCGCTGCCCAAGTCCATGGGCGTAACTATGGGGCAGTTAATGTGGTCCCTCCTGCAGACATCAGGATCGAGGAGATGGATGACACGGAGAGGCCGGAGTTAGCCTTGGCCCTTTATGAGGAGGGTGAACACTCGACCCAACGCGGGAAGGCCCCAATTCCCGTTCAGATCATCGATAGCGATGAGACGGAAGAGGAGAGTGAGGAGGATGATGAAGCTACCTCTCCTCGGACTAGTCCCCCATCGAAGAGGGTTAGATTCCCTCCACAAACCACTAGGAGGGCTGTTATTACCGATGAGGAGGATGATGAAGTTCCTTTGTCGATCGGAGATGCAAATAGGGATGAAGCTGGTCCGAGCACAAGGTCTCTTCCTTCTCGGAAGGGCAAAGACGGGCCATTAGAGATGCGAAGAGGTTCGCACGCGAGGAGGAGACTAGCTATCACTCTATCGATCCGACCACGATAGATTTCACTTTTCCTAGTGAGACTCGAGCACCCAATCCGCTCGAGAAGCAAGAGTATGAGATGCGGCTTGCTCAGATGGCTGCTGACAAGGAGAAAGCAAAGAAGAGAGCGAGCAAGCGTTCTCGCTCTGGCAAGTCAAAGAAGGCAAAGGTTGTCGAGGAGCCAGAGCCTAAAACCACTAAGGCTGCTGAGAAAAAATTCACCAAGAGTGCCCGCACAGTAGACCTCCCCGATCCTCAGGGCGAGAAGAACGAGGATGGCATTATCCCGACCACCTCTTCTACTGTCAAAGTCGAGGAGGTTCCCACACTTAGATGGAAGTATTCTCTTCCTGAGAATAAGTTTGACATCCTCGTGCCCAAGGAGGAGCAAACTTTTTACAACGCTCCTCCTGGATACATGGCCGTCCATTGCTTGAGCTTGGATCGAGGATGGATACTTCCATTTTGTGATGCCTTCCGAGATATCTTCAACACTCTGGGGATCGCTCCTTGGCAACTGGTGCCAAGTGCCTTTGGAACCTTGGTCTGCTTTGGAGTCTTTTGCATGAAGAAGGGGATCGAGCTGAATTTTCACAACTTTAACCAACTGTTCCGAGTCTCGATGAGCTCCGGGAACAAGTACTTCTACTATTTCAATGCTCGGCCAGGGTTGGGCTTCATCATGGACGCTCCCAGCTCCTCGGGCTACAAATGGTTTCATAGGTACTTCTACATCAGGAAGAGGAAGTTGCCTAACATGACCGAGGAGGAGGTGGAGTGGGGAGTACCCAAACTCATGTTCCGGGGAAAGATAGCGGACAAGCATCCTTTGTCCGAGGAGTTCGATCCTTGGGTCGTGGAGCTCGAGGAGCAGAATCGGGGACCCCATCCCGAGAAGTATTTTTACTGGGGACTAGTTCTCCAGCCACTTCCATTTTTGGCGGGCCTTTCGCCCTATGCTTACACAGGGTATATCGGGAACCGATATACCAAAAAAGTCCTCTTCGGTAAGCTGGTAGAAAGTAGCTTTACACTTGTATTTTTTTTTCTTTGCTTTCTTTGTTTGTTTGTAGTATGTCCTCGCTTTTTTCCATTCCTCGTCGATTCTTATTGCTCCTCGATCATACTGACTTGTGCGTATTATCTTGCAGCTTATTGGTTCCAGTGGATCATGTCGAAGACTTTGGCCGCGAAAGAGGAACAAAGGAGAAAGCAGAGGCTAGCCAACAAGCAAACGAAGATCCTCGGTTCTCTAAATTTGACCCCTCCTCGGAACGCCGCGCATCATTGGGATGCTTTAGTTCAGGAGGCGTCGTACCGAGGACGATGACTTTATCGACGACCGGACGGAGGCGGAAGGAGGCCCTTCTAATCCTGGTGTGTCCGCGGAGTTAATTACTCGCGCTGCCCAAGTCCATGGGCGTAACTATGGGGCAGTTAATGTGGTCCCTCCTGCAGACATCAGGATCGAGGAGATGGATGACACGGAGAGGCCGGAGTTAGCCTTGGCCCTTTATGAGGAGGGTGAACACTCGACCCAACGCGGGAAGGCCCCAATTCCCGTTCAGATCATCGATAGCGATGAGACGGAAGAGGAGAGTGAGGAGGATGATGAAGCTACCTCTCCTCGGACTAGTCCCCCATCGAAGAGGGTTAGATTCCCTCCACAAACCACTAGGAGGGCTGTTATTACCGATGAGGAGGATGATGAAGTTCCTTTGTCGATCGGAGATGCGAATAGGGATGAAGCTGGTCCGAGCACAAGGTCTCCTTCCTTCTCGGAAGGGCAAAGACGGGCCATTAGAGATGCGAAGAGGTTCGCACGCGAGGAGGAGACTAGCTATCACTCTATCGATCCGACCACGATAGATTTCACTTTTCCTAGTGAGACTCGAGCACCCAATCCGCTCGAGAAGCAAGAGTATGAGATGCGGCTTACTCAGATGGCTGCTGACAAGGAGAAAGCAAAAAAGAGAGCGAGCAAGCGTTCTCGCTCTGGCAAGTCAAAGAAGGCAAAGGTTGTCGAGGAGCCAGAGCCTAAAACCACTAAGGCTGCTGAGAAGAAATTCACCAAGAGTGCCCGCACAGTAGACCTCCCCGATCCTCAAGGCGAGAAGAACGAGGATGGCATTATCCCGACCACCTCTTCTACTGTCAAAGTCGAGGAGGTTCCCACACTTAGATGGAAGTATTCTCTTCCTGAGAATAAGTTTGACATCCTCGTGCCCAAGGAGGATCAAACTTTTTACAACGCTCCTCCTGGGTACATGGCCGTCCATTGCTTGAGCTTGGATCGAGGATGGATACTTCCATTTTGTGATGCCTTCCGAGATATCTTCAACACTCTGGGGATCGTTCCTTGGCAACTGGTGCCAAGTGCCTTTGGAACCTTGGTCTGCTTTGGAGTCTTTTGCATGAAGAAGGGGATCGAGCTGAATTTTCACAACTTTAACCAACTGTTCCGAGTCTCGATGAGCTCCGGGAACAAGTACTTCTACTATTTCAATGCTCGGCCAGGATTGGGCTTCATCATGGACGCTCCCAGCTCCTCGGGCTACAAATGGTTTCATAGGTACTTCTACATCAGGAAGAGGAAGTTGCCTAACATGACCGAGGAGGAGGTGGAGTGGGGAGTACCCAAACTCATGTTCCGGGGAAAGATAGCGGACAAGCATCCTTTGTCCGAGGAGTCCGATCCTTGGGTCGTGGAGCTCGAGGAGCAGAATCGGGGACCCCATCCCGAGAAGTATTTTTACTGGGGACTAGTTCTCCAGCCACTTCCATTTTTGGCGGGCCTTTCGCCCTATGCTTACACAGGGTATATCGGTTCCTTACACAGGGTATATCGGGAACCGATATACCAAAAAAGTCCTCTTCGGTAAGCTGGTAGAAAGTAGCTTTACACTTGTATTTTTTTTTCTTTGCTTTCTTTGTTTGTTTGTAGTATGTCCTCGCATTTTTCCATTCCTCGTCGATTCTTATTGCTCCTCGATCATACTGACTTGTGCTTATTATCTTGCAGCTTATTGGTTCCAGTGGATCATGTCGAAGACTTTGGCCGCGAAAGAGGAACAAAGGAGAAAGCAGAGGCTAGCCAACAAGCAAACGAAGATCCTCGGTTCTCTAAATTTGACCCCTCCTCGGAACGCCGCGCATCATCGGGATGCTTTAGTTCAGGAGGCGTCGTACCGAGGACGATGACTTTATCGACGACCGGACGGAGGCGGAAGGAGGCCCTTCTAATCCTGGTGTGTCCGCGGAGTTAATTACTCGCGCTGCCCAAGTCCATGGGCGTAACTATGGGGCAGTTAATGTGGTCCCTCCTGCAGACATCAGGATCGAGGAGATGGATGACACGGAGAGGCCGGAGTTAGCCTTGGCCCTTTATGAGGAGGGTGAACACTCGACCCAACGCGGGAAGGCCCCAATTCCCGTTCAGATCATCGATAGCGATGAGACGGAAGAGGAGAGTGAGGAGGATGATGAAGCTACCTCTCCTCGGACTAGTCCCCCATCGAAGAGGGTTAGATTCCCTCCACAAACCACTAGGAGGGCTGTTATTACCGATGAGGAGGATGATGAAGTTCCTTTGTCGATCGGAGATGCGAATAGGGATGAAGCTGGTCCGAGCACAAGGTCTCCTTCCTTCTCGGAAGGGCAAAGACGGGCCATTAGAGATGCGAAGAGGTTCGCACGCGAGGAGGAGACTAGCTATCACTCTATCGATCCGACCACGATAGATTTCACTTTTCCTAGTGAAACTCGAGCACCCAATCCGCTCGAGAAGCAAGAGTATGAGATGCGGCTTGCTCAGATGGCTGCTGACAAGGAGAAAGCAAAGAAGAGAGCGAGCAAGCGTTCTCGCTCTGGCAAGTCAAAGAAGGCAAAGGTTGTCGAGGAGCCAGAGCCTAAAACCACTAAGGCTGCTGAGAAGAAATTCACCAAGAGTGCCCGCACAGTAGACCTCCCCGATCCTCAGGGCGAGAAGAACGAGGATGGCATTATCCCGACCACCTCTTCTACTGTCAAAGTCAAGGAGGTTCCCACACTTAGATGGAAGTATTCTCTTCCTGAGAATAAGTTTGACATCCTCGTGCCCAAGGAGGAGCAAACTTTTTACAACGCTCCTCCTGGGTACATGGCCGTCCATTGCTTGAGCTTGGATCGAGGATGGATACTTCCATTTTGTGATGCCTTCCGAGATATCTTCAACACTCTGGGGATCGCTCCTTGGCAACTGGTGCCAAGTGCCTTTGGAACCTTGGTCTGCTTTGGAGTCTTTTGCATGAAGAAGGGGATCGAGCTGAATTTTCACAACTTTAACCAACTGTTCCGAGTCTCGATGAGCTCCGGGAACAAGTACTTCTACTATTTCAATGCTCAGCCAGGGTTGGGCTTCATCATGGACGCTCCCAGCTCCTCGGGCTACAAATGGTTTCATAGGTACTTCTACATCAGGAAGAGGAAGTTGCCTAACATGACCGAGGAGGAGGTGGAGTGGGGAGTACCCAAACTCATGTTCCGGGGAAAGATAGCGGACATGCATCCTTTGCCCGAGGAGTCCGATCCTTGGGTCGTGGAGCTCGAGGAGCAGAATCGGGGACCCCATCCCGAGAAGTATTTTTACTGGGGACTAGTTCTCCAGCCACTTCCATTTTTGGTGGGCCTTTCGCCCTATGCTTACACAGGGTATATCGGGAACCGATATACCAAAAAAGTCCTCTTCGGTAAGCTGGTAGAAAGTAGCTTTACACTTGTATTTTTTTTTCTTTGCTTTCTTTGTTTGTTTGTAGTATGTCCTCGCTTTTTTCCATTCCTCGTCGATTCTTATTGCTCCTCGATCATACTGACTTGTGCGTATTATCTTGCAGCTTATTGGTTCCAGTGGATCATGTCGAAGACTTTGGCCGCGAAAGAGGAACAAAGGAGAAAGCAGAGGCTAGCCAACAAGCAAACGAAGATCCTCGGTTCTCTAAATTTGACCCCTCCTCGGAACGCCGCGCATCATCGGGATGCTTTAGTTCAGGAGGCGTCGTACCGAGGACGATGACTTTATCGACGACCGGACGGAGGCGGAAGGAGGCCCTTCTAATCCTGGTGTGTCCGCGGAGTTAATTACTCGCGCTGCCCAAGTCCATGGGCGTAACTATGGGGCAGTTAATGTGGTCCCTCCTGCAGACATCAGGATCGAGGAGATGGATGACACGGAGAGGCCGGAGTTAGCCTTGGCCCTTTATGAGGAGGGTGAACACTCGACCCAACGCGGGAAGGCCCCAATTCCCGTTCAGATCATCGATAGCGATGAGACGGAAGAGGAGAGTGAGGAGGATGTTGAAGCTACCTCTCCTCGGACTAGTCCCCCATCGAAGAGGGTTAGATTCCCTCCACAAACCACTAGGAGGGCTGTTATTACCGATGAGGAGGATGATGAAGTTCCTTTGTCGATCGGAGATGCGAATAGGGATGAAGCTGGTCCGAGCACAAGGTCTCCTTCCTTCTCGGAAGGGCAAAGACGGGCCATTAGAGATGCGAAGAGGTTCGCACGCGAGGAGGAGACTAGCTATCACTCTATCGATCCGACCACGATAGATTTCACTTTTCCTAGTGAGACTCGAGCACCCAATCCGCTCGAGAAGCAAGAGTATGAGATGCGGCTTGCTCAGATGGCTGCTGACAAGGAGAAAGCAAAGAAGAGAGCGAGCAAGCGTTCTCGCTCTGGCAAGTCAAAGAAGGCAAAGGTTGTCGAGGAGCCAGAGCCTAAAACCACTAAGGCTGCTGAGAAGAAATTCACCAAGAGTGCCCGCACAGTAGACCTCCCCGATCCTCAGGGCGAGAAGAACGAGGATGGCATTATCCCGACCACCTCTTCTACTGTCAAAGTCGAGGAGGTTCCCACACTTAGATGGAAGTATTCTCTTCCTGAGAATAAGTTTGACATCCTCGTGCCCAAGGAGGATCAAACTTTTTACAACGCTCCTCCTGGGTACATGGCCGTCCATTGCTTGAGCTTGGATCGAGGATGGATACTTCCATTTTGTGATGCCTTCCGAGATATCTTCAACACTCTGGGGATCGCTCCTTGGCAACTGGTGCCAAGTGCCTTTGGAACCTTGGTCTGCTTTGGAGTCTTTTGCATGAAGAAGGGGATCGAGCTGAATTTTCACAACTTTAACCAACTGTTCCGAGTCTCGATGAGCTCCGGGAACAAGTACTTCTACTATTTCAATGCTCGGCCAGGATTGGGATTCATCATGGACGCTCCCAGCTCCTCGGGTTACAAATGGTTTCATAGGTACTTCTACATCAGGAAGAGGAAGTTGCCTAACATGACCGAGGAGGAGGTGGAGTGGGGAGTACCCAAACTCATGTTCCGGGGAAAGATAGCGGACAAGCATCCTTTGCCCGAGGAGTCCGATCCTTGGGTCGTGGAGCTCGAGGAGCAGAATCGGGGACCCCATCCCGAGAAGTATTTTTACTGGGGACTAGTTCTCCAGCCACTTCCATTTTTGGCGGGCCTTTCGCCCTATGCTTACACAGGGTATATCGGGAACCGATATACCAAAAAAGTCCTCTTCGGTAAGCTGGTAGAAAGTAGCTTTACACTTGTATTTTTTTTTCTTTGCTTTCTTGTTTGTTTGTAGTATGTCCTCGCTTTTTTCCATTCCTCGTCGATTCTTATTGCTCCTCGATCATACTGACTTGTGCTTATTATCTTGCAGCTTATTGGTTCCAGTGGATCATGTCGAAGACTTTGGCCGCGAAAGAGGAACAAAGGAGAAAGCAGAGGCTAGCGAACAAGCAAACGAAGATCCTCGGTTCTCTAAATTTGACCCCTCCTCGGAACGCCGCGCATCATCGGGATGCTTTAGTTCAGGAGGGGCTCGATACGAGAGAGAACCCTGTGGAGGCCATCAAGAGGGCCGAGGAGGAGGCTGCGGCGAAGAGCGCCAAGGAGGCTAAAGAGGCCGAGGAGGAGGCCCGAAACACCATCGAGGCGGAGAAGAGGCCCGAGAGGCCGGTGGCGAAGAAGGGAGCGAGGAAGTTCAATCTCGGGGGAACCAATGAACCTGCCCGGAAAAAGGGTAAGGTGGCCGCTTCTGGTGATGAAGTGAAGCGGCTCATCCAGATGAGCGACCTCGATCGGGCGCACGAGCTCAGCATGTGCTCGCTCCAGGTACTTTTCTTCACTCTTTTTGTTGTAAACTTTTCTAAGTATAAAATCTTTTCCTCCTCGCTAACTGTGTCTTCCTTTTGCAGCTCGAGAACTTGAAGGAGGCTTATGGCCAAGTTGCTGCTGATAGAGCCGACATAGGGGCGTGATCGAGGACCTCGAGAAGAAGCTTGCTGCTTCAGTCTAAAGCCAAGGTCTCGGAGGCTGAGGCCGGGAAGCTGAAAATCAAGGTGGACGAGCTCGAGAAGGAGCTGTCCAGGGAGAAGTCGAGGAGCAAGAGCTTCAAGGGTGCCTATGCTACTTTATCCATTTGCATGGAAAAGTTCAAGGCAAGCATCCTGTCCTTTCTGAAGGGAAGCCGAGTCGCCGCTGCTCGCGACTTCATGTCCTCGGTCACCTACAAGCTGGCCCAGAGAGACGTGCAAGTGGCGTCTCGCGAGGAGGGCTTCTTCTCTTGCGTTGGCCAGCTGAAGAGGGTCAACTTGCTCCCGGCTGACTTCGATCCTGATGATCGCGAGGACTTGCATCCCGGGCGGCGCGAGGATCTTACTCCTTACCCTGATGAGGAAATTACCGAGGAGATGCACGAGGCGTGCGAGTTTGGTGAGCTGGTGACCGACCCTGAAGTTCCATATCCTAGCAAGCCAGCTTACCTTCCCGCCTGGGTGCCCGAGTGCTTAAGGAGCGGGATAATCTATTCGTTCGAGAAGGCATCTCTTCGGAACGCTGCTTGGGTAAAGTTAAGTGATCCGGTCCTCGGGAGGGCAGCCGACTTCGTCGAGCCAGAGCTGACCATGTATCAGAAGGCTATCGAAGAGGCTCAGGCTCTGGAGCGAGACAACGCTGAAGGCCCTGAAATGAGCACTGTGCGAGGAGCTACAAGCGCGACCACCCCGGTCACTGGATTCACTGATAGTCGCACTCGTTAGGATCGGGGAGCCAGCCGCTTGAAGACCGAGTATGCTCGGGCATGTTGTAATTTTTCCATTTCCGTACTTGCATTTATTTCCGAACAAATTTCATTCGGCCCTTTGTGGCACTCCTCGCAACATATGTGTTTGTAATATAAGTTTTTCTGTTGTTGTTTCTTCGCTACTCGTTTTTTTTTTTCAATAAAATGCATTGCTCTTCGCTTTCTTACTTATACTTGTGTTCTTACTAATTCCAATTTTTGTTATGACGTATAACTTGGATAGAGTAGTTAAACATGTATAAGTTAGAATCGAGAACCAATGTTCTTCGCTATGAGCTCTTCGAACTATCAACGTAGCTTCTGCGCTTCTCGATCGTTTTGACCACTTAAGAAAGAATTCTAAGTGTTGAACTTAGAAAAATTTCCAAGTGTTGAGTTAGAAAGACTGGAGGTCGCTCTCCTCGATTACTTCCGTCTCCTCGCTTTTTCTTCTTTGAATGGTTTCCTGATTAATTCTGTCATAGAGTTTAGAGAGCGGGGAGGGTTCCCCATAATCATGGAAATCGACTAGCTTTTATGTAGGTCATGTAAGCTTTCTTGATCGAGTAGTCTTATTTTTTGAGTACAGTAGCTCTATACTTGAACATTTTCTTGCTGAAAGATAGACATTGTATTGATTTGTCGGAAATGCAATTACAATGGGGGCTCTTCGGCCGGCTTGCTTACAACAACTTCTTACCAAAAACGAGAGGTACCTCTCACTTGGACCAGTGAGGAATCCTTCTCGGTCTATGTCACATGGGTTTTTTCAAAAAGCTTTTTTCTCCCCCCAACTTCAAGCGTAGAACCTCTGGAGGTCAGAAGTATTCCATGGGTTCTTTAATACTCTTCCCTCCATGTCTTGAAGACGATAACTTCCATTGGACCTTGCTTCAATTATCTTGTAGGGGCCTTCCCAATTGGGTTGCATCTTACCAACTTTGCCCAGTATGTCCGCTCTTCGGAGCACTAGGTCTCCTACTTGGAAGTCTCTCTCTCTTACGCCTTTGTTGTAGGTCTTCGCGATGAGTGCTTGATATCTGAGGATATTGGCCAAGGCGTTGGTCCTCGCTTCACTGATTGTCTCCAGATCGAAGAGTCTCTCTGTATGATTGTCCTCGGGTTGATACCCTTGGATTCTGAGGGTTTCTACCGCCACTTCTGCGGGTATGACCGCCTCGGACCCATAAACTAGCGAGAAGGGAGTCTCTCTCGTAGCTGTTTTTGAAGTAGTGCGGTATGCCCATACCACTCCATCAAGCTCGTCGACCCAGTCCTTGTTGGTGGCGAACCTCTTCTGCAAGTTGTTGACGAGGATCTTGTTGACGGCCTCTGTTTGCCCATTGGATTGAGGATGTCCTACAGAGGTATACCTCCTCTCAATCTTCATTTCCTTGCACCATTCATTGAATATTTGGCCACAAAATTGAGCCCTATTATCCGAGATGAGGACCCTTGGCAAGCCGAATCGACACACGATGTTTCTCCACACGAAGTTCATCACTCTTTGTTCGGTGATGGTAGATACTGCCTCAACTTCCGCCCAGTTGCTAAAGTATTCGACCGCAACAATGATGAACTTCTTTTGACCCGTGCCTCTTGGAAAAGGACCGACTATGTCGATGCCCCATATGTCGAAAGGGCAAGTGATGGCGATGGGCATGAGAGGTTTCGCCGGGACGTTGATCAAATTGGCGTGCCTTTGACACTCCTCGCACTTTCTCACAAATTGGGCAGCGTCTTCGCGGACAGTGGGCCAGTAGTATCCTTGTCGAATGACTTTTTGAGCGAGGGTTCTTCCTCCGGCATGGTCACCGCAACTTCCTCGATGCATTTCTCCGAGAAGTTTTTGGACTTCATGCTCGGCAACGCATCTCAAGTAGACTCCCTCGAAAGACCTTTTGTACAAGTAGTCTCCTTGCATGATGTATCGGGGAGCTTTTCCCTTGATTCTCCTCGCTTCAGCCTTGTCACGAGGAAGGCTTCCATTTTTGAGATATGTAGTTATCTCTTGCATCCAACTCGGTTGGTCGTCAATTGCCAAGACGTTTGGCTTTGATGACCATAAAGATGATGCGTTGATTCTCATAAGTATCACGTTCCGGGTATCAACTCCTCCGGAGGCTGAAGCATACTTTGATAGGGCATCTGCTCTTTGATTGAGATCTCTCGAGAACTTTTCAATCTCACAACTTTCGAATTTTTGGATTTCTTCCGTGATGGCGCTCTTGTATTCAGCTAGTGAGTCTTTCTTGGTTCTGAATTTCCCCGAGATTTGCTTCTCGGCCAGTTGGGAATCAGTGAAGAGATGTAGCTTCTTCACTTCCAATGACTTTGCCATACGTAGAGCTATGAGGATGGCTTCATATTCTGCTTCATTGTTGGAGACCGGGAAACTAAGAGTAACGGCGTACTCGAGTTCAGCCCCTCCGGGACTCTTGAAGTATATTCCTATCCCGCCATTTTTTCCTGATGAGGATCCATCAACATGAAGAATCCACACGTCTCCATGGTCGACTAATTCTTTGGGTTTTGGAGAGACGGTCTCCGTACCGTTTGGCTCGTCGGTTTGCTCTGCCAGGAACACTTCATGCCTTTTTCTTTTGGTTTGGGACATCGCCTTAAGCTCTTTTAAAGCATCTTCCAGAGCTCGCATTGGGTTGTTTTGATGGGGTTGCTCTTCGACCATCATCACAGCACTCTTTGTTTCCGAAGAGTTTTCCTCTGAAGTTCCTTTTGAGGGATACTCCACGAGGAAGTCGGCAATGACTTGTGCTTTCTTGGCCACGGGTGCTTGATAGTCGATGTCGTACTCACTTAACTCGATCGCCCATCTTGCCATTCTTCCCGAATTTTCGGGTTTTCCGAGGACTTGCTTGAGAGGTTGCTTTGTCAAGACTACAACCTTGTGAGCACCAAAGTAGGGTTTTAACCTCTTTGCAGTATAAACGAGGGCAAAGGAAAGCCTCTCGATATCCATATACCGCGTTTCATCCCCGGCAAGTACTTTGCTCAAGTAGTAGATGGGCAAGTGGTCGTTCCCTTGAATTCGTACCAAGACCGAGCTGATAGCTTCTCCAGTTGCTGCTAGGTACAAGTAAAGTACCTCTCCTTCTACGGGTTTCGACAATAGTGGAGGAGCGAGTAGATACTCTTTCAGCTTCTCGAAGGCTACCTCGCACTCCTTTGTCCATTCGAAGTGGCTGCTTTTTCTTAGCACTTTGAAAAAAGGTAGATTTTTCTCGGCGGACCTCGAGATGAATCTACTCAACGTAATTGATTTTCCGACCAATTGTTGCACCTCATTGATGGATTGAGGTTGTGGAAGATCGAGAATGGCCTTTATCTTTTCGGGGTTTGCTTCTATTCCTCTTTCTGTCACCATGTAACCGAGGAACTTCCCCCCTTTGACTCCGAAGGTACACTTCGCCGGGTTGAGCTTCATTCCATACTTTCTCAAGATTGAGAAGCATTTTGCCAGGTAACCTACGTGTTGCTCCTCGGTTTTGCTCTTGACGAGCATGTCATCGACATAAACTTCCATTGTTTTACCCAGCTATTCTTTGAACATTTTGTTAACCAACCTCTGATAGGTCGCTCCTGCGTTCTTAAGACCAAATGGCATCACGTTGAAGCAATACACATTGCCATTGGCGAAGAAGGCAGTCTTAGGCACATCATCTTTGGCCATTTTGACCTGGTAGAAGCCCTGGTATGCATCCATGAAACTCAGGAGGGCGCATCCAGCGGTGGAATCGACCAGCTGGTCAATCCGTGGGAGAGGGTATGGGTCCTTCCGGCAAAACTTGTTGAGCCTTGTGAAATTGTTGCACATTCGCCATTTCCCCGGACCCTTCTCCACGAGGACCACATTGCATACCCAATCGGAGTATCTCACCTCCTTGATGTGGCCGGCTTTAAGAAGTCTTTGGACTTCCGCTTCTATGATGGCATTATCTTCCGCACTGAAGTCTCTTCGCTTTTCTCTGATGTGGGTGATCGACGGGTCTACGTTCAGACGGTGAACGGCGACACGTGGGTCGATCCCCTTTAGGTACTCGGTACTCCATGCGAAGATATCGTTGTTATCCTTCAAGCATTGGATGAGTTTCATCCTGACTTCAGTAGTCATCTCGGTTCCGATTTTTGTGACCTTGTCTGTACTTCCTTCGACAATTTGGATTTCTTCTAGGGCTTCTCTTGCTTCAATTTTGTTTTCCTCAAAGAATTTCTTCTTTTTGGAAGAGGGTGGGACTGGTGGTATCACTTGATACTCCTCGAGCTCCTTAACAGCTCCTACTAGAGTATCCTTGTCTTTCTTCATGATTGCTTTCCTTCGCCTAAGTGACGGACTTGGCTTTTTTGACTTTCTCTTCACTCGCCGAACCGTGTAGAAACGATAAGGCGCATTGTGAACAAGGGGTGTTTCCTCGGATGACTGCCCTGGGTTTGGTTCTCCGATTGCAACCCTAGAAGTGAACTTGGCTGACATGGTGTAGCATTCCCATGCTTCTCGTATGTCTCCTACTTCTTGTCCAATTCCCAAAGAAGTAGGGAACTTCAACTTGTTGTGGACCGTGGACACTACGGCTCGGAATTGGGAGAGACCGGGTCGGCCTAGGACTGCAAAATAGTCAAATGGCATATCGACGACCACGAAAGGAACCTGTTGCGTCACTCGTCTAGGAGCGCTACCCATTGACACCGTGAGGTTGATCATTCCGAGTGGCATGATAGGTTGTCCTCCAAATCCTACCAATGCGCTCCTCACTTCTCTGAGCCCTTCCCTTGGGTTCATTTGCATCCTTTTCAAGGTTCCGGTGAAAATCAAGTTTGTCGAGCACCCGGTGTCGACGAGGATCCTTCCTAGCTTGTATGATTGAACATCCAAGGAAACTACAAGTGGGACGCAAGGATCATATATGTTCCCTCCTCCGGCATGCTTCAGAGGAATTTCGCTATCATCGAAAGAGATAACATTGGTTCCTGGTCGGGCGGCTTGAGCATACTTCACATCCCGGACCCTAAGGTTGTCTGCCGTAATCTCCCTCTGATTACGAGTGTCGCCCCCCGCGGGTCCTCCCGCAATTGTGAGAGTGTGGATGCTTCCATTCACGGGGCGGTTCTCATAATTGTTGTAATTATGAATGTCGTCATCCTGGGGATTTCCTTGGTAGGGGTGCTCGCTCCCACCCCTAGGTGGTGGAGGCAGGAGTGTCAGAGGTTCCTCCTTCAGGATGTAGCTAACCAATTGGCCGTTGCGTATCATCCTCTCAATTTCGTTCTTGAGCTCGACACACTCATCTGAGGTGTGCCCTTTCCCTTTGTGAAACTTGCAAAATTTTTCCGAGCTCTTGTTCCTTTGATTTTCCTTAATCGGGGGTGGCCATGAGACGTCTAGCTTCCTCGAGACTATATAGTTCAAGATGTCGGATCTTGGCCTATTCAAGTCTGTGTAGTTGCTATATCGTCTTGGAGGTGATCTTCTGGGAGGAGACCTCTTGTCTCTGAAATCATTTCTTGAGTTGCCCTCCTTGATCAACCCAAATTTTTGCTCTTTCCTCTGCTTCCCGGGATTTTGGGGGCGAGGAGGGTACTCCTTTTCTTTTTCTTTTTCTTTCCCTTTTCCTTGGGAAGATTGGTTCTCACGGTGACTGTTTTTCGAAATTCCTCAGCCTCGAGGAAATCCTTGCAAACTTTGGCGAGTTGTGCTTCATTCTCCACACACGATGCTGAGAGTACATCTTGGAATTTGATGTTGGTAGTATTACCATACAAATATTCTTTCCTCCCATTGATCGAGTGATCTTCGACTTGGAGGGCTGCTTCATGAAAGCGATTGATGAAGTCCCTCAAGTCTTCATTGTTTTTCTGAACAATTTCAGCCAAGTACCTCACCCGTCTCTTGGCGTTCATTACCTTCTCGAAACGCTTAGAGAACTCCTTACAGAGATCTCTATATGACTTGATGGATCGATGAGGGAGACGCGACCACCACTTCATGGCTTCTCCGGAAAGGTTAGCCGGGAAGAGGAGTGCCTTGGTCCTTGAATCATGACCGTAAGCGTCCATTTTAGTGCCAAATCTTACCAAGTAGTCCTTCGGACAACTTGTTCCATCATAGCTTTCGAAGGTGGGGAATCCTCTTTCGATTTTGGCTTGGTGGCTTCTAATCTCATCACATAAAGGGCTCGGATCTTGGTCTTGCTCTCTCTCTTGGACAGTTCCTCGAAGAGTCTCTATCTGAGCATCAAGTGCGGATTTCCTCGCGTTGAGTTCCTCCAAAGTGAGCCTCCTCCCCGTGATCGGATCGACCAGGGGGGTTACCTCAGCTACTGTTCTCAATGCTTGATTCTCCTCCACTGCTTCTTGTTGGTTTTGAGGAGTTACCTGGTTGGGGGTAACTTGATTGGGGAGAACGGGTGGTGTAGCGACCACCTGAACTCTATTTTCTTGTTGCGCCACATTTTGTAATGATGCCCGTATTCTTCTATCAATCAGGTCTCTCAAGTCTTCCGGGGCACCTTGGGGTCCTAACCTCGATTGAACTCTTGATGGTCCAAGTCGAGATTGGATCGGCCTGGTGTTGGCTCTCGAATGTGCTTCATCTTGTGCAACAGGTGCTCTTCCTTGGGATTGACGAGGAGCGACCAGGGTGGCCCGAGGTTGCTCTTGCACCGGGGCTTGTTGTTCTCCTTGAGTTTGTATCTCAGTATTAACCCTAATAGCCTCATTACCTCCGACATATCCTTGTAGAGTAAGAAGGAATACACCGTATTGAGCTTCGCCCATCCCGAAGTCTGATGGTCGGACTACACGTCCATCAGGAAGGGTGAAGGTCAATGCGGCCGGTTGAGGAGGGTTCAATGCTACGGGAGGTTGGTTGATTGCTACCGGATGAGGCTGCCCCCTAGACTCGGCGTTGTTCGGGACTCTTAATGCTCCATAGGCATTTCCCACCGGGACTCCTTGCGGGTTATTTTCTCCCGATCTTTCATTTTGGGAGTGGGTGACATTAGTAAATGCCCCCTCCGTGTGATCCCGATTCCTTACAACATTGTTGTTTCTTGGTTCCCTCGGAACACCATCCGTTCCTCCTCCGCGACCGTTACTAGAGGGACGGCCTCTAGGTCGAGGAGGGTTCCTGGGTGGTGCATTAGCAAGACGGTTGCTTCTTCTGGGAGGCATATTCGTGAAGGGTCACGAGGAGGGTTGTGGCTCGACCAGTAGGGCAAGGAATGACCTTTCGTGTCGATTCCCACAGACGGCGCCAAATGTTGAAGGGTAATTCGTGTTTCTTTCTAAGTTCGCAGTAAATCACTAATCTTCTAGTTCTTCTTCATGTAGTATTCCTCTGAGATAGGAAATGAGCCTTCTTGTAGCTTCCTCGTACCTGAAATAGACTAGGGGGGGGTTAGTGACTCTTGCCCGGTCTGTAAGGTATCAGACCGGAGAGGCGACTTTACGAGTAGGGAGTTGTGAGGCTTCCCTAGTACGAGTAGTAAAGGTGGTGGCTGAGAGGAGTTATTAATGCTTACTGTTGAGGAGTAAATGAGGCCTTTATATACTTGTGACCTTTCAACTTTTGGTAGTGTAGGATCGCGACACGTGTACGGGTAGGATTGAGGCCTTCCTCGGCCCAGGCCCATTAAGGAGGTCCATGGGCCTTGGCCCAAGGGAGCAACCATGGCTGGTCGCTCAGGGTCCTCGTGCCTTCCTTGTACGTGGAAGATGCGAGTAGTGTCCTGCTCAGTTTCTGTCAAGGAGCGTTACCTTGACGTAAGGTCTCCTCGAGCCTGAGAGATGCTCCTCGAGCTCACTGGCAGCTTTGTCCTTGTGAGGAGCTTATTTGGAGGGTTGTCCTCCCAGTGATGGTCGGACCCTATGTTGGTCGGTCCACACCTTAGTGACATACTTGGGTGTGGTCGTGCCCCTTGAGGGACGGCCTGTGATGCTTTGTCGCGCTCTTAGACCGCTCCAGTTCGTACATGCGGACTGGACATATTTCAACACTAACAGTGGCTAATCATGTTGACCTTTTTAATTAAATAAAAATAAAAATTAATTTTAACCACGGATATAATTATCGTGGTAGCTCAACCTAAATATAGATCTGGAAACCCCAATTCACTATTTCATTTTAAAATATCCAATTCACCACCATTCCCCCCCCCCCCCAATTCTCTCTGCTCGCTCCGCCACCACTCCGCCGCCACATCACCGCTCCGTCTCCACCGCTCATCCTCTCATCCACTCATCCACCACCCCTCATCCACTCATCCCCGCTCCGGTCCGTCTCCACCGCACGCCACCACTGTCTCCACCACCATCCGCGTCGTATCCACCACCAACCGACGCCTCTACTCCACCACCGGACCACCACTGTCTTCTTGATTCAAGTAGGTAGCCTAAACCTTATTATTTAAGAAATTCCTTTCTGTATTGTATTAATTAGGTTGTGTTGTTTCACGAAGATATTCACTAGAGGTCTTGCTCATGAAACTACTCCTGGTATAGTTAATTCATGATTTGTTGTGTTGAATTTGCTCTGTTATGGTTTGTGATTGTTTGGATTCGAATTTGTCATAAAGATCCGACTCTAAACCCTAAATTCGACTACACCTCTGCCGCCCAGCCACCACCCAGTGCCGCGGGTATCGCCTCTACTCCGATCAACATGGTAAGCTCTCTCTTCTCTCTTCCCCTATTCGAATTCTCCTTTTCTTTCCATCTTTTCTGACTCGTTTTCTGGGATTGAATCCCATGTTTTGTTGTGTTTGTTTCTTTTGGTTGATAACAGATCCGATCTCGTAACTCCATTTTAGAGGTAAACGTTTTTCCCTTTGTTCTTCTCGTCTTTTTGTTTTTCTTTCCAGGTCTGGATGAAAATTCTCCTAGCTCGAATGTGTTATGGACGATTTTACTCTCTGTTCCGATCTAACAGAGTTGAAAGAGTTGATCATAGAATTAAAATGGAGAATTATTTGGGGCATTGCCTTTTCCTATTCAAATGTAGCTGGGGCATTGCCTTTACTATTGTATGTTTGAATAAAAATCTTTTGATTACATTTGAGGCATTGGGTACTGTACAAAGCTCCATTGAGTTTGCTTCCTTAGGTATGATACTAATAATAACAGGATATGTGGTGAATGGAATCCAGAACCTGCTTTTTAGTTTCAACAAAAGTTATAACAGGTTTATGTCTATTTAATTTGAAAACGTATATGGGTGTTTGGTCTATTGGTAAGATTCTCCTAAATGTGAGAGGTCGCGAGTTAGATTCTCGCAACACCCCTTATTGCATTGAAAAAAAATATTTTTTATTATAATGTAGGTGCATTAAAGAAATTAAAAGAAACATATTTCTTTTCCAAATTTAGCCACGGTTAGATTTTATACGTGGCTAAATTTACCACGGATAAAATCTATCTGTGGCTAAGCCCGAAGTCCGGATCCAACCCGGTCAACCCTTTATCCGTCACAAAAACATCACCGAACAGTCGCTAAATTTAACCACGGATAGTGCTGCTACGCCAAAAATGGTCACGTCCTTATTAGTAACGGATATATCCGTGGCTAAAGGTTTTTAGCGACGGATCGAAATTTTTAGCCACGGATAAATCCGTGGCTAAAACACAATTTTTATGTAGTGTTTTAAAGCTCCGATCTGGCTCCGCCATGGAGCATTAGAGTTTGCTCATGGGAAAGCTCCATGGCGGGCAGAGCCCATGGAAGAAGCCCTAGACCAGAGCTTTTAAAAGCTCCGATCTGGAGCTTTGAGCTCAGCCATGGCGGATCAGAGAGTCTCCAATCTGGAGTTCTTTGAGATTTTTTTCTTTTTAGAATTATTATCCAATTCATCATCCATGTCACCATATAGTTCTCCCTAATTCATTCTAATTCGTCCTAATTCAACATAATTTGTGTATCCGAGTGTGGGGGCGCACCGTATTTGCATTTTTAAAATCACTTGGGACCGTATTCAAGAGAACGTTGAGTTGAGTGACTAAATATGCAATTTTCCCATGGTTTGATTCTTAGCAAAAGTTCCATAGATCTCTAAATTCAATACGAGGGAAATCTCGACTACGAGTCGAATTAGATGACTAATTTGGAAATTTCATATTTAGTTAGGTACGCATAAGCTAGTAACAGTAGGAGTTATACGGTGATAAAGTAGTAATGTAGGAATAGTAGGGGGTTAGATTTGCCTTAAAAAAGAATTGGCTTCGCGGTAGATGGATTTAACTTTAGTATATCTTCAAGATTTCAATTTAGTATCTTCAAGTATGTGACTCTAGCATTTGAGTGATCTTCGGGACTAGTTCCTCGTCAGGTGTTATGATGGGATCTTGGCGAACATCCAAGATCTGTGATCATTGGTTCGCCTTGGTATGCGTGAACGAAACATCCTCCAAATGAATTTAGCATATAAAGGAGAGTTGAGTCGTATTCTTGATATAACTGATCGAAAATCAACAGAAGAAGAAAACGTATGTCAGATAGAGGGATGGTCGACGTCATCACTACAAGAAAAACAGGATTTAGCGACGGATGCTACGGAGCGATCCGTGCTATATACCATTAGCGACGGATGGCCCGTCGCTAAATAGGACGTCGCGAAAAATGGCGTCGCTAATCCAAAAAGCGACGGATGAATTTATCCGTCTCTAAATTTAGCGACGGATAAACTTATCCGTCGCAAAATTAGCGTTGACCGGGCAGCCCATGATTTCTTGTATTTAGCGACGGATAAGCTTAGCCGTCTCTAAATTTTAGAGACGGATAAGCTCATCCGTCTCTAAATCAGATTTTTTTTTAAAAGAAAAATTCTGTTTCTTTTAATTTATTTAATTTAATTCACCTACGATATAATAAAATATAATTTTTTAAATGCAATATATAATTTTTTAAATACAATAAGGGGTGCTGCGAGAATCGAACTCGCGACATCTCGCATTTAGCGAGAATCATACCACCAGACCAAACACCTATTTTTTACACGAAAATAATCAAGAAATATACTAATAGGAAAGTATTAAACATAAAATAAAAGATATACATATCAAACAGTTACAAACCAACCACTGTACAGAATAAAAAGATAAGCACATCCTAGAAAATCCTAAATATATTTATCTGGACAAAGAAAATAGGTAAATTACTTTTTATTTATTCCCGCGTAGAGTACTATTTATTTATTCCCAATAATACAAACCAATTTTTAAAAAATTATTACAACACGTACAAATGTACAATACATGTATAAAAGTATACAAGATTAACAAGAGACAGAATATTAATATCAAATTCAAGCTAATTAATTGAAAAGTTGAAAAAAATTTGAAATGATTTCCGAAACTTAGGGTTTAGAGAACATACCTTAAATTGTATTGTAGAGATGAAGGTGAAGGAGGAGGAGCCGGAGGCCGGTGGTGGTTGGAGGCAACGCGGCGGCGTTGGTGAAAGGCAGTGGTGGTGGTGGTGTTGAAGTCACCCTCAAGTTTAGGTTAATCAATCCAACCAAGAAAGATCATTATCGTTCTTGTCTAGGAAGCTGCATTTAAACATCATTAAAAGAACTTACAGGATTAAGCTCAAGTACCACACCTTGAATACTCAAAACAAAAATCAATCTTTCTATTTACAATTATACAACCTAGAAAGTTTACATGTTTCACCATTATACCACCGACAAATTCAGAGCTACAAAACATACAGTACAATTACACGACCTACAAATTCAGAGCTACTAGTACCAAATTCATTCACCATTAATCATTAATCACAGCACCAAATTCACTCAACATGAAACAAAACAGGTTTCTCCATTAATCACAGAACCGAATTCATTCAACATTACACCAATAACTCGCCCATCAGTGCCAGATTTCACCATTAATTGACGGTAAAAAGCAATAGAAACAAATTAAACCTGAAAACCTATTGCTTATATTGATCGAAAAATCAGCCCAAGCTATAAAGAGATAACATGACAACTAACAAGGAAGATCTTCTATTGGCTTTAACCAAGCAATTGAAATGCATCAAGTGGCAGCTTATGCCATTGTTACAGTCTGAAAATCAAAAATCAACCAATAACAATGAATTGGAGAAAGGAAGATGAATTAGGGAAAAAAAGTCTCACATAATAGAAATTGCGAACACTCCGCTGTAGTGAAGCGGTCGACGGCGGCGTAAAGCTCCCTCCGGTGGACGAGTAGCTAGTAACAAGAAGATAATGTCTCTAACTTCAGAAACATACTATTGCTATCTAAATCCCAATGGCAGGAGTTCCTTTTCTAGCAGACATCACACACTACCGTAGAACCTGGTCTACATGATAATATGCAGTAACATGTTAGTCTTAATGTGCTAAGCTACTAATTAAGATGCTGCAGTTGCTTAATATTAGATGAGAAATACCACAAATTCTCAGCTAATGAAGTTCTTTCCCTGCATAACTTCGTCTACATTGTCTTTTACTTTTTAAAAGAAGAAAACGAAAAAAGAAATCCCACGGCCTCTAGAGTCGTGAAGCCTAACTCACCTCACAGGTTACCATCACCTTTCAGGAAGAATAAACTGAAACATTGCATTTCCCGTACTAACTATCCTCGCTCGTATCATAAGCTCGATAACTACCAGGTAGGCGTGTATGACAAACCTACTAATACAAGATTATTCTACTGAAATCAACAGATTATCGTATAGCACATTGCGAAATGAAGTAATGAACAACTGATTTCTACATTTCTCAACCTTCTAACCTTTACTTCCAGTAACACATTACCATGTTGTAAACATCCAAACGAGTAATAAACGCCTAAATCTTCCCAACCAGATTCCGGTGTCAACATCTCCACTAAAATTAACAGTAAGTTTCTAAAACTAGATAAACCGTAATTCACGAAATCAAACACTTAAAAAGTCAATGAAACCATCCTACCTCATCCTTGAGCTCTCTGAAATCAATTTCATCCGAAATCAAATTCCTCCGACCTCTCTCCCCAATTCCAACCGGTTCATCTATCCATCACAAACAAAACCAATTCAAACCAAATCATCCCTCAACTAACCAACCAACAAACAAAAATCGAAAGTCGAAACACAATTACAGTCGCATATGAACAACGACGAGAGCGCATTCTTATTCCGCGACACCAGCACAGGTTGCTGCCACAAAAATCGAAAAATTCTCCTCAAAATCGAATTGGAAAACAAATTAATTCAAACAGGAAAGCAAGAGCTACAGAGATCATTACCGGCGCAGAAACAGCAGGTTGAGAAGAGTCTTTGACACGGAAGCAACCGAAGAAGCAGCTCATGGCTAGGGCTTTTCCCATTTAAGAAGACGATAGAGAGAGAGTAATCTGAACCTCAGACGAATCAAACCATGAAACTCTGAAAATCTGAATATCGATTTCGGTGGTGTTGAACTCGATCTGGTGGTGGTGTGCGGCGGCGGTGGGGCGGTTGGTTGGGGGTGGAGGAGATGCTAGAGTAGAGATAGAGAGAAAGAAAGAGAGAAAATGGGAAGTTAAGAATTGATCGGATGATCTAGATATGATTTTATCCTTTTTTTTTTTTTTGTTTTTTTGTTTTATGTTAGTGACGGATAAGTACCGAGCGTCGCTACAATATATATTCTTTTTTCTTTTTTTTTCTTTTTTTTAAATTTTAGCGACGGATAGGCCTTATCCGTCGCTATATTTTATTTAATGAATTTTCTTTTCTATTAATTAAAAAATTGTCAACTCATATAGCGACGGATAAGTCTATCTGTCTCTAAATTTAGCGACGGATAAACCTATCCGTCGCAAATTTAGCGACGGATAAACTCATCCGTCGCAAATTACCGGTCAGATTTGTATCCGTCTTTAAAATCACTGATCCGTCACTATTTTGCGACGGATCGAATCCGTCGCTATTAATCCGTCTCTATTTGGCTGTTTTCTTGTAGTGCATTAATGAGGAACAGAAGACATACATCGGCTCTGTTTAGCATTAGCTTTTTAGCTAGCTTATAAGCTCCAGAAGTTTATAAACTCGTGTTCACGTAACAGACTTGTTGTCAAGTGAAATATGTCTGTTACGTGACTGCGATCTTATATGCTCCTAGAGCTTATCAGTTGGCTTATGAGCTAGTTTATTTTTTTAATAAGCTAACTTACATCTTTTAGATTTTAATTATACCCCTAACAACAACAACAACAACAATAATAATAATAATAATAATTGATGAACGTATTTTTGACGCGTTCATCTTGTCTTTTTTGTCTTCTTTTGCTATCATTTTGCTTAGTTTTTTGGTTAGTTTTGTAGAATAGTGTCACGTTTTGTGTTTTTTGCATTTTTTAGGCACTTAGGTACGAAACGGTGTTTTGGAGCTAAAAACGAGCATTTTTGATGGAAAATGGCCCCGTTGAAGTTCCTCGATCTCCGTGGCTTTGTTCGTGAGTTCCCGAGCCCCAATAAGCATTGACAAGGACGAGTCCAAGGAACCCGAGGACCGATCGTGGGCAAGGGATTGAGTTTCCAAGTCAAAATCTGCCCCACAGAGCAAGTGAGCCACTTCCAGAAGCCAAGTCGTCCGCCTGAAGTCTCTGGAATTTTCAGATAGTTGCCCATCAACAAAGTGGACCGCTTGGCAGGAGCCAAGCGGTCCGCTTGGCAGAGCCCAAGTGTTCCGCTTAGCTTCAGTTACAGAATCGAGATTCTGTCCTTAAACTCAATATTCAGTTACTTTTTTCATATTCAGACTTAGCATTCGAATTTTGGAGAGCTCTAGGCCCCCAATTTTCACCCTAGAACTCAGATTTACATTGTAATTCACATTGGATTGAAGATTTGGCCCTAGGAATTCATGATATTTTCATCTACGTAGAGGTTTCTATCAATTTCCACCGAATAGTGACAGCTTTGGTGGTAACTTTGTATCAATCTCTTGTCTAGTAGTTTGATCAAATGTCTTCCTGTAACAATTCATATGATTTGATGTTTTCATTATTGAATATGAGTGGCTAAATCCTTTGTGTTGGTGGTAGAATGTAGAATTTACATGTGTTGGATTATGTTTATGCTTACATGAGATTGTAATTCAATCTTGCTGCAAATTGCTTCATATGATTCATAGTTGCCTATAAAATATATTCGAATAGACTATGTGACAAACTCGTGGTCAATGAAAGCTATAAGATTGTATGTTTGTAATTTGCAGCATGCTAGATAAATGGTGTTTGTGACAAACACCTCTAAAGTATTGATAGTGATGATTTATGATGTGTCTTGAAAGTTACGTAGACGGTTGCTTAGCAGACTTGGTCGAAGGTTTTACGCACTGAACTTGTGAGCATATTCGTAATCCATACATGTTAATTCGATTTCTACCACCAACCGTTTTCCATCTTTGACTACAAACAAGTTTGATTCTAGTTTGTTGTGGTCTAAAACCGTTTTCAAAACCAACTTGAACTCGTTGACTGAAATTTCATTCAAAAACCTCAAACAAAGCCACGTTAGGTCCCGAGAGAACGACACTCAGGGACAACTTGCCATGCACTCAGATTTGTGTAGTGAGAAGTGTTCTTTGGATTTTAAACAAATTTAATTGGAGAAAAAATGACTCATGAATTTGGCGCCGTTACCGGGGACTTAACTCCTTTGGTTGGTGTTTTTGTTTTGGTTTTTCAGCCAACATCTCTTCTTTGTCTCATTCATGTTCTTTGTTTCTTTGTGCTTTGGATACTCACTACTCTTTGTTTCAGGTGAGTGCATGCCTAGAACTCGAACGAGTGGGCCTGATATTTAACCTTTTGTGGACGAGATTGATAGATTGTTTCGTAGTAGAAGGAGGAATTTGAATCTCAGTTTGAGGAGATAGCATCTAGAGCTTCCACTTCTGGAATTAGGGAGGAATCTTTCTCTCATCTCTCGGAACCAGTTCTCGAATCTGTCTATTTAGGAGGTGAAATGGCGGAGCAACCTATTCGTACTCTTACCAAGCCTACGGTTGGGGCTAGAGGGCCAGCAATTGTCTTCAATGATGCCACAAGAAATCTGGAAATCAAGAATCACATGTGACAACAACTTCCCAAGTTCTATGGGATGGCTAATGAGGATGTGATTGGATTCTTGAACGAGCTTGAGAATTTTGTTCTCCATCTTGGGCGACCAGGGGATGGTGTGAGTGATGATGATCTTCGTATGAAGGTATTTTCTATGGGTCTTGGAGATAGAACAAAGACTTGGCTCAACACTCTAGAGGCCGGGTCTTTGACAACATGGCAGATTTGCTTTGATAAGTTCATGGATCGGTACTACCCCGCTTCCAAGACAATGGCTATGAAGAGCCAAATTAGCACCTTTGATAAAAAAATATGATGAAACTTTTCACGAGGCTTATGATAGATTCATGGGGTTGCAACATCGGTGCCCACATCATGGGTACGATAAAGGTGAGCTTCTCCAATACTTTTACAATGGCTTACATCCTGAGATTCAATCTCAAGTGGATAGTATATGTGGAGGTAGTATGGGAGAGTTGACGCCTACTCAAGCTCAATTGAAGCGAGACACCATGTACCGGAATTCTCAAAACCGGAATGTGAGAGCTCGTGTGCTTCAAAAGGAGCAAAGAGGTGAGGCCAAGGTAGTGTGGAGCAAGATGCGTTCGCCCATGAAGTGAAGCAAGCTTTGAGGCAAAGCGTTCCTATTCCTTCTACGGAGGTTTGTGGTGTGTGCAAGAACTATGGGCGCCCGACCTACTTATGTCGTTCTGAATTTTCTAGAGAGCAATTTGTCAAGAACAAGGTGCGTCAAGAAGTGTATGTTGTTGTCGATGGAGAGCAAAGTGTTGAGGACGTGAATTATGGCCACGAGTATGGCAATGTGAGGCCACAAAACCATGGAGGGAAGGACCACGAGATGGATACCAAAACCAAGGCAATCGTGGTTATGTTAATAATCCCGATCAATATGCCTATAGGCCGAATCAAGATAGAAGCCGTCTCAGCTATGGGAACAATTGGTATGAAGGAGCACCGCCTCCTAATCCTACACCTCCACCTCCGGTTGGTAATTCAGGGCCGCAAGGTGGAGGAGTGTGATGAACGAGATTGTTAGACATGAACAATCAAATAAATTTGTTTTAAGCCAAAGGGAAACTCACAACTACACAAAACACGTAGTGCAGAGGTAAGATGACCTCGAGTTTCGATCTCTAGGGACTAAACTAGCTTTAACTAAATAACTGTAAATAATTTCAGAAAACAAATTAATCTCTAGCTTAACTTAACAAGATATGGAGAAAGCTGATGATAGTATGCTCGTTCTAAGCATCAAGTTCTAATTATGCATGAAAGTGCAATGCGTACTGTCTTAAAAGTAATTTGATTTACAAACACCAAAGACAGGTTTGCAGATGTGTATTTTGAAAGCTTCCTATCTATACTAATACGTAGTTCAAGCAGTACTTGCAAATTATATATAATTGAATCGATGATCTTGAATTGTCCTAGTGTTTCTAACAACTTTCTACGAAGATATGTGGCTTAGTCGGATCAAAGAATCGAATTAAGATAATTAAACAAGTAAAAGACTCAGAAACTCAATCATGCATAATACGAACCCTAGCTACGAATTCACATACTATCACCAACTAGATGCTTAGCTACTCATATCAATAACACGATAAACAATCATAATTGAAGAATTAATGAAAGAAAACATGTTTAATTGAAAGATAAATACCAGAATTGTGAGATACAAGGTTACCACCAAAGGTTGTCAATCTCCGGTGAATGGCTAAAACTCACAAAGATCTAGCAAGGTGAGATTAAACGGTGTCCAAATCTCTCCTCTAGCTCCAAAATCGCTACGTTACAAAGAATCTAAGAGAAAATATCCCCAGAACAAGCTCTAGGGTTTATGTCTGGAAAAATATGAAAAGAGATATCTAAAATCGCAGATTTTGGGATATATATATAGAGCTGTCGGAAAGCTCCGTGGCGCACCGCCCCGTACGTGGCGGTGCGCCCACCACGCGGCGGTGCGCCCCGCACGGGCAGAACGCGGCCCGTGCGGAATTCTTCCTTTGGATCCTCGAATTCGGCCCCTTGCACGGTTTTGAGCTCCGAACTTGATCTCTTGGCCTTGAAACTCATCTCGGTACTCCTTGACACACCACGGGTGATCTCGTTGCACCAAAACATTATTGTTTCGCCATGAATTACATCCAAAAATGCGATTTCCACCTAAAACCTGAAAAGAACAAAAGAAATGGAAACGTGACACTATTCTAACAAAATGCACTAAAAAGCACGCAAGAGGATAGCTAAATTGGTGAAAAAAGACTCGAATGATAGTGTAAAAAACAATGTCATCAGAGTGCTTCCTTCGCCTCTTGTCTCTTCTCTCAATGATCTAGTGGTTAAAATGAACAAGTTCATGGAACACTATTATCGCAATGAGGCTACTAACAATCAGCGGTTCGAAAAGTTTGAGGCTAGTAGTAGAAACCTTCATAAGAAATTGCAAGAGTTGATAGATCGAGGATCTAGTAGAGAGCAAGGGAAGTTTCCCGGAAACACGGAAAAAGCTATCTATAACCGTGGTGATTGATCTGCCCGTAGAAATTACGGTTGTGAGGGATAATGCACGAGTTGAGGTGCCAAGTTGCAAGATAACTGAAACTTACAAGGTGAGTGAGGAGCTGGAGACTCCTAAGGTGGATATGGAAGAGGAGATAGTCGCACAATCTGATACGATAGTTGAGGAAGTGAAAGAAAGCTCATCGTCTGAGGATGAGATGGTGGATATGGTGGAAGTTCCTATCCAAGAGAGCTTTGATGTAGAAATCGGCTTGAGAAAGAAGGATGGAATAGTGCAACTCTTGACACGGGAGCGGGTGTGAATGTCATACCTTTGAACGTGTATGAAGAGTCGGGTTTGTCTGGCTTGAAACCCATGAAATGTATGGTACAATTGGCGGATGGGTCCATGAAGAAGCCATTGGGTGTGATTGAGAATCTGGTGGTTCGAGTTGTCAGTGTAGACGAATTTCATCGTCATGCCTACATCTTCTGCAAAGCTCAAGGATGTGGTTCTTTTGGGTAGAGCCTTCATCAACAAAGTGCATATGGTCATAGACATGTATCGCCGTACATGTAGTTTTGAGGTAAATGGAAAGCAACACACGTTGCGAGCCATAGTTAATTCATGTGCTTATGTTGATACTAACGAACTTGTAGGATTTTTTGATCCACTTTATGTTAATCGAGATGTGCAGGGACTTGATGCTTTGAAGAGCATTTGGATGGGGAAGTCTAGTACCCAATGCGAAAGAGTCGAGCCAACGACTTCTAAACAAAGGCGCTTCTCGGGAGGCAACCCGAGGTTGTAGGTACTTGCATATAGATTAGAAGCACGTTTAAATTTTGTTTTGTTGAGTGGACAAGGTTTTTGGGTTGAAAATTTAGCAAAAGTCGAAAAAAAATGGAGTTGGAGCATTCGGGTCCTAAGTGGACCGCTTGGTTTTTCCAAGTGGGCCGCTTGGAAACTGACTAACTCTCTGAAATTTCCAGAGAGTTCGGCCAGTAACCAAACAGACCGCTTGGAAAAAGGCCAAGCGGCTCGCTTGGCTAAGTGGGCCGCTTGGTAATTTCCAAGTGGACCGCTTGGGAACTGACCAAACTCTCTGGAATTTCCAGATAGTTTGGCTAGTAACCTAGCGGACCACTTGGAAACGGCCAAGCGCTCCGCTGGCCGTAAGCGGTCCGCTTGGATGCCTTTTGATGAACGTATTTTTGACGTGTTCATCTTGTCTTTTTCGCCTTTTTTTTCTGTATTTTTTCTTGGTTTTTTGATTAGTTTTGTAGAATAGTGTCACGGTTTGTGTTTTGTGCATTTTCAGGCACTTAGGTACGAAACGATGTTTTTTGAGCTAAAAATGAAGCATTTTGGATGAAAAATGACCCCGTTGAAGTTCCTTGATCTCCGTGGATATTTTCGTGAGTGCCCTTAGTTCGAGTTAAGCCAAGAATCGCATTTGGGAGAACTTAGCCTTACCTTGGAAGCAAATTCAAATGTTCGGGTGGAAGTTTTGGAATCGTTCAAGTGTGCAAGATTGATACAGCCTAGCCATATTGGCCATAACTTTACCATAAATCATTGTATTGACTCCAAATCGGCGTCCACGCGTAGCTAACTCGAAGTGCTATCCGACGACATACTATACGCCCCAATCCGACATCGTATGAGCCCTGGAGAGTGATTTAAAGGAAAGCGGGCCGCTTGGGTTTTCTAGGCGGGCCGCTTGGATTCTGGGGCAGATTCTGTTTTTGGACTGATTTCTAGGCGGACCGCTTGGTCCTGTCAAGCTGTCCACTTGGCTTCGGTTACAGAATCAGATTTTGGCTTTTAAACTCGATTTTCAGTTACTTTTCCTGATTCCTTTCACTTTGTAAAAGCTTTGGAGAGCCATAGGAGGCTCCATAGCTCAGACCCATTAGCTCGAAGCTTGATTATCATCAAGGGATTGAAGATTTTTCCATAGGATTGCATGATATTTTCATCTACGGAGAGGTTTTCATCAAATCCCACCGAATAGTGACAGCTTTGGTGGTAACTTTGTATCAATTTGTTGTCTTGTAGTTTGATCAAATGTCTTGCTGTAACAATTCATATATTGTGATGTTTTCAATTGTGATTATGAATAGCTAAATCCTTTGTGTTGGTGGTAGAATGTGGGATTGATATTGTTATGAAATACGTTTATGCTTACATGAGATTGTGATTCAATCTTGCTGCAAATTGCTTCTTATGATCCATAGTTGCCTATAAAATACATTCGAATAGAGTATTGTGACAAACTCTTGGTCAATCAAGGCTATAGGATTGTATGTTTGTGATTTGCAGCATGCTAGATAAATGGTGTTAGTGACAAGCACCCCTAAAGTATTGATAGTGATCTTTCATGATGTGTGTCTTGAAAGTTACCTAGACGGTTGCTTAGCAGACTTAGTCGAAGGTTTTACGCACTGAACTTGTAAGCGTATTCGTGATTCGTTGCTTATCATTACCACTAAGCTACCACCAACATCTTTCTCTTCTTGATTATCTTCTTCTAGCAAGTGTTGGTTGCATGAGTGTTTGGTTAATTCTTACAAACTTACTTGTTGACTGATTGCAATTGTTTCACACTAAACAAAGCCACGTTAAGTCCTTAAGAGAAGGACACTCAGGAACATCTTACCGCTGTACTAATCTTTTGTGTAGTGAATAAGTGTTCTTTGGCTACAAACAAATTTAATTGGTGAAAAAACGACTCATCACCTTTATAGGCAACCAAGCGGATCACTTAGAAATCAAAGCCCCTCCTCCATTCTTCTCCCCTTGCCCAATTTTAACCCCAAAAATCTCAATCTCACTCAATTCTCCACCAATTCTTGTAATCTTGTGCATTCTAAGGAGCCCATAACCTCCTCTATCATCTAAACCGATCATATTGCACGATTGTAGCATCATTCTCAAGGAATCAAGGTACTCCTCAAGAACCCTAACTTTCTTGAATTTGGGATTATGCTTAATTTAGCTTTAATTGTGTTATGCATTGGTGATTATGAGTTTGATATTGATTGTTGAGCATGTTTCTTACTAGATGTAATATCTAATCTTAAATTTTGCTCATCTTGATTTTTGGAGAATTCTTGTACTCGAATTTTTGCCTATATGATTGCTTGATGATTGTTGGCTTCGAATTTGAGTGATGATATGATGATGGTTATGTTGTGAGTGCATGAGTAAGTGTAGGATTGTTTGGTGGTTTGATTAGAGAGTTTGTTTGCTTGGTTTCGCATGACTTATTAAAATGAAGTGTTAAAGCTTCTCGATTTGTTTCGAATGAACTTTACCAAGCCCTAAAACTCACCAAAAGAACAGTTGAGTGAAGTTGGAGTCTCGTTGTTGACTTGTTGCGTTATGACTTGTTGCAAAACGAAGAGCGTTTACTTGTCTAGTGTTAAGGTAGTTAGTCTAGTCGTAGTATAAGAGTCTAGTCGCTTACATCACTTGAAGTGGTATAATGACATTTTTATAGGTACCATGTCCACAGGAAGGAACAAGAGAGCACATGGAGAAGGAACCTCGAAGGGCAAACAACCGGCGACATCTAGTGGCTATGAAGGGTCGGACAAGTTGAAGGCCTTCGCCAAGCACTTCCACTCCAGGCCTCACACTTTCATTGATGAAAGGAGTATTCGCTTTGCTACTGGGGAGAGTGAATTGGATGGCGTGAGAGAGCTAACGAAGTTGATCACCGAGCGAGGATGGAGATACTATGGGGATGTCATGCCAAAGTGGGATCAAGCCCTTGTGGAGGAGTTCTACATTGGGTTCACAGATAACAATGAAGAAACGGGTGAAGTTCCGGTCTGAGGCGTAGGATTTGAGTTTACTCCCTTGAGCATCACTAGCTTTTTGATGCAGCTGGACGAGCCCTTGGAGCGTGATGAAAATGCTCTACCTAAAAAACCGACCAAGTACAACCCCACGAAGCACTATGTCTATGACCGTGACATTGATCACTACACAATTGGGATACTTGAAGGCATCGCTGTTGATGAGTATGAGCTGCCCGAGGATGCACCCCATGTCTTGAACCACAACTATTTCACCTTCCCGGCGAGAATGATGCTGAAGTTTGTCATCGCCAATCTGATCCCTAGCACTCATGATACTGAGGTTCAGTCCTACTATGGCATTTTGGTTTATGCTCTCTCGAAGGGTTTGTCTATCACTCCCGGCGTCATTATCTTTGAGGAGTTTCAACGTCGCCGCTCAGCAAATAGGAAACTTGCTTTCGGCAACCTGATCACTGCCATGTGCCAGAAGTCCGGGGTTCCTGACATCAAACCAGATAAGAAGCCGAAGAAGCCCATCAACATTGACACCTACAATGAGATGTTCACTACTTGGTGCAATCAACAAGGAGCACCAACACATCAGAGAATTCCACGCCATGTGTCACCCCCTCAAGCTCCACCTTCAGCTAGTCAAGGAAGCTTCGACTTTTTGGAGCTCAATCAACACTTGACCACTCAGTTTGGGAACTTCCAAACCACCATGTTGAAGGCTCAGTCGGATCAGTTCAGCAAACAATTCAGAGGTTTTGAGGAGCGCAATAACAAGAGGTGGGAAGATTACCAAGTGTAAGAGGGACAATGATGGGATGATTTCCAAGGACGTATTGACGAGCGTTGGAAGGCAGCTCAGGCAGAGGACACTAGGCGATGAACAGCTCACCAGGAGGAGATGATGGACAGGGTACAATGCTCTAGCTCGCCAAGTCCCGGGGTGCCCATTCTATGATCAGCTCGGTGGTAGTGGAAGCAATCTCCCGAACACTCCCTACAACCCCTTCTTCTAGAGCACTCAACCGACAGAGGCCACACTTATCGGTAGTATTCCTATATTATCATTATTTTGGCTTGCTTACTATTGGTTGTTGGAACTCTTCACCTTTCGACATGGTTGTATGATTCGTATGGTTATGACTTCTTCAATTTGGTTGTATGATGATGTAACATATGACTCTTGTACTTTTTCTTTGTTTTAGTAGTTGTGGCATGTGTGCCTTTTTGTCGTGTTAGTTTAGTTTAGTCCTTGTTTTGGTGCCTTAGGTGACTTAAGATAGGAAAAACGTCGAAATTTTGGTAAAACAGGACAAGTGGTCCACTTGGAACCCCCAAGCGGTCCGCCTGGCTGATGGCAGAACTCTCTGGAATTCTGCCAGCAACCAAGCGGACCGCCTGGAAGGTCCCAAGCGGTCCGCTTGGCTCCTGCCAAGCTGTCCACTTGGGACCGTGTTCCCAAAATTCCCCGTTTTTCCATTCTTATCACCTTTGCGCACCCGTTTTCACTTGTTTCTTGAGTCCTTTCAGGTACTACTCATTTATAGGAGTTGGACACGAACCTTTATCACGGGGAAGTGTACTTTCAATCCAATTTTTCCTTTCGAATCAACTTTTCTTTGCTCGAGGACGAGCAAAAGTTTAGGTTTGGGAAGGGGTCATTGAATTTTCAGTACTATGTGCTCTTTTGGTTCATGTATGCCTGTTGTTAGCTCAAGCTCTTGTGATTTGTCGTGTTTTTTCAAATTTTTGCATGCATATCATCCCTAGATTAGTTGTTGCACGTTGTTGTGTGTGGAGTTTATTGCCAAGTGTTTATGACCATTGATCATATGTTGCATCACTTTGCAAGTAGTTTGAGGCTTGTCTCGCTTGGTTTGTCACATTCGCATGTGCACTAGTTAAGCTTAGTAGCCTTGACACCACCTTGAGTGGTGTTTCTTCTACTGTGGTTCACAATTGTTGGTCCCTTTAAACAACAAGCAAAGACTAGAGGGGGGGGGGTGAATAGTCTTTTCAAACTTTCGTCGTTTAAAACTTTCTCAGCAAGTACTTATTACTTTTCAGTAATGAGTTTGTCGATACTTAACTTTCTCAGCAAGCGTAAGTTACTTTACAGTAGCTTGGTTTGCTGATACTTAAAATCAGAGAGCGGAAGTCTTTGATACAATAAGTGCTCTTTCAGTAAGTAAAGGTTTCAGCAAGTGAAGTGAGTGACTGTGTACAGACAGATATGATTTGCTGAAAGCTAAATACAGTAAGTAAATCACACAAACACTTTTATAGTGGTATCTGAGAGTGGCGTAATCTCTCAACTAATCCACTTCGTCCTTTCTAGGACTGAATCCACTAAGATATGATTGAGGTTCCTTACAATCTCCTATCTAAAGCGATTCAACAGAAACCAAAGCACACTTGCTTTGTCTCCAACCTAAACTAGAGAACTCAACCTTGTTCTCCACCAAACTTGGTACTTTTAATCAGCAAAACTATGCTCGATTAAGTTCCCCCTGAATATCACGCCTGAAAGGGTGTATTTTCAGTTAGAGAGTTTTGGGGTGAGATGACTTAATTATAACTTATTCAGTTACAACAAGTAATCTAAGAAACACAACTTGGAATACTTTGCAGTAAACAAGTTTGATTGTTTCTGGTGTCAAGACTTGTTCTTGTTTGAAAGAAAGAACACATAACTAATTTCTTAGCCAATTTTGTTCTACTTCTTCACAAGTAGCTTTTTCAAGCTTTAAGTCTTGGAACGGATCAATGGCAGTAAGAGTGTTTGAAGGTTTGTGAGTTTTAAGCACAAGTGAGAGTTTGATCACGTTATTGACACACTTCAACTCTTTGCCGGATGACCTCTATTTATAGTGTAAGTAAGGAGCCGTTTGAATTTCAAATCCTAAGGCTTTTGTTCCTTAACATGTCACTATCTTGCTTTTGTACTTTCAGCAGCGTCTTTGTTTGTCTTCTAGTCTTCATGTCCTTCGTGTGTAAGCTTTGCATTAAATGCACATTTGAATAGAATTCAAACAGTAACATTGGAGCGCAAATTCACGTACATTCAGCAAGAGGTCACATATGTTCCATCAGCAAGTGGTTAGTCTCAGTTTCAGCAAGCACAACCTACTCTGTCTTTCAGATTTTCACTTATGCAATGCTGTTGCTGAATTTTCCACTTTCTGAGCAACACGTGCCTTTGTAGATACCAGTCTTCAGCAATCTTCTAGTCTTCAGATCTTCAATTTCTTCAAGTCTTCAGATCTTCAAAAATCTTCAAGATTCTGAGCGGTTTCTATTTGCTTCAATAATTTGTTTGTAATAAACAAAGTATATCTTCAGCAAATGCTTCAATAGGTTATTTTCTTTTCAGAAAATAAGATACATCATAAGCTTCAGCATCAATAAGTTATTTTCTTTTCAGAAAATAAAATACATCATACGCAAAAGAAATAACTTATCTAGCACCTAATCTAAGTCTTCAGCAAACGTTCCTCTTTTACAATGTCCTTAAAATTCTAAAATCCTATGGACCTTAAGAGTACTAGTTACTGGACTTTCCTTAATTTAGCATGGTTAATTGCTCATCAAAATTACAAGTTTCCTAACAAATTTCCCCCTTTTTGATGTTAGCAATCCATGGCTAAATTAATTGTTACCCTTTTAGAGGTTTCTGATGTTGAATAAATCAGTTGATTAATGCAAGCATACTTGAATAATTAAACAGTAAGCATAAGTAAATTGCATAATCAAAAACCAATAAGAGTCAAAAGTTTCATTGCTGATAGTTATCTTTCAGAAGTTTACATGAAATAGCATAGATAACATAAACAGAATCAGCAAGCAAAAACTTTAACAAAAACTATTGCAGGGACTTAAGCTCTTTCAGAAGATTTTCTCAAAATCTCTCTTACACTCTTCTCAGCAAGTGCAGTAAATTCAACACAGTCCTTTTCGTAGTTTTCCAGAAACCTACGGACTTGTAGTTGAAGAATTCTTGCGTTTTTGCAGGCAGTATGATGATGCTTTTCAGCATTCATTTCCATGTAATTAATTACCCACAAATGCATGCCCCAATTGCTGGCATGGAGAAGCTGTGTATCTGAAATGCTTTTCGGATGAATCTTTCTTAGCCAGAGAAGATCTTCTTCTTGATCCTTAGCAGTGAGATAGAAGTACTCATAAGGAATCAATCCAAGTTTCTTCTTAGGTTTCTTTTTTACCGGGTCAGAGTAGTAAGCAATGCCAGGTGGTTTGATCAGATTTGGTTCTTGTTTGTATGTCTTACCAATGGCAATTCTTCTTACATGGACCTCAAGATTCAACCATTTCCCAGCAATATTTCTCGGGAGGGATTCTTCCCTTTGCTTTCTTTGGATCTTGAGTTCAATCCATTTGAACATTTGATTCAATATGGCTGTAGGAAAGAACTCATTTACCAGCAAGTCTTCCAGCTTTAAAATCCAACAACCATGAATGTTTCTGATTACATTCTGAGTGGTTTCCTCATTGCTGGTCTTTGTGTATTCAATGCCGGAGCCAATAGCAATGCTGGCCAGCCTTTTCTCTTCCTGTCTTTGCCTTCTTCTTCTTGTTTTAGCATTGTCTTGATCTCTTGCTGAAGAGTCAGACGAGAAATGCTTTGAATGGCCAGACGGAGTCACGGCTATTAAGGGTCTAGCTCTTATGGCTTGAGCTATTTTTTGATTGTCATCATCTTCATCATTTTCATTCAGATTGTGATGACTTTCACTATGACAAAAATCTTGAGTTTCAGCAGCGGTTTTTCTCTTTTTGTTACTTGCTGAATTCAACTCAGATTCTGCTTGTCTTTTAGAACTTTGCTCTTTTTCAGCAAGAGGTTCTATTGGTAGTGGCGCATCAACAGCAGGAGTAGGAGGGGTTTGGTTTCTTTTTCTAGTATTCTTCTTTTCCCCCTTAGACATGGATTGCAACATCGGAGTGATGTGCAGAGAATAAAACTCAAATCAATTTTCAGCAAGGATGTTTGAACTGTTATACTTCATGATGATTTGTTGTTGGTCAGATGTCATTGTTGACAACTCTCTTTGAATATTCATCATGTTCTCTTCATGTCTTTTCTCTGTTGCGGCTTTCTCATCCATGTAAGTCTGAGCCTTTACGAGAGCATTCTTTGCAAGCCTGAGCGCTTGACTTACATCTTCTTCATAGCTCTTGTGATAAAGACTGATGTCTTTCTCTGAGCTATTGTCAAAGTTGTAGTGCGTCTCAGCACTGTAGCCAATATCTTTCCAATGTCAAGTGGGCTCTCAGCAAGCAATGCCTCATCTTCAGCTTTGCATGCATCATGGACTTGTTTTAGTGCTAGAATTCTGGGAGTAAACTCCTCAACTCTTGGGAACGGCACTAAATGTGGTGTCAAGGAATGAACTTTTAGTTCGGAAGCAAACTGATCATCTTGTAATAGCAGTTCGGCTCTTAATGAATCTCCTTTATCAGTGATGTAATCAGGAGGAGGAATCTGAACAACTTTTGGGTCTCGCTTTGATTGTTCATCGTCATGATCTGACAAGTCGTCATCATCCTCAGATTCATCAAGTTGAGCAACTTTTGAACCTTTATCAATAGCTTCACTTCCTCTTTGTTGAGTGGTTGCTGATGGCAACGCTTCAGACTCAACAACGGGAGTTTCACTAGTAGTTAGTTGTTTCAATTGAGTTTGTGGCTCAATTACTGGAGTTTCGCCAGTAGTTAGTTTTAATTGAGTTTGTGGCTCAATTACTGGAGTTTCGCCAGTAGTAAGTGGAAGGGATGGAACTTCCTTTGGTCTTGGTCTTGAAGATTCACCAATTTCTAGATCCTGCGTATGCCTTGCATGGATCAAGAGACTGTTTTGTAAAGCGCGTTGGTAATCTTCATCTTGTTCATCCTCATCATCAAGGTTTTCTTCAGTAACCTTGGCATTAGAAACTAGACTTTTGCCATTTTTCAAGGCAGCCCTTTTTCTGGCGTATTCTTCTTCAGTATCAGCACCTTGCACAGGTGCTTGATTTTCAGCATCAGCAGGAGGAGGTTGAGATTCTTGCTGAGATTGTTGTTGTTCAGCTTGCTGATTGTCAGATTGAGTATTGTCAGCAACTGTTAACTTCAATCCACCAGCATCAGGACTTGGACCTTGATTGTCATCATCGTCGTCTTTCTTGTCCTTAGAATCTTTCTCTTCATCATCACTGGGATCAGTGGGAATGTTATCATCTTCTTCTTCTTCTTCATCATCTGTTAGAATGACTAGCTCCACGTGCTTATACAAAGCAACACTTGTCACTTCCTCTTCCTCAGTTAATTTGTGGGGATCAGCCACCACAGGTACAAAAAGACCTTTGAGCATCACAGCTTGTTCAGCTGGAGAGGCACTCTTAAATTTGGCCTTCATATTCTCTCTGATTTGAGCAATCAGATTTGAGCTCATTTGCTGAGAATATGTCATTTCTTCAGGAAGGATGGAGTGGACAAATGTTTCGAGCTTTAGCAGAGAAGATCTCTTTTTCTCGTTTGAGAGATGAAGGTGAAGATCTGAGAAATCCATTCTCCTGTATCTTTGCCAGTTGCTGACGGACTTAGCAACTCTTGACAAAGTTGTCCTTTTGAAGTTCAAGTATAGTTCTTCAGAACTTACTTGCTGATCTTCAGTGATGAGTACCACTTCAGTGGTCTCCTTTTGAGCCTGAAAAAGAATATTATTTAGATCAGGATTGGTATGGAGAATGGTTTTAGAGTTTATATCTGAAACATGATTTACCTGCTGAGAGTCAGCAAGCTCATGTAGTACAATTTCCATTCCATGAGGAGCTTGAGTAGCATCCTCCATTTGTTCATCCTGAAATAAATTATAGTTAGACACAAGTACTAAGCTGTCAAACTTAGTTTTTATACCAAAATTATTAACTACCTGCTGAGCAAGGAGTGTTGGTTCTGGTGCAGAGGCTTCAGCAACCATCTGACTTGCATCTTGAGAAGTCTGTAGAGAAAGGATAATTTTAGCAAAAGAACAATTTTCAGAATTTGAAGTTTTACTGATGGTTGAATTAACTACCTGCTGAGGAAGGACAGGTTGTGGCTCAGTCCTTTCAGCATTAACAGTTTCTTTAGCTTCTTGGACTGTTTCTTCAGCAGACTTCTGGTTTTGCTCTATCTGAGAAAGCTGTGCGGTTTCAGCAATCTCCCTTGTCTCTAAAATGACAAGTTGAGCAGAAGCATCTTGACCTTTGAGCTCACTGCTTGTCATGAAGAGATCAATTGACTTATTGGATGATTCTTCAATCTCCAACTCCATTTGTTTGCTTAAATCTTCCAGTACAAGCTGGACTTTGTCAATTGATGTCTTGGGTGAACTTGGGCCAGTATGCTCAGCATCATGAGATGCGTCTTTGAATAATGCTTCTTGAGTTTCAGCAACTTCAGGAACTGGAACCATTGCTATTTCAGCAACTGGTCCTTCAGCAAGCGTTGTTTCAGCAACTTGATGAGTTGCTTGTTCAGCAACCATCTTTTCAGCAGCATCAGCAAGTGCCGCTTTTTGCAGATCAGCAGCAATGTCGCTTACTGGTTCCATGGTTGGATCATCTAAGTTATCTACAATGTAGATATCGGGGACTTGGGCAGGAATTTCATTTTCCACTGCCTTGTGGTCTATTCTCAGTAGAGTTATCAACGTTGAGTTGATTGTTGAAGGCTTCCGCAAACACTTCAACATTGCTGACATAGGTTTCAGTAATCACGTCAGCAACATCTACTGGCAAATGCGTTTCAGCATTTGTCTGGGAATTGACTGAGGAGTCTTGGACATCAGGGACTGACTGGCGAGCCAGTGTTTTATTTCTTTTGTTGCTTGTCCATTTCCTCTTAGGTACGGGGTTTGCTGATGACGCTGCAGTCTGAGTGTCATCATCAGCTTTCCTCTTTTTCTCCAGTTTCCTAGAGTCATCTATAGTTGCTTTTTCAGCAACAGGTGTTGTACACGTACCTTGTTGAGTTTCTACAGCAGTTTCATTTGTGTTACCACTACCAACAGCAGTTTCATCTCTAAGTTGCTGAGTGGTAACATCTGCAGCTGTTGTGTACCTTTCTTGCTGGCTTGTGCTGACAACATTTGCAGTTGTTGTCTTCTTAGTTTTCTTTCCAGCAATCTTAGGTACATTCTGCTTGTAGAAAGATCTTCCCACATTGCACACAGATTTCTTGATTGGCAATGGGTTTCTTAGCTGAATCCTGAAATGTTCAAGGATATAACATATCTTGATTCCATACATAACTGGAAAGGAAGGTGAGACCTTGTTGTCTTCTACCTTTACCTTAAACTTAGTGACACAATCAACAAGCCTGTTGAATATGTACTTAGCCCAGTTAAGTTCCGTTTTATTTTCATGGATATGCATCAGCAATGGCCATCTTCTCAGGCCTACTTGGTCAATTCCTCCAACTTGGGAGTCAAGAACTTTTATCAGTAGCAGAGCTACTAGACCAAGTGAATGGCAGAGATGCTTTCTCTTAACGTGCTTTGTCCAAGTCACGGGAGCTATCTCGCCTTTCTTCATTTTCTCATTTCTGACATCACTGTAGAAAGCTTCAATTTCTTCGTCGGTGGCAGTGACGTCATCTTCAGTTCCAGTGGTTGGAATCTGAAATATCTCCGCTAAATCAGTCCATTTCAGGACGATTTGCGTGTTCTGAACATAAGTAAGGATCACTTTGTCAGTGACTCCATTACTGCCTGTAAGGGAATGGATTTCTGCATTGTTGTAGAATTCCATTGTATCAATCATGCTCACTTGCTTAGTGCGACCAGAGATAAAGTTCATGAGGCCTTGCTGCTTGATTAACTCAAGCGCCTCTTCATTTTCGTCATCGAGTTCTTGTTCATAAAAGTACCTAATGTACTTTTCTTTTGCAAACCCTCCCCATTGCATCAACATCTCACACTTTGCAGTGTCAAGATATGACGGAGGCATAGGTTTTTCTGAGATTCGGTCGTTTTTCAACACAACTTTCGTTGTGTTTGTGGCCGGAGTAGTCACCGGAGCAGTGCGTGTTTCAGCACTGTCAACCTTTGACGACTTTGAGGACTTAGATGACTGTCTCTTGGGAGCCATTTTTTATATAGAGCAAGAAAATGTGTACGAAAAAGATAGTTTGCTTTTTGACCGGAGGTACAGTAGATTCAGGCTAGAATTTGCAGAGAAAGGAAATGTGAGTTAAAGAATTTTGTCATTTCTCTAACTCCTTCTTTATATAGTGTCTCTGGTGTGTGAGAAACTCAATCGATTTGAGCTCTCAGCAAGGGTAAAACAGAGAAACACTGGAGTTAGTGGAGCCTTTGCATTGAATGCGTAGTGGCCCACTAACTAAAACCGTCAGAGCACTCTCTCTCTTTGTTTTGTTAGCCGTTAGATAAGTAACTCCTTTTAATCAATGGCCATGATTGAATTTCATGTCATGATTATTGCGAGTTTATTAGTTTAACGTCACAAATTGATTTTACCGAGTATTAAGGGATAGATTTCTTGCTGAAATAGACAAGAATTTTTTCAGCGAGTTTGAATTAACAATCTAGATACTTGCTGAAAGTTCCCCCTTACTTAGATATCTCATATTTCCTAAGATTAAAAGATATTTCTGATTTCCCGTATCAGTAAATTCTTTTATACTTGAGACATCTTTTGGTAAAATCTGAGAGATGAGCTTTTGCTCTTTTTTTTGAGTTCCCGTCTCAGAAAATTCCTTTGATACTTGAATACCTGTTTCAGTATCTTTTGATTGTCTGAGTACCCGTCTCAGCAATCCTTAAGTTCTTTCTCTTACTGAGTGCCTGTCTCAGCAAGTGATCAAGTTTCCTAACAAATACCCGTTTTGAAGGAATTACTTGCTGAATGCCTGTTTCAGTAATCATGTAGTGACTTATCATTTCTTAGAAGAAATTAGTGACTGAGTCTTTTAGACAGGAATACTTTGGCTTGCTGAATACTTGTTTCAGCATTCTGCCAAGTGTATCCTTTATTGAGGTAGTTCAATCAATCCAAGGTTATACCTTAACTTGGCGTTTATTAATATCGCCAATCATATCCGTAGAGGGATGATCTCTAATCCATTTATTAACAAGTTTTCTGTTTGTTGGATCAGGATATGTTTGCTCATCAGCATGTGACTCTTCAGTATGTACTTGTTCAGTACTACTGGGAATTTGTGTCTCTGCTGAGATTTGTTCATCAGCAACTGCTTGTTCAGCATTACTAGATTGAGGTATTTCATCAGCAGGCACTGGAGATTGCGTAATTTCAGCAACTTCCGGAGCAACTGCGTCTTTTGCTGGAAATTCTTTGTCGTGAACTATATTTATCTTGTCATGACTCGGGGGAGGAGAGTCATTGTCAGAATCATCATTTAGTTCAATTGACTTGATTTGCCTAGCATCAGATTCAGTTCTTTGCTCATGTATGATTAGCTTTTTCATACATTCTGATATTTCTTCTTCAGTAGGCACACCTTGTGACTTTTCGTAGAATACAACATGCATAGATTCTTCAATCTTTTGTGCCTTTTTGTTGTAAACTCTATAAGCTTTACTATGCAAGGAGTAGCCAAGAAATATCGCTTCGTCTGCCTTTGGTTGAAATGTTCTTAGGTATTCTCTACCATTGTTAAGAACGAAACATTTGCAACCAAATACTCTTAGATGAGTGATGTTAGGAGGTCTTCCAACAAACAATTCATAAGGAGTTTTGTTGTATTCCTTAGTAATCAAAAATCTGTTTTGAGTATAACAGGCGGTATTAATCGTTTCAACCCAATAAGCCTCACTTATTTCAGTGTCAGCAAGCATTGTTCTTGCGGCTTCTTTTATGGTACGATTCTTCCGTTCAGCAACACCATTTTGCTGTGGTGTTCTTACTGAGGATAACTGATGTTGAATACCTTTTAAGGTACAATATTCAGTTATGTATTGGTTTACAAACTCAGTACCATGGTCTGTCCTTATGACTTTTACCTTGTCATTCTTCATGACTTCAAGCTTATTCAGCAAGTTAGGTATTTCAGTCTTGGTTTCAGATTTGTGCTTGATGAATACTACCCAAGTGAATCTTGAATAGTCATCTACCACGACTAGACCATACTTCTTACCACATAGCTTGTTGAAGAAGATTCAAACAAGTCCATGTGCAAGAGTTGTAAAGGTTTTGTAGTTGACAGTACTGCCTTGTTCTTGAAAGAAGATTTGGTTTGCTTTCCTTGCTGACAAGCATTGCAAACACCATCCTTCTTAAAAGTAACCCTAGGTAATCCAACTACAAGTGCCTTTTTAGACAGCTTATTCAGCGTTTTGAATTTTAGATGACTTGTTCGTTTATGCCATAACCATGCTTTTTCAGCAAGGCAATCATGATCTGAGACAAGGCATTTTTCAACGTTTGCTGAAGACCAATCAACGATGTACAAGCCTCCTGATCTTCTTGCAATCATTATTACCTTTTTAGTCTCAAAATCTACAAGTTTACATTCATCACTTTTAATTTCGATGAAGTATCCTTTGTCAGCAACCTGGTAAAGACGAAGCGAAAGAAAGCAATAAACTTCTAACCGATCTCTAGTAGAAGGTGCTCATGCTAAAAAGGTTAAACTTGAGATTTTTGACATAAAGAACTCCAGTAATGGTTATGCATCCTAACTTCACATCACCATTGTAAGAAAATATGGTCAGAGTTTCCCCTAGGGTACGCAGCGGAATTTAAAAAATTTCTTAACATACTGGTTAATTGATTATATATGCATATGTCGTATATATATAAACACGTCAATTAGAAGACTAACCTTACTTCCAAAGCAGCTTCCAAGTCTTCGTAATAATCCGGTGTATCTTCTCCTTCGTCGAAGTCGAAGATATCTACAATAGTCTGTATATCTGCAAGACAATAAGAGTTAGTTTCCAGCTCCTAGAACCTCAACCTTGGTATCCACGGATGAACAGCCTATCGGAAGAATGCTAGGATATTCTTTATGTGACCAAGAAGACGGGGCGGCAATTCCCTCCGGTGGCGGTGTGCGCGCGCGTGAGGCTACGGGAGGAGGGGAGAGTTTTTATTTTCTCTAAGAAAACTGGGTAGAATAACTGTGTATCAAAATCACACGTAAAATCGTATGTAAAACTCTCTCCAATAGTCTACTATATATAGTAGTCTATAGAAGCCTAAAGCATAAACAATTAGACTTCGTAAAGGAATAAGAATCTAATTCTTATCGCACAAGGAAACCAATATCAAGTCTAGATTCATTCCCAATCAAATCAAAACTCAATCAGGAAAATCTAACTTATCCCTTGGACTTCTAATAGAGGAAGGAGTCGAACTCCTTCCCCTACTATGCCACGCGCGCGCGCGCGCCTGTCCTACGGGACGTGGGTCCCACTTTTGGGACCCACATATATTTCTAAGGCAATCCAAACTCCGAGTAGATTTTTGCCCAAATTAACATATCCTTTACAATCAAACCTCCATTATATTTCCAAAATATAATCTTTAATTGTATTTACATAAAATACAATTACTTAGCCAATTCAATTAATAATTCCAAATCATTAATTGAGCCACCAATTATTATAATTAATTCCAAATTAATCATAATCCATCTATCACAATTAATTCCAAATTAATTGCGATTCCATCTTCAAGGATATTCTGATAGGCTGAATCACCACATAGTGTGACCCATAGGGCCTCACCGTATTAAGCAAGTCCTAGACTAGGCAACATGGAATTCCTAGACGGTTCCATTTGCAATATTAATACGCGAGGACGTTTGAGAGGTTTCTCAAAGCTAACCCTTTCGTTGCGAAGCCTGTTGCGCTCAACGCGGCGATGGTAACGTCCCTTCATCTAACTTGCTCGAATGTATCTAGGATCGATGAAGTGTCTATCCCAATAATACATCCACGGGCGTCTCAGGGAGTTGCTTGGTTAAGATATACTTATGACCATCATAATATATCATTTGCACTGGCCAGTGACTTTACCAACACAACTATGCAGACTACGAGCAGTGCTCTCCTGTGCTACACTTGAGAGATGAATCCTTCACAGAATCACTTATCACCCCCGTTTGTATTTAGCCATAATCCTGGATCGTGTCTTAGGTCAACTGCTTATTCAGAGCTGACATCGACGGGTCCACCAAGGATATGGAGCAACAAATGTGATGATAAAGTCCTGTAAGTACAAAGGACGAATGGCATCACTTCGACAACTCACCGGTTCCCATAGACACGTCGGTGTAGAGTATACATCGATGGGATTGTCCGGTGGGTACTTCCATTGTTCGATAAAGCTTCTTCGAACAACTATGCGCAGTTATGGGAACGTTCCTTGATTGTCCAACAATCCGTTCCGTGGCCGTGGGATCGGCTCACACTTGCTCCAACAAGTATAACCTTCACGCATACTAGTCTTGTCAGGTTCATTCAGACCCCCACATCCGAGATGTACCACGACTAGGGAGAGTTTGGGATAGATGATAACTCACATAGCTCCCACTAACTGTGTGATCGGTCATCTATCCGAGGGGACATGTTCAGTATCAATACAGACAGCAATATAGATATGACATGCTGCAGCCTGGTGTAATATAAATATGAAAGCGATACTCAACAGTAAAATGAAACAAACATATATTATATTACGTTGACCTGTGTAATAGTACATATATGTCCTCTACAAGGGCACCATGCCCTTAGTAAGGACTGTCTCTAGGACATATACACTATCAATCTCCCACTTGGACTAGAGCCAGTCACCTTTATGCCTAATGCCCAGATTAGCATAATGTCTTAAGTGGACTTCCACTGATAAGACCTTGGTGAAAGGATCTGCCACGTTGTCCGTGGTTGAGACACGTTCTATACTAACTTCTCCTCTATCTATAATCTCAAGTATAACGTGATATTTTCTAAGTACATGTTTGTTCTTGTTTGTAGATCTAGGCTCCCTAGCTTGAGCGACGGCGCCCGTATTGTCACAATAAATCGTTATTGGACTGGGAGTAGGAACAACCCTCAATACCTTCAAGAACTCTGAAATCCAGACAGCTTCTTTCAATGCTTCTGATGCAACAATGTACTCGGCCTCTGTGGATGAGTCAGCAACCGTGGCTTGCTTAGAACTCTTCCAACAGACAGCTCCTCCGTTCAATTTGAATACGTATCCTGTCTGTGACTTAAAGTCATCAGGATTTGATTCAAATCCAGCGTCGACATACCCAGACATCTTCAATTCTGGTTCTCCACCAAACACCAAGAACATCTCTTTAGTCCGTCTAAGGTACTTAAGAATGTTCTTCACAGCAGTCCAGTGAGGTACTCCTGGATTCTGTTGGTGTCGACAAGTGACACTAAGCGCATATGCCACATCGGGCCTTGTGCAATTCATTGCATACATTATAGACCCTACTGCCGAAGCATAGGGTATACGACTCATTGCATTTCTTTCTTCATCAGTTTTAGGACCATCCTTAACTGATAAGACAATCCCATGCCTAGCTGGGAGAAAGCCTCTCTTTGAGTCGTCCATCTTATAACGCTTCAGTATTTTGTCGATGTAGGTGGACTGTGTCATTCCCAACATCCTCTTGGATCTATCTCTAAAGATCTCGATCCCTAGGATGTAGTTCGCTTCACCCAAGTCCTTCATCGAGAAGGTACTTGATAATCAAACTTTAGTCTCTTCTAGCATAGAGACATTGTTTCCCATGATCAAAATGTCATCTACATAAATGATCATGAAAACAACTCCTTTGTCGCTGTGTCTCGCATAGACACAGGGATCTTCCTTGCTTCTGATGAAGTCAAACGATTTGACAGCTTCATCAAAGCGGATATTCCAGCTCCTTGATGCTTGCTTTAGCCCATAGATGGATCTTTGTAATTTGCATACAGCAGTTGGCCTGATTTTACTAATAAAACCTTCCGGCTGTACCATATAGACCTCTTCCTCAAGGTTGCCATTGAGGAAGGCTGTCTTTACATCCATCTGCCAGATTTCATAATCATAGTAGGCAGCTATCGCAAGTAGAATTCGAATGGACTTCAATTTTGCTACTGGTGAAAAGGTTTCATCATAATCGATGCCATACCTTTGCGTGTAGCCTTTTGCCACAAGCCTAGCTTTGTGCGTCTGTACCTTGCCATCGGCATCTGTCTTTCGTTTAAAGACCCATTTGCACCCAATCGGTCTAACCCCTTGGGGCAAGTCTACCAAGTTCCAAATTTGGTTCTGGTACATTGAATCCATTTCTAATTCCAGGGCCTCTTGCCATTTGTCTGAGTCAATATCAATTATTGCCTCTTTGTAGGTCTCGGGATCTTCCCGATCTGATAAACCGACATCAAGTTCACTGATGTCTTCTATCATAAGGCTTTGCTTCTGAGGTCCTCTAAGGATCCTCTTCGACCTACGGAGCTCGACTTGTTCTGGTGCTTTTCTTTTCTGGCTTCGTGTAACACGAACATTATCAGTGGGTACTGATGCAGCTGGTCGTTGGGCGCGACCCTGTTCCCTTGCGGGAGGCTGCTCTTGTGCAACTTGTTGCACAGGTTGGTTGACAACGGGTTCTTCAGGTGTGGTTTCAACTGTTGATCTAATCACAGGACTCCCACTGACTATGACATGCCTAGCAAGTGTCATATAATCACCCTTGTCTGCTTCGAAAGCTCCCACTGAACTTGAGTCCAAATCAGAAGATTTAAAGACCTCATGTTCGCGCGTGTCAAAGTCTTGAATTTCTTCAAGTTCTATCATATCATCTAACCTCTCTTCTTCGAGGTATTCAGCTTCTAAAAACTTCACGTTTCTAGACACGATCACCTTGTGATCTTCAGCATGATAGAATTCATAGCCTCTCGTCTGACGAGGATAGCCTATGAAATATACTTTGACACCCTTGGCATCTAACTTATCAGTGAGCATCAGCTTGACTATCGCAGGACAGCCCCAAGGTCTAAGATACCCCATGAAGGCTTCTTTCCCTTCCATAACTCATAAGGAGTTTTCTCCACTGATTTAGATGGTACACGGTTCAGAATGTAGATTGCAGTTTGCAGTGCATATCCCCACAGATACTTTGGAAGAGTCGAGAATCCAATCATTGATCTTACCATGTCTAACAGGGTTCGATTCCTCCTCTCAGACACACCGTTTAACTGTGGTGTTCCAGGAGGAGTCCATTGCGATTGAATCCCATTTTCCTTCAAGTAATCGATAAATTCTTCACTAAGGTATTCACCTCCTCGATTCGATCGAAGAGTGACTATCCTTAGGTTCAATTCATTCTCGACCTCATTCCTAAACTCCTTGAATTTCCCAAAGGTCTCGGATTTATTCTTCATAAGAAAGATATATCCATACCTTGAGAAATCGTCAGTAAAGGTAACGAAGTAAGGATAACCCCCACGCGCATGGACTTTAAACGGTCCACATACATCGGTATGTATGAGCTCTAAGCAGCGAGTGGCACGAACACCTTGTCCAACAAAAGGTTTGTTCGTCATCTTACCCTTAACACAAGATTCACATGTACCATATGATTCGAAATCAAATGGTTCTAAGTAGTCCAACTTCCTTAGTCTTTGAATCCGTGTTTCATTGATATGACCTAGCCTACAATGCCATAGATAAGATGGATTATTCTTCTTACTTGAAGACGGTTGTTTGTTATGTATTTGAAATAAAGGTTGACTACTTTGCAAAATATATAAACCATTCACTAAGCGAGCTTTTCCACAATACTGGTCATTTAATGAAAAATAACAAGTATCAGGAAAAACCCAAATTGTTCAACAATGGAATGGAAATAATATTTCTGCCAATGGATGGAACAAAATAAACGTCATCAAGTTCCAAACATTGTCCTGATGGTAAATCTATCTTGCAGCGTCCAACGCGTTTGGCTTCAACTGGATTGTTGTTCCCAACATGAAAGTCGATTTCAACTTGCTTGACTAGCCTGTGTTCAATGGCCCCTTGCACATTATTATAAATGGGCGAGCCACATGCTGTATCTAATACCCAACCATTGGAGTCAAAAGTAGTCATGTTCATTTCAATAACAAACATACCTGAGCTAGAAGCCGGTGGCTTCTTAGCTTGATCTGCCCTCAGCTTAGGGCAATCATTCTTCCAACGTCCTTTCTGCTTACAGAAAAGACATTCATCTGTGTGTACCGTTCCGCTTCTCTTGAACTTCCTTTTATGGTTCAGACGCTTAGGCCTATCACTCGAAGTGTTAGCCTTGGCTCCCGACTTTCCCTTACCCTTAGCACCTTTGTTTATCGGGTTTAGGTCAGACGGTTGCCCAACATACATGATCGATTTTTCCTTCTTAGGAAGAGTTTGATCATATGTCTTCAGCAGATTATGGAGTTCGGGTAGTGTTACGTCCTTCGCATTCATGGTGGTTAACGATGAACTGCGAATACGAACTCGGCAATGATTGAAGGACAAAGATCACCATGATCTTATTCTCATCTTGAGAACATGTTCAGACATGTTCCCTCCTTCATTGAGCTTGAATCTGTGTATCTCTTTGATCAAATCAAATTCAACACTTCTAGTTGTCGTCTCCAAGACCGACTCAAGATGCTTCAGCATCTCATACGGCAACATGCTTTCATGTTGCCTCTGCAGCTCATTGCTCATTGCCGCCAGCATAATACACTGCGCGGATCTAGCATCCTCATGATGCTTATCAGACTTTGCCTTGTTGGCTTGATTCCAAATCAGCAACTTGTTTGGCAGTCTGATTCTCGGGACACACGGGATTAGCCTCGTCCAAGACGTACTCAATCCTTTCGTACCTCAGCACCAAACATATATTCCTGATCCAATCTAGGAAGTTTGGTCCGGTTAAAATTTGCTTCTCCAAGACAGCACGAAGCGAGATACTCGTCATATCTAATATCCTAAGGAGAAATAATATAGAACGAAAACAATAAATCAACTATTGAAATATCATTTCTAAATACACAGTCAACATAACTAAACAACAAGGTCCTTTAGCTGTTTAGCTCCCACTATTTTCACATATGCTTGCCCCCACAACAAACATACTGGTAATGTCCAACAAGTTACCGTAGTGGCCAAGATCCAAATCCATATTATGCCATACTCCAACGGGGGTTGGTCGCATAGCATAATATGACCGGTAGGACTAGTAAGACTATCCAATTGCGTCACGCAACTCTTGGTTGTTGAATCTAATTTAACCCGATGCCCTACATATTGCACCTATCGAGGTCGCTAGATACAATATGCAGTAAGTCATAACCACAGGCTTACTCTAATTTGACGATTACTGCGAGTCTTGTAAGACGAGGTCGCCAATACAAGAAAACGCAATGAAAGTTCAAAATTAAAGCACCCTATGGAAAGCATCTCAGAAATACATATATATATATATATATATATATATATATATATATATATATATATATATATATATATATATATATATATATATATATATATACATATTTCCGTACTTATATTGGTTGGGGCTTGTAGCTTGAGGGTTGTTATCAGTCATCTACAAACAAATAAGGGCGCCGCCTACCCATCATGCATGAACGGTCTACACGTAATGGGTGCCGCCTACCCATACATAAATATGCGGTCCGACATATAAGAGGTCGCCGCCTACCCTCGCATGCATAGCGGTCGAACGGAATGTAAAACATGGTATTTAAACATGCATTGTCAAACAATAGCATATTGAGCATATGAAACAAGTAGTAGCCTATGTGGATGACAAATGACTTCATAATTTCATTATGAAAATTATAATCCCATACTTATAATCTCTATGAAATAATTGAAAATTTGGACTAGATTGAACATTCGAAAATTCTATTGACCAAGTAGCAATTTTTGAAAACCCGAAGGACTTAATTGTAATTTTAAAAACCTTAGAGGTGTTAAATCTAAAATTCAAAAGTAGAAGGACTAATTTGCAATAAACAATAAATTGATAAATTACAAATAAGCCCTTTAACTTTATACTAATTAAACTTAACGCCTCTAGTTTAAAACAATTACAATTAAATCATATTTATATTCCAAATATAAAATTCAATCCTCAAAACTTTCAAAATTCGATTTTGGGTCCAACCCGAAAATATATATAAGTTTTTTTTTTTTTTTATTAAAACGTGGGACGGGACCTAGTCCCGCCCCCTCCCGGTGCCCGCGGCCCCGGGCGCCCGGCGCCCGCGGTACGCGGGTACCGGGCGCCGCGGGTGCAGGCGCCTGGCGCCCCAGGCGCTGCCCGCGGCTAGGGCTAGCGCCCGTGCCGCGGGCAGGGCGCCTGCGGCCGCAGGCGCGGCACGCAGGCCCCGGGCGCCAGCGGCCGCAGGCGCCCGCTTGCGTCGCGCAAGCGGCCCGGTCAAAAATATATATATTTAAATTTTTTTTTTTTGAAAAATATAAATTCTAAATTTATATAAAAACAAAACTTTTGAAAATCGAATTCATCATAGAATCAATTGCATCCACATATCTAATCATACAATATATATACGTATATACGTAATCAATTAACCTCGCTCTGATACCACTGTAAGAAAATATGGTCAGAGTTACCCCTAGGGTACGCAGCGGAATTTAAAAAATTTCTTAACATACTGGTTAATTGATTATGCATATGTCGTATATATATAAACACGTCAATTAGAAGACTAACCTTACTTCCAAAGCAGCTTCCAAGTCTTCGTAATAATCCGGTGTATCTTCTCCTTCGTCGAAGTCGAAGATATCTACAATACTCTGTATATCTGCAAGACAATAAGAGTTAGTTTCCAGCTCCTAGAACCTCAACCTTGGTATCCACGGATGAACAGCCTATCGAAAGAATGCTAGGATATTCTTTATGTGACCAAGAAGACGGGGCGGCAATTCCCTCCGGTGGCGGTGTGCGCGCGCGTGAGGCTAAGGGAGGAGGGGAGAGTTTTTATTTTCTCTTAGAAAACTGGGTAGAATAACTGTGTATCAAAATCACACGTAAAATCGTATGTAAAACTCTCTCCAATAGTCTACTATATATAGTAGTCTATAGAAGCCTAAAGCATAAGCAATTAGACTTCGTAAAGGAATAAGAATCTAATTCTTATCGCACAAGGAAACCAATATCAAGTCTAGATTCATTCCCAATCAAATCAAAACTCAATCAGGAAAATCTAACTTATCCCTTGGACTTCTAATAGAGGAAGGAGTCGAACTCCTTCCCCTATTCTGCCACGCGCGCGCGCGCGCCTGTCCTACGGGACGTGGGTCCCACTTTTGGGACCCACATATATTTCTAAGGCAATCCAAACTCCAAGTAGATTTTTGCCCAAATTAACATATCCTTTACAATCAAACCTCCATTATATTTCCAAAATATAATCTTTAATTGTATTTACATAAAATACAATTACTTAGCCAATTCAATTAATAATTCCAAATCATTAATTGAGCCACCAATTATTATAATTAATTCCAAATTAATCATAATCCATCTATCACAATTAATTCCAAATTAATTGCGATTCCATCTTCAAGGATATTCTGATAGGCTGAATCACCACATAGTGTGACCCATAGGGCCTCACCGTATTAAGCAAGTCCTAGACTAGGCAACATGGAATTCCTAGACGGTTCCATTTGCAATATTAATACGCGAGGACGTTTGAGAGGTTTCTCAAAGCTAACCCTTTCGTTGCGAAGCCTGTTGCACTCAACGCGGCGATGGTAACGTCCCTTCATCTGACTTGCTCGAATGTATCTAGGATCGATGAAGTGTCTAGCCCAATAATACATCCACGGGCGTCTCAGGGAGTTGCTTGGTTAAGATATACTTATGACCATCATAATATATCATTTGCACTGGCCAGTGACTTTACTAACACAACTATGCAGACTACGAGCAGTGCTCTCCTGTGCTACACTTGAGAGATGAATCCTTCACAGAATCACTTATCACCCCCATTTGTATTTAGCCATAATCCTGGATCGTGTCTTAGGTCAACTGCTTATTCAGAGCTGACATCGACGGGTCCACCAAGGATATGGAGCACCAAATGTGATGATAAAGTCCTGTAAGTACAAAGGACAAATATCATCACTTCGACAACTCACCGGTTCCCATAGACACGTCGGTGTAGAGTATACATCGATGGGATTGTCCGGTGGGTACTTCCATTGTTCGATAAAGCTTCTTCGAACAACTATGCGCAGTTATGGGAACGTTCCTTGATTGTCCAACAATCCGTTCCGTGGCCGTGGGATCGGCTCACACTTGCTCCAACAAGTATAACCTCCACGCATACTAGTCTTGTCAGGTTCATTCAGACCTCCACATCCGAGATGTACCACGACTAGGGAGAGTTTGGGATAGATGATAACTCACATAGCTCCCACTAAATGTGTGATCGGTCATCTATCCGAGGGGACATGTTCAGTATCAATACAGACTGCAATATAGATATGACATGCTGCAGCCTGGTGTAATATAAATATGAAAGCGATACTCAACAGTAAAATGAAACAAACATATATTATATTACGTTGACCTGTGTAATAGTACATATATGTCCTCTACAAGGGCACCATGCCCTTAGTAAGGACTGTCTCTAGGACATATACACTATCAACCATAGCCTTTTGTAGATTCAGAGCCTCCACCAGCAAACCTTATTGTTGGACCTTTAGACCACCGTCTATAGTTTATAAGGTTATTCTTGTTGCCCGTCATGTGCTTTCCACAACCACTATCAAAGTGCCAGATTGCATCGTTTGTCTCCGTGGCTGAAGTCTTCACAATCAAGAGCAAACAAGTTAATTATCCAATGACGGATGTCCATTAACATGTTCAAGAATGCGTCCAGTGGAAACCCAAGTCTGAAGTTTTTCAACTTTGACTTGTTTTCTACTTGCTGAGGAACTAGGAGAATTTGAGCTGAAAGACTTTTGACTCGTGCTGGTCAAATCCACTTTCTGATGTGGTGTCTTGCTCTGTTGACCTTTTTGCTGAACATACTTTTCAGTAAGTTCTTTTCTAGCAAGGTTCCTTCTAGTCCTAGCATTGGGAGTCTTTTCAGAACTCTTAGGCTTGATTTTCTTCATCTCTTTGAAGTATCTTTGCTGACTTTGCTTGTACTCATGAAAGAGTTGACTTTGCTTGGTTTTGAAACCAAGTCCACTTTTCGGAGAATGCTGAGTTTTAGCTTCAGCAACCTTACTTGATTCAGGTTTGTCAGCAAAGGACTTCTGATTACTTTTAGTAATCTTGCCTTTAGTCTTAACAACTTGCTTTTCAGCAACTTGTTGGGCGGAATGCTTCACAGCATTCTTCTTCTTTCCAGTTTGCTTTTCAGCAACCTGTTTTCCTTTTAAAGTCTTGTTACTTTGAGTAGCAACAACGGGCTTTATGGTCATAGGTACTTGATTGCATGTTTCAGCAACCTTAGTTTGACCAAACTGATAGATTTCTGGTGGACTACTATCAGTAGCACGTACAAAGGAGATAGGTGATTTATCTTTCTTCAAGATTTCTACGTTGTCACCTTCGCACGTTGCTCCTAAACCTTCTTTCTGTGATGGATCTCTCAAATAAGAGTTTAGTTCAATCAGCGTATTACTTGCTTCCACATAGGATTTGAAATTGATTTTCATCTTTTTCATATTTTGGATTTCAGCAAGTAACTTTAGAATTGAGGACTGATATTCTTCCAATTCTAATGCCATTTGAGAATTTTTCTCTGCAGCCTCAGCAATCAACTTCTTAAGACGCCTTATTTCAGCATCCTTTTCTTCTGTTTCTTCTTTCAGCAAGACGTACTTTCAGTAGTCTGCTTGGTCAGAGTTTCAGCAACTTGTAGTTTCTCTTGCTGTTTGCTGAGAGTTTTCTCAAATCTTTCGATTTCTCCTTGAATCTTGTCAAGGTCAATATCGTCTTCACTTTCTGAGTCTGAGTCAGAGGTAGAGTTGTTTACCTGACCGGCCATGAGGGAGAATTCGTAGTTTGACACATCTGGATAAGCTTCCATAGCTATTCCACAAACTTCTTTGCCAATCTCCACGTCTAGAGTGGCTTCTTCATCGTTGGTGTCAGAACTTTCATCCTCACTGTCTTCGGAGCTAGTATCAATACATAATGCATCGATTTTTGCTTAAAGCTTCTTCTTTTCTTCAGCAATAAAAGCTCTTTTGAATTTCTTCTTCTTTTCAGCAGATTTGCCTTTCAGCAAAGAGCAATTAGCTTTGAGGTGTCCAGGCTTTTTGCAGTAAAAACATAGATCATTTCAAACTGCTGGTTCTTCTGATGATGTAGCTTGCTGAGCTTGCTTGTTCAACGAGCTAGTATCATTCTTGTACTTATGGTAGTTGTTACCAAGATGCTTTTTCAGTTTCTCTTTTGCTTTTCGCCTTTCAAGTTCCTTGCTGATGAATTTCTTCATGTTTTTGACAACCAAAGCATTTTCATCAGTAGGTTCTTTTTCATTCTTCTTTTCAGAAGATGACGGCTTTGCAGCAAGACCAATGTTTTGCGATTTTTCAGCAAATACACTTTCTCTTTGCTTTGTCTCATAGTTGACAGTAGCAAGATGAGAGAACAACTCTGTTGGTGTAATGTCTGGCATTCCTTGATTATAATAGAAATTTTGAGTGTGGATCCATTCTTGATTAAAACTTCTGATGATAGTTTTCACTTTCTCAGAATCTGAATAAAGGTTTCCAACACCCAATGCTGCCATTTCACTAACAAGAGTTGTGAATCTGAAATCCAAGTCTTCCAGTGACTCGTTTGCACCTTGCTTAAAGTTTTGAAACTTTAATTTAAGTACTTCAAGTTTGTTTTCCTTGGTCTTGTCAGATCCAGCACAAAGATCTTGAACCATTTTCCAAGCTTCCTTTGCAGTCTTAGCACCCCACAGTTTGCACTGTATGGTATCCGGAGTTGATCGAATGATGATATTTCTTGCTTGGCCATCAAGACGGAATCTCTTAGCTTCGTCAGTAGTCCATTCCTCTCTTGGTTTTGGCACAACCGTATCTGATGGTTCGCCTAGGATGGTTTCCTTTCCAGCTTCAGTGGTCTTGTGAGGGAAACTCCTTTCAACCTTGGTGATCTTGATAGGTCCATCATTAATGACGGTGACCATCTCATCACTAATGGCCTCAAGATGTAGCATCATGTTGTTTCGCCATTTCTCGTAATTTTCCAGCTTCAGCAAGGGAGCATCTCCTAAAGACATCCTGTCAGCAAAGCACTACCAAACTGATCAAGTGAGAGTGATTTACGGAAAGCACCTAAGGGGGGGGGGGTGAATAGTCTTTTCAAACTAATGACGGTGACCATCTCATCACTAATGGCCTCAAGATGTAGCATCATGTTGTTTCGCCATTTCTCGTAATTTTCCAGCTTCAGCAAGGGAGCATCTCCTAAAGACATCCTGTCAGCAAAGCACTACCAAACTGATCAAGTGAGAGTGATTTACGGAAAGCACCTAAGGGGATCTAGGTTCAGTGCAGAAGGTTAAAGAACCTCCTGCTCTGATACCACTTGTTGGTCCCTTTAAACAACAAGAAAAGACTAGAGGGGGGGGGGTGAATAGTCTTTTCAAACTTTCGTCGTTTAAAACTTTCTCAGCAAGTACGTATTACTTTTCAGTAATGAGTTTGCTGATACTTAACTTTCTCAGCAAGCGTAAGTTACTTTACAGTAGCTTGGTTTGCTGATACTTAAAATCAGAGAGCGGAAGTCTTTGATACAATAAGTGCTCTTTCAGTAAGTAAAGGTTTCAGCAAGTGAAGTGAGTGACTGTGTACAGACAGATATGATTTGCTGAAAGCTAAATACAGTAAGTAAATCACACAAACATTTTTATAGTGGTATCTGAGAGTGGCGTAATCTCTCAACTAATCCACTTCGTCCTTTCTAGGACTGAATCCACTAAGATATGATTGAGGTTCCTTACAATCTCCTATCTAAAGCGATTCAACAGAAACCAAAGCACACTTGCTTTGTCTCCAACCTAAACTAGAGAACTCAACCTTGTTCTCCACCAAACTTGGTACTTTTAATCAGCAAAACTATGCTCGATTAAGTTCCCCCTGAATATCACGCCTGAAAGGGTGTATTTTCAGTTAGAGAGTTTTGGGGTGAGATGACTTAATTATAACTTATTCAGTTACAACAAGTAATCTAAGAAACACAACTTGGAATACTTTGCAGTAAACAAGTTTGATTGTTTCTGGTGTCAAGACTTGTTCTTGTTTGAAAGAAAGAACACATAACTAATTTCTTAGCCAAGTTTGTTCTACTTCTTGACAAGTAGCTTTTTCAAGCTTTAAGTCTTGGAACGGATCAATGGCAGTAAGAGTGTTTGAAGGTTTGTGAGTTTTAAGCACAAGTGAGAGTTTGATCACGTTGTTGACACACTTCAACTCTTTGCCGGATGACCTCTATTTATAGTGTAAGTAAGGAGCCGTTTGAATTTCAAATCCTAAGGCTTTTGTTCCTTAACATGTCACTATCTTGCTTTTGTACTTTCAGCAGCGTCTTTGTTTGTCTTCTAGTCTTCATGTCCTTCGCGTGTAAGCTTTGCATTAAATGCACATTTGGATAGAATTCAAACAGTAACATTGGAGCGCAAATTCACGTACATTCAGCAAGAGGTCACATATGTTCCATCAGCAAGTGGTTAGTCTCAGTTTCAGCAAGCACAACCTACTCTGTCTTTCAGATTTTCACTTATGCAATGCTGTTGCTGAATTTTCCACTTTCTGAGCAACACGTGCCTTTGTAGATACCAGTCTTCAGCAATCTTCTAGTCTTCAGATCTTCAATTTCTTCAAGTCTTCAGATCTTCAAAAGTCTTCAAGATTCTGAGCGGTTTCTATTTGCTTCAATAATTTGTTTGTAATAAACAAAGTATATCTTCAGCAAATGCTTCAATAGGTTATTTTCTTTTCAGAAAATAAGATACATCATAAGCTTCAGCATCAATAAGTTATTTTCTTTTCAGAAAATAAAATACATCATACGCAAAAGAAATAACTTATCTAGCACCTAATCTAAGTCTTCAGCAAACGTTCCTCTTTTACAATGTCCTTAAAATTCTAAAATCCTATGGACCTTAAGAGTACTAGTTACTGGACTTTCCTTAATTTAGCATGGTTAATTGCTCATCAAAATTACAAGTTTCCTAACAACAATGACCTTATAAAATGATGCATGTTAGAGTCTATAGTTGTAACCCGTGTAATTATGTACGTAAGAGGCGACAAGTTCTTCACCTCGATTAGAGATTGCCAAATGCCTAGGAAGGAGGTAGTGTGAGGCGTGTGATTCCTTGTATTAAACCTATTCTAACGAATAGGTTTAGGGAGGGGGTTTCTTTGTTGTTCTTGTCCTTCGTTCTTGAGTCGTTGTAAGGTTTTTTATTTTTTCTCTTTGTTTTGTGCTCCAACCTATTATTTCGAATAGGTGGGGGAGGCGTCTTGTATAGTTTGTTCCTTTTCTTTTCGTCTTTTGTGCTCAAACCTATTCTCGAATAGGTTTGGGGAGGTGTTTTTCGTTGTTAGTGCTGCTGCTTGCTTATATATATAAAAAATTAAAAAATTAAAATAAAAAAGAGAAAAGAAAAAGAGAAAGAAAAAAAGAAAGAAAACAAAAAGAAAAAAAGAAAAGAAAACAAAAAGAGAAAGAGAAACAAAAAGAAAAAAAATGGGAGAAAGAAAAGAAAATAAAGAATAAGACCCAAACAGTAAAAGAAGGGTCCTTGCAAGCCAAAAGCAGTCTTTGTAAAGTGTCAAGTGTCATTTAAATGTTTTTTTTTTTGTGAAGTTATCGAGTTGTAAATCCTATCTTTTGTTTCGTGTCGCCTTTGTCCAAGGCCTGTTCTTGACCACCCTCGTCTTGCCATTCAAAAAGTGGTTGAAGGGGACTCATTCTTTGAGAGTCCGGGTAGAATAGGGGAGTGTTATCTTTCTAGGGAACCCTCCTTCGTTTGATGAGAGCCAGTATTAGTTTGTCCTCTCTTGAGGGAAAGTCTCGCTTGGTGAACAGTAGTAAGCCCTCGGTTTCATAGGCACGGGCCATTTGTAGTATGATAATATGCATCATTGTGTCATCACTGACGAGGTCCAGGTAGAAGATGTTACGAGAGACTCCTATTTTTAGTGCACATGAGAATGTGTATATTCGCAATCGAGGCATTCTCCAACCTACTTGCATGTCATGCTCATATGGTCTTTGTTCATAAGCGCTTGGTAGATTCAATAGATTAGTTCACTTTACTTGGCATGAGACTCTTTTTTGTGTTGCATTTAGATTAGTTTGTTGCTTGAGGACAAGCAAGGGTTTGGTTTGGGGAGATTGATGAACGTATTTTTGACGCGTTCATCTTGTCATTTTTGCCTTCTTTTGCTATCCTTTTGCTTAGTTTTTTGGTTATTTTTGTTGAATAGTGTCACGTTTTGTATTTTTTGCATTTTTCAGGCACTTAGGTACGAAACGGTGTTTTGGAGCTAAAAACGAGCATTTTTGATGAAAAATGGCCCCGTTGAAGTTCCTTGATCTCCGTGGCTTTGTTCGTGAGTGCCCGAGCCCCAATAAATATTGAGAAGGACGAGTCCAAGGCACCTGAGGACCGATCGTGGGCAAGGGATTGAGTTTCCAAGTCAAAATCTGCCCCACAGAGCAAGTGAGCCGCTTCCAGAAGCCAATCCCTCCGCCTGAAGTCTCTAGAATTCCGAGAGAGTTGCCCAGCAACCAAGTGGACCACTTGGCAGGAGCCAAGCGGTCCGCTTGGCAGAGCCCAAGCGGCCCGCTTGGCTTCAATAACAGAATCGGGATTCTATCCTTAAACTCAATTTTCAGTTATTTTTTCATATTAAGACTTAGCATTCGAATTTTGGAGAGCTCTAGGCCCCCAATTTTCACCCTAGAACTCAGATTTACATTGTAATTCACATTGAATTGAAGATTTGGCCATAGGATTGCATGCTATTTTCAATTTCCACCGAATACTGACAGCTTTTTGGTGGTAACTTTGTATCAATCTCTTGTCTAGTAGTTTGATCAAATGTCTTCCTGTAACAATTCATATGATTTGATGTTTTCATTATTGAATATGAGTAGCTAAATCCTTTGTGTTGGTGGTAGAATGTAGAATTTACATGTGTTGGATTATGTTTATGCTTGCATAAGATTGTGATTCTCACTTGCTGCAAATTGCTTCATATGATTCATAGTTGCCTATAAAATATATTGGAATAGAGTATGTGACAAACTCATGGTCAATGAAAGCTATAGGATTGTATCTTTGTAGTTTGCGGCATGCTAGATAAATGGTGTTAGTGACAAACACCTCTAAAGTATTGATAGTGATCTTTTATGATGTGTGTCTTGAAAGTTACCTAGACGGTTGCTTAGCAGACTTAGTCGAAGGTTTTATGCACTGAACTCGTGAGCATATTCGTAATCCATACATGTTAATTCGATTTCTACCACCAACCGTTTTCCATCTTTGATTACAAACAAGTTTGATTCTAGTTTGTTGTGGTCTAAAACCGTTTTCAAAACCAACTTGAACTCGTTGACTGAAATCTCATACGAAAACCTCAAACAAAGCCACGTTAGGTCCCGAGAGAACGACACTCGGGGACAACTTGCCATGGCACTCAGATTTGTGTAGTGATAAGTGTTCTTTGGCTTTTAAACAAATTTAATTGTTGAAAAAATGACACATCAATAATAATAATAATAATAATAATAATAATAATAATAATAGTAATAATAATAATAATAATAATAATAATAATAATAATAATAATAATAATAATAATAATAATAATAGTAATAATAATAATAATAATAATAATAATAATAATAATAATAATAATAATAATAATAATAATAATAATAATAAGAGTGTTATTGGGGAGTCTATATCATTGCTCATATGACTCCGCTAGTTAAGCCAGGAGGGGGTATTCGGCCCTTTGCCATTGGTACTGTGTGGAGGAGGCTCGTCTCTAACATTGCCTCTTCTTCTGTTGGGAACTCGATGGCTTCCTACTTACACGACTTTCAATTTGGTGTTGGTGTTCCAAGTGGTTATGAGGCTGTACTTCATTCCGTCAACAGGTTTGTGGAGGCTGGAGGAGACGAGTTTGGGCTCTCTATGCGTTTGGTGGATTTCAGGAATGCCTTTCACCCTGTTGACAGGAACGCCATTATTCAGGAGTCTCGGTTGAGGTGCCTGACCATTTCTCCCTGGATGGAGTTCTGTTATTCCCGACCTGCTCGGCCTTACTATGGTGTTTCAGTTCTATGGTCTTCTCAGGGGGTTAAGCAAGGGGATCCTTTGGATCCTTTATTATTTTTCTTGGTTCTGCATCTGCTAGTTCATGCTATTCACCAGGTGTGTGAGCACTCCCTTCAGGCGTGGTATCTTGATGACGACACTATTATTGGTGATACTCTTATGGTTGTTAAGGCATTAGATATTATCCTTGTCGTTGGGACGGCTCGTGGGTTGCATTTGAATGTAGATAAGATAGAGCTTTTCTGGCCGGTGGAGGACCCCCGTGGATGGATGGATGACCTTTTCCCTGCTTCTATCTCTCGTCTTCTTCGAGGCGTCAAGCTTCTTGGGGGTTCTGTTAGTGAGGAGTCTGAGTTTTGCAGCGCTTTAGTTGCGCGTCGAGTTTCAAAGAACGTTTCTCTGTTGGAGGCTATCCACAGGCTTGATGACCCCCGGTGCGAGCTTCTTCTTCTTCCCAATTGTGCGGGGGTTGCGAAGTTATCTTTTTCTTTGAGGACCTGCCCTCATGTGTGTCTAGGCGGTGCATAGATTCAGTTTGATTAGGCCTTGCGTACTTCCTTGGTGTTGATTGTTATAGGCTCAGGACCCGGGTTTGGAGATTTGCAGTGGCGACTTGCCACACTACCCATCAGACTAGGGGGTCTCAGGGTCTTGTGTGCTGAGGATGTCGGTCGGTATGCATTTCTCGCGTCTCGTTTGCACTCTAGCTCTCTGCAGGATCAGATTCTAGCGAGGTCTGGGATTGACTCGCCTGGCCCTACCTTTCAGTCTGCTTTGAACACTTTCTAAGCCTTTTGTGCTGTCGATTCTCACTCTGTTACCTCTAGCTCTCCTGCCCCCAGTTCATGAAGTCTTTGGCAAAGTGCTATTTTGGTGTCATTGTTGCACATCTGACATCACGTTATGGTTTGAGTCGTCGACAAGAGGCTCTTCTTAGCTGTGTGCGTGCCCCTCATGTCAGGATTACCTTTTCACCATTCCTATTGACGGGTTGGGGCAGCGGATGAACCCACGACAGTTCTGAGCTATGATGTCTTATCACCTGGCGGTCCCTTTGTTCCCTGATGGGTCTTCTTGCTCGAGTTGTCATGTGCATCGGATGGACCAGTGGGGTGACCACGTTGTTCACTGTTCTAGCGAGGTAGGGGTGATGTTCCGGCACAATCTTGTGCATGATACTTTGGTTAATATCTGCTCTAAGGTTGGTGTTGCAGTGCGGAAAGAGGCCCTTATGGGGTTCCTCTTTGATGATGGGCGGGACCTTCGTCCAGCGGACCTATTGTTGTACAATTGGTCCCAAGGAAAAAGACGCTTGTTTGGCTGTCACGGGTGTCTCTCTTTTTGCTAGTGGGGGTTTGGATTCTTGGGCTCATGGAGTTGCTTTGCAGACTACCGTTCAAAAGAAGAAGAGGAAGTATTCTTCTAAGTGTGCAGAGCACGACTGCTCGTTCATCACTTTTGCCTTCTCTACTTTGGGGGAGCTTGACGAGGAAGCCTTGGGTACTCTTTCGCGCCTCAAACGCTTGTCTGTTAGTCATTCAAATGATGCCAGGAGTGGTGTTTTTCTTTTTTCTACACTTAGTTTTTGTATCCAGAAAGGGGTGGGAGCTCAACTTGTCTCTCGACTCCCTTCCAATTTTGCGTGGTTAATAAAAATCTAGTTTATAATTTAAAATAAATAATAATAATAATAATAATAATAATAATAATAATAATAATAATAATAATAATAATAATAATAATAATAATAATAATAATATTAATAATAATAAGACATAATTACGTTTGGTACCCCCACTAAACAACGACTTTGCATCCTAACCCAACTATCACGGAAAATTACAAATAAATCCAAGTGACCGGATGGCATTTACTTCGGTATACTCTCTCTCCTCAAAACTTAATATCCAAACACGGCCTTATGTCTAAAACACTATTTTTGTCTTTTAGGGATTAATACACAGAAAAATAATCAAACCCTTATTTCCCCTTTTGCTCTGTCCCGCTGGTTCTTCACCACCTCCATTAACGTCTTCCCTCCACCTCAATTTCCAACCATAATCGACTGAATTTTGGTGAACACTTGTTGCTTCGTCATCTCTGTTTCATTTGCGCACTGTATCGACGATTTTGGTTGGTCGTATTAGCCGCACCCGCGACTGGAAATACGGTATGTTATTCGAACTTGAATTTTAGTTTTTTTTTGCAAATTCATGTTGTTTAGGGTCGTATGGTATTATATTTGCATCATAGTTTGGTCGGATTGCTATTAATATTAGTTTCCATTCGAACTAGGGTTTATGGGAGAATTTCTGTAAATTGTCTTTTTTTTTTTTTTCCAGTTTGCTGTGGTGTTGGGAATCATGGTGCACCAAAGGTTTGATATCTGGTATCGCTTTGGTGATGTTAAATACACAGTCACCAACATCGACCACAAGAGATACTCATTTAACCGAATGCTTGATGATGTGAATAGATATATGTTTGAAAGGATAAAGGCCGAGGCCTCTCTGTTTTTTAACATGATGGCTGAATGTGAGGATGGTTCAACAATAGATATTCAGAGTGATGGTTCTGTTAATATGATGTTTGAAAAAAAAACATGAAAGGTAGGGAAATTGAAGTGCACTTGACACTAGATGTTGTTATTCCACTTGTTAAGCACACACCTAAAGATAAGTGCACTTGAGGATAATCAAGATGTTGGTCCCTTTAAACAACAAGAAAAGACTAGAGGGGGGAGTGAATAGTCTTTTCAAACTTTTCGTCGTTTAAAACTTTCTCAGCAAGTGCTTATTACTTTTCAGTAATGAGTTTGCTGGTACTTAACTTTCTCAGCAATTACTTATTACTTTTCAGTAACAAGTTTGTTGGTACTTAAAAACAGAGTGCGGAAGTCTTTTTACAATAAGTGCTTTTCAGAGAGTTCTAGTTTCAGCAAGTGAGCACAGTGTCAGTGTACAATAAATGCAGCTTGTTGAAAACTAAATGCGGTAAAGTAAATCACACAAACACTTTTATAGTGGTATCTGAGAGTGGCGTAATCTCTCAACTAATCCACTTTGTCCTTTCTAGGACTGAATCCACTAAGATAAGATGTGAGGGTTCTTACAAACCCTATCACTAATGATTCTTCAGAAACCAAAACACACTTGCTTCGTTTCCAACCTAACTAGAGAACTGTAATCTTATTCTCCACCAAACTTGGGACTTATAATCAACAACAATGTGCTTGATTAATTCCCCCTGAATTTCATGCCTGAAAAGGGTGTTTATCAGTTAGAGAGGTTTGGGATGAGATCGCTTGAATATAACTTTTTCAGTTATAACAAGTTATCTAAAGAAACACAACTTGTAATACTTTTCAGTATGCAAGTTAAGTTGTTTCTGGTGTCAAGACTTGTTCTTATTCGAAAGAAAGAACACTTAACTAATTTCTTAGCCGTTAATGTTCTACTTCTTCACAAGTAGCTTTTGTTTCAAGCTTAAGTCTTGGAACGAATCAATAGGCAGTAAAGAGTGTGGAAGGTTTTAAGTATTTAAAGCACAAGTGAGAGTTTGATCACGTTGTTGACACACTTCTACTCTTTGCCTGATGACCTCTATTTATAGTGTCGCAAAGGAGCCGTTTGAATTTCAAATTCTAAGGCTTTGCACCTTAAGATGTCACTATCTTTCTTTTGTACTTTCAGCAGCGTCCTTCATTTGTCTTCTTGTCTTCATGTTCTTCGCGTGCCTAATCTGCATTTAAATGTTCATTTGAATCGTATTCAAATGTGAACGTTGGAGCCAAAATGGAAGTACTCTTCAACAAGGAGGTCACATATGTTGTCAGCAAGTGGTCAGTCTCAGTTTCAGCAAGCACAACCTACTCTGTCATATAGATTTTCACTTATGCGAGCTCGTGCTGAAAAATCTCACTTTCTGAGCAACATGTGCCTTTGTAGATACCTTTCTCATAATTCTTTTAAGTCTTCAATCTTCGAATCTTCAAGTTTTTGAGCGGTTCTAGTGCTTCAATAGTTTGTTTATAATAACAAAGTACATCATCAGCAAATGAAATATCCTAACTAGTATCTACACTAAGTCTTTTAGCAAACGTTCCTCTTTTACAATGTCCTTAAAATTCTAAATTCCTATGGACCTTAAGAGTACTAGTTACTGGACTTTCCTTAATTTCGCATGGTTAATTGCTCATCAAAATTACAAGTTTTCTAACACAAGAACATGTTGGTGAGGATTTTAAGGTTGGCCAAATGTTTACTTGTGTGGCTGAACTTAGGAGCAAAATGAAAGATTTTGTGATCAAGAGAGGCTTCACAATGGCATTTAAAAAGAATGAGAAGACCAGGTATTAGTTTCAATTTAAGTTCACTTTGTTGTTTCATTTGTATGCTTTATGTTACATTAAATTTGTTGTTTCTTTTCCATGCTTTCAGGTTCACAACTTATTGTCCTGCAAAAAACAAGGGTTGTCCCTGGTATATTCATGTGGAGCTCATTTGTTTTGTGCTTGCTAAAAAGTGTGAGAGGAAATAGCTGAGTTTTATGTGTTAAATATGAATAAAAATGGAGTTTTGGGGGGTTTAAATAGGCCGCAATTCAAATCCTAACGGCTAGTTTTTGTTTCTAACGGTCAGTTTTTTTAATTTTCATTTTACTACCCTACTATTAAAAATCAATTACAGATAGGTTCTCATGTGCTTGTCACGTGCCAGGTAAGTCGTTTGGCTTTTTTCAGAATCAGAAATTCCGACAGGGGTGAAAATGTCATTTCCAGGGCATAGAGCGCAGAAAGTCAAGTTCGTGGGTTAATCTGTAATTAGGTTAATATAGCAAGGGAGGTACGCGTAATAAAAAATATAGATGGACTAATTTGTAATAGCGGAAAGTAGCAGGGGTACCAAATGTAATTTGCCCTAATAATAATAATAATAATAATAATAATAATAATAATAATTCATATGGCATGGAATATTCTCCTTACATCGCTACGCCCTACACAAAGGCTAGGAGCTACGCGAGAAGACCTGCTAAGCCTAAGACCAAAGATACTGCATAGCGCGCAAGAGGACGACTCGCTGAAGCAAGAGACCACCACGTGGTCCTGCATGCGGATAGAAGACCAGCCAAGGCCAGAGCCTAAATCATAGCCTAGCGCGCGGGAAGAAGGCTCCCCGCATATATGGTACATCCCGTATGACGTACACGAAGGAGTAGCAATGAAGACCACCCCTACGGAAGAAGAATGTTCCGCCCTTGCGGATGCTTTGTCTGCGCTCAACAGACAAGAAGTACAGACGAACAGTCGACCTAAAGCCGGGAAACACCGAAAAATCGTCCCTCACCTGACTGCTTCTATATATAGCGGCCTTAGGGTCACACTTAGAGGTAAGATTCATTCTACACACAATATACTACTTATTTACGCCGGTCAAAAGGGAAAACATAGAAGTAAAGTTTTGCATCGGTTTGTCCAAGGCAAGTCGGTCAAAAGGTATTATCTCCCTTTCTCACCCTTAGGCGTCGGTATCCGGTGGTCATGTACGTTAGTAAAAGTGAGAAAAATTGCCTCTAAGGCTAAGCAGCAGAAGTTTAAAATTTTTAATCTCACTAAACTGATATGACTATATTCGTTCATTAAACTAGAAGATATCACTTACGTGTCCTCCACTAGATAAGCAAATTCACCGGGTAGTTGTTCCTCAATCTCCAGAAAGAGCCTTGCAATCTCCTCGTCCGGCTGGTTGATTTCTTATTCGTCAGAGATGAAATCTTCGTCAACAAAATCTCCAAGATGGCTCATCAGCAGGTTGATTACTTCCTTCGACCTTGGTATCCACGGGCAGTGATTTCTATCAAGAACGCTAGGATGTTCTTCTGTTTATTTTGAGCTAATAGAGAGAGAGAATATTTTCTGACTATCAGAAAGTGTTTTTACGTATGATGGAATAGAATAGAAGACTTCTTTCTTTCTGATTTAGTAAGTTAGTTTGTTCAGAAAATCACGTAAGATTTTATCCCAGCAAATCTAATTGACTAGGAGACTTCAAAAGTCATCATCAACTAACTAACAAACATATAAATCAAATTACTAAAGGAAAGAATTAAAGGAAAGGAAGAAAATAAAATAAAAATAAATAAAACAAATACATGGGGCAGCAAACGCTGCCCCCTTCATCACGCCCAACAGCTGGGTTTGACCCAACTGTCTGGTTCTGTTTTATTTATTAATTTTAATTCCCTTTTCCTTTATTTGGACCTCATTCTAAATCCCGTCCAAATGCACAAGTCTTCAATTAATTAATTAGATCCAATTCAATCCAATTAATTATATTTCTAAAATATATTCCATATATAATGAATTAATATTAATCTAATTAATAATAATTCCATTATATTTATATATAGTAATTCAACATTAATCTAGTTAATATTTAATCCTATATACATAGCTCGTTTGTAGAAACACCACCTTGAAGTGTGACCCATAGGGCCTTGCATATTAAGCAATAATCTAATTAAGGTCATAATAAATTTCTAGACAATTTATCAGATAATATTAATATGCAAGGAACGTTTGTGACGAAAACAAACCACCTGTAGTGTAAGGTACTTTGATGATACGGTCCCTTCATTCACGAATACTCGAATGAGTCTAGAATATGGTTATGTGTCTATTCTAATAACTTCATTCATTGTCTCTCAATCTTATTAGTCGATATATGAATTATGTCCAAATACCATTTTGACATATTCACATACGGTGGCCACCGGTTTTGTGATCGCACTAAATATGAGAAGTGAGTATTCTCTCCTAGTATCTATTACGGAGGAATGAATCCTATCTCGGCCCAATCACTCACACCATATGCTTCCTAATGTACCCAACACATGCCGTATCTACCCTACTTTAAGAGTGCAAGCGTTGCGCATGGTCAAAGTACATTATTCCACATATGATGTAGTATTGGGCTCAAGTCTAAGGACTACTAACATCACCCTACACACCGATACTACCATAGACACTTAAATAGCTTTACCAAATGGTTTCTCGGTTGGGTATGCCAACACTCACCAAAGTGTCCATATGTTCATCATGAATAACCAAGTTCATTCGTAGCAGTGAGACCTACTACATCCTCGAAGGATCTAATGCAACATATGCTAGCTTCAATCGCATCATTGATATCCCGTATCTCAATGACCTTCAACTAGTGGCTTATTTTAGGACTTAATTATTGATACACAAGCTCCCACTAACTTGGTGATTACCTTAAGTCCTTGGGAACATTTTATCGAATAATTCAAACAACCAAATAATGTATTTATAAAAATGTAATTCCAATTGTATTTAATAATGTATAAATAAACAAACATAAATAAAATAACTGAATGTGATCAAGTACATATCGTCCCTATCGTAGGTTGTCTCTAGGACATATATACTTTCAATCTCCCACTTGGCCTAGAGCCAATCACCTACGTGTCTAACACCTATGTTGTTGAAATGTCTAACATGTTTGTCAATGTTCAACACTTTGGTGAAAGGATCTGCCACATTTTCCTGAGTTGAAACTCGTTCTATAGATACTTCTTCTCTAGCTATCATCTCTCTAATTAGATGATACTTCCTAGGTACATGCTTATTCTTGTTAGTGGATCTTGGTTCCTTTGCTTGTGCAACAGCGCCTTCGTTGTCGCAGTAGACCGTTATAGGACTACTATAGGAACTACCCCTAGTTCCTTTATGAATTCTAAAATCCAGACAACCTCCTTTGAGGCTTCTGCAGCAGCAATGTACTCGGATTCGGTCGTAGAATCAGCCAAGGTGGATTGCTTTGAACTCTTCCAAGTGACGGCTCCACCATTGAGTGTAAACACATACCCAGTTTGTGATTTGTAGTCGCCTGGGTCCGATTGAAAACCAGCATCGACATAACCACTCATTCGCAACTCTTGTTGTCCACCATATACCAGAAAGGAATCTTTAGTTCTTCTAAGATACTTAAGAATTGCTTTCACAGCTGTCCAGTGTTTCATATCTGGATTCTGTTCGTGTCAACAAGTACAACTAAGTGCATATGCCACATCTGGCCTTGTACAATTCATGGCATACATGATAGATCCAATAACTGATGCATATGGGATTCTTTTCATGTGTTCGATCTCCTCATCTGTAGAAGGACTATCCTTCGTAGTGAGTGCGACGCCATGTCTAGCTGGTAAGAAACCTTTATTGGATCCATCCATGACTGTGACAACCCTAACAATCTTCGGGATCTATCCCTATGGATTTTGATTCCAAGAATGTAACAGGCTTCACCTAAGTCTTTCATCGAGAAAGTCTCAGATAACCACTCCTTTGCGGATCGTAACATTTGGACATTGTTTCACATGATTAATATGTCATCAACATATATAACCATGAAAACAATTCCAACATCGCTGCGTTTAACATAAACGCATGGGTCTTCCGCACATCTGATGTAGTCAAACGATTTGACTGCTTCATCAAAGCAAATATTTCAACTCCTTGAGGCATGCTTTAGTCCATAAATGGATCTCTTTAGCTTGCAAACTAATTTGGGATTTGACTCAGATGTAAAACCTTCAGGTTGTATCATATACACCTCTTCCTCGAGATTCCGTTAAGGAAAGCAGTTTTCACATCCATTTGCCAAATCTCATAATCATAGTATGCTGCTATAGCAAGTAAAATTCCAATAGACTTAAGCTTGGCTACTGGTGAAAAGGTTTCGTCATAATCGATACCATATCGTTGACTATAACCTTTCGCCACCAACCTAGCCTTTTATGTCTGTATGTTGCCATCAACATCTGTTTTCCTCTTGAAAACCCATTTGCAACCGATAGGTCTAACCCCTTCTGGTGCATCAACCAAGTCCCATACTTGATTCTCATACATTGAGTCTATTTCGGATTTCATGGCTTCTTGCCACCTTCTTGAATCAATGTCCAACATTGCTTCTTTGTAAGTCTTAGGGTCATCTTTGTGAGATAAGTCAAGTTCAAACTTGTCATCCTGAAAGAGTAAACTTATCTTCTTGGAAGCTCTCACTTCTAACCTTTTAGACCGACGGAGTGCGGGTTTGTTTGGTTGTACTGGCTGTATATTCTGATTGTGAGATGGTTCAACTTGTTCAATCTGTTGAACAGTTGAAGGTGGGTCAGATACAACAGTTGCACGTGGTTCAGGTGCAACGGTTGCAACTTTATCCTGGGGAGTTGGTTCCGACATGACCTGTTGAACCGTTCCAGTCGGTTCAGTCAATGTCGGCTTGGTAGAGGCATTTTGGGAATTAGTCAAATTTCCTAAAATGCTCCCACTGGCTGGCAGATATCTTGCCAGAGATGTGCTCGAGCCATAAAATCCTCCTTGAGCTCCCACTGAATCATTGTCATAACTATTTGACAATTCATTAACCTCAATGTTATTTTCTTGTTCTTGGATTTCCTCGAGTTCTATCTCATTTCTACTATGTTGCTTGAAGACATAATCATCTTCCAGAAAGGCAGCCTGTCTGGAAACAATGATGTTATGTTCCTCAGGCAGATAGAAGTAGTAACCCTTGGTTTCCTTAGGATATCTAATAAAATAATATTTCTCACTTTTGGGTTCCAGTTTCCCAGCGAACATTATTTTCACATATGCTGGACAACCCCAGACATGCATATGTGAAAGACTTGGCTTCTTGCCATACCATAACTCATACGGTGTTTTCTCGACTGATTTGGATGGAACCCTATTCAGAATATAGATTGAGTCTAGTAACGCGTATCCCCATAAGAAGATTGGAAGAGTTGTGAAATTCATCATGGATCTTACCATGTCTAACAAAGTTCGTTTTCTCCTCTCAGAAACACCATTCATTTGTGGTGTTCCTGGTGGAGTCCATTGTGATTGAATTCCATTAAGCTTTAAGTAATCCAAAAATTCCTTACTTAAGTATTCTCCTCCTCGATCTGATCGAAGAGTCTTAATACTTCTTTCAAGTTGTTTCTCTACTTCAACCTTATATTCTTTGAATTTCTCAAAAGCTTCAGATTTGTGTTTCATAAGATACACATAGCCAAACCTAGAGAAATCATCGGTAAAGTTTATGAAGTAAGAATACCCACCCCTAGCTTGAGTTTTAAAAGGTCCACACACATCAGAGTGAACTAACTCAAGTACTTGTTTAGCACGAGTACCTTTTCTGGAAAAAGGTTTCTTGATCATTTTTCCTTTAAGACATGATTCAGAATTCCCATATGATTCAAAATCAAATGGTGCTAAATAGTCTAACTTTCTTAACCTTGCAATTCTTGTCTCATTAATGTGACCAAGTCTACAATGCCGCAAGTAAGTTATATTTCTTGAATTATCAAGCTTTGGTCGTTTGTTTTGTATATGAAATAAATTATGTCTACATTCAAGTAAGTACAAACCATTCATAAGAGGAGCATTTCCAATATCAATACCATTATGCGAAAAATAACAATTATTATTGGCAAAACGGAAGAAAAACCCTTCATTGTCTAACATAGGAATGGAAATAATGTTTCTTACAATAGAAGGAACGAAATAACAATTATTCAATTCTAAAACAAAACCCGAGGGTAAATTTAATCTATAAGTTTCAACACGTAGGGCAGCAACGGACGATCCATTTCCTACGCGTAGATCAATTTCCCTTGGTCTAACCTGTCGGCTATCAATGAGCCCCTGCAAATTGTTACAAATGTGTGAGCCACAAGCAGTATCTAATACCCAACAATTCAAGTTTTGTGTAGACATATTTATCTAAATGACAAACATACCTTGATGGGAGCCAGATGCACCATGCGTGGTCACAACTCCATCAGCAATTGCCTTCGGGCAGTCTCTCTTCCAGTGTCCTTTCTGCTTGCAGTAAAGACACGTCTCCTTCTCCATGTTCACCACATTCTTCTCATTTCCAGCCTTACGCTTAAAAACCTTAGCCTTAGGTCCAACCTTTGGCTTCTTGGTTTGCTTAGTCTTACCCTTTGAGGCATAGCCCTTAGGGTGAGCCTTCGCAGATGATCTAACCAACATAACAGACTTCCTCTTAGGTTGAGCCTGTTCATAGGTCTTAAGCATATTGTGGACTTCAGGAAGTGTAGCATCTTTGGCATTCATATTGTAATTCATGATGAATGTGGAATATGAATCCGACAATGATTGAAGGATGATGATGACTGAAACACGGTTCTCAAATTTGATTCCAGCAGTTGCCAGTTTCTCAATGAGTCCAATCATCTTGAGCACGTGTTCAGATACATTTCCTCCTTCAGACATCCTCATTCTGAAGATTTCTCTAAGAAGATCAAACTCAACACTCTTAGAAACAGTTTCAAAGAGGCTTTTGAGGTGCTCGAGCAATTCGTATGGCATCATATTTTCATGTTGCCTTTGCAGCTCCATAGTCATTGCAGCTAGCATAACACACTGTGCATTAGCAGCATTATCTTTATACTTCTGGTGAGCAACTTTGTCAAACTTAGCAAGCTCAGCAGCAGCAGTAGGAGGAGTGGGGATTGGTCCGTCCAAGACGTACTCAATTTTCTCTTACCTAAGCACCAAATGAATGTTACGGATCCAATCCATAAAGTTTGGACCAGTAAGAGTGCATTTCTCCAAGATCATTCTTATGGACAGATTGGCCATCTTTTCAGACCTAGAGAAGTAAATAAATAAAACTGAAATTAATACTCTAAAATAACTTCTATGATCACAATCAACGACCAAATAAACTAGGACTTTAGCTTTATTCAGTTCTCACTATTTTCACATACTCCTGACCCCTTTAGAGAGTACGAACCATTATTTTATCAAGATTTCCAGAAGATTGACCGGATCTTTGACACAGTTTATGCCGAAAAGGTACGTAGTTGGACAATAGTTGTAGTGAGCCAAGTTCCATGCTTGCACTATTATAGCCCCAGCTATGGCTGATAACTATAATAACCAAACAGGTAGGTCTCCAAAACAATTGTACAATACAACTCTTGGTTGATCAAAACCATTTTGATCGATGTCCTCAAAATATGTTTGACGCTATGGGGACTCGACATAATTCAAGTAAGTCATAACCATCATACGGCACCAACAATGGCCCTATGAAGGCAACTTTCTTACGGCGAACGGAGTAAGCACTATGATGCATATTACCCACGAGATTAGTAAGTCCATTTAACCTTCAATTATGATGGGTGACATCATGCGATTTAATCGAGACTTAAATTAATTGGGGAACATTTAAATGGGGTATTTAATCGCTTGACCAAGATCCCTAACATGCATCACATAATGGGTGCCGCCTACCCAAGGCTCATGCAATGCGGTCCAACAAGTAATGAGTGCCGCCTACTCATACATATCAATTGCGGACTAGCAAGTAATGGGTGCCGCCTACCCATGCATATGACAGATGCGGTCCGGAAACTAATGGGTGCCGCCTACCCATACAATAAAAGCGGACTAACGATATTTAAATACAATATTTAAATATTAAATTGCTCATGTAGACATTCAATACATGTGATACAACCAAGTTGGAGCATATAAGTAGTTGTTGTGAATTATTATCATTATATGTAAGTCAAAATCTAATTAATAAATTCTCTAAGAATTTTCAAAAACATTTGAAACAAGTTTAATAATAATATAATCTTCCAAAGCATTACATTAATATTAAAATGTAGTTTATAAACTATTTATAAACTAACAAACATGTTACTACACATTATAAACTTATATTTATGTATCTAGACATTTTAATCACTTTCCAAAAGTATTAATAGGGTTTAAATATAATTTATAAACCATTTATAAATTAAATAACAAGTTTCTAAAACTCTAGGGACCTCTTTACAATTCAGAGAAAGCTCAAATTAAGTTTCTGGGGTCAATTTGAAAGTATTTAGTAAATTCTGGGGCAAATCCGCAAAGCACAGAAGTTCAGGGGCTTGAGCCCCAATAAGACAGAAACTGCCAAATTGGGACACAAGTCCCTAAAGTTTTCTTTCTTGCCTATTGGACACCACCGAATTCTCTGAAAATATTCAATCAAGTCCCTGCAACTTAAGAAAGTTTTCCAAAACTTTAATCATCATCTCAACTTCGAATTGAAGGTCCAAATCGTGTTCTAAACATCATATGCCATCCAAGATGAACTCACAAGCATTCAATTTCCCAGAAAAACAAAAAACGATTTTTTTTATTTTTAAAAACGTCCGATCGGGTTGAACGGAATCAACCCAATCGATTTCGTTCGACCCGGTTCTTGCTTGCTTCATCTTTCCCATGTTCATACGACTCCAATCCTCATATTAATGGTTTGATTCGTAGTTTAAATTCACAAAGCTTGAAATCTCCATTAATGGAAGTTCAAGCTCCATGACCTTTAGACCTTCTAATCAATTTCAAATCTTAAGGGGCAGAGGAGAAGAGCACATGAACAGAGGAAGATGGTGGTGGCGTCGCGGTGGGGATGGAGCCAAGCTCCGGCTCCACGCCACGGCTGAAAATGGGAGGACGAGCTGGGTTCAAAACCCAGTTCGTTCCTCTTCATATATATATATATTTTTTTATTTTGATTTTCCCTTTTCTATTTATCTAATAAATGAATCTGGAAAAATAAAATATGAATGTGATTTATTTCCTTTCTTTAAATCTAATATGAAGAATCTGGAAATAAAATACATACAGTAAAAAAACCCATCTTTCTTTTCTTTAAATCCAATTAAAAAATATGAAAATTTTATACATTCACATACATACAATAATCCAAAACAACATTAATTATAAATCATAAACGAATATGGTCATGAATCAGCCCAGCTCTGATACCACTATTAGTAAAAGTGAGAAAAATTGCCTCTAAGGCTAAGCAGCGGAAGTTTAAATTTTTAATCTCACTAAACTGATATGACTATATTCGTTCATTAAACTAGAAGATATCACTTACGTGTCCTCCAGTAGATAAGCAAATTCACCGGGTAGCTGTTCCTCAATCTCCAGACAGAGCCTTGCAATCTCCTCGCCCGGCTGGTTGATTTCTTCTTCGTCAGAGATGAAATCTTCGTCAACAAAATCTCCAAGATGGCTCATCAACAGGTTGATTACTTCCTTCGACCTTGGTATCCACGGGCAGTGATTTCTATCAAGAACGCTAGGATGTTCTTCTGTTTATTTTGAGCTAATAGAGGGAGAGAATATTTTCTGACTATCAGAAAGTGTTTTCATGTATGATGGAATAGAATAGAAGACTTCTTTCTTTCCGATTTAGTCAGTTAGTTTGTTCAGAAATCACGTAAGATTTTATCCCAGCAAATCTAATTGACTAGGAGACTTCAAAAGTCATTAACTAACTAACAAACAAATAAATCAAATTACTAAAGGAAAGAATTAAAGGAAAGGAAGAAAATAAAATAAAAATAAATAAAACAAATACATGGGGCAGCAAACGCTGCCCCCTTCATCACGCCCAGCAGCTGGGTTTTGACCCAGCTGCCTGGGTTCTGTTTTATTTATTAATTTTAATTCCCTTTTTCTTTATTTGGACCTCATTCTAAATTCCGCCCAAATGCATAAGTATTCAATTAATTAATTAGATCCAATTCAATCCAATTAATTATATTTCTAAAATATATTCCATATATAATGAATTAATATTAATCTAATTAATAATAATTCCATTATATTTATATATAGTAATTCAACATTAATCTAATTAATATTTAATCCTATATACATAGCTCGTTTGTAGAAACACCACCTTGAAGTGTGACCCATAGGGCCTTGCATATTAAGCAATAATCTAATTAAGGTCATAATAAATTCCTAGACAATTTATCAGACAATATTAATATGCAAGGAACGTTTGTGAGGAAAACAAACCACCTGTAGTGTAAGGTACTTTGATGATACGGTCCCTTCATTCATGAATACTCGAATGAGTCTAGAATATGGTTATATGTCTATTCTAATAACTTCATTCATTGTCTCAATCTTATTAGTCGATCTATGAATTATGTCCAAATACCATTTTGACATATTCACATACGGTGGGCACCGGTTTTGTGATCGCACTAAATATGAGAAGTGAGTATTCTCTCCTAGTATCTATTACGGAGGAATGAATTCTATCTTGGCCCAATCACTCACACCATATGCTTCCTAATGTACCCAACACATGTCGTATCTACCCTACTTTAAGAGTGCAAGCGTTGCGCATGGTCAAAGTACATTATTCCACATATGATGTAGTATTGGCCTCAAGTCTAAGGACTACTAACATCACCCTACACACCGATACTACCATAGACACTTAAATAGCTTTACCAAATGGTTTCTCGGTTGGGTATGCCAACACTCTCCAAAGTGTCCATATGTTCATCATGAATAACCAAGTTCATTCGTAGCAGTGAGACCTACTACATCCTCGAAGGATCTAATGCAACATATGCTAGCTTCAATCGCATCATTGATATCCCGTATCTCAATGACCTTCAACTAGTGGCTTATTTTAGGACTTAATTATTGACACACAAGCTCCCACTAACTTGGTGATTACCTTAAGTCCTTGGGAACATTTTATCGAATAAATCAAACAACCAAATAATGTATTCATAAAAATGTAATGCCAATTGTATTTAATAATGTATAAATAAACAAACATAAATAACAATAACTGAATGTGATCAAGTACATATCGTCCTAATCGTAGGTTTGTCTCTAGGACATATATACTTTCAATGTAGAGGTGAAAGACGTAAATATAGAGCAGACCACTGATGTCTTAGTATAGTATTCATACTATTCCTATGAGAAATAACGTTTGGTTATATTTGGTTTCACGGTAGGAAGGGTTTCCCTTCTCTGGCGATTTCTCGTCGCCTCCAACACCGCCGGCTTTTCATGGCTTCTCGGCGCCCATCTCACCACTGGTAAGGGTTGAATTCACGTTTCCAGGTAAGGGTTTCCACGGGGACTTTCAATTTTGGTTTCTTCTCGGACAATTGGCCGTATTTTGCTCGATCGGTATTTGGGGGCGGCCTGGTTTCTGGTTTTACCGGGCGTTTTCTGGCTCCGGGGGCGTCGTCGGTCCTTGTTCGGCGTTTTGGGGTCCTTCTTCTGCTCTGCTCTGCTGGGTTTCACGGGTGTTGCTATCTTGCACCGTATATTTTGTTACTTCTGCTCTGTTTTGCACCGTATCTTGCTCAGCTACCCCGTTTTGGGTGTTGCATCTCCTCCGTCTTGCTTGCTTTCTGTTCTCGGTGTCTGGGGGTTTGGTTGCGGCAGCCTGGTTTGGTTTACTGTGGTGTTGTTTGCTCTGCTGCCCTGTTTTTCTGTTTGTTTCTTCTTTTTGTTGATATTCTGGTTTTCCTGCTCTGTTTCTGTACGTAGGGGTACAGTTGCAGCTTTGGATAGTTTCAGCTTTGGTCTGGTTGTGTTCTCCCCTTGGTTGTTTTTGTCGTTTGGGGTTTGGCGTGCCTTTTGTCACGTGGTGGTTTTCTTTTCTGCTTCTGGCACGTAGCTAGCATGTCCACTTCGGGTGGTAATAAAATACTTTGTCCGTTGCGGGGGAGCGACAGTTGTGGTGGGCTTTTGCTAAAACGTTTTTCATCACTCATTTGCGAACTCAACATTTTAAGTCGGACGATCTGAAAGCCTTCTACAAGGCTCGTTTTGCTAACGACTTATCTTTATTTTCTGCCTTGGATCTCGCCCTCCATCAGGCAGGTATTTGGTTGTGTGGGGAATGCCTCAACACTCACACTTTTAGTAAGAATTGCAAGCATGCTGATGGGGGTTTGGTCCTTGCGCCTGACCGTGCAAACTCGGCTATCATTGGTATCTCGGTTCCTATTGGTGACGTAGGGCATGTGGGGCCTGTTGCAGGAGCGTCTGGGGGTCCGAGTGGGTCGTCCCATGCACTTGATGGGGGTTTGGGCCTTTGTTTCGATATTGACCTCCTTGACCGCGTATTTTCGCTGCAAACACGTACGGTTAAGTGTATTCCTCCTAAGTTGAGGCTTGGGTTTGCCAGAGTTTTTCTCAGTGCTCTTGACCTGGTCCTTGCATGCCCTGGAGATTTGTCTGCGTGGGTGCAACTTCTCGTTCTGCCTCGTTGTACCCTGGCTACTTTTGTGCCGTCTAGTAGAGCTCAGCGCCGTTCTGGGGAGAGGGAGAGGTGCCAATTTGATGGTATTTCTAGTGCCATTGCACGTTGGAGGGACCCCGGGGACAGGTTGGGGTTGGTGAGAGAATGTTTAGCTGTTGTTTATTCACCTCCTCGGGGGTATTCAGAGCCTCACGATTCTGAGGAGGCTAATTTATCCCAGTGCAAGCGTAAGTTGGCCGACGGGCACTTTACGGCTGCTATTAAGGTCCTCACCTCTTCTGGTGTTGCACCTGGTACCCCCGACACCTTGGCTGAGTTGGAATCCAAGCACCCTTTTGCTCCTCCTCGGGTTTTGCCTTCTTCATTGTCTGAGGAGGATGCTTTGTCAGTACAGAAAGACCTTGTGATGAGTAGGATTCGGAGCTTCCCCAAAGGTACCTCAGAGCCCAACATTTGTTGGATGTTTTGGGGGGTGCTGCTACTGCGGTTTCTGATGGTTTGTTAGCTTCAATCACTGGGGTTGTCAACCTTTTCCTTTCGGGAAAGTGTCCTCGCCCGCTTGGGGAGTTTATAGAAAGTGCCCCTTTAACTCCTCTCGTTAAGCCAGGAGGGGGTATTCGACCCATTGCCGTTGGTACTATCTGGAGGAGGCTGGTCTCAAAGGTTGCCTCTTCTTCTGTTGGGAACTCGATGACTACGTATTTGCAGGATTTTCAGTTTGGTGTTGGGGTCTCGGGTGGTTGTGAGGCCGTTCTTCATTCTGTTAACAGGTTTGTGGAGGCTCGAGGTGATGAGGTCGGGCTCTCTATGCTCCTGGTGGATTTCAAGAATGCGTTTAACCTTGTTGACAGGAGTGCTCTTCTTCGGGAGACTCGGTTGAGGTGTCCGGCCATTTTCCGTGGGTAGAATTCTGTTATTCTAGGCCTGCTCGGCTTTACTATGGAGATTCGGTTCTTTGGTCTTGTCAAGGGGTTCAGCAGGGGGATCCTTTGGGTCCTTTATTATTTTCTCTAGTTCTGCATCCGCTGGTACATGCTATTCATCAGTCATGTGAGCTCTCCCTTCAGGCTTGGTATCTTGACGATGGCACTATCATTGGTGATACTCTTATGGTCGCCAAGGCACTAAATATCATTCGAGTAGATGGGCCAGCCCGTGGGCTGCATCTGAACGTCGATAAGACGGAGCTTTTTTGTCCAGTGGAGGACCCTCGTGGAAGGATGGCTGGTCTTTTTCCTGCTTCTCTCTCTCATCCGCTTCAGGGTGTCAAGCTCCTTGGGGGCTCTGTTAGTGCGGTTTCTGGATTTTGCCGTGATCTAGTTGCGCATCGGGTATCCAAGACCATTTCTTTGTTGGAGGCTATCCACAAGCTTGATGACCCACAGTGTGAGCTTCTTCTTCTTCGCAATTGTGCGGGGGTTGCGAAATTATCTTATGCTTTGAGGACCTGCCCTCCTTTGTCTTATGGGGATGCTCTAGTTCAGTTCGATCAGGCTTTGCGTACTTCCTTGGAGTTGGTCGTTACAGGTTCAAGGCCTGGTTTTGGGGATTGGCAGTGGCGACTTGCCACACTTCCCATCAGACTTGGAGGTCTTGGGGTCTTGTGTGCTGAGGATGTCAGTCAGTATGCTTTTCTCGCCTCTCGTTTGCAGTCTAGCTCGTTGCAGGATAGGATTCTGTTGAGGTCTGGGATTGCTTCTTCTGGTCCTACCTTCGAGTTTGCTCTTGACAGTTTCACGACCTTTTGTGGAGTTGATGTTCTCTCTGCTACCTCTAGCTCTCCTGCCCCCCAGTTCATGAAGTCTCTGGCAAAGAGCTATTTTGGTGTCATTGATGCACATCTGACGTCACGTTATGGTTTGAGTCGTCGGCAGAAGGCTCTTCTTAGTTGTATCCGTGACCCTCATGCGCAGGATTACCTTTACACCATCCCTATTGATGGGTTGGGACAGCGGATGAACCCTCGGCAGTTTCGTGCTGTGTTGTGTTATCGCATGGCGGTCCCTTTGTTCCCTGATGGTTCCGTTTGCTCGAGTTGTCATGTACATCGGATGGACCAGTGGGGGGACCACACTGTTCATTGTTCCAGTGAGGAGGGGGTGAAGTTTCGGCACAATCTTGTGCGTGATACCTTGGCTGACATCTGCTCTAAGGTTGGTGTTGCTGTGCGGACAGAGGTCCCTATGGGGTTCCTTTCCGATGATGGACGGGACCTACGTCCAGCAGACCTATTGTTGTACAACTTGTCCCAAGGCAAAGACGCTTGCTTGGATGTTACCGGTGCCTCTCCTTTTGCTGGTGGGGGAGTGGATTCGTGGGCTCCCGGGGTGGCTTTGCAAAACGCCATACAGAAGAAGAAGAGGAAGTACTCTTCCAATTGTGCTGATCATGGCTACTCGTTCATCCCTTTTGCCTTCTCTACGTTCGGGGAGCTCGACCAAGAGGCGTTGGCTACTCTTTCTCGCCTCAGGCATTTGTGTGTTAGTCTTTCTAATAATGTTAGGAGTGGTGTTTTTCTTTTTTCGAGACTTAGTTTTTGTATTCAGAAAGGGGTGGGAGCACAACTTGTCTCTCGACTCCCTTCCAATTTTGTGTGATAATAATCATAATAATAATAATAATAATAATAATAATAATAATAATAATAATAATAATAATAATAATAATAATAATAATACAGGCAGGCCGTTTCTTTTGATGGGGGCCGCCATCGCCATCGTCTAATTGGCCTTTGACGATCGTTTCTTCCACAGGTAAGGTTTCCGGCGAGGTTTCTTCATAGCGGGCCATTTTTCTTGATCGTCTTCGTCTCTGTTTCTGATTGCCAGCATTGTCTGCGTTTATGTTTATGTTTCTGCGTATTCTACCTTTCCTACTGCCGTTTTCACGGGTTGATTGGCTTCGGACGACCCAGTTAGCCTTCTCTGGTTGTTTTGATTTCGGGCCGTTTTTCTAACTGGCAGCGTTCTGCGTTTCTGCTCTTTTTTGGGCGACCTGCTGCCTTGTAAGTGATGAATGTGTATTTTACACTTTCATTCGAGTCTTTTTTCACCAATTTAGCTATCCTCTATGTTAATTTAGCTATATTTTAGTGCATTTTATTAGAATAGTGTCTCGTTTCCCTTTAGTTTGTATTTTACAGGTTTTGGGTGAAAAACGAGGTTTTCTGAGCAATTATATTGAAGTAGACAAGGAATTGGTGTTCCGAAGGCCTATTTGGAGTATCTAGAAGATTCCAAATAGGATTTGAAGTCTGGGGGTCGAGTCTGAAGGCTAGAAGGTCACTAGAAGGCAAAAACCGAGTCCGAAAAGGAAAATAAATCCAAAAACGCGTCGAAAATGCATAAACAGCCGACTGGAGGTCCCGGGCGAGTCGCCCGGGACGTGGGGCGAACTGCCCCACACCAGGCAATTCGCCCGGTGTGTGGGGCGACTCGCCCCTCACCTGCCGAATGCATATATATAGTTGCTCAGTTTTCTCCGTTTTTCATACTTTCCCAGACCTTTTCTCTCACCTTTCTCATTAGTTTTAGGTAGGAATTCTCCAGAGCCTGTTCTGGGGATTCTTAGCTTAGGAGATACTTTTTCTTATCGTTTTGGAACTTGTAAGATCGCGATTCTTCGGAGATTGACGACCTTCGGTAACATTGTATCTTATAGTTTTTCTATTCATATTTATTTATCTTTCAACATGTTTTCATTCAATCTTGCTATGATTTCTGTTGATTGCATGCCATCTATGAGTAGCTAAATTTATCGTTGGTGATAGTATGTGATTTCTTAGCGAAGGGTTAATAATTATGCTGATGGCTGTAAAGCGAATTAGACTTTGAGTTATTGCTTTATTTCTTTGATCTATCTAAAACCTCTATCTTCGTAGTGTTGAATTATAACGAACACAATTGGACAATTCATTGTTCAAAGATCTCTATGCAAAACGATCGGGTACTTCATGCATGATTATTAACCTGCTATGCTTTGAATGATCATACTATCACCAGCCTCCATTATCTGATAAGAAAAACCTTTGCTAAGTAGTTTGTTGATTTTATATTTTTAAGTTAGAAAAGATAAAGCTAGTTATAGTCCTTAGAGATCGACACTCGAGGTTATTTTACTCCTACACTACGGTTTTCATTGTAGTTGTGAATTGCCTTTGGCTAAATACAAATTTATTTGATTAATTAGAATCTGACAAATTCCGATTAATCAAATTGGCGCCGTTGCCGGGGACTGTACTCCTTTTTCTGTTTAGCTTTTATTTATTTTCAGCATTCAATTCCTAGTTCTAGTAGTTTTTATTTTCCTATTTAATCTCTCTCTGATACTCCTTTCCTAGCTTGTTATAGATAGTGTATGCGACATACACGATCTAGAGGAACACCGCTTGCTGATTCAATTGTTGAGATCGACAGAGTCTACCACCAAAGAAGGCGACTACTTCGAAGACGTGAACTAGAGGAAATAGAGGATACCGATTTCTCTGAATCTCTACACAGTCTTTTTAAGGAAATTGACGGAATGGCAGAAGCTAGACCATTGAAAGCATGGGTTCAACCCTCCAAGGATCGTATGAGTGGACCGGCGATTGTTCTTTCGTCTGCAACTCGTGATCTGGAAATCAAGAACCACGCATTCCAACAACTTCCGAGGTTCTATGGCTTAGCAAGGGAAGATGTGATGGGGTACTTACACGATATTGATGATTTCGTCAACCAACTCCCACGACCCGGAGCTGAAAGAACAACGGATGAGTTGAGGATGAAGGTTTTTGCTATGGGACTTGGCGACAGAGCCAATTCATGGTTGAGTTCTCTACCGGCGGGCTCGATAGACACTTGGGAGAAGGTTTTTTCAGCTTTCATGGAGAAATACTTCCCTCACACCTTGACTACCGCGCTTAAGGCGCAAATCACTGTGTTCAAACAAGACTATGATGAGACCATCTACACCGCGTTTGAGAGGTTCCAAGACCTCATGAACAAGTGCCCTCACCATGGTTTTGAGCTTTCAGATCTAGTCCAACACTTCTACAATGGACTAAGCTTCGAGAACCAACAAGTGGTGGACTTCCAATGCCGTGGCAATATTTGGGAAGAAACCGCGGAAGCCGTCTGGGCGGTTTTCGAAAGGCTTGCTAAGGGTTCGTAATTCAAGGACCCAAGAGCGATAGTTAGGAGACGTGGACCTGAAGCTCCACCTACTCAAGAAGTCCCTATGTATGGGGGGAATGGGGATCGATTCGAGTACTTTACCAACGAATTGAAGCAAGTCCTCAAGAGCGCCACTGGAACATCTGTGTCAAATGAAGTTTGCTGAATATGCAAGAACTATGGGCATGGGGCTCATATGTGTAGATCGGAGCTTGCATATGATGATGGCAACTGGGTTCAAGGAGGCGAAGAGGAATCCTTTGCTACGGAATTTGGTACTCAAGAAGCTAGCTACGGTCAAGATGGTCGGAATCCTCGAGGTGGATTTTGGAGAAGAGGATTCCGGAATAATCAAGGATATACACCGGCTAGCCAAACTTATGGCCCTAACCAAGACCGTAGTAGGCTTAACTATGGTAATGATCACTGCGAAAATCCCGCTCCGAAAGAGCAACCGAAGTTGAAGACAGCTCTACTGATGGAGAACTTGCAAAAGATGGTTGATCACACCCAAAGTTTTCTCAAACGTTATGAAGAAGATTCTGAGAAGACTAGGGCGAGGCTTGATCGATTGGAAGAGAGCACTAGGCTTGCCCATCAAAAGATGCAAGAGTTGATTGACCAAGGAGCAAGTAGGGAGCAAGGCAAACTGCCTAGCAACACTGAGAAGTCGATGTCCATTACCTTGGTTGGTGATCTACCTGTCGAAATCACCATCAAGAAGGTTGCTAAGTGCGAGTGTTGCAAGAATGAAGAACCCCCACTAGCCAAGGAAGAAGAGAAGGACCTTGGTACTGATGAGAGTGAAGAGGAGCAAGAGGATCCCGAGCCACTCCCTCAAAGTTTCGATGTTAAGGTCGGGATTGGTGAACTTGAAGATGTTCGTGCTACACTAGACACGGGATCCTACTCTAATGTGATCCCGATGAATGTGTTTGAGAAGAGTAGCCTTGGAAAACTATCTGAGCATAAGGCTATTGTGCAATTGGCGGATGGATCCTTTGTGAGACCCGAAGGCGTTGTGAAGAACGTATTGGTTAAGATTGGTGAAGCTTCTGTATACACCAATTTTGTAGTTATGCTGGCGTCTACACCTGGGATGGGGGATGTTGTTCTCTTGGGGCGAACGTTCTTGACCAAACTACGCTCCGTGATAGACATCTACCGAAGGACTTGCACCATTGAGGTGGATGACAAGCGACATGTGTTGCGAGCCATATCTGATCCACCTGATGCTTCTCACACCATTAACTACTGTGGTCTTGCTGTCTATGTTCATTCTTATTCACAGGTTCGTGGCATGAGGAGAAGATCCATGAAGGGGAAGTCTAGTACCCTCAAAAAGAAGAGCTAGGTGCAAGGAGGAGTCGAGTCAAAGACTATAAACAATGACGCTATCCGGGAGGCAACCCGGAGTTTTTATCGCTTTTTTACTACTTTTTTGCATGCATTCATACATTGAACAATTTACTTTTCATATGTAGATTTGTTCGTCTCTGTGTCGTATGTGCTTATGTTTGTGTTTGAGTGAACTTTTTCGAGTGGTTTTTATGAGTAAAGTGGTTTTCGGGGATTAAAAAACCGCGTTTTTTCGAAAGTTTCGTCTCCCCACCTCAGTAGGTGGGGGCGAATCGCCCCACATGTCCAGAGAGCTCCGCGCTCTCTGGACGTGCGGGACGATTCGCCCCACATGTGGGGCGATTCGCCCCGCACGGGGCGACTCGCCCCACGAGTTCAGCAGAAAGAAAAACGGGGGTCATCCCCCATTTTCCTCATTTCTTCATCTCTTTCACCTTCTTACTCCAAAAATTTCCAAAATTTCAAAATCTCTTCAATCCTTCATAAAATCTTCATTACTCCATCAAATTGTGTGTTCTTTAGCTTCAATCGAAGCCCATTACGTGCTCTTTCTTTTCATCCGAACAAATTTCTTCCTAGTTCATTCAATCTTTGGATTTGAGGTAATCTCACATGAACCCTAATTTTTCAAATTTGGGGTTTTTTTGATTTATGCTTCAATTAAGTTTATATGATGTATGGGTTGATGATTTGTGCGATTAGAAACGTTATTCACTATCAATTGCATGTTCAATTAGGCTTGGTTTGTTGGTTTGAGAATTTTGCTATTAGATGTCTATATCTTGTTATGCAATGTATCTTTTCCTTTCATTCCATGTTTAAACTTGTGTTTGTTGATGTGATAATGATGGGCATGTTGGTAGAATGCATGATTGATGAAGTTGAGGATTTATGATGCTAGATTTTTTGCTACTATGGTATGAATTGAGCCTTATTATTCAAGGCTATTTGTTGTCTAGCAAGAGCATAATGTGATATGTGCATGTAGTAGTTACATTGATATGTTGCATGTTGAAGTAGCTAGACTAGACATGGGGGTTTTGAGGAGTTCGATTGTTGTAGATATCGCTCGTATGTTTGCTCGTGCATTTGCATATGCATAAGTCTGTTTTGTGTCATACAAGATACTAATTGCTGTTTGTAGGAATCATGGCTCCACGAGGATCGAAGAAAGCTGGCTCAAGCAAGAAGGGTAAGGGGGTAGCATCAAGCTCCCAACCTTCCCACGAGCTGTACGAGTTGTCTCTAGCCGCAATAGATGTCCGACAGAGGCTCGAAGCGGAGCTAGCTCAAGGTGGGCGATCGATTATACCGGACAGAAGGATAGACATTCCGGATGAAGTAGCTCACAGGGCGGGGTACAGGACACTCTCTCGTCTGGCGAGGAAAAGGAATTGGGTTTGGTATACTTCTGACAGGTTCAAGGGGTACGATACGAGCCTCCTTCGTGAGTTCTATGCTGGATACACTGATCTTGAGGAGAAGGAGGGGGTACTCGTTCGGGGCGTAATAGTACCATCGACGCCGGCCTCAATTTTTGCCTTCATCCATCTTGGGGAACGGGAGTTCACAGGAAGCAACCACTCCTACGAATATTCAAGGGCCACTAGGGGGATCGGAAGGGCCATTACAGATGTGATCTGCAACAGGGACTATAGGTATCCAGATACCGGAGCACAACCTGCACGGATCCGTCAGAGTGACTTTAGCATCGAGGCTAAGGTGGTCATGAAATTCTGCATTTTCAACTTGATCCCTAGAATGAATGACACTTGGATACAACCGAATTATGCCGAGATCCTCTACTGCTTGATAGGCAAGCATCGAATCGACATCGGTCACATCATGTATGCCGAGTATGAGCGCCATTGGGAGAAGAAGAAGAAGCCCTTCATTTTTCCGAGCTTCATCACTGCCTACTGCAAATATTACGGGGTCGAGGACATTGATGAGGGGGATTGCGAGGTCGCTGCCCTTTCACCTTCGACTATTGATGTGCAGCTGACTAGGTATCAAATGAAGAACCCCACAGCTGCTGCTGCTGATGTGGAAGCTCCCTTCCAACCGACTGATTCTGATAATGAAAATGATTATGAGGATGCTATGGAAGCTGATGATGACCGAGCCCCTATCCCGGATATTCCTTTTGTCCATAGAGCACCACATGCACCGCCTCGAGCACCACATGGGTCTCAAGGTTTTGACTTCTCTGATTTTCGGGCCCATATCGATGCTAGTGTTGCAGCCTTGACCACTACTGTCCAAGGAATGTGACATGACCTTGACGGACACATTGTCCAGCGCAACCGCGATTGGGAGATGATTGAGGAGTATCGCCGAGAGGAGAGGCAGATAATGTGGGAACAACAACAGCTCATCCAGCAGCAACAGGATCTCCTGTCTGACATGTGGAGAGACTATTATGGGGATAACAATCCCGATAACTAGTCTTTTCACATGTCCACTCTCAGCCGACCGAGGCCAAACCGTTCGGTAACATCTAGTATCAATTTTTATTTACTCATTCTCTTTTTCTAGGGACTAGCTTAACTTTCATGAGGGGGATGGGATGTGAACCATGATGTTAAGTATTGTTTGGCTTTGTGTTGATTGGTATCTTGTTTTTTGTTTGCATTTGCACGTTTACCGCTTTCTTAGTTTTTAGTTGCATACACTACATTCATCCTAGGATAGTCTTGCATGTTTTATGTGGAGTTTATTGCCAAATTTTTTGAACTTTTTTATTGGGTAGATTAACTAATTATGACATTAATCATATGCTTCATCTCTATGAATTTGTTTGAGGTTTTTCTCGCTTGGCTTGTCACATTTATGTATTGCACTTAGTTAAGCTTGGTAGTCTCGACATCACTTAGTTGTGTTTTCTCTACTGCGGTTCACGAAGGCCTTTATAATAGGATGATGCATGTTAGGATCTTATGGTTGTTTTCCCGAGTAATTATGTACCTAAGAGGCAACAAGTCTTCACCTTGCTTTGAGATTGCTAAATGCCTTGAAAGGAGGTAGTGTGAGATTGTGTGATCCTTTGTTTGCAACCTATTCTTTCGAATAGGTTTGGGGAGGGGGTTATGCTATCATTAGACTTGTTTTTCATTTTTTAGTGTGTGTTGTGAGTTTATTTTTATTTTTCTTTTTCGTAAATTTTGTACTCCAACCTATTTTTTCGAATAGGTTTGGGGAGGTCGTTTGTGTGTCAATTTTGTTTCTTTTTCGTTGTGCTACTGCTGGCTAAAAAATCGAGAAAAAAAAAGAAAAAGGAATATTCCAGAAAAAAAAAGAAAGACCCCAGAAATGCAAGGAATGGTCCAAAAAAAATGGGCCAAAAAGCAGTTTAGCAAAGTGTTGTCTCATTTTTCAATTTTTGTAATGTTCGTAATCGTGTTGTAATTTTTGTCTTTTTGTTTGAGTGTTATCTGTTCTAGACCACCCTCGTCCTGCCATTCAGGAAGTGGTGAATAGCTTATGGCTTTGCTTGAGAGATGGGTAGAATAGGGGAGAGTTATCTTATTTAGGGAACCCTCCTTCGTTTGATGAGAGCCAGTATTGGTTCGACCTCTTTGAGGAAAAGTCTTAACTTGGTGAACAACAGTAAGTCCTCAGTTTCATAGGCATGGGACAACCATTCGTACTTTAACATGTTTCATTACGTCGTCACTGACTAGGTCCAGGTAGAGAATATTACGAGAGACTATCTTGTCTTGACATAAGTGCTTATGTGAATGTGTATGAGTCAATCGAGGCATTCTTCAACCAATATCCATGTTATGATTTGTATGGTTTTTGTTCATATGTTTTTTGATAGATTCAATAGATTAGTTCATTCCATTTGGCATGAGACTCTATTTTTTGTGTTGCATTGTTTTTTGCATTAGAGTCTAGCTTAGTTGCTTGAGGACAAGCAAAGGTTCGGTTTTGGGAGTCTGATGAATGTGTATTTTACACTTTCATTTGAGTCTTTCTTCACCAATTTAGCTATCCTCTATGTTAATTTAGCTATATTTTAGTGCATTTTATTAGAATAGTGTCACGTTTCCCTTTAGTTTGTATTTTACAGGTTTTGGGTGAAAAACGAGGTTTTCTGGGCAATTATATTGAAGTAGACAAGGAATTGGTGTTCCGAAGGCCTATTTGGAGTATCTAGAAGATTCCGGATAGGATTTGAAGTGTAGGGGTCGAGTCTGAAGGCTAAAACGTCACTAGAAGGCAAAAACCGAGTCCGAAAAGGAAAAGAAATCTAAAAACGCGTCGAAAACGCATAAACAGCCGACTGGAGGTCCCGGGCGAGTCGCCCGGGACGTGGGGCGAACCACCCCACACCTGGCGATTCGCCCGGTGTGTGGGGCGACTAGCCCCACACCTGCCGAATGCCTATATATAGTTGCTCAGTTTTCTCCGTTTTTCATACTTTCCCAGACCTTTTCTCTCACCTTTCTCATTAGTTTTAGGTAGGAATTCTCCAGAGCCTGTACTGGGGATTCTTAGCTAAGGAGATACTTTTACTTATCGTTTTGGAGCTTGTAAGATCGCGATTCTTCGGAGATTGACGACCTTCGGTAACATTGTATCTTATAGTTTTTCTATTCATATTTATTTATCTTTCAACATGTTTTCATTCAATCTTGCTGTGATTTCTGTTGATTGCATGCCATCTATGAGTAGCTAAATTTATCGTTGGTGATAGTATGTGATTTCTTAGCGAAGGGTTAATAATTATGCTGATGGCTGTAAAGCGAATTAGACTTTGAGTTATTGCTTTATTTCTTTGATCTATCTAAAACCTCTATCTTCGTAGTGTTGAATTATAACGAACACAATTGGACAATTCATTGATCAAAGATCTCTATGCAAAACGATCGGGTACTTCATGCATGATTATTAACCTGCTATGCTTTGAATGATCATACTATCACCAGCCTCCATTATCTGATAAGAAAAACCTTTCCTAAGTAGCTTGTTGATTTTATATTTTTAAGTTAGACTAGATAAAGCTAGTTATAGTCCTTAGAGATCGACACTCGAGGTTATTTTATTGCTACACTACGGTTTTCGTTGTAGTTGTGAATTGCCTTTGGCTAAATACAAATTTATTTGATTAATTAGAATCTGACAAATTCCGGTTCATCAGTAAGTCTTTTTGTTTTTCTTGGATTTTTCTTTTTTGGTTGTAGTTTGACAGCATGTACTTTTCGTTTTGCTTGTGTGTTGTCTCCTTGTTCGCTTGTGGTCGTGTTGGGTATTGTGCTTTAATGGCAAGTTCTGTCGCGGGAAACATTTTGTGTCAGTTACTCGGGAGTGATGGTTGTGGTGATCGCGGAGTCAAAGACAACTCAAAGAAATATTTTGTTGATCACTTAAAAAACCAGCGTCTCAAGTCGGCCGAGTTGATGGCATTTTACAAGGCTCGCCTTGCTATTGACCTCTCCTTTTTATCTGCCTTGGACCGTGCTCTCCATCAGGCCGGTATTTGGTTGTGTGTTGAGTGTCTCTACACTCACACATTCAATAAAAATTGTAGACATGAAGATGGGGGCTTGGAACTTGCGCCAGACCATGCAGACTCTGCTATCCATGGTATTGCTGCTCCTATTGGGGCTGTAAGGCAGGTGGGGTTCGTTGCAGGGTCTTCGGGTTGTTCAGTTGGGTCACCCCAAGTGCTTGACACTGGGTTGGATTCTCTTTGCTTTGATATTGATCTCCTTGACCGCGTCTTTTCACTGCAAACGCGTACGGTCAAGTGCATTCCTCCTAAGTTGAGTCTTGGGTTTGCCAGAATCTTTCTTAATGCACTTGACCTAGTCCTCGCATGCCCGAGAGATTTGTCGGCGTGGGTGCAACTTCTCATTCTGCCACGTTGCACTCTGCCTACTTTTGTGCCGTCTAGTAGGGCTCAGCGGCGGTCTGGGGAGAGGGAGCGGCCCCAGTTTGATGCCATTTCTAGCGCCATTGCTCGTTGGCGAGATCCTGGGGACAGATTGGGTCTGGTGAGAGACCGTTTAGCCCCTGTTTATTCGCCGCTATGGAGGTCTCTGGAGCCTAAGGATTCTGAGGAGGCTAACTTATCCCAGTGTCAACGTAAGTTAGGAGACGGTCACTTTACCGCTTCTATTAAGGTCCTCACTTCTTCTGGTGTTGCCCTTGATACTCCTAACACCTTGGCTGAGTTAGAATTCAAACACCCTTTCGCCCCTCCTCCGGTTGTGCCTTCTTCTTTGCTTGGGGAGGATGCTTTATCAGTGCCGTAAGACCTTGTGTTTAACAGGATTCAGAGCTTCCCCAAAGGTACTTCCTGCGGTCGTGAAGGACTCAGAGCTCAGTATTTGTTAGATGTTTTGGGGGGTGCTTCTTCTGTGGTTTCTAATAGTCTGTTGGCTTCTATCACTGGGGTTGTCAACCTTTTCGTTTCGGGCAAGTTTCCTAGCCCACTTGGGGAATTCGTTGCCCGTGCACCTTTAACTCCCCTCGTTAATCCAGAAGGGGGTATTCGACCCATTGTCGTTGGTACTGTTTGGAGGAGGCTGGTCTCTAAGGTTGCCTCTTCTTCTGTTGGGAACTCGATGAACGCGTACTTGCAGGATTTTTAGTTTGGTGTTGGGGTCTTGGGTGGTTGCGAGGCTATTCTTCATTCTGTCAACAGGTTTGTGGAGGCTAGAGGGGATGAGGTTGGGCTCTCTATGCTTTTGGTGGATTTTAAGAATGCGTTTAATCTCTGCTTCGGGAGACTCGGTTGAGGTGTCCGGCCATTTCACCTTGGGTTGAGTTCTGTTATTCTAGGCCTGCCCGGCTTTATTATGGGGATTCGGTCCTTTGGCCTTGTCATGGGGTTCAGCAGGGGGATCCTTTGGGTCCTCTATTATTTTCTATGGTCTTGCATCCATTGGCCCACGCTATTCATCAGTCGTGTGAGCTCTCTCTTCAGGATTGGTATCTTGACGACGGTACTATTATACTCTTATGGTTTGCCAAGGCGCTAGATATTATCCGTGTAGATGGGCCAGCCCGTAGGTTGCATCTGAATGTTGATAAGACGGAGCTTTTTTTGCCAGTGGAGGATCCTCGTGGAAGGGTGGCTGGCCTCTTCCCGGCTTCTATCTCTCGTCCAATTTAGGGTGTCAAGCTCCTTGGGGGCTCTATTAGTGTAGATTATGGGTTTTGCTGTGATTTGGTTGCGTACCGGGTATCCAAGACCATCTCTCTGTTGGAGGCTATCCGCAAGCTTGATGATCCCCAGTGTGAGCCTCTCCTTCTTCGAAATTGTGCGGGGGTGGCGAAGCTATCTTATGCTTTGAGGATCTGCCCTCATTCGTCTTGTGGGGATGCTCTCGTTCAGTTTGATCAGGCCTTGCGTACTTCCTTGGAGATGATCGTTATAGGTTCAGGGCCTGGTTTTGGGGATTGGCAATGGCGGCTTGCCACACTTCCCATCAGACTTGGAGGTCTTGTGGTCTTGTGTGCTGAGGATGTCAGTCAATATGCTTTTCTCACCTCTCACTTCCAGTTTAGTTCTCTGCAGGATAGGATTCTGGTGATGTCTAGGATTGCCTCTTCTGGTCCTACCTTTCAGTCTGCTCTTGACAGCTTCGCGGCCTTCTGTGAAGTTGATGTTCTCTCTGTTACCTCTAGCTCTCCTGCCCCCCAGTTCATGAAGTCATTGGCAAAGAGCTATTTTGGGGTCATTGATGCACATCTGACGTTACGTTACAGTTTGGATCCTTGGCATGTGGCTCTCCTTAGGTGTGTCCGTACTCCCCATGCGCAGGATTTCTTGTCCACTATTCCCATCGGTGGGTTGGGCAAGCGGATGAACCCACGTCAGTTCCGTGCGGTGTTGGGTTATCGTTTGGCGGTCCCTTTGTTCACTGATGGCTTTCTTTGTTCGAGTTGTCATGTGCGTCGGATGTACCAGTGGGGTGACCATGTTGTTCACTGTTCTAGCGAGGTAGGAGTGAAGTTCCGGCAAAATCTCGTGCGTGATACTTTGGTAGACATTTGCTCCAAAGTTAGCGTTGTTGTGCGGAAAGAGGCTCCTATGGGTTTCCTTTCCGAGGATGGGAGTGACCTACGACCAGCTGACTTATTGTTATTCAATTGATCCCAAGGGAAAGACTCTTGTGTGGATGTGACCGGTGTCTTTCCTTTTTCTCGTGGGGTTGAGGGGTCATGGGATCCCGAGTGGCCTTGCATAATGTTGTAGAGAAGAAGAAGAGGAAGTATTCATCCAACTGCGCAGAAAATGGCTACTCGTTCATCCCCTTTGCCTTCACTATATGGGGGAACTTGACCAAGAGACGTTGTCTACTCTTTCGGGCCTTAAGCATCTTTCAGTTAGTCACACAAATAATGTTAGGAGTGGTATTTTTCTTTGTTCTAGACTAAGTTTTTGTATACAGAAAGGGGTGGGAACTTATCTCTCGACCACCTTCCAATTTTTTGTGATAATAAAAGTCTAGTTTTATTAATAATAATAATGGGGATCGAAGAAACAGACGGCTCTGGCGACCGGATTTCTCCGGATGGCGGCTCCAATCTTCCGTGCTAATTCCACATCGGCCGCTCAAGTAAGGTGTCCGTTTGGGGTCTGTTTCTTTTTCCTTTGGCTTCTTCTTCTCCCTTTTGGTCCGTTGTGCTCTCTTTCTTTATGCCGGTGTTTGACGGGTCTTTTACCGGAATTGCGTCAATCTCTGTCACCGGCTATGCGTCGATCGGACTAATTCTGGATGTTTTTAGCACGTCTGATACTGTTTTCCTCGATTGGACTTGTTCTTGGCGTTTTGGTGTGCGTTTTGGGTCTTCTCGGTTTCTGTTTTTCCTCGGCTCCGTATTTGCCTTTTTACCGTCATCGCGTCGGACACAGGTGGTCTGGATTTTCTTGGTCTGTTTGTCTGCCTCCCGTTTCTCTATGGTATTGTGTAGTCTTTGCAATGGTTTCTCTTCCGGTTGGAGTTTTCTTCCCGGTAGAGGGTTGGTGTTCCGTTTAACCATCTTGGCTCTACTCTACTACTTTGTTTTTGCTTGTGCTTGCTGTTGCGGTTCTGTTTTTCTGGTCTATTGCAGGTGGGCACTTTTTGGGTTGGTGTTGTCGTGGATTCTGGTCTCGTGGTTGAGTTTTTGGTGTGATTCTATCACGTGGTTTGCATGGCAAGTGGAGTTGCGGACTTTATTCCTTGTCCGTTACGTGGCTGCGATGGTTGTAGTGGTGGTCGATATGTCCATGGGTTGCGTAGGGGCTACTTTATTACTCATTTCAGAACCCAACATTTAACGACGGAGGCTTTAAAGACATCTCACAAAGCACGTATTTCCAGTGACTTCACTTTATTCTCAGCTTTGGACCTTGCTCTCCATCAGGCGGGTATTTGGTTGTATGATGATTGCTTTTGCACTCACACGTTCTCAAAGAGCTGTAAGCATGTTGATGGTATTGTGGTTCTTGCGCCGGCCTTGGAGGATGTCGCTATCCTTGGTATTCCTACAGCTATTGTTGCGAACCATCCGGGTTCTGGGGTCAGTTCTGGTGTGGGGCATGTGGGAACTCATTTGCGTTCTTCTGGGTCGTCTTAGGAGCTTGATGGTGGGGTGGGCTCTCTTTGCTTTGACGTTGACCTCCTTGACCGCTTTTTCTCGAGGCAAGTAAGTACGGTCAAGTGCATTCCTCCTATGTTGAGGCTTGGTTTTGCCAGAATCTTTCTCAGTGCACTGGACAAGGTCTTGGCTTGCCCGGGTGATTTGGCTGCGTGAGTGGAGCTTCTTATCTTTCCGTGTTGTACTCTGGCTAATTTTGTGCCGTCTAGTAGAGCTCAGCGCCGGTCCGGAGAGAGGGAAAGGTGTCAGTTTGTCGGCATTTCTAGTGCCATTGCCCGTTGGAGGGATCCTGGGGAGAGGCCAGGTCTGGTTAGAGATCGTTTAGCTGACTCTTCCTCCCCAAGGCTGAGGTACTCAAGACCTAAGGACTCTGAGGAGGCTAACATATCCCAGTGCAAGCGGAAGTTGGGCGACGGACATTTCTCTACTGCTATTAAGGTCCTCCTTCTTCTGGTGTTGCCCCTGATTCTCCTGACACCCGGGCTGAGTTGGAGTCCAAGCATCCCTTTGCATCTTCTCCAGTTGTGCCTTACTGATAGTGTATATGTCCTAGAGACAGTCCTTACTAAGGGCATGGTGCCCTTGTAGAGGACATATATGTACTATTACACAGGTCAACATAATATAATATATGTTTGTTTCATTTTTACTATTGAGTATCGCTTTCATATTTATATTACACCAGGCTGCAGCATGTCATATCTGTATTGCTGTCTGTATTGATACTGAACATGTCCCCTCGGATAGATGACCGATCACACAGTTAGTGGGAGCTATGTGAGTTATCATCTATCCCAAACTCTCCCTAGTCGTGGTACATCTCGGATGTGGGGGTCTGAATGAACCTGACAAGACTAGTATGCGTGGAGGTTATACTTGTTGGAGCAAGTGTGAGCCGATCCCACGGCCACGGAACGGATTGTTGGACAATCAAGGAACGTTCCCATAACTGCGCATAGTTGTTCGAAGAAGATTTATCGAACAATGGAAGTACCCACCGGACACTCCCATCGATGTATACTCTACACCGACGTGTCTATGGGAACCGGTGAGTTGTCGAAGTGATGCCATTCGTCCTTTGTACTTACAGGACTTTATCATCACATTTGTTGCTCCATATCCTTGGTGGACCCGTCGATGTCAGCTCTGAATAAGCAGTTGACCTAAGACACGATCCAGGATTATGGCTAAATACAAATGGGGGTGATAAGTGATTCTGTGAAGGATTCATCTCTCAAGTGTAGCACAGGAGAGCACTGCTCGTAGTCTGCATAGTTGTGTTGGTAAAGTCACTGGCCAGTGCAAATGATATATTATGATGGTCATAAGTATATCTTAACCAAACAACTCCCTGAGACGCCCGTGGATGTATTATTGGGATAGACACTTCATCGATCCTAGATACATCCGAGCAAGTCAGATGAAGGGACGTTACCATCGCCGCGTTGAGCGCAACAGGCTTCGCAACGAAATGGTTAGCTTTGAGAAACCTCTCAAACGTCCTCGCGTATTAATATTGCAAATGGAACCGTCTAGAAATTCCATGTTGCCTAGTCTAGGACTTGCTTAATACGGTGAGGCCCTATGGGTCACACTATGTGGTGATTCAGCCTATCAGAATATCCTTGAAGATGGAATCGCAATTAATTTGGAATTAATTGTGATAGATGGATTATGATTAATTTGGAATTAATTATAATAATTGGTGGCTCAATTAATGATTTGGAATTATTAATTGAATTGGCTAAGTAATTGTATTTTATGTAAATACAATTAAAGATTATATTTTGGAAATATAATGGAGGTTTGGTTGTAAAGGATATGTTAATTTAGAATTAACATATGCACTTGGGCAAAAATCTACTTGGAGTTTGGATTGCCTTAGAAATATATGTGGGTCCCAAAAGTGGGACCCACGTCCCGTAGGACAGGCGCGCGCGCGCGCGTGGCAGAATGGGGAAGGAGTTCGACTCCTTCCTCTATTAGAAGTCCAAGGGATAAGTTAGATTTTCCTGATTGAGTTTTGATTTGATTGGGAATGAATCTAGACTTGATATTGGTTTCCTTGTGCGATAAGAATTAGATTCTTATTCCTTTACGAAGTCTAATTGCTTATGCTTTAGGCTTCTATATACTACTATATATAGTAGACTATTGGAGAGAGTTTTACATACGATTTTACGTGTGACTTTTGATACACAGTTATTCTACCCAGTTCTCTTAGAGAAAATAAAAACTCTCCCCTCCTCCCTTAGCCTCACGCGCGCGCACACCGCCACCGGAGGGAATTGCCGCCCCGTCTTCTTGGTCACATAAAGAATATCCTAGCATTCTTCCGATAGGCTGTTCATCCGTGGATACCAAGGTTGAGGTTCTAGGAGCTGGAAACTAACTCTTATTGTCTTGCAGATATACAGAGTATTGTAGATATCTTCGACTTCGACGAAGGAGAAGATACACCGGATTATTACGAAGACTTGGAAGCTGCTTCTGAAGTAAGGTTAGTCTTCTAATTGACGTGTTTATATATATACGACATATGCATAATCAATTAACCAGTATGTTAAGAAAATTTTTAAAATTCCGCTGCGTACCCTAGGGGTAACTCTGACCATATTTTCTTACACTTACTCCCCGCCCGTGATGGACCCACTGTTGCTTCGCAAAGATCTGGTGTTGAATCGGATCCGGATCTTCCCCAAAGGTACTTCCTGTGGTCGAGATGGACTCCGAGCCCAAAATTATTTGGATGTTTTGGGAGCTGCTGCTTCTGTTGTATCTGATGATCTGTTAGCTTCTATCACCGGGGTCGTCAATATTTTTCTTGCAGGTAAGTGCCATGGTCAGCTTGGGGAGTTTATAGCCAATGCTCCTTTGACTTCGCTAGTTAAGCCAGGAGGGGGTATTCGACCAATTGCCATTGGTACTATGTGGAGGAGACTCGTCTCTAAGGTTGCTTCTTTTTTTGTTGGGAACTCGATGACTTCCTACTTACACGACTTTTAGTTTGGTGTGGGGTGCCAATTGGTTGTGAGGCTGTACTCCATTTCTCCCTGGGTGGCATTATGCTATTCCCGACCTGCTCGGCTTTACAATGGCGATTCGGTTCTCTGGTCTTCTCAAGGGGTTCAACAAGGGGATCATTTGGGTCCTTTATTATTTTCCCTGGTGTTGCATCCGCTAGTTCATGCTATTCACCAGGCGTGTGAGCTCTCCCTTCAGGCGTGGTATCTTGATGATGACACTATTATTGGTGATACTGTTATGGTTGCTAAGGCATTAAATATTATCCGTGTCGATGGACAGGCTCGTGGGTTGCATCTGAATGTAGATAAGATAGAGCTTTTCTAGACAGTGGAGGACCCTCATGGACGAATGGATGGCCTTTTCCCTACTTCTATCTCTCGTCCGCTTCGGGGCGTCAAGCATCTTCGGGGCTATGTTAGTGGGGACTCTGAGTTTTATAGAGATTTAGTTGCGCGTCGAGTTTCCAAGAACATTTCTCTGTTGGAGGCTATCCGCAGGCTTGATGACCCCAGTGCGAGCTTCTTCTTCTTCGCAGTTGTGCGGGGGTTGCGAAGTTATCTTTTGCTTTGAGGACCTGCCCTCCTGTGTCTCTAGGCGATGCTCAGGTTCATTGTGATCAGGCCTTGCGTACCTCCTTAGAGTTGATTGTTAAAGGCTCATGACCCGGGTTTGGAGATTGGCAGTGGCGGCTTGCCACACTACCCATCAGACTTGGGGGTCTCGGGGTCTTGTGTGCTGAGGATGTTGGTCGGTATGCCTTCCTCGCCTCTCGCTTGGAGTCTAGCTCTTTGCAGGATCAGATTCGGGCAAGGTCTGGGATTGACTCGCCTGGTTCTACCTTTTAGTCTGCTTTGGACGCTTTCTCGGCCTTTTGTGGTGTCGATTCTCACTCTGTTACCACTAGCTCTCCTGCCCCCAGTTCATGAAGTCTTTGGCAAAGAGCTATTTGGTGTCATTGATGCACATCTGACAACACGTTATGGTTTGAGTTGTCGATAGAAGGCTCTTCTTAGGTTTGTGCGCGCTGATGAACGTGTATTTTACGCCTTCATTCGAGTCTTTTTTCACCTATTTAGCTATCCTCTATGTTAATTTAGCTATATTATAGTGCATTTTATTAGAATAGTGTCACGTTTCCCTTTAGTTTGCATTTTTCAGGTTTTAGGTGAAAAACGTGTTTTTATGGGCAATTATGTTGAAGAGAACGAAGATTCGGTGTTTCTTGGTCATTCGTGGAGTATCTAGAAGGTTCCGGGTGAGATTTGAGGCCTAGGGGACGAGTTCCAAGGCTTAAAGGTCACTAGAAGGAAAAATCCGAGTCTGAAAAGGAAAAGAAGACCAAAAACGCGTCTCCACCGACCTGGAGCTCCCAGGCGGTTCGCCCGGGACCCCAGGCGGTTCGCCCCGTAGTTTTCGAACACTATATATAGTTGCTCCATTCTCTATGTTTTTCAGATCTTTTTAATACCTTTTCACATTAGTTTTATAGACGAATTCTCCAGAGCCTGTTCTGGGAATTCTTAGCATAGGAGACTCTTTTTCTTATCAATTTGGAGGATTAAGCATAGCAATTGGACCTCGTTGTTTATCAATTCTTGCTTGTGAGCTAGCAATTCTTCGGAGATTGACAATCTTCGTCTGTAACATTGTATCTCACGATTTTTCTATTTATATTTATTTCTTTCAACATGTTTTTGATTCAATCTTGCTTTGATTCTTGTTGATTGCAATTCATCTATGAGTAGCTAATCTATCGTTGGTGATAGTATGTGATTTCTTAGCTGGGGTTCTTAGTTATGCATGATTGGCTGTAACGCGATTCAGACTTGACTTATTGCTTTATTTCTTTGATCTATCTAAGCCCTCTATCTTCGTAGTGTTGAATTGAACGGAACACATTGGACAATTCATGATCTTAGATCTCTATGCAAACGTTCAAGTACTTCATGCATGATTATTAACCTGATGCTTTGAATGATCATACTATCACTAACTTCCATTATAATTGATAAGAAAATCTGTGCTAAGTCGTTTGTTGAGTTTATAGTTTAGGTTAAATTAGATAAAGCTAGTTATAGTCCTTAGAGATCGACACTCGAGGTTATTTTACTGCTACACTACGGTTTTCGTTGTAGTTGTGAATTGCCTTTGGCTAAAAACAAATTTATTTGATTAATTGAGTCTGACAAATTCGGTTCATCAAATTGGCGCCGTTGCCGGGGACTATACTCCTTTTTTTTCTGTTTAGCTTATTTATATTTTCAGCATTCAATTCCTAGTTTAGTAGTTTTATTTAATTTGATCTCTCTGATACTCCTTTCTTAGCTTGTTGCAGATAGTGTATGCGAAGTACACGATCTACAGGAACACCGCTTGCTGAACCAATCGCTGAAATTGACAGAGTCTACCACCAAAGAAGGCGACTACTTCGACGACGTGAACTAGAGAAAATAGAGGATACAGATTTCTCTGAATCTCTACACATTCTTTTTGAAGGAATCGTCATAATGGCAGAAGCTAGACCACTGAAATCATGGGTTCAACCCACCAAGGATCGTATGAGGGGACCGGCGATTGTTCTTTCGCCTGCAACTCAAGATCTGGAAATAAAAAACCACATGTTCAAGCAACTTCCGAGGTTCTATTGCCTGGCTAGGGAAGACGTGATGGGGTACTTGCATGATATCGATGACTTCGTCAACCAACTTCCACGACCCGGAGCTGAAATAACAGCGGATGAGTTGAGAATGAAGGTTTTTTCTATGGGGCTTGGCGACAGGGCCAAGGCATGGCTGAGTTCTCTACCGGCGGGTTCGCTTGACACTTGGGCAAAGGTTTTTTCAGCATTCATGGAAAAATACTTTCCTCACATATTGACGACCGCGCTTAAGGCGCAAATCACTGGATTCAAACAAGACTATGATGAGACCATCTACACCGCGTTTGACAGGTTCCAAGACCTCATGAACAAGTGCCCTCACCATGGTTTTGAGCTTTCGGATCTTGTCCAACACTTCTACAATGGACTAACCTTTGAGAATCAGCAAGTGGTGGATTTCCAATGCCGTGGCAATATTTGGGAAGAAACCGCGGAAGCCGTTTGGGCGGTTTTCGAAAGGCTTGCTAAGGGTTCGCAATTCAAGGATCCAAGAGCAATGGTTAGGAGACATGGACCTAAAGCTCCACCTACTCAGGAGGCCCCTATGTATGGGGGGAATGGTGATCGATTCGAGTGCTTTACCAATGAGTTGAAACAAGTCCTCAAGAGCTCCGTAGGAACATCTATGTCGAATGAAGTTCGCCGAATATGCAAGAACTATGGGCATGGAGCTCATATGTGTAGATCGGAGCTTGCATATGATTATGGCAATTGGGTTCAAGGAAGCGAAGAGGAAGCTTTTGCTGCGGAATTTGGTACTCAAGAAGCTAGCTATGGACAAGATGTTAGGAATTCTCGAGGTGGATTTTGGAGAAGAGGGTTCCGAAACAATCAAGGATATGCACCGGCTAGCCAAACTTATGGCCCTAACCAAGACCGTAGTAAGCTTAGCTATGGTAATGATCACTGCGAAAATCCCGCTCCCAAAGAGCAACCGAAGTCGAAGACAGCTATACTCATGGAAAACTTGCAGAAAATGGTTGATCACACCCAAAGTTTTCTTAAGCGTTATGAAGAAGATTCTGAGAAGACTAGAGCTAGGATGGATCGTTTGGAAGAGAGCACTAGGCTTCCCCATCAAAAGATGCAAGAGTTGATTGACCGTGGAGCAAGTAGGGAGCAAGGGAAGTTTCCTAGCAACACTGAGAAGTCGATGTCTATTACCTTGGTTGGTGATCTTCCTGTTGAAATCACCATCAAGAAGGTTGCTAAATGTGAGTGTTGCAAGGATGGAGAACTTCCATTAGCCAAGGAAGAAGAGAAGGACCTTGGATTTGATGCGAGTGATGAGGAGCAAGAGGATCCCGAGCCAATTCCTGAGAGTTTCGATGTTAAGGTTGGGATTGGTGAACTTGAAGATGTTCGTGCTACACTAGATACGGGATCTTACTCTAATGTGCTCCCAATCAATGTGTTTGAGAAGAGTGGCCTTGGAAAACTATCTCAGCATAAGGCTATTGTGCAATTGGCGGATGGATCCTTTGTGAGACCCGAAGGCGTTGTGAAAAACGTATTGGTTAAGATTGGTGAAGCTTCTGTGTACACCAACTTTGTAGTTATGCCGGCATCTACACCTGGGATGGGGGATGTTGTTCTCTTTGGGCGAACGTTCTTGACTAAGCTACGCTCCGTGATAGACATCTACCGAAGAACTTGCACCATTGAGGTGGATGGCAAGCAACATGTGTTGCGAGCCATATCTGATCCAAATATTCAATTCAATGCTTCTCACACAATTAACTACTTTGGTCTTGCTGTCTATGTTCATTCTCATTCACAGGTTTGTGGCATGTGGAAAAGATCCATGAAGGGGAAGTCTAGTACCCTCAAAAAGAAGAACTATGAGCAAGAAGAAGTCGAGTCAAAGACTATAAACAATGGCGCTATCCGAGAGGCAACCCGGAGCTTTTATCGCTTTTTTATCGCTTTATTGCATTGCATGCATTCATACATTGAACAATTTGCCTTTCTTTATGTGAATTTGTTCGTTTATGTGTTGCTTTGTGCTTATGTTTATGTTTGAGTGAATTTTTTCGAGTGTTTTTCATGAGGGAAATGGTTTTCGGGGATAAAAACTGAGTTTTTCGAAAAATTTCGTCTCCCCACCTCTAGAGGTGGGGGGGCGAATTGCCCCACGTCGCCAGTGAGCTTGAGCTCTCTGGCAGTGGGGGGAGAATCGCCCCACACACGGGGCGAATCGCCCCCCGTTTCCTGAAAGTATATGTGCGGGATTTCTCCCTCAAACCCTCATTCTCTCATCTTCTTCACCTATCTTACTCCAAAACACCCAAAAACTCGAAAAATCTTCTTTCTTCCATAATTTCTTCAATTTTCCATCAAATTTGGTGTTCTTTAGCTTCAATCGAAGCCCATTACGTACTCTTTAATTCTATCCGAACAACTTTCATCCTAGTTCATTTGTTCTTCATATCTGAGGTAACTTCACATGAACCCTAATTTTTCAAATTTGGGGGTTTCTGGATCTATGCTTCAATTGAGCTTATATAATGTGTGGGGTGATTGTTTATGTGATTAGAATCAATTTTCATTGCCAATTGCTTGCTCATTTTTGCTTGGTTTGATAAATTGGGAATTTTTGCTTACTTGATGTCTATGTCTCGTTTTGCATTGCTTCTTTTCTTTCATTCCATGTTATATGATGAGATTATTGGTATGATAAAGGTAGACATGTTGGTAGAACACTTGATTGATGGGGTTTGAGACTTTTTGGTGAAATTTTTGAGTACTATGGTTTGAATGAATCTCATGATTTGAGGTTACTAGTTATCTAGCATAAAGCTTGTTGAGATATGCTACATACTGTGATATGTTGATACGTTGCATTTTGGTAGCTAGATTAGACTTGGTGTTTTGAAGATTAGGCGTGATGATGGAGTTACTCATTTGTTTCACTCTTGCATTTGCATATGCATTGATGAACGCGAGATTTTCAGGTCCTGGTTCAGTCAAATAAATTTGTTATTTAGCCAAAGGCAATCCACAACTAGAACGAAAACCGTAGTGTAGCAGTAGAATGACTCGAGTGTCGTTCTCTCAGGACTATAACTAGCTTTATCAAATCTAATTTAGAATATAAAACAGCAAACAGATAGCAATAGGGGGCTTTCTAGCAGATATGGAGATTGGTGATAGTATGGTCCTTCTTAACATAATGGGTCGATAATCATGCATAAATTCCTCGGTCTTGCATAGAGATCTTTGAATCAATCTAGTGTCCTGTTGCAAGAATTAAGCACTACAAAGATAATATGGTCTGACTAGTCAATCACGATTGTCCTAATGTGTTCCGTAATTATTCAACACAACGAAGATAATTGGTCTGATGGTCGACTAGTGTCCAATTGTGCATAATAATCAATACAACATACGAGAATTTTGGTTACAACTGATCAACGAAATAAAGCAATGACACGGAGTATAATGCGCGATATAGCCATTAGCATGATTATCTTCCCTCGCTAAGAATTCACATACTACCACCAACGATAAATTTAGCTACTCATAATAGGCATGCAATCAACAGAAATCATAGAAGAAAACATGTTGAAAGAATATAAAATAAGTAGAATAAAACTGTAAGATACAAAGTTACCGAAGGTTGTCAGTCTCCGGATGATTGCCGTCCTACAAGCTCCAAACTGCTATGAAAAAGTATCCCCTAAGCTACAGAACTCCCAGGACAGGCCCCGGGAAGTTCCTACCTAAAACTATAGAGGGAGGTGAGAGAGAAGGTCTGGAAAGATATGATTTTAGGAGAGAAAACTGAGCTCTATATATAGGCCCCGAATAAAGTCTGGGGCGGTTCGCCGCAGGATGGGGCGGTTCGCCCCCCGTCTTTTTCACGGAATTCCGTGTTTTTCGACGCGGTTTTGGATTTCTTCACCTTTTCGGACTTGGTTTCTGACTTCTAGTGGCCTTCTAACCTCCAGATTCGACCCCTAGACTCCAAATCCTATCCGGAAACCTTCAGATACTCCAAATAGGCTTCTAGAACACCAATTCCTTGTCAACTTCAATATAATTGCTCAGAAATCTCCGAATTTCAACCAAAACTTGTAAAATAAAATCTAAAGGGAAACGTGACACTATTCTAATAAAATCTACTAAAATATAGCTAAATTAACATAGAGGATAGCTAAAATAGGTGAAAAAGACTCGAATGAAAGTGTAAAATACACATTCATCAAACTCCCCAAACCGAACCTTTGCTTGTCCTCAAGCAACTAAGCTAGACTCTAATACAAAAAACATGCAAGACACAAAATGGAGTTTCATGCCAAATAAAATGAACTAATCTACTGAATCTATCAAATAACATATGAACAAAAACCATATAAATCAAAGCATGAATATAGGTTGAAGAATACCTCGATTGACTTATACACATCCACATAAGCACTTATGTCAAGACAAGATAGTCTCTCGTAACATTCTCTACCTGGACCTAGTCAGTGACGACGTAATGGTGCATGCTAAGATACGAATGGTTGCCCCGTGCCTATGAAACTGAGGACTTACTGCTGTTCCACCATGTTAAGACTTTTCCTCAAAAGAGGTCGAACCATAGAGATGAAGCATACGATTAATGGCATAGTTAGTTGATCTACCCAATATAAAAGTTCAAAAAATTCGGCAATAAACTCCACATAAAACATGCAAAACTATCCTAGGATGAATGCAGCCTAAAAAATCTAAGAACGCAGTAAACGTGCAAATGCAAATGCAAGCAAAGAACAAGATACTAATCGACACAAAGCCAAACAATACTTAACATCATGGTTCACATCCCATCCCCCTTACGATTCTTAAGCTAGCCCCTAGCAAAAGAGAATGAGTAATAAGAAGTGATACTAGATGTTACCGAAGGGTTTGGCCTCGGTCGGCTGAGAGTGGACGTGTGGAAGGACTAATCATCGGGATGGTAGTCCCCATAAAAGTCACTCCACATGTCATTCATGAGCTCATTGGACTGTCGTAGAGCTTCCTGCTGTTGCTGGATGAGCTGTTGCTGCTCCCACATGTGCTGCCTATCCTCTCGGCGATGCTCCTCGAATATCTCCCAATCGCGGTTGTGCTGGACAATGTGCCTGTCGATGTCCTGTCGCATGGCCGCGTTGTTGGCATCAATTCTGTCGAAACGGATGTCGAGGTAGGTACGGAATTCGGAGAAGTCAAATCCTCCAGACCCCTGTGGTGCTCCAGCTGGTGCATGCGGTGCTTGATGGACAAACGGAATATCTGGGATAGGGGCTCCGCCAACATCGGCCTCCATAGCATCCTCATGATCGGAATCATTTGGCTGGACTGGTGCTCCTACATCAGCAGCGGCTGCTGTGGGGTTCCTCAACTGATACCTGTTGAGCTGTACCTCAATGGTCGAGGGTGAAAGGGCAGCGACCTCGCAATTCCCCTCCTCAATATCATCGACCCCATGATATAAGCAGTAGGTTGTGATGAAGCTCGGGAAGATGAAAGGCTTCCTCTTCTTTTCCCAGTGGCGCTCGTACTCCTCATACATAATGTGCCCTATGTCGATCTGATGTCCATCTATGAGGCAGTAGAGGAGCTCGGCGTAGTAGGGCTGAATCCATGTGTCATTCTTCCTCGGGATCAAGTCGGAGATGCAAAATTTCATCATCACCTTAGCTTCGATGCTAAGGTCGCTATAACTGATCCGTCCAGGTGCTGCCCCAACTTCCGGATATCGGTACTCCCTGTTGCAGATCACGTTGGTGATGTGTCTCCCTATCCCCCTAGTGATCCTCGAATACGAGTAGGCGTGGTCGCTCTCTGTGGATTCCAGGTTCCCGAAATGGATGAAGGAAGAAATGTGCTCTGGGTCCCATGGTATAATCAGGCCTCGGACTAACACCCATTCTTCTCGTCGAGATCCGTGTACCCAGTGTAGAAATCTCGGAGGAGGCTCTCGTCGTACCCTTTGAACCTGTTGGAACTGTACCATGCCCAATTCCTTTGTGACCCCAAACGTGACAGCGTCCTATATCCCTCTTTATCCGTCGCGAACTCAGGAATGTCAATCCTCCTATCTGGGATGATTGACCTTCCTCCGTTGGCTATCTCCACCTCTAGCCTTTGTCGCACCTCTATGGCAGCGGCAGACAACTCGTACAAATCGTGAGATGGTTGGGAGCTTGATGCCACTCCCTTCCCCTTTTTGCTAGAGCCGGCTCTCCTTGTCCTTGGTGCCATGATTCCTACAAACAGCAATTAGTATCTAGTACGATGCAAAACAGACCTATGCATATGTAAATATACGAGTGAACAAACGAGTAAAATTCTCAAAAATCCAACTCCTCAAAAACCCAAAGCCTAGTCTAGCTAATTCATTACGCAACATATCAATGTAACTACTACAATAACATATCACATTATGCTCTTGCTAACAACAAATGCCTTGAATCACAAGGTTCAATCCATACCATAAAAATCAAAATCTAGCATAAATCCTCAATCTCATCAATCATGCATTCTTCCAATACATCCATCAATTTCATATCAATAAACACATGTTTAAACATGGAATGAAAGTAAGAGAGACATTTCCTAACAAGACATATATCATCCAATTAGCAAAAATCTCAAATCATCAAACCAAGCCTAATTGAACATGTAATTGACAATGAAATACGAATCTAATCACATAAATCATCAACCCATATATCATACAAGCCTAATTGAAGCATAAATCAAAAAATCCCCAAATTGTAAAAATTAGGGTTCATGTGATAATACCTCAAATCTGGAAATTGAATGAGCTAGGAAGAAATTTGTTCGGATAGAATGATAGAGCACGTAACGGGCTTCGAATGAAGCTAAAGAACACACAAAATGATGGAGAGATGAAGAAGTTATGAAGATTTGAAGTTATTTTGAATATGGAGGAAATTTTGGAGTTTGGAAGATGAAAATGGAGGAAAATGGGGGTTTGGGGAAGAAACCCCCGATTTAAGAGTTCTGGAAGTGTGGGGCGGTTCGCCCCACACCTGGGGCGAACCGCCCCGCACGCCCAGAGCGCGCACGCGCGCTCTGGTCGTGGGGCGATTCGCCGTCCCCCACTTTTAGGTGGGAGACGAACGTTTTTTTGAATAAAAATGCGGTTTTTAGTCCCCGAAAAAGTTTTTCGTCCCCGAAAAATCATTTTCCTCAAAAAACACTCAAAAAATCGCACTCGAACACAACATAAGCACATACGACACAGAACCGAACAAATTCACATATGAAAAGCAAATTGTTCAAGTATGAATGCATGCAATAAAGCGGTAAAGAAAGCGATAAAAACCCCGGGTTGCCTCCCGGATAGCGCCATTGTTTAAAGTCTCTGACTCGACTCCTGTCTTCGCCTATCTTTTCCTTCTGAGGGTACTAGCCCCTTTATGAGTCTCCTTCCCGTGCCTTGATCCTGTGAATAAGAGTGAACATAGACGTTAAGACCACTGTAATCAATAGTGTTAGAAGTATCGGGTGGATCAGGTGGATCAGATATGGCTTGCAACACATGTTGCTTGCCATCCACTTCGATGGTGCAAGTCCTTTGGTAGATGTCCATTACGGAGCGTAGCTTAGTCAAGAATGTTCGTCCTAAGAGTATGACATCCCCCGTTCCTGGTGTTGATGCTGGCATAATTACAAAATCGGTGTAGACAGAGGCTTCACCAATTTTGACTAATACATTCTTCACAACTCCTTCGGGTTTCACAAGGGATCCATCCGCCAGTTGCACAATAGCCTTATGCACAGTTAGTTCTCCAAGGTTACTCTTCTCGAAAACATTCAAAGGGAGCACATTAGAGTAGGATCCTGTGTCTAGTGTGGCTCGGACATCTTCAAGCTCCCCAATCCCGACCTTAACATCGAAACTTTGAGGGAGTGGCTCGGAATCCTCTTGCTCCTCTTCACTCTTGATGGTACCAAGGTCCTTTTCTTCTTCTTCGGCCTGTGGGGGCAGTTCCCTCTTGCAACTCTCGCACTTAGCAACCTTCTTGATGGTGATTTCAACAGGTAGATCACCTACTAAGTTAATGGACAACGACTTCTCAGTGTTGCTAGGCAGTTTGCCTTGCTCCCTACTTGCTCCTCGGTCGATCAACTCTTGCATCTTTTGATGGGCAAGCCTAGTGCTCTCTTCCAACCTATCGAGCCTTGCCCTAGTCTTCTCAGAATCTTCCTCATATCGTTTGAGAAAACTTTGTGTGTGATCAACCATCTTCTGCAAGTTCTCCATCAGTAGAGCCGACTTCGACTTCAATGGCTCTTTCGGAGCGGGGTTTTCGCAGTGATCATTACCATAGTTCAGCCTACTACGGTCTTGGTTAGGTCCATAAGTTTGGTTAGCCGGTGCATATCCTTGATTGTTACGGTATCCTCTTCTCCAGAATCCACCTCGAGGATTCCTACCGTCTTGTTCGTAGCTAACTTCTTGGGTGTCGAACTCCGTAGCAAAGGCTTCTTCTTCACCTCCTCGAGCCCAGTTGCCATCATCGTATGCCAGCTCCGATCTACACATATGAACCCCATGCCCATAGTTCTTGCATATTCGGCATACTTCGTTCGAAACAGTTGTTCCGGTGGCGCTCTTGAGGACTTGCTTCAATTCGTTGGTAAAGCACTCGAATTGATCCCCATTTCCCCTGTACATAGGGGCTTCTTGAGTCGGTGGAGCTTCAGGTCCACGTCTCCTAACCATTGCTCTTGGGTCCTTGAACTGCGAACCCTTAGCAAGCCTTTCGAAAACTGTCCAGACGGCTTCTGCGGTTTCCTCCCAAATATTGCCTCGGCATTGGAAATCCACTACTTGTTGGTTCTCGAAGGTTAGTCCATTGTAGAAGTGTTGGACTAAGTCATAAAGTTCAAAACCATGGTGAGGGCACTTGTTCGTGAGATCTTGGAACCTCTCGAACGCGGTGTAGATGGTCTCATCATAGTCCTGCTTGAATACAGTGATTTGCGCCTTAAGCGCGGTAGTCAAGGTGTGAGGGAAGTATTTCTCCATGAAAGCTGAAAAAACCTTTTCCCAAGTATCCAGCGAGCCTGCTGGAAGAGAACTCAGCCATGACTTGGCTCTGTCGCCAAGTCCCATAGCAAAAACCTTCATCCTCAACTCATCCGTTGTTATGTCAGCTCCGGGTCGTGGGAGTTGGTTGACGAAATCATCGATATCGTGCAAGTACCCCATCACATCTTCCCTTGATAAGCCATAGAACCTCGGGAGTTGTTGGAATGCGTGGTTCTTGATCTCCAGATCTCGGGTTGCGGACGAAAGAACAATCGCCGGTCCCCTCATACGGTCTTTGGTGGGTTGTACCCATGCCTTCAGTGGTCTAGCTTCTGCCATTCCGTCGATTTCCTTGAAGAGACTAAGTAGAGATTCAGAGAAATCGGTTTCCTCTATTTCCTCTAGTGCGCGCCTTTCAAGTAGTCGCCTTCTTTGGTGGTAGACTCTGTCGATCTCAGCATTTGAATTAGCAAGCGGTGTACCTGCAGAACGTGTATGCGGCATACACAATCTGAAACAGACTAGAAGAGGTGATTAGAAACAGACTCGGAAAGCAGTATCAAAGAGAGATTAAAAAGGAAAACTAAAACTAATAGAATTAGGAATCTAAAGCTGTAAATATAAACAAATTAAACAGAAAAAAGGAGTATAGTCCCCGGCAACGGCGCCAACTTGATGAACACGAGATTTTCAGGTCCCGGTTCAGTCAAATAAATTTGTTATTTAGCCAAAGGCAATCCACAACTACAACGAAACCGTAGTGTAGCAGTAGAATGACTCGAGTGTCGTTCTCTCAGGACTATAACTAGCTTTATCAAATCTAATTTAGCATATAAAACAGCAAACAGATAGCAATAGGGGGCTTTCTAGCAGATATGGAGATTGGTGATAGTATGGTCCTTCTTAACATAATGGGTCGATAATCATGCATAAATTCCTCGGTCTTGCATAGAGATCTTTGAATCAATCTAGTGTCCTGTTGCAAGAATTAAGCACTACGAAGATAATATGGTCTGACTAGTCAATCACGATTGTCCTAATGTGTTCCGTAATTATTCAACACTACGAAGATAATTGGTCTGATGGTCGACTAGTGTCCAATTGTGCATAATAATCAATACAACATACGAGAATTTTGGTTACAACTGATCAACGAAATAAAGCAATGACACGGAGTATAATGCGCGATATAGCCATTAGCATGATTATCTTCCCTCGCTAAGAATTCACATACTACCACCAACGATAAATTTAGCTACTCATAATAGGCATGCAATCAACAGAAATCATAGAAGAAAACATGTTGAAAGAATATAAAATAAGTAGAATAAAACTGTAAGATACAAAGTTACCGAAGGTTGTCAGTCTCCGGATGATTGCCGTCCTACAAGCTCCAAACTGCTATGAAAAAGTATCCCCTAAGCTACAGAACTCCCAGGACAGGCCCCGGGAAGTTCCTACCTAAAACTATAGAGGGAGGTGAGAGAGAAGGTCTGGAAAGATATGATTTTAGGAGAGAAAACTGAGCTCTATATATAGGCCCCGAATAAAGTCTGGGGCGGTTCGCCGCAGGATGGGGCGGTTCGCCCCCCGTCTTTTTCACGGAATTCCGCGTTTTTCGACGCGGTTTTGGATTTCTTCACCTTTTCGGACTCGGTTTCTGACTTCTAGTGGCCTTCTAACCTCCAGATTCGACCCCTAGACTCCAAATCCTATCCGGAAACCTTCAGATACTCCAAATAGGCTTCTGGAACACCAATTCCTTGTCAACTTCAATATAATTGCTCAGAAATCTCCGAATTTCAACCAAAACCTGTAAAATAAAATCTAAAGGGAAACGTGACACTATTCTAATAAAATGTACTAAAATATAGCTAAATTAACATAGAGGATAGCTAAAATAGGTGAAAAAGACTCGAATAAAAGTGTAAAATACACATTCATCATGCATGAAGCTTTTTGCTGTACGAGGTACTAATGGATGTTTGTAGGAACCATGCCACAAAGAGAGAGGAGCGCCTTCGTTTGGCTACAATGAGGTATTGGAGGTGGTTCGTTTCCAACCGTGTCAAAGGGTTTGAAAAGGACGTTCTCCATGAGTTCTATGTTGGGTCTACTAATCATCAAGAGAAGGAGAGTGATCTCGTTAGAGGTGTGTTCGAGCCATGGACTTTTGCAACAACTCCGCGGTTTATCTATAAGGTGGAACGAGAATTCACAAGGAGCGAGCATTCTTATGTCTATTCACGTACCACTAAAGGGATTGAAACCAATATCACGGCAGAAATCTGTCACAAGGACTGCAAAGTTCGAGAGACTAGGAAACAACCGGGGCGGCCTCATCACAACAGATTTAGTATTGAGTCGACAGTGGTGATGAAGTTCCGTATCGCTAACTTGATTCCAAAACATAATGACATGGACACCCAACCATTCTTTGGGGCGCCCCTCCACTGCTTATTGAGGGAGCACCATATAGACATCGGGAGCATCAACCGTGAAGAATGTGGGCGACATTGGGCAAAGAAGAAGAAAACCTCTGAGTTTCCGCGTTTCATCGTGATGAACGTATTTTTTACGCGTTCATCTTGTCTTTTTTACCTTCTTTTGCTATCTTCTAGCCTTGTTTTTTGGTTAGTTTTGTAGAATAGTGTCACGTTTTGTGTTTTCTGCATTTTCAGGCACTTAGGCACGAAACGGCGTTTTTGGAGCTAAGAACGAGCCTTTATGGAAAAGATGGCCCCGTTGAAGTTCCAATCTCCGTGGCTTGTTCGTAAGTGTTTTAGCATCAATAAGCATCGAGAAGGATGAGTCCAAGGCACCCGATGGCCGTACGAGGGCAAAAAGATTGAGTTTGAAGACAAAAATCTGCCCAGGAGCCAAGCTAAGCGCCTGGACTAGTGAAGCGCTCCGCTTCATTTTCCAGGAGCTTTGGCACAGCAGCCAAGCGAAGCGCTTGGAGGGCCAAAGCGCTTCGCTTGCCAAGCGCTCCGCTTGGACTCTCCAAGCGGTCCGCTTGGCAGCGGTTACGTTTTCGGATTTTCCTTCTTAGATCTGATCTTCTGTTACTTTTGGACAGACTTTTGAACTGTAGCTTCGTTTTGGAGAGCTCCTAAGCCCCAAAACTCAGAGAAAACTCAGATTACATTGTATTTTAGATTGGATTAAAGGTTTTGGCATTGGATTGCATCCGTTGTTTCATCTACGGAGAGGTTTTCATCAATACCCACCGATTAGTGACAGCTTGGTGATAACATTGTATCATTATCTCTTGTCTAGTAGTTTGATTTGATGTATTCTATTTGCAATTCATATGATTTGATGTCTATGTTGATGAATATGAGTAGCTAAATCCTTTGTGTTGGTGGTAGAATGTAGAATATGCATGCTATGGGTTATGTTTATGCTTACATGAGATTGTGATTCAATCTTGCTGCAAATTCCTTCATATGATTCTTAGTTGCCTATAAAATATATTCGAATTGAGTATAGTGACAAACTCTTGGTCAATGAAAGCTATAGGATTGTATGATAGAGATTTGCAGCATGCTAGATAAATGGTGTTAGTGACAAGCACCTCTAAAGTATTGATAGTGGTCTTTTATGATGTGTGTCTTGAAAGTTACCTAGACGAGTTGCTTGGCAGACTTGATCGAAGGTTTTACGCACTGAACTTGTGAGGATATTCGTAACCCATGCATGTGTATTTGATTTCTACCACCAACCGTTTTCCAAACTTGATTACAACAATCTGATTTCTCGTTGCTTTGTTCAAAGAAAACGATTCTATAAACATTTGAACTTGTTGACTGAAATTACTAGCAAAAACCTCAAGCAAAGCCACGTTAGGTCCCGAGAGAACGACACTCGGGGACAACTTGCCATTGCACTCTAGTTTGTGTAGTGGTAAGTGTTCTTAGGCTTTTAAACAAATTTAATTGGTGAAAAACGACATCACAATCACATGAACTTGAGTAAAATCAGGCATGTACGAACCACACAAGCATATAGTACTGAAAATCCAATACCCCCTCCCCAAACCTAAACTTTTGCTCGTCCTCGAGCAAAGGAAAGTTGAATGAAAAGGAAAATTTGGATTGAAAGTACACTTCCCTGAGATTAAGGTTCGTGTCCAATCTCCTATATATGAGTAGTACCTGAAAGGACTCAAGAAACAAGTGAAAACGGGTGCGCAAAGGTGAGAAGAATGGAAAAAACGAGGAAAATCTGGGTACAGGGTCCAGGCGGACCGCTTGGAGGGAGCCAAGCGGTCCGCTTGTCAAGCGGAGCGCTTGGGAGTCTCCAGGCGCTCCGCTTGAAATTCCAGTAAACTTTTTGATTTACTGAAATTTCAAGCGGACCGCTTGGCCCTTCCAAGCGCTTTGCTTGGCTCTGTTTCCAGATTTTCGATGTTTTTTCCTATCTTAATCACCTAAGGCACCAAGACAAACACTAGACTAAACGAATCATGACAAAAGGCACACAGGCCACAACTACAAAAGCAATAAAAGGAAAAACTAAACTACATGCAAAGAAATACCGCAAAGGTTATCCATTATCAAATGGGAACGAATCTCGTGCATTCGTTCCATTACTCCTTGCATCTTGGGAACCATCTTTGGCTCCTCTCCTCAAGTCCTCAAGCAAATCCATGATTCCCTGAAAATGAAAATCAACTAAATTAACAAAATCAAAATCTAAGAAATAACTAAAGGAATCAGAGGGAAAATAAAAAGAAAAAGTGGATCAAAACTCCCTTGAAGCTCATAGGTGGGTGCATGGACCAGAACATAGGAGTCAAGATCAAAAGTGTCTGTAGCAATAGAATCCAAACATGTCGATTCAGAGACACCAAAATCTTCAGAGAGTAGCTCCTCGATCTCAACACAACTCAAGACAACACTGTCTGACTCAGGTGAAGCAATGGATTCAGTCATCACCTCCTCCACGACTTCTTCTTTACCAACAGTCTTGACATCCTCAGTTAAGGACGTGGAATCCAAGCTAAGCACTGAAGAGGCTTCATCAATAGATTCTTCACAACATTCCTCTACATTGGCTATGTCGATTTCTGGTGGCGGACTAGCAAAGCGAGACGTCCATGTCTTTGAACCGGGAGGTGAGTCCCAATCCCAATGTTCCAGAAACTTGTTGGTTATTTCATCCCAAGTATGCAATGATCTTTCCGGCGGGATTCTGAGCCACCACGAGCGCTCCCTCTCAAGGCTCCCATAAATCCCATTATACAAAGCTGCTCATGTGATAAACCCCTCCACATTCTCACGAGGTATCCTCAACACACCTTCCTCGAACGTGTCTAAGAACCCTCTTGGATCATCACCACTCGAAAACGTGGAAACAATGGAGTAGTACGAAGGATCAAAGTCATAATCCTTGCAATCTTCGTCCAATGTTATGCAAGGCCCTCCAGGTTTTCCATACAACAACTGGAACAAATGCTTCCTATAAGCATCTCCATCATTGTCCCCACCAGCTTCACAATGCAAGTCATTCATGAAATCCTACACACACAAAGACAAGCCCAAAAGGAGTAGTTCCGCAACAAAAGCAAAAAGCTATACTATGATATATACAAAACTCAACCAAGAGCACAAGCACACAAAGTAACAAAGAAATAGGGGGAAAGAAATGAGATAAGAAAGTGAAGTTGGTAAGAAACAAAAGTTAAACACTAAACCAAAGGAGTTAAGTCCCCGGCAACGGCGCCAAATTGATGATGTCGTTTTGCACCAATTAAATTTGTTTAAAAGCCTAAGAACACTTATCACTACACAAACTAGAGTGCAATGGCAAGTTGTCCCCGAGTGTCGTTCTCTCGGGACCTAACGTGGCTTTGCTTGAGGTTTTTGCTAGTAATTTCGGTCAACGAGTTCAAATGTTTATAGAATCGTTTTCTTTGAACAAAGCAACGAGAAATCAGATTGTTGTAATCAAGTTTGGAAAACGGTTGGTGGTAGAAACCAAATACACATGCATGGGTTACGAATATGCTCACAAGTTCAGTGCGTAAAACCTTCGATCAAGTCTGCCAAGCAACTCGTCTAGGTAACTTTCAAGACACACATCATAAAAGACCACTATCAATACTTTAGAGGTGCTTGTCACTAACACCATTTATCTAGCATGCTGCAAATCTCTATCATACAATCCTATAGCTTTCATTAACCAAGAGTTTGTCACTATACTCAATTCGAATATATTTTATAGGCAACTAAGAATCATATGAAGGAATTTGCAGCAAGATTGAATCACAATCTCATAGCATGCATATCCTACATTCTACCACCAACACAAAGGATTTAGCTACTCATATTCATCAACATAGACATCAAATCATATGAACTGCAAATAGAATACATCAAATCAAACTACTAGACAAGAGATAATGATACAATGTTACCACCAAGCTGTCATTAATCGGTGGGTATTAATGAAAACCTCTCCGTAGATGAAACAACGGATGCAATCCAATGCCAAAACCTTTAATCCAATCTAAAATACAATGTAATCGGAGTTTTCTCTGAGTTTTGGGGCTTAGGAGCTCTACAAAACGAAGCTACAGTTCAAAAGTATGTCCAAAAGTAACAGAAGATCAGATCTAAGAAGAAAAATCCGAAAACGTAATCGCTGCCAAGCGGACCGCTTGGAGAGTCCTAGCGAAGCGCTTTGGCCCTCCAAGCGCTTCGCTTGGCTGCTGTGCCAAAGCTCCTGGAAAATGAAGCGGAGCGCTTCACTATTCCAGGCGCTTAGCTTGGCTCCTGGGCAGATTTTTGTCTTCAAACTCAATCTTTTTGCCCTCGTACGGCCCTCGGGTGCCTTGGACTCATCCTTCTCGATGCTTATTGATGCTCAAACACTTACGAACAAGCCACGGAGATTGGGGAACTTCAACGGGGCCATCTTTTCCATCAAAAAGGCTCGTTTTTAGCTCCAAAAACGTCGTTTCGTACCTAAGTGCCTGAAAATGCAGAAAACACAAAACGTGACACTATTCTACAAAACTAACCAAAAAACAAGGTTATAAGATAGCAAAAGAAGGTAAAAAGACAAGATGAACGCGTCAAAAATACGTTCATCAAACACAAATTGATGATGTCGTTTTTCACCAATTAAATTTGTTTAAAAGCCTAAGAACACTTATCACTACACAAACTAGAGTGCAATGGCAAGTTGTCTCCGAGTGTCGTTCTCTCGGGACCTAACGTGGTTTTGCTTGAGGTTTTTGCTAGTAATTTTAGTCAACGAGTTCAAATGTTTATAGAATCGTTTTCTTTGAACAAAGCAACGAGAAATCAGATTGTTGTAATCAAGTTTGGAAAATGGTTGATGGTAGAAATCAAATACACATGCATGGGTTACGAATATGCTCACAAGTTCAGTGCGTAAAACCTTCGATCAAGTCTGCCAAGCAACTCGTCTAGGTAACTTTCAAGACACACATCATAAAAGACCACTATCAATACTTTAGAGGTGCTTGTCACTAACACCATTTATCTAGCATGCTGCAAATCTCTATCATACAATCCTATAGCTTTCATTGACCAAGAGTTTGTCACTATACTCAATTCGAATATATTTATAGGCAACTAAGAATCATATGAAGTAATTTGCAGCAAGATTGAATCACAATCTCATGTAAGCATAAACATAACCCATAGCATGCATATTCTACATTCTACCACCAACACAAAGGATTTAGCTACTCATATTCATCAACATAGACATCAAATCATATGAATTGCAAATAGAATACATCAAATCAAACTACTAGACAAGAGATAATGATACAATGTTACCACCAAGCTGTCACTAATCGGTGGGTATTGATGAAAACCTCTCCGTAGATGAAACAACGGATGCAATCCTATGCCAAAACCTTCAATCCAATCTAAAATACAATGTAATCTGAGTTTTCTCTTAGTTTTGGGGCTTAGGAGCTCTCCAAAACGAAGCTACAGTTCAAAAGTATGTCCAAAAGTAACAGAAGATCAGATCTAAGAAGGAAAATCCGAAAACGTAACCGCTGCCAAGCGGACCGCTTGGAGAGTCCAAGCGGAGCGCTTGGCAAGCGAAGCGCTTTGGCCCTCCAAGCGCTTCGCTTGGCTGCTGTGCCAAAGCTCCTGGAAAATGAAGCGGAGCGCTTCACTATTCCAGGCGCTTAGCTTGGCTCCTGGGCAGATTTTTGTCTTCAAACTCAATCTTTTTGTCCTCGTACGGCCCTCGGGTGCCTTGGACTCATCCTTCTCGATGCTTATTGATGCTCAAACACTCACGAACAAGTCACGGAGATTGGGGAACTTCAACGGGGCCATCTTTTCCATCAAAAAGTCTCGTTTTTAGCTCCAAAAACGCCGTTTCGTACCTAAGTGCCTGAAAATGCAGAAAACACAAAACGTGACACTATTCTACAAAACTAACCAAAAGTACAAGGCTAGAAGATAGCAAAAGAAGGTAAAAAGACAAGATGAACGCGTCAAAAATACGTTCATCAAACTCCCCAAACCAAACCTTTGCTTGTCCTCAAGCAACAAACTATCCTAAATGCAACACAAAAGGAGTCTCATGCCAAGTAAAGTGAACTAATCTATTGAATCTACCAAATGCTTATGAACAAAACCAAATGAGCATGACATGCAAGTAGGTTGAAGAATGCCTCGATTGCGAATATACACATTCATATGTGCACTTTGTTAAACAAAGGAGTCTCTCGTAACATCTTCTACCTGGACCTGGTCAGTGACGACACAATGATGCATGTTATCATACTACAATTGCCCCGTGCCTATGAAACCGAGGGCTTACTACTGTTCACCAAGCGAGACTTTTCCTCAAGAGAGGGCGAACCAATACTGGCTCTCATCAAACGAAGGAGGGTTCCCTTAGAAAGATAACACTCCCCTATTCTACCCAGACTCTCAACGAATGAGTCTCCTTCAACCACTTCTTGAATAGCAAGACGAGGGTGGTCAAGAACAGGCCTTGGACAAAGGCGACACAAAACGAAAGATAGGATTTACAACTCGAAAACTTCACAAGGACAAAATATTTACATGACACTTGACACTACGAGACTGCTTTTGGCTTGCAACGACCCTTCTTTTGCTTTTGGGTCTTATTCTTTATTTTCTTTCTCTTTTTTTTTTCTTTTCTCTTTTTTCTTTTTTTTTTTTTTATATTTCTTTTTCTTTTCTTCTTCTTTTCTTTTTCTCTTTCTTTTTTGTTTTTATATAGGGGCAAGCAGCAGTACTAAGTGTCAAAAACACCTCCCCAAACCTATTCGAAAGAATAGGTTTGAGCACAAAGACGAAAAAGAAAAAAGGAAAGACTCTTTTACAAAGACACCTCCCCAAACCTATTCGAAAGAATAGGTTGGGACACAAAACAAAAGGAAAAGAAAAAGAAAACTTTACAACGACTCAAAGACGAAAGACAAGTATAACAACGTAACCCCCTCCCCAAACCTATTCGATACAATAGGTTTAATACAAGGAATCACACACCTCACACTACCTCCTTCCTAGGCATTTGGCAATCCGGTGAAGAACTTGTCGCCTCTTACGTACATAATTACACGGGTTACAACCATAGATTCTAACATGCATCATTTTATATGGCCATCGTGAACCGCAGTAGAAGAAACACCACTCGAGGTGATGTCGAGACTACTAAGCTTAACTAGTGCACAAGTGAATGTGACAAACCAAGCGAGACAAGCCTCAAACTACTTGCAATGTGATGCAACATATGATAATGGTCATAAGCACTTAGTCTACACAATAGAAAAGTTCGAAAAAACTTGTCAATAGAGTCCACACAACAACGTGCAACAACTAATCTATGGATGATATGCATGCAAAACTGAAAAAAAACACGACAATCACATGAACTTGAGTAAAATCAGGCATGTACGAACCACACAAGCATATAGTACTGAAAATCCAATACCCCCTCCCCGAACCTAAACTTTTGCTCGTCCTCGAGCAAAGAAAAGTTGAATGAAAAGGAAAAATTGGATTGAAAGTACAATTCCCTGAGATAAAGGTTCGTGTCCAATCTCCTATATATGAGTAGTACCTGAAAGGACTCAAGAAACATGTGAAACGGGTGCGCAAAGGTGAGAAGAATGGAAAAAACGAGGAAAATCTGGGTACAGGGTCCAGGCGGACCGCTTGGCTTGAGCCAAGCGGTCCGCTTGGTAAGCGGAGCGCTTGGGAGGTTCCAAGCGCTCCGCTTGAATTTCCAGAGAGTTTTGTAGCTTTCTGAAAATTCAAGTGGGCCGTTTGGCCCTTCCAAGCGCTTCGCTTGGCTCTGTTTCCATATTTTCAACGTTTTTTTCCTATCTTAAATCACCTAAGGCACCAAGACAAAAACTAGACTATATTAATCACGACAAAAGGCACACAGGCCACAGCTACAAAAGCAATAAAGATACAACCTCGGGTTGCCTCCCGAGAAGCGCCTTCGTTTAAAAGTCGTTGGCTCGACTCTTCACAACTCATGCGGGATTGATTTCGCCTTGGGTACTAGACTTCCCCTCCAATTGCTTCTCAAAGCATCAATTCCCTGCATATCTTGACGAACATAAAGTGGACCGAAAAATCCTACAAGTTCGTTAGTATCAACATAAGCACATGAATTAACAATGGCTCGCAACGTGTGTTGCTTGCCATTTACCTCAAAGTGACATGTTCGGCGATACATGTCTATGACCATACGTACTTTGTTGATGAAGGCTCTACCCAAGAGAATCACATCTTTGAGCTTAGCAGAAGATGTAGGCATAACGATGAAATTAGTCTTCACCTCTACACCGGCAACCCTCACCGCCAAGTTCTCAATCACACCCAACGGCTTTTTCATGGACCCATCCGCTAATTGCACCATGCATTTCATAGGTCTCAAGCCAGACAAACCCGACTCTTCATACACGTTCAAGGGTATAACATTCACACCCGCTCCCGTGTCTAGAGTTGCCACTATTCCGTCCTTCTTCCCCAAGCCGATTTCAACATCGAAGCTCTCTTGGATGGGCACTTCCACCATATCCACCATCTCATCCTCAGACGATGAGTTTTCTTTTACCTCTTCAACTATCGCATCAGATTGTGCGACAACTTCCTCTTCCATAACCACCTTAGGAGTCTCGACCTCCTCACTCACCTTGCAAGTTTCAGCTATCTTGCAACTTGGCACCTCAACTCGTGCATTATCTCTCACAACCGTGATCTCCACGGGCAGATCAGTCACCACGGTTATGGCCATAGCCTTCTCCATGTTCCCGGGAAACTTCCCTTGCTCTACTAGCCCCCCGATCTATCAGCTCTTGCAACTTCTTATGGAGGTTGCTACTACTAGCCTCAAGCTTCTCAAACCGCTGATTGTTAGTAGCTTCATTACGATAGTAATGCTCCATAAACTTATTCGTCTTCAACACAAGATCGTTGAGAGAAGAGACAAGAGGTGAAGGAAGCACCCCTCCACCTTGTGGTCCCGAACTAGCCAACCTGAGGTGGAGGTGTAGGATTAGAAGGCGGTGCTCCTTCATACCAATTGTTCCCATAGCTGAGACGACTTCTATCTTGATTAGGCCCATAGGCATTTTGATCGGGTTGTGAAGATAACCACGGTTGGGCTTGATTTCTGGTACCACCTCGGGGTCCACGGTTTTGTGCCTCATATTGTCATATCCTTGCCCGTAGTTCACATCTCCCAACTACTTGCTCTCCCTCAGCAGCATACACTTCTTGACGGAACATCGGTTCGTGATATATTGCTCTCTAGGAAATTCAGCAGAACGGCATAAATAGGCCGGGTGCCCATATTCTTGCACACACCACAAACTTCCGTAGAAGGAGAAGGAACGCTTGCTCAAAGCTTGCTTCACTTCATGGGCGAACCCATCGAAGGCATCTTGTTCTACCACTCCCTTGGCTCCCTCACCTCTTTGCTCCTTTTGGGGCACACGAGCCCTCACATTTGGTTTTGGAAATTCCGGTACATCATGTCCAGCTTCACTTGAGCTTGAGAAGGAAGCAACTCCCCCATACTTAACTCCACAAATACTATCCACTTGAGATTGAATCTCGGGATGTAAACCATTGTAAAAGAATTGGAGAAGCTGGACCTTTATCATACCCGTGATGTGGGAATCGATGATGCAAACCCCATGAATCGATCATAGGCCTCGTGGAAAGGCTCATCATACCTCTGCTCGAAGGAGCTAATTTGGCTCTTCATAGCCATTGTCTTGGAAGGCTGGGGGTAGGAAGGGGTAGTAACGCTCATGAACTTATCAAAACAAAGATCCCAATTGTCAAAGACCCGGCCTCCAAGTATTAAAAGCCAAGCCTTTGCACGATCACCTAGCCCCATAGAAAAGACCTTCAACACGGAGATCATCATCGTAACACACCAGCTCCTGGTCGCCCAAGATGGAGAACAAAATTCTCGAGCTCATTCAAAAAACCCAATCACGTCCTCATTAGCCATCCCATAGAAATTTGGGAAGTTGTTGGAAACATGTGATCTTGATCTCCAAGTTCCTTGTGGCATCATTGAGGACAATTGCTGGTCCTCTAGCCCAACCGTAGGCTTAGTAAGGTACGTATAGGCCGCCTCCGCCACTTTCACCTTCCAAGAAAACAGATTCAAGATTGGCTCCAAAAGATAAGAAGAAGACTCTTCCCGAATACCAGAAGTGGAAGCTCTAGATGCTACTTCTTCAAACTCGAGATTCAAATTCCTCCTTCTCCTTTGAAACAAACGATCGATCTCGTCTACCCACAAAAAGGTTCAATAATAGGTCACCCGTTCGGGTTCTAGGCATGCACTCACCTGAAATAAAAGTTAGTGAGTATCTCAAGAAAAAAAAGAAACAAAAAACAGAAATGAGACACAAAGAAGAGTGTTGGCTGTGAAAAACAACAAAACAAAAACACACCAAACCAAAGGAGTTAAGTCCCCGGCAACGGCGCCAAATTGATGATGTGTCGTTTTTCACAATTTAAATTTGTTTAAAAAAGCCAAAGAACACTTATCACTACAAAACTAGAGTGCAATGGGCAGTTGTCCCCGAGTGTCGTTCTCTCGGGACCTAACGTGGCTTTGTTTGTGGTTTTTGCTAGTTATTTCAGACAACGAGTTCAAAGTGTTTAGAATCGCTTTCTTAGAACAAAGCAACGAGAAATCAGATTGTTGTAATCAAAGTTTGGAAAACGGTTGGTGGTAGAAATCAAATACACATGCATGGGTTACGAATATGCTCACAAGTTCAGTGCGTAAAACCTTCGATCAAGTCTGCTAACCAAAAAATCGTCTAGGTAACTTCAAGACAACATCATAAAAGACCACTATCAATACTTAGAGGTGCTTGTCACTAACACCATTTATCTAGGCATGCTGCAAATCTCTAACATACAATCCTATAGCTTCATTGACCAAGAGTTTGTCACTATACTCAATTCGAATATATTTTATAGGCAACTAAGAATCATATGAAGGAATTGCAGCAAGATTGAATCACAATCTCATGTAAGCAAAAACATAACCCATAGCATGCATATTCTACATTCTACCACCAACACAAAGGATTTAGCTACTCCATATTCATCAACATAGACATAAATCATATGAATTGTAAAATAGAATACATCAAAATCAAACTACTAGACAAAGAGCTAATGATACAATGTTACCACCAAGCTGTCACTAATCGGTGGGTATTGATGAAAACCTCTCCGTAGATGAAACAATGGATGCAATCCTATGCCAAAACCTTAAATCCAATCTAAAAATACAATGTTTCTGGAGTTTTCTCTGAGTTTTGGGGCTTCGGAGCTCTCCAAAACGAAGCTACAGTTCAAAAGTATGTCCAAAGTAACTGAAGATCAGATCTTAGAAGGAAAATCCAAAAACGTAACAGCTCTGCAGCGACCGCTTGGAGAGGCCAAGCGGAGCGCTTGGCAAGCGAAGCGCTTGGGCCCTCCAAGCGCTTCGCTTGGCTGCTGTGCCAAAGCTCCTGGAAAATGAAGCGGGGACGGGCGCTTTCACTATTCCAGGCGCTTAGCTTGGCTCCCTGGGCAGATTTTTTGTCTTCAACTCATCTTTTTGCCTCGTACTGCCCTCGGGTGCCTTGGACTCATCCTTCTCCATGCTTATTGATG
>CM051458.1:68615296-68681541 GCA_028274465.1 Plantago ovata | reverse complement strand
GCGTAAAACTTCGCTCAAGTCTGCCACGCAACTCGTCTAGGTAACTTCAAGACACACATCATAAAAGACCACTATCCAAACTTTAGAGGTGTTGTTCACTAAACACCATTTATCTAGCATGCTGCAAATCTCTATCATACAATCTATAGCTTTCATTGACCAAGAGTTTGTCACTATACTCACTTCGAATATATTTTATAGGCAACTAAGAATCATATGAAGTAATTTGCAGCAAGATTGAATCACAATCTCATGTAAGCATAACATAACCCATAGCATGCATATTCTAATTCTACCACCAACACAAAGGATTTAGCTAACTCATATTCATCACACATAGACATCAAATCATATGATTGCAAATAGAATACATCAAATCAACAACTACTAGACAGGAGATAAGATACAATGTTACCACCAAGCTGTCACTAATCGGTGGGTATTGATGAAAACCTCTCGTAGATGAAAAACAACGGATGAATCCTATGCCAAAAACTTAATCCAATCTAAAATACAATGTAATCTGAGTTTTCTCTGAGTTTTGGGCTTAGGAGCTCTCCAAAACGAAGCTACAGTTCAAAAGATGTCCAAAAGTAACAGACGATCGATTCTAAGAAGGAAATCCGAAAACGTAACGCTGCAAGCGGACCGCTTGGAGAGCGCCAAGCGGTTAGGCTTGGCAAGCGAAGCGCTTTGGCCCTCCAAGCGCTTCGCTTGGCTGCTGTGCCAAAGCTCTGGAAAATGAAGCGGAAGCGCTTCACTATTCCAGGCGCTTAGCTTGGCTCCTGGGCAGATTTTTGTCTTCCAACTCAATCTTTTGCCTCGTACGGCCCTCGGGTGCCTTTGACTCATCCTTCTCGATGCTTATTGATGCTCAAAACACTCACGAACAAGCCACGGAGATTGGGGAACTTCAACGGGCCATCTTTTCCATCAAAAAGGCTCGTTTTTAGCTCCAAAAACGCCGTTTCGTACCTAAGTGCCTGAAAAATGCAGAAAACACAAAAAACGTGACACTATTCTACAAACTAACCAAAAACAAGGCTAGAAGATAGCAAAAGAAGGTAAAAAGACAAGATGAACGCGTCAAAAATACGTTCATCAAACTCCCCAAACCAAACCTTTGCTTGTCCTCAAGCAACAACTATCCTAAATGCCAACACAAAGGAGTCTCATGCAAGTAAAGTGAACTAATCTATTGAATCTAAACATGCTTATGAACAAAACCAAATGAGCATGACATGCAAGTAGTTGAAGAATGCCTCGATTGCGAATATACACATTCTCATGTGCACTTTGTTAAACAAAGGAGTCTCTCGTAACATCTTCTACCTTGACCTGGTCAGTGACGACACAATGATGCATGTTATCATACTACAATTGCCCCGTGCCTATGAAACCGAGGGCTTACTACTGTTCACCAAGCGAGACTTTTCCTCAAGAGAGGGCGACCAAATACTGGCTCTCATCAAACGAAGGAGGGTTCCCTTAGAAAGATAACACTCCCCTATTCTACCCAGACTCTCAAGAATGAGCCTCTTTCAACCACTTCTTGAATAGCAAGACGAGGGTGGTCAAGAACAGGCCTTGGCCAAGGCGACACGAAACGAAAGATAGGAATTTACAACTCGATACTTCACAAGAACAAAATATTTACATGACACTTGACACTACGAGACTGCTTTTGGCTTGCAACGACCCTTCTTTTGCTTTTGGGTCTTATTCTTTCTTTTCTTTCCTTTTTTTTTTTTATTTTTTTCTTTTTTTTTTTTTCTTTCTTTTTCTTTTCTTCTTTTTCTTTTTTTTTCTTTTTTTTTTATATAGGGCAAGCAGCCAGTACTAAGTGTCAAAAACACCTCCCCAAACCTATTCGAAAGAATAGGTTTGAGCACAAAGACGAAAAAAAAAAAGGAAAGACTCTTTACAAAGACACCTCCCCAAACCTATTCGAAAGAATAGGTGGGAACAAAACAAAAAGAAAAGAAAAAAAAACTTTTACAACGACTCAAAGACGAAAGACAAGATAACAAGCAACCCCCTCCCCAAACCTATTCGATAGAATGGTTTATACAAGGAATCACACACCTCACACTACCTCCTTCCTAGGCATTTGGCAATCTCCCGGTGAAGAACTTGTCGCCTCTTACGTACATAATACACGGGTTACACCATAGACTCTAACATGCATCATTTTATAAGGCCATCGTGAACCGCAGCAGAAGAAACACCACTCGAGGTGATGTCGAGACTACTAAGCTTAACTAGTGCACATGGAATGTGACAAACCAAGCGAGACAAGCCTCAAACTACTTGCAAAGTGATTGCAACATATGATAATGGTCATAAAACACTTAGTCTACTCAATAAAAAAGTTCGAAAAACTTGGCAATAGACTCCACACAACAACGTGCAACAACTAATCTATGGATGATATGCATGCAAAAACTGAAAAAAACACGACAAATCACATGAACTTGAGTAAAATCAGGCATGTACGAACCAACAAAGCATATAGTACTGAAAATCCAATACCCCTCCCCAAACCTAAACTTTTGCTCGTCCTCGAGCAAAGAAAAGTGATTGAAAAAGGAAAAATTGGATTGAAAGTACATTCCCTGAGATAAAGGTTCGTGTCCAATCTCCTATATATGAGTAGTACCTGAAAGGACTCAAGAAACATGTGAAAACGGGTGCGCAAAGGTGAGAAGAATGGAAAAAACGAGGAAAATCTGGGTACAGGGTCCAGGCGGACCGCTTGGCTGCCAAGCGGTCGCTTGGTAAGCGGAGCGCTTGGGAGGTTCAAGCGCTCCGCTTGAATTTCCAGAAAGTTTTGTAAGCTTTCTGAAAATTCAAGCGGACCGCTTGGCCCTTCCAAGCGCTTCGCTTGGCTCTGTTTCCAGATTTCAACGTTTTTTCCTATCTTAAATCACCTAAGGCACCAAGACAAAACTAGACTAAAAATCACGACAAAAGCACACAGCCACAACTCAAAGCAAATAAAGATACCAACCTCGGGTTGCCTCCCGAGAAGCGCCTTCGTTTAAAAGTCGTTGGCTCGACTCTTCACAACTCATGCGGATTGATTTCGCCTCGGGTACTAGACTTCCCCCTCCAATTGCTTCTCAAAGCATCAATTCCCTGCACATCTTGACGAACATAAAGTGGACCAAAAATCCTACAAGTTCGTTAGTATCAACATAAGCACATGAATTACAATGGCTCGCACGTGTGTTGCTTGCCATTTACCTCAAAGTGACATGTCGGCGATACATGTCTATGACCATACGCACTTTGTTGATGAAGGGCTCTACCCAAGAGCACATCTTTGAGCTTAGCAGAAGATGTAGGCATAACGATGAAATTAGTCTTCACCTCTACACCGGCAACCCTCACCGCCAAGTTCTCAATCACACCCAACGGCTTTTTCATGGACCCATCCGCTAATTGCACCATGCATTTCATAGGTCTCAAGCCAGACAAACCCGACTCTTCATACACGTTCAAGGGTATAACATTCACACCCGCTCCCGTGTCTAGAGTTGCCACTATTCCGTCCTTCTTCCCCAAGCCGATTTCAACATCGAAGCTCTCTTGGATGGGCACTTCCACCATATCCACCATCTCATCCTCAGACGATGAGTTTTCTTTTACCTCTTCAACTATCGCATCAGATTGTGCGACACTTCCTCTTCCATAACCACCTTAGGAGTCTCGACCTCCTCACTCACCTTGCAAGTTTCAGTTATCTTGCAACTTGGCACCTCAACTCGTGCATTGTCTCTCACAACCGTGATCTCCACGGGCAAATCAGTCACCACGGTTATGGCCATAGCCTTCTCCGTGTTCCCGGGAAACTTCCCTTGCTCTCTACTAGCCCCCCGATCTATCAGCTCTTGCAACTTCTTATGGAGGTTGCTACTACTAGCCTCAAGCTTCTCAAACCGCTGATTGTTAGTAGCTTCATTACGATAGTAATGCTCCATAAACTTATTCGTCTTCAACACAAGATCGTTGAGAGAAGAGACAAGAGGTGAAGGAAGCACCCCTCCACCTTGTGGTCCCGAACTAGCAACCTGAGGTGGAGGTGTAGGATTAGAAGGCGGTGCTCCTTCATACCAATTGTTCCCATAGCTGAGACGACTTCTATCTTGATTAGGCCCATAGGCATTTTGATCCGGGTTATGAAGATAACCACGGTTGCCTTGATTCTGGTACCCACCTCGGGGTCCACGGTTTTGTGGCCTCATATTGCCATATCCTTGCCCGTAGTTCACATCTCCAACTACTTGCTCTCCCTCAGCAGCATACACTTCTTGACGGACATCGTTCGTGATATATTGCTCTCTAGAAAATTCAGAACGGCATAAATAGGCCGGGTGCCCATAGTTCTTGCACACACCACAAACTTCCGTAGAAGGAGAAGGAACGCTTTGCCTCAAAGCTTGCTTCACTTCATGGGCGAACCCATCGAAGGCATTTTGTTCTACCACTACCTTGGCCTCACCTCTTTGCTCCTTTTGGAGCACACGAGCCCTCACATTTCGGTTTTGGAAATTCCGGTACATCATGTCCAGCTTCACTTGATCTTGAGAAGGAAGCAACTCCCCCATACTACCTCCACAAATACTATCCACTTGAGATTGAATCTCGGGATGTAAACCATTGTAAAAGAATTGGAGAAGCTGACCTTTATCATACCCGTGATGTGGGAATCGATGATGCAACCCCATGAATCGGTCATAGGCCTCGTGGAAAGGCTCATCATACCTCTGCTCGAAGGAGCTAATTTGGCTCTTCATAGCCATTGTCTTGGAAGCGGGGTAGTAACGCTCCATGAACTTATCAAAGCAAAGATCCCATATTGTCAAAGACCCGGCCTCCAAAGTATTAAGCCAAACCTTTGCACGATCACCTAGCCCCATAGAAAAGACCTTCAAACGGAGATCATCATCCGTAACACCAGCTCCTGGTCGCCCAAGATGGAGAACAAAATTCTCGAGCTCATTCAAGAACCCAATCACGTCCTCATTAGCCATCCCATAGAATTTGGGAAGTTGTTGGAACATGTGATTCTTGATCTCCAAGTTCCTTGTGGCATCATTGAGGACAATTGCTGGTCCTCTAGCCCCAACCGTAGGCTTAGTAAGTGTACGTATAGGCCGCTCCGCCATTTCACCTTCCAAGTAAACAGATTCAAGAATTGGCTCCAAAAGATAAGAAGAAGACTCTTCCCGAATACCAGAAGTGGAAGCTCTAGATGCTACTCCTTCAAACTCGAGATTCAGATTCCTCCTTCTCCTTTGAAACAAACGATCAATCTCGTCTACAAAAGGTTCAATAATAGGTCCACCCGTTCGGGTTCTAGGCATGAACTCACCTGAAATACAAGATAGTGAGTATCTCAAGAAAAAGAAACAAAAACAGAAATGAGACAAAGAAGAGATGTTGGCTGAAAAAACCAAAACAAAAACACCAACCAAAGGAGTTAAGTCCCCGGCAACAGCGCCAAATTGATGATGTCGTTTTTCACCAATTAAATTTATTTAAAAGCCTAAGAACACTTACCACTACACAAACTAGAGTGCAATGGTAAGTTGTCCCCGAGTGTCGTTCTCTCGGGACCTAACGTGGCTTTGCTTGAGGTTTTTGCTAGTAATTTCAGTCAACGAGTTCAAATGTTTATAGAATCGTTTTCTTTGAACAAAGCAACAAGAAATCAGATTGTTGTAATCAAGTTTGGAAAACGGTTGATGGTAGAAATCAAATACACATGCATGGGTTACGAATATGCTCACAAGTTCAGTGCGTAAAACCTTCGATCAAGTCTGCTAAGCAACTCGTCTAGGTAACTTTCAAGACACACATCATGAAAGACCACTATCAATAATTTAGAGGTGCTTGTCACTAACACCATTTATCTAGCATGCTGCAAATCTCTAACATACAATCCTATAGCTTTCACTGACCAAGAGTTTGTCACTATACTCAATTCAAATATATTTTATAGGCAACTAAGAATCATATGAAGGAATTTGCAGCAAGATTGAATCACAATCTCATGTAAGCATAAACATAACCCATAGCATGCATATTCTACATTCTACCACCAACACAAAGGATTTAGCTACTCATATTCATCAACATAGACATCAAATCATATGAATTGTAAATAGAATACATCAAATCAAACTACTAGACAAGAGATAATGATACAATGTTACCACCAAGCTGTCACTAATCGGTGGGTATTGATGAAAACCTCTCCGTAGATGAAACAACGGATGCAATCATATGCCAAAACCTTAAATCCAATCTAAAAATACAATGTTTCTGAGTTTTCTCTGAGTTTTGGGGCTTAGGAGCTCTCCAAAACAAAGCTACAGTTCAAAAGTCTGTCCAAAAGTAACAGAAGATCAGATCTAAGAAGGAAAATTCGAAAACGTAACCGCTGCCAAGCGGACCGCTTGGAGAGGCCAAGCGGAGCGCTTGGCAAGCGAAGCGCTTTGGCCCTCCAAGCGCTTCGCTTGGCTGCTGTGCCAAAGCTCCTGGAAAATGAAGCGGAGCGCTTCACTATTCCAGGCGCTTAGCTTGGCTCCTGGGCAGATTTTTGTCTTCAAACTCAATCTTTTTGCCCTCGTACGGCCCTCGGGTGCCTTGGACTCATCCTTCTCATTGCTTATTGAAGCTCAAACACTCACGAACAAGCCACGGAGATTGGGGAACTTCAACGGGGCCATCTTTTCCATCAAAAGGGCTCGTTTTTAGCTCCAAAAACGCCGTTTCGTACCTAAGTGCCTGAAAATGCAGAAAACACAAAACGTGACACTATTCTACAAAACTAACCAAAAAACAAGGCTAGAAGATAGCAAAAGAAGGTAAAAAATACAAGATGAACGCGTCAAAAATACGTTCATCACATCGCAGCTTACTGTCAGTTCCATGGGGTAGAGGACATTGGTGAGGGAGACTCTAAGAGCACGGATCTTTCCCCTTCAACAATTCACGGGCTATTAGAAAGATACCGGATGGAAAACCCCATAGCTGCAGCGGCTAATCTTGAGGCTTCTCTTCGACAACGCAATTCTTCTAATGATGATGATGGTGACAATGAAGACAATAGGAACAATAAGGATGCCATGAATACTGATGGAGGAGTTGGCCCTATTCGATCTATTAGTAGAACCACCACCACCACCACGGGCTCCGATGATCACCAACAAGGTGTAAGAAAATACGGTCACAGTTACCCCTAGGGTACGCAGCGGAATTTCAAAAAATTTCTTAACATGCAGGTTAATTGATTATGTATATGCCGTATATATTTAAACACGTCAATTAGAAGACTTACAATACTCCAAAAGCAAGCACAGCTTCCAAGTCTTCGTAATAATCCGGTGAATCTTCTCCTTCGTCGAAGTCGAAGATATCTGCATTACTTTGATTATCTGCAAGACAATAAAAGTTAGTTTCCAGCTCCTAGAACCTCAACCTTGGTATCCACGGATGAACAGCCTATCGGAAGAATGCTAGGATATTCTTTGTGTGGCCAAGAAGATGGGACGGCGGTTTTCCTCCGATGAGGGTGGCGCGCACGTGGGCTATGGTGAGGTAGGGGAGAGCTTTTATTTTCTCTAAGAAAACTGGTAGAATAACTCTATGAAAGTCTATGTCAAAAGCTCTCTAATAGTCTACTATATATAGTAGTCAATAGAAGCCTAAAGCATAAGCAATTAGACTTCATAAAGGAATAAGAATCTAATTCTTATCGCACTAGGAAACCAATTTCAAGTCTAGATTCATTCCCAATCAAATTAAAACTCAATCAGGAAAATCTAACTTATCCCTTGGACTTCTAATAGAGGAAGGAGTCGAACTCCTTCCCCTATCTCAGCTGCGCGCGCGCGCGCCCCTAAGGAGGTTAGGTGGGTCCCAATTTTGGGACCCACTTATAGTTCTAAGGCACTTCAAACTCCAAGTAGATTTTGCCCATGTGCATATATTAATTCCAAATTAACATACCCTTTCAAATCAAACCTCTATTATATTTCTAAAATATAATCTTTAATTGTATTTACATAAAATACAATTATCTAGCCAATTCAATTAATAATTCCAAATCATTAATTGAGCCACAAAATATTATAATTAATTCCAAATTAATTATAATCCATCAATCATAATTAATTCCAAATTAATTGCGATTTCATCTTCAAGGATATTCGGATAAGCTGAATCACCACATAGTGTGACCCATAGGGCCTCATTGTATTAAGCAAGTCCTAGACAAGGCAAAATGGAATTCCTAGACGGTTCCATTTGCAATATTAATACATGAGGACGTTTGAGAGGTTTCTCAAAGCAAACCATTTCGTTGCGAAGTCTGTTGCGCTCAACGCGGCGATGGTAACGTCCCATCATCTGACTGACTCGAATGTATCTAGGATCGATGAAGTGTCTATCCCAATAATACATCCAGGGGCGTCTTCAGTGAGTTGCATGGTGAATCCAATATCTATTATGACCGTCATAATAATATTGATACGCTGGCCAGCGGTTTTACCAATCACAACTATGAACGACTATGAGCAGTGCTCTCCTGTGCTACACATGAGAGATGAATCCTTCACAGAAACACTTATCACCCCCATTTGTATGTAGCCATAATCCTGGATCGTGTCTTGGGTCAACTGCTTATTCAGAGATGACATCGACGGGTCCACCAAGGATATGGGGCAACAAATGTGATGATAAAGTCCTGTAAGTCCAAAGGACGACTGGCATCACTTCGACAACTTACCGGTTCCCATAGACACTTCGGTGTAGACTATACATTAATGGGAGTGTCCGGTGGGTACTTCCATTGTTCGGTAATCATCCTTCGAACAACTATGCACAGTTATGGGAACGTTTCTTGATTGTCCAACAATCCGTTCCGTGGCCGTGGGATCGGCTCACACTTGCTCCAACAAGTATAACCTCCACGCATACTAGTCTCAGCTGGTTCATTCAGACCCCTACATCCGAGATGAACCTCGACTAGGGAGAGTTTGGGATAGATGATAACTCACATAGCTCCCACTATCTGTGTTATCGGTCATCTTTCCGAGGGGACATGTTTAATATCAATACAGACAGAAATATAGATATGATATGCTGCATGCCTGGTGTAATATAAATATGAAAGCGATACTCAATAGTCAAACAACAAACATATATTATATTACGTTGACCTGTGTAATAGTACATATATGCCCTCTATAAGGGATGCATGCCCTTAATAAGGACTGTCTCTAGGACATATACACTATCAATCTCCCACTTGGACTAGAGCCAGTCACCTTTATGCTTAATACCCAGATTAGCATAATGTCTTAGGTGGACATCCACTGATAAGACCTTGGTGAAAGGATCTGCCACGTTGTCCGTGGTAGAGACACGTTCTATACTAACTTCTCCTCTATCAATAATCTCACGTATAACGTGATACTTTCTAAGTACATGTTTGTTCTTGTTTGTAGATCTAGGCTCCTTAGCTTGAGCGACGGCGCCCGTATTGTCACAATAAATCGTTATTGGACTAGGAGCAGGAACAACCCTCAATTCCTTCAAGAACTCTGAAATCCAGACAGCTTCTTACGATGCTTCTGATGAAGCAATGTACTCGGCTTCTGTGGATGAGTCAGCAACCGTGGCTTGCTTAGAACTCTTCCAACAGATAGCTCCTTCGTTCAATTTGAATACGTATTCTATCTGTGACTTAAAGTCATCAGGATCTGATTCAAATCCAGCGTCGACATACCCAGACATCTTTAATTCTGGTTCTCCACCAAACACCAAGAACATATCTTTAGTCCATCGAAGGTACTTAAGAATGTTCTTTACAGCAGTCCGGTGAGGTACTCCTGGATTCTGTTGGTGTCGAAAAGTGACACTAAGCGCATATGCCACATCGGGCCTTGTGCAATTCATTGCATACATTATAGACCCTACTGCCGAAGCATAGGGCACACGACTCATTGCATTTGTTTCTTCATCAGTTTTAGGAATATCCTTAACTGATAAGACAATCCCATGCCTAGCTGGGAGAAAGCCTCTCTTTGAGTCGTCCATCTTATAACGCTTCAGTATTTTGTCGATGTAGGTGGACTGTGTCAATCCTAACATCCTCTTGGATCTATCTCTATAGATCTTGATCCCTAGGATGTAGTTCGCTTCACCCAAGTCCTTCATTGAGAAGGTACTTGATAACCAAACTTTAGTCTCTTCTAGCATAGAGACATTGTTTCCCATAATCAAAATGTCATCAACATAGATGATCATGAAAACGACCCCCTTGTCGCTGTGCCTAGTGTAGACACAGGGATCTTCCTTGCTTCTGACAAAGTCAAACGATTTGACAGCTTCATCAAAGCGGATATTCCAGCTCCTAGACGCTTGCTTTAGCCCATAGATGGATCTTTGTAATTTGCATACAGCAGTTGCCCTGGTTTTACTAATAAAACCTTCCGGCTGTACCATATAGACCATAGACCTCTTCCTTAAGGTTGCCATTGAGGAAGGCAATCTTTACATCCATCTGCCAGATCTCATAATCATAGTAGGCAGCTATCGCAAGTAGAATTCGAATGGACTTCAATTTTGCTACCGGTGAAAAGGTTTCATCGTAATCGATGCCATACCTTTGCGTGTAGCCTTTCGCCACAAGTCTAGCCTTGTGCGCTTGTACCTTGCCATCGGCATCTGTCTTTCGTTTAAAGACCCATTTGCACCCAATAGGTCTAACCCCTTGGGGATAGTCTACCAAGTTCCAAACTTGGTTCAGGTACATGGAGTCCATTTCCAATTCCATGGCCTCTTGCCATTTGTCTGAGTCAATGTCAATTATTGCCTCTTTGTAGGTCTCGCGATCTTCCCGATCTGATAAGTCGACATCAAGTTCACTGATGTCTTCTATCATTAGGCTTTGCTTCTGAGGTCCTTTCAGGATCCTCTTCGACCTACAGAGCTCGACTGGTTCTGGTGCTTTTCTTTTCTGGCTTCGTGTAACACGAACATTATCAGTGGGCACTGATGCAGTTGGTCGCGCCCCGCGCCCCTGTTCCCTAGCGGGAGGCTGCTCTTGTGCAACTTGTTGCACAGTTTGATTGACAACGGGTTCTATTGGTGTGGTTTCAACTGTTGATCTAATCACAGGACACCCACTGACTATGACATTCCTAGCAAGTGTCATATCATTACCCTTGTCTGCTTCGAAAGCTCCCACTGAACTTGATTCCAAATCAGAAGATTTAAAGAACTCATGTTCGCGCGTGTCAAAGTCTTGAATTTCTTCAAGTTCTATCATGTCATCTAACCTTTCTTTTTCGAGGTCTGCTTCTAAAAACTTGACGTTTCTAGATACTATCACCTTGTGATCTTCAGCATGATAGAATTCATAGCCTCTCGTCTGACGAGGATAGCCTATGAAATATACTTTGACACCCTTGGCATCTAACTTATCAGTGAGCATGAGTTTGACTATCGCAGGACAGCCCCAAGGTCTAAGATAGCCCAGTGAGGGCTTCTTTCCCTTCCATAACTCATAAGGAGTTTTCTCCACTGATTTAGATGGTACACGGTTCAGAATTTAGATTGCAGTTTGTAGTGCATATCCCCACATATACTTTGGAAGAGTCGAGAATCCAATCATTGATCTCACCATGTCTAACAGGGTTCGATTCCTTCTCTCAGACACACCATTTAAGTGTGGTGTTCCAGGAGGAGTCCATTGCGATTGAATTCCATTTTCCTTCAAGTAGTCGATAAATTCTTCACTAAGGTATTCACCTCCTCGATCTGATCGAAGAGTGACTATCCTTAGGTTCAATTCATTCTCGACCTCATTCCTAAACTCCTTGAATTTCCCAAAAGGTCTCGGATTTATTCTTCATAAGATAAATATATCCATACCTTGAGAAATCGTCAGTAAAGGTAACGAAGTAAGGATAACCCCCACGCGCATGGACTTTAAAAGGTCCACATACATCGGTATGTATGAGCTCTAAGCAGCGAGTGGCACGAACACCTTGTCCAACAAAAGGTTTGTTCGTCATCTTACCCTTAACACATGATTGGCATGTACCATATGATTCAAAATCAAATGGTTCTAAGTAGTCCAACTTCCTTAGTCTTTGAATCCGTGTTTCATTGATATGGCCTAGCCGACAATAACATAGATAAGATGGATTATTCTTCCTACTTGAAGACGGTTGTTTGTTATGTATTTGAAATAAAGGTAGACTACTTTGCAAAATATATAAACCATTCACTAAGCGAGCTTTTCCATAATACTGGTCATTTAATGAAAAATAACAAGTATTATTAGCAAATCGAAAGGAAAAACCCAAATTGTCCAACAATGGAATGGAAATAATATTTCTGACAATGGATGGAACAAAATAAACGTTATCAAGTTCTAAACATTGTCCCGAAGGTAAATCTATCTTGCAGCGTCCAACGCGTTTGGCTTCAACTGGATTGTCGTTCCCAACATGCCAGTCGATTTCACCTTGCTTGACTAGCCTGTGATCAATTAGCCCCTGCACATTATTACAAATGTGTGAGCCACAGGCTGTATCTAATACCCAACCATTGGAGTCAAAAGTAGTCATGTTCATTTCAATAACAAACATACCTGAGCTAGAAGTCGGTGGCTTCCTAGCTTGATTTGCCCTCAGCTTAGGGCAATCTTTCTTCCAGTGGCCCTTGAGTTTGCAATAGAGACAAATCTCGATCCTAAGTCGAAATCTATCCATCCTACGATTGCGCCCATTCTTGCCACCCTTCTTCCTTTTGGGTCTACGATTGACCCTTAGGAACTCGTTGGCAATGGGTCTCTCAGCAATCGACTCTGTTGCTACCCCGACATTGGGATTCTGAATAGATTGCACAAATCTTTGCACGATCAAGATAATGGAAGCCTTAGCTTCTAGCTCCAAGCCATATCCAACAAGTTGTAAGAGGAAGTCAATCAATGACTTGACTTGTTCAGGCGACAGCTCTTCTGTCCCAAGTCTTTGGATAAGCATGATCTTGATAGCTTCGAACCCTTCACACATCCTTGGAGTATCCAAGAATGAGGAGAGATATTTCACAATCTCATATGGTTCCTTGTCTCGACATGGTCCAACCATATTGTCAGACATAGCATTCAGCAACAAGTTCTTCACAAACTCGGCCCTTTCCACCGACATTTCATAATAGCAATCATAGGTTGCTGTAGTGAATTCAGTGGGAGGTGGAGGGATAGGTTCGTCCAAGACGTACTCAACCTCGTTGTACCATAGCACCTTTTGTACCTCATGGATCCAATCCACGTAGTTTGGTCCTGTTAGCTTTTGCAACTCCAAGTTGGCAACAAGCTCGGAGGACGGTATAGCCATTTCTAATTTCCTAAGGAGAAATAATATAGAACAAAATTAATAAATCAACTATTGAAATATTATTTCTAAATACACAATCAACATAACTAAACAACAAGGTCTTTTAGCTGTTTAGCTCCCACTATTTTCACATATGCTTGCCCCCAAAACAAACATACGGGTAATGTCCAACAAGTTACCGTAGTGGCCAAGATCCAAATCCATACTATGCTATAATCTAACGGGGGCTGGTCGCATAGCATAATATGACCGGTAGGACTATCCAATTGCGTCACGCAACTCTTGGGTGTTAAATCTAATTTAACCCGATGCTCTACATATTGTACCTATCGAGGTCGCTAGATACAATATGTAGTAAGTTATAACCATAGGCTTACTCTAATCTGACGATCACTGCGAGTCTGTAAGACGAGGTCGCCAATACAGGAAAACGCAATGAAAGTTCAGAATTAAAGCACCCTATGGAAAGCATCTCAGAAATACATACATATACATATTTCTGCACTTATATTGGTTGGGGCTTGTAGCTTGAGGGTTGTTATCAGTCATCTACAAACAAAAAAGGGCGCCGCCTACCCATCATGCATGAGCGGTCTACACGTAATGGATGCCGCCTATCCATTCTAGTTCTAAACGCGGTCAAGCACATAATGGGCGCCGCCTACCCATACATAAAATATGCGGTCCGACAAATAAGAGGGCGCCGCCTACCCTCGCATGCATTGCGGTCGAACGGAAAGTAAAATACGTGGTATTTAAACATGCATTGTCAAACAATAGCATATCGAGCAAACAAACAAGTAGTAGCCTATGTGGATGTCAAATGACTTCATAATTTCATTATGAAAATTATAATCCCATACTTATAATCTCTATGAAATAATTGAAAATTTGGACTAGATTGAAAAATCGAAAATTCTATTGACCAGGTAGCAATTTTCGAAAACCCGAAGGACTTAATTGAAATTCTCGAAACCTTAGAGGTGTTAAATCTAAAATTCAAAAGTAGAAGGACTAATTTGCAATAAATAATAAATTGATAAATTACAAATAAGCCCTTTAACTTTATACTAATTAAATTTAACCCCTCTAGTTAAAAACAATTACAATTAAATCATATTTATATTCAAAATATAAAATTCAATCCTCAAAATTTTCAAAAATTCGATTTTGGGTCCAACCCGAAAATATATATTAAAATACGGGACGGGACAAGTCCGGTCCCCTACCGTGCCTGCGGCCGCGGGCGCCTGCATCACGCAGGCGGCCGGTCCGATATATATATATAATTTTTTTTTTTTTGAAAATTATAAATTCTAAATTCATATAAAAACAAACCTTTTGAAAATCGAATTAATCATAGAATCAATTTCATCCACATAAACTATAAAATCATGCAACATATATACGTATATACGTAATCAATTAACCTGGCTCTGATACCACTGTAAGAAAATACGGTCAGAGTTACCCTTAGGGTACGCAGCGGAATTTCAAAAATTTTCTTAACATGCAGGTTAATTGATTATGTATATGCCGTATATATTTAAACACGTCAATTAGAAGACTTACAATACTCCAAAAGCAAGCACAGCTTCCAAGTCTTCGTAATAATCCGGTGAATCTTCTCCTTCGTCGAAGTCGAAGATATCTGCAATACTTTGATTATCTGCAAGACAATAAAAGTTAGTTTCCAGCTCCTAAAACCTCAACCTTGGTATCCAAGGATGAACAGCCTATCGGAAGAATGCTAAGATATTCTTTGTGTGGCCAAGAAGATGGGACGGCGATTTTCCTCCGATGAGGGTGGCGCGCGCGTGGGCTCTGGTGAGGTAGGGAAGAGCTTTTATTTTCTCTAAGAAAACTGGTAGAATAACTCTATGAAAGTCTATGTCAAAAGCTCTCTAATAGTCTACTATATATAGTAGTCAATAGAAGCCTAAAGCATAAGCAATTAGACTTCATAAAGAAATTAATTATAATCCATCAATCACAATTAATTCCAAATTAATTGCGATTCCATCTTCAAGGATATTAGGATAAGCTGATGATGAATGTGTATTTTACACTTTCATTCGAGTCTTTTTCACCTATTTTAGCTATCCTCTATGTTAATTTAGCTATATTTTAGTACATTTTATTAGAATAGTGTCACGTTTCCCTTTAGATTTTATTTTACAGGTTTTGGTTGAAAATCGGAGATTTACGGGCAATTATATTGAAGTCTACAAGGAATTGGTGTTCCAGAAGCCTATTTGGAGTATCTGAAGGTTTCCGGATAGGAATTGGAGTCTAGGGGTCGAATCTGGAGGTTAGAAGGCCATTAGAAGTCTGAAACCGAGTCCGAAAAGGTGAAAAAATCCAAATCCGCGTCGAAAAACACGGAAATTCCGCGAAAAACTAGGGGGCGAACCGCCCCAGAGTATTTTCGGGCCTATATATAGTTGCGAGTTTTCTCTCCGAAATTCATATCTTTCCAAGCCTACTTTCTCACCTCTCTCAATAGTTTTAGGGAGGAACTTCCCGGGGCCTGTCCTGGGAGTTCCATAGCTTAGGGGATACTTTTTCATAGCAGTTTGGAGCTCGTAGGACCACAATCATCCGGAGATTGACAACCTTCGGTAACTTTGTATCTTACAACTTTTAACTACTTATTTTATATTCTTTCAATATGTTTTCTTCTATGATTGCTATTGATTGCATGCCTATGAGTAGCTAAATTTATCGTTGGTGGTAGTATGTGAATTCTTAGCGAGGGAAGATAATCATGCTAATGGCTATATCGCGCATTATACTCCGTGTCATTGCTTTATTTCGTTGATGAGTGGAAACCAAAATTCTCGTATGTTGTATTGATCATTATGCACACTAGGACACTTGTTAGCCAATCAGACTTAATTATCTTCATAGTGTTGAATGATTACGGAACACAATAGGACGTTAGTTGTTGACAGGTCAGACCCATATTATCTTCGTAGTGCTTAATACTTGCAACAGGACCCAGGATTCATTCAAAGATCTCTATGCAAGACCGAGGAATTTATGCATGATTATCGACCCATTATGTTAAGAAGGACCATACTATCACCAACCTCCATTATCTGCTTGAAAACCCCTATTGCTTTTTATTTGCTGTTTTATACTTTCTTGTTAAACAGATAAAGCTAGTTATAGTCCTGAGAGAACGACACTCGAGTCATTCTACTACTACACTACGGTTTTCGTTGTAGTTGTGGATTGCCTTTGGCTAAATAACAAATATTATTTGATTGAATCTGACACGTTCATCAGCTGAATCACCACATAGTGTGACCCATAGGGCCTCATTGTATTAAGCAAGTCCTAGACAAGGCAAAATGAAATTCCTAGACGGTTCCATTTGCAATATTAATACATGAGGACGTTTGAGAGGTTTCTCAAAGCAAACCCTTTCGTTGCGAAGTCTGTTGCGCTCAACGCCGCGATGGTAACGTCCCTTCATCTGACTGACTCGAATGTATCTAGGATCGATGAAGTGTCTATCCCAATAATACATCCACGGGCGTCTTCAGTGAGTTGCATGGTGAATCCAAAATCTATTATGAGCATCATAATAATATTGATACGCTGGCCAGCGGTTTTACCAATCACAACTATGAACGACTATGAGGAGTGCTCTCCTGTGCTACACATGAGAGATGAATCCTTCACAGAAACACTTATCACCCCCATTTGTATGTAGCCATAATCCTGGATCGTGTCTTGGGTCAACTGCTTATTCAGAGCTGACATCGACGGGTCCACAAAGGATATGGGGCAACAAATGTTATGATAAAGTCCTGTAAGTCCAAAGGACGACTGGCATCACTTCGACAACTTACCGGTTCCCATAGACACTTCGGTGTAGAGTATACATCGATGGGAGTGTCCGGTGGGTACTTCCATTGTTCGGTAATCATCCTTCGAACAACTATGCGCAGTTATGGGAACGTTTCTTGATTGTCCAACAATCCGTTCCGTGGCCGTGGGATCGGCTCACACTTGCTCCAACAAGTATAACCTCCACGCATACTAGTCTCAGCTGGTTCATTCAGACCCCTACATCCGAGAAGAACCTCGACTAGGGAGAGTTTGGGATAGATGATAACTCACATAGCTCCCACTATCTGTGTGATCGGTCATCTATCCGAGGGGACATGTTTAATATCAATACAGACAGAAATAGAGATATGACATGCTGCATGCCTGGTGTAATATAAATATGAAAGCGATACTCAATAGTCAAACAACAAACATATATTATATTACGTTGACCTGTGTAATAGTACATATATGCCCTCTATAAGGGCTGCATGCCCTTAATAAAGACTGTCTCTAGGACATATACACTATCACAAGGACCCTCGAGCAATCTCAATACCTTACATCTTGTGTACTCAGCCGACCGAGGCCAAACCACGCGGTAACATCTAGTATCACTTCTTATTACCTCATTTCTTATTGCTAGGGACTAGCTTTAGTTTCAAGAGGGGGGATGGGATTTAAGTGAACTATTGTTGTTAGTTTGGAGCTTGGCATTGGTAGTTTGAGTATAGTACCTTGCATTTTGTTGAAATTCGTTTGCATTAGCATTTGCACGTTTATCGCTTTCCTAGTAATTTAGTTGCATACACTACATTCATCCTAGTATAGTCTTGCATGTTTTCTTGCATGTTTTTGTGTGGAGTTTATTGCCAAATTTTTTGAACCTTTTTATTGGGTAGATTAACTAGTTATGACCCTTGACCACGCGTTTCATCTCTATGAATTTGTTTGAGGTTTTTCTCGCTTGGCTTGTCACATTTATATAAGCACTTAGTTAAGCTTGGTAGTCTCGACATCACTTAGTGGTGTTTTCTCTGCTGCGATTCACGAAGGCCTTTATAATAGGATGATGCATGTTAGAGTCTTATGGTTGTTTTCCCGAGTAATTATGTACCTAAGAGGCAACAAGTCTTCACCTTGCTTTGAGATTGCTAAATGCCTAGGAAGGAGGTAGTGTGAGATTGTGTGATCCTTTGTTTGCAACCTATTCTTTCGAATAGGTTTGGGGAGGGGGTTACGCTATCATTAGACTTGTTTTTCGGTTTTTGAGTGTTGTGAGTTTGTTTTCCTTTTTTGTAAAGTTTGTGCTTCAACCTATTCTTTCGAATAGGTTTGGGGAGGTCGTTTGTGAGTCATTGTAATTTTCCTTTTTCGTTGTGCTACTGCTGGCTAGATATATAAAAAGAAAGAGAAAAAATTCCAGAAAAAAGAAAAAAATCTGGAAAAGAAAAAAAAAAGAAGAAAAAAGAAAAGACCCCAAAAAAAGCAAAGAAGGGTCCAAAGAAAGCCAAAAAGCAGTTTAGCGAAGTGTTTGTCTCGTTTTTCAATTCTTGTAATGTTCGTAATCGAGTTGTAATTTTTGTCTTTGATTGTTTGAGTATCATCTGTTCTAGATATTTTAGTAGTAGTAGTAGTAATAATAGCAGCAGTCCGTTCAGAAAGAACAAGACTCAGTTTATTAAGAACAAAGTGGTGGTGAAGAAGGCCCCTAAAGAACTAACAAGTTCACATCAATTTGCTATTATAGAACACTTGGGGTACAAGAAAGTAACAGAGGTTGGGTGGCAAGAGCATAACGAGAATATCAAAATCGAACATGGATGGAAAAAGAGAAGCATCCTATGGGATTTGTCTTATTGGAGTAGTCTTCGCATACGTCATATCTTGGATGTCATGCATATTGAGAAGAACGTATTTGAGAACTGCTTCAACACCATTTGTGTCATTGCCAACAAAACAAAGGACACGGTTAAGTCCAGAGAAGAGTTGGAGATTCTATGCAGGAGGCCCGGGTTGTCCAAGAAGAATTCTGATGGCAAGTGGCCCAGGGCAGTTTACACTTTGACCAAAGAGGCTAGAGAGGCACTTTATCATTGGGTGAAGTTGTTGAAGTTCCCCGAAAATTATGCATCTAAATTTTCTCGATGTGTGGACACGAATAAGACAAAGATGTATGGGATGAAGAGCCACGGTTGTCATGTGTTCATGGAGAGGCTCATCCCGGTTGCATTTCGCAAGCTCTTAGATAGATCGGTATGAAGTGCCTTGACCGAGTTGAGCTTGTTCTTCAAGAATCTATGCACACGGGTTGTTGAGGTTGAAGTGTTGAAGACGCTGAAGGCTAACATACCCGTGATTCTGTGCAAGCTCGAGCGTATCTTTCCACTTAGCTTCTTTGATTCCATGGAACACTTACCCATTCACCTCCCAGATGAGGCGTTGCTAGCCGGACCTGTTCAATATCGTTGGATGTATCCCTCTGAGAGGTAAATATTTTACTATCATATTTACAAACATATGTCACACATAATTGTATAATATATCTAATTATGTCATACATATTATAACAGATACTTAGGCAAGCTGAAGAATTATGTGAAGAACAAAGCTCAGCCTGAGGGTTCGATTGCCAATGCATACATTCGAGCAGAGACTGCAACTTTCTGCTCCTATTTCTTTGACACTGGGGTCTCTTCGAAGATATCTAGGCCGGATATAAATGCCGACACATTTCATGTGCAAGAGGAGCATAAAGTTGCACTATTAATCTTTAAGGTTTCTGGGAGGGCATATGGTGAAGAAAAAGTGCCATATCTGACGGATAAGGAGTACAATGCTGAACCTTCGTATGTCCTTCAGAATTGTGCAGAGCTCAAGCCATTCTGTGTCAAGTTTGCTAGGTTAGTTGCCTTCTTAAATTTTACGATTGAATTAAAACCTTATTTTAGAGAAACTGCAAGTGGTAGTATTAAACCAAATATGCGCATCATGTGTAGTTTCTTCAGCGACCGTTGTGTGGAGGCGAATCCTATAGTGGTGGATGACACAATTGAGGACATTCTCAAGGAGGCCCTAGTCTCCGAATTTCCAACATGGTTCAAGGAGCATGTACAAAACCCGGACAACAACGTAACATGTCCTTACTTAATAGCACTAGCAAGTGGACCTGGGAGAAGATACTCCTCCTTCCCATCTTACATTGTAAATGGACTTAGGTTCAACAGCAGTGAGTGTGGATCGACAAATGCTACAGTTAATGGTGGGGTTCGTGTCTTGGGGACAGACATAGGTGATGATATCTACGATTACTATGGGAAGCTTAGGCGTATATATTGTTCGCCTTGAATATCCCGGAGTACGTTTGAAAGAACCATGTTGTTTGATGTTGATTGGTATGATCCCACTGATGTAGGCACCAGAACGATTGAGGAGTATGATATGGTGGAGATAAACTATAAGAAGAAGTACAAAGTGTACGAACCATTTATCTTAGCAAATCAAGCACTTCAAGTTGTATTTATTGAATTTTCTACCTTCAAAAAAGATAAGGACGATTGGTTAGCTGCTGTACTTATAAATGCTCGATCGAAAGTTGAGTATGTGGAGAAGGACAAGTCAATTAACAACTCGTACCAAGAAGAAGATGTCGATGGTCAGGCTAGAAAACCTGTACAGGCTACGGTAGAAGAAATACAACTGCATGATGATGTTTTCATTGACTTAGAACCAAAGGAGGTCATAGAGGGTACGTGAATTAGTACTACATAGTTTGTGGTAGTTAGATTAGACTTGGCTATTAGGTTGATAATAAATAGATGTCGTTTAGTACTATAGCTCTGTTTTACATGTTTTATATTCAATTGTGTATGTGCTAACACGTATATTTTTTTTTTCATATGCCACTACCCAGGCGACCACGGTACCAAGTCCCGAGGGATGATACCGACAGAGAGGACACCGAGCATGATTCCCAGCAGGGCTCCCCTGCTGCTTTTGGGACTCCACCTGAGTCGAGTAGAGGTTCGTCTGGTCGGTCCATGATCCATGACCCATGGGCTCACATTCCAGACGACGATTGTCCCTTTTAGAGTCCTGAAGATGGCCTGTTATGGATGGTTGCCATCTCCTTTACCCAAATGGAGAGAAGTAAGTATTATGCATCAACTTTTAACATATATATAACGAAGGTTTTCTTATTGATGTCGTCTATTATTCTTCACAGATTTGATGGGGACCACGCGCTGCCAACGAACTCAGCAAGATAATAAGGAACAAGATGATCCCACTGCAAGAGGGTGGTAGCAAGTTGCATTGCATCTCGGACCAGCTGAAGGGAGAGCTATTCAAGGAGCTGAGGGTGAGTTAATAATCGTACATTAGTTACCTAATTGTTTATGTGTCGTGAGTGGTATGTTAGCCACTTTGTGTGAGTGGTATGTTAGCCACTCTACTTGGGTGATATGTAAGTCACCATTGTTATAGTGAAATATAGGACAATGTGAGTGGTATGTTAGCCACTATATGTGAGTGGTATGTTAGCCACTGAACATGGGTGATATGTTAGTCACCGATATAATTGTTGTGCTGTTCCTATCCTTGTTATACTTGAATGTTATTAAGTATTCACACGTTGTATGTTTTTGGATGTTTATTTGTAATTGTGTAGAAAGAATTTTTCATGCCGAAAAAGTTGATGTGGGGTCTCTGGTGGACCTTCAACTCTCATGGTAGTGCCATTTACAAGAACACGATTCATAATCTGAAGGAGAAGTGGCAGAAGAAGCAGCCAAAACCCACCTGGGTGGGAGATGGCATTTGGGAGGCGTGGAAGGTATACTTGATTGACCCGAAAGTCCAGGCGCAGGCTGATCAGAACATTAAGAACAGGAGGGCGCGGCCGACTGATGGGACCAGGACCCTGGTGACACACCGTTTTGGATCTGAGTCGATCGGTATAGTACATATGAGGCAGAAGGTAAGTGTATTAACTTTTTCATTTTATCATCATTCTTATACTTGTTATTTACTTCGAACTTTGAAACTAAGTATATGATGTTTTCATGTGTCATTCAGTTGAAGGAGAAGGATAGTCTCCTCTTCACCTTGTTCTCGAGATCTTAGAAGGGCAAGGACGGAGATTGGTTGTGTGATGAAGCCAGAACAGTTGCGGTGAGTTCAACAATACATGTGTTTATTAAATATTGATGATTTTGTAACTAATTAACAACATAACTAACACCTTGCACTCTTGATTTATCATTTCAGACGGCCTACGAGCAGAGGATTCATGATCAGGATCTCACTGTTGAGGAAATGAATGCCATTTTCCTCAAGGTGAATCCTCCAAACGAGAAGGTTCGTCGCTTGGGACTGGGGAGTGCAGCATCCCTCCCTGATGTGGGCTCGAGGCTGGCTCGTGCCCGTGGTAGCTCTTCATCACATACCACGTCATCTTCATCAGCTGCCGCTAGAGATCATGCCTTCCAACTTCAGTTGCAGGCGAAGGATGAGGAGATAAGTAGGGTACTCGAGGTTCAGGCTCAGCAACAAGCTATGCTCGCTAACTTGTATGCGAGGCTGGGGATGGTACCGCCACAGCCACCACCACCACTACCACCCTCTCCATGATCACATAGCCTTTTCATTAGCTCTATTACTATTTTCTGCATGAATATTGTGTACGATATGATATTACTTTGGATTAGTATTGTACGTATGATTATTATTATTATATGTATGGAGGATTTCGTTACATTTATTATGATTTTTTTAATTATTTTCGGTACCTTTGGTCTATAATAATTTGTGTAGCAGGTTGGTTAATTGAACAGGTTTGAATTTGATTTTGGTATTCACTATTATAATAAAAAGTTTTTTTTAAAAAAAAACCATTTAGCGACGGATGGACCATCCGTCGCTAAATGTCTATTACATTTAGAGATGGATGGTTGATCCGTCTCAATGCAACGGATGACGATCCGTCGCCGTATCTCGGACCAGAACAACACGTGTCAATGGATGAACGATAGTTGCGTCGCTAGTCCGTCGCTAATTCGCGACGGATGAACGATTCGTGGCTAATTTGCTAGCGACGCACGATTTAGCGACGGAACCCTCATCCGTCGCTAAATCGACCGATCCGTCGCTAGTGTTTTCTAGCGACGGATCGGCATTATCCAGCGACAGATGGATCCGTCGCTGGATCTGTGCATCCTTGTAGTGAATATAATTTATTTTTTTACTTTTTTATGAAAAAAAATAACAAAACAACAGATAAAATATAACGACATAAAGCTCATCTCAAAATGAAAAAAATGAAAGGGTCATCCTCGAATAACCATGTCAACCAAGCTTAGACTCGAGCGACATATGAGCGGGAATGACATACCAACCAGCAAGCACCGATACTTCAAAATGGCCAAGTATCAATTCCGATACGTATTCGATATCGATACGTATTCGATATCGATACGTATCCCTCCCCTTTATTCATGTTTTTTTTGAATTTCTTTTTAATCAACTTAAATCCAAGTCGGTCTAGGACTAGTTATTTAATTTTTTATTTAGTTCTTTTCTATTCTTTAAAATGACTAAACATTTTAAAAGTTCAAATAATTTACATAGTGTATATATTAAAAACAGTTTAATTTTTTTTTAAAATTAAACGTATTTGTCACATATCCGTATCCTAAATTTTGGATTTGACGTATCGACATACCCGTGCTCGTATCGTGTCCGCGTCCGTATACGTGACACGTGACAGTGATTCTTAGAATACAAGTTTATCCCTACCGGAGGTACCTTACGAGTTACGAGGGAGACGTGGCAGGTCTAGAAACTGAAAGTGTACGTCACGGTTGTATTTACACCATTATTTCAATTATTTACACCATTATTTACACCATTATTTCAATTTCATCCTAGGATAGAGAGATTTACTCATGTAACTAGTGTTCTTATTTATTTATTGTTTAGACATAAATTTGTAACACGAGGAGATATGTTCTCACGCCTCATGTCGTCAGGCCTACTAATCTACCTACTCTTTAGTTGGCCCATCAAGTAACTACATTTAATTTGGGCTTTCCAACGATGTTCTGGGTTCTCTTACAACTTGTACGGCTTTAACCTACATGTTTGGCCCATCCAATACATCATATTTCACTTTTGTAAAAAAAAATAATCCTAGAGCTCGTTTTTTTTTACCTCCTTTTTATTTTTCTATCATTAGATAATGAGACTTGATTTTGATCGAGAGAGACGTGATTTGATTCATTCTTCATCAACGATACCATTGAATTGTGAATTTTGTGATTATTCAATCCGTGACAAATTGGGTAAGTCGTATCAATTGTCTCTTCTCTTGTTTTACTGATATTTTCTGCATTTGCTATCTCATTTATGATCATTGTGCATGCATCAATCGCTATAAGTTGCTAAATAGCTTTTGATGGTGGTAGGATGTAGAATCTGATTGTTAGGGTTTCCACTATGCTAGTTTGAGGTGTCGATGCAAATGCAAACGTCATCGGATTAAGATAGTGCCAAACCTTACGGTCATCTCAAACTTACAACTTGGTTTTCGAAAGAGTTGTACGTAATGCTGGATTTTTCCCAAGTAATGTGTTGATTAGATACCTTTTAAGATCACGTTTTAAATGACTGATAATCTACGTGTTGAACTGATAATCTACTATCTACCACCAACACCTTTCCCTTATTCATTCATCTTTCTCTTTGATAGTTTCTGACTTGAGAGTGCTTTTGACTATTTCTGGTTGCATGAGTGTTTGATTTACCCAATCTACAAATTCGCTTATGACTAATTGCAATTAGGTACACTGAGCGTAGACTAGTTAAGTCTTGAACGACATTTAGGATCATCTTACTATTACAGTAATCCTTTTTATGTAGTGTTTTTTTATGTAGTGTTGAGTTGATATTTGGCTTATAGAAATATAATTTTGATATTTACTCCATCATATATCTAGTCCAATTTTCTTCATTTAACTATTCATTCAGTACAGTGGACCAAGTAATCCGTAGGAATATTCCATCATAAAGAAACTTCAAACAAACGGAAAATTGGTGACGACATGTCTGAAATTTGATCTTAAAAACCTGGGTCCGCAAGAATGGGGGAATCTAGATGAGCTAAGCAAGGTCCCTTTCGAGGCCCTCCACCATTTATCCACGTCCGAGCCCACGCTCCATAGCCCAACCTTTCTTCCAAAGTGGATTGACCCACTAGTGCTATAAATAAATGGTGCTTGTTACCTTACATAGGCTTGAAGAGAAGCAAGCAGACTCCTAATTAAACCTCTCTTCTTCTTTTTCTTCTCCTCTCCTCTTCTCTCCTTCTTCCACTACTCAACTAATCATTTTTATTCCCAACAAAAGTAACCAAACTCATTTGGACACATCATCTAAACCAAAAAAAAAAAAAACAAAGTCAAAAAGCAACATGGTTGGACCTTCACTCAATACACACAATGTTTCCCCTAAACCAATCAAGTTCATCTGCAGCTATGGCGGCCGGATCGCCCCGCGCTACCCCGATGGCAAACTCCGTTACCACGGTGGCGAAAACCGTGTCATCTCGGTCGACCGGTCCATTTCATTTCTAGGTTTGTTCCCGTTCCTCCTTACTTTCGAAATTTTAGTGTACTAATATTTGATCGTCCCATTTCCAAGTTTCTCATTTGTTCGCTACTATCATTTAATATTCCACATGTACTTATAATAAGTCATTTTTGTTAATATTTTTTCAGAGTTATTCGTAAAAATGGTGGAAATATGCGGAACAGCGGTGAGTCTGAAATGCCAACTACCGAACGAAGATCTGGATGCGCTTGTATCAATAAAATCCGACGAGGATCTCATCTACATCGTGGAGGAATACGATCGTGACTCTTCTACTTCGGTAAAGATCAAAGCATTCCTATTCGGACCGAAAACCACCAAAAAGACGACGTCCCCACCGCTCTCCCCGAGCTCCTCCTCCACAGATGCTAGCTCCCCGAAATCACCAATTTCATACGTTCCTGCAAGGTGCCCTTCCCCTGCCGCTGTCGCCACCACGATCCGCCGCACGTCGAGCGGCTCTCGGCCACCTGCATACCCTGTTTATGCTGCCGAGAAAAAAACTCATCGGCGGCAGTATTCTTATGGGAACTGTAGCCATGTTTGTTTGATACATGATGTAAATCACTGGCAATAATGAAAGCAGGGGACAAGAAGGATTATACTTATAATCATTAAATTAATAACTAATGAGATTTATTATCTTATTATAATATAATTCTATATACACTAATTATATCAGAGCATAATGTATACACGATTTATAGTGAATGTAAATCCTTTTTCTTTAATGGAAATGATTGGTCGAATTTCATGGTGAGTTCTATATATATACTTTTTCCCTTTTTCTCCGTATATTCATGTGAATTAGTTTGATTAATTACCAACTTGTTCTTGTTGGAAAATGATTAATTAACTGATCAACCAAACACATTTCCTTAATTAACTGATCAACCAAACACTAAATGTCTTATTTTTAATGATTTTTTTTCCCATTTAAGGTTTTTTTTTTTTTTACTTTATAAAAGTTGTCTTAATTGATATATATATTAGTCTTCGTGTTATAAGTATTAATGGTTTGAGTTTGGTTTTCCTTTTTATTTATTTATTTTGCAGGGTTGAAATTGAGAAGCCACAATATTGAGAATTGTCACTTTCAGGGCAATGGATATTATCTTGAAGGCAGAAACATAGGTACGCAAATCAAAACTCATTTGGGCCATTGTGTTCAAGTTTTGAACGTCGGTAAGTAACCATATTTACGTTTTGGGGTTATGGTCAAGGTTTTGTTTGTTTTGCCGGACAACAGGCATATTATTAATGTATATAAATATGTACCCTCTCTTTCTGAAGATTTAAAATTGAACATTTTCGATAAGTATATGGTGCAACCAAATTCGCAGGAGTTAATGTACAGTAAAAACTCCATACAGTAATATATCGTTGGGACCGACAAAAAATATTCTTATAAGGAGCTTATTTCTAAATAGAGTTTTGTATGTAAATTTTTTTTAACAAAATAACATGCTATATAATGTTTAAGTGTTAAAATACATGTTAAACTTGTTTTGTCATGTTAAATAATTGCATTACAACAATCAGATTAAAATGGATGCCTTTCTTGATCACCCAGAGAAGCAACAGTTTGTGAATGTCTTAACTCATGATGAAATCGTTGAATCAATTATGGGATAATCCATGTGATGATAGTGTAGAAGTACAAAAAGTTTCATACAAATAGACTTTAAGCAAAGTTAATATTGTTTTGGGTTCACCAAGAAGGTCTACATGCATGTGAATGGGTTACTAAGCACATACAAGTTAAAAGATGTAATTACAACTAAAAAGTTAAAGCCTCTTTTCACATACAATTTTGCACAAGTACTTTGAATAGCAAATTTTATGTTATGTGTAATACATACATATATTTATTTATTTATTTATGTAATTTATTACTATATAGAGGTATAATTATTTAAGACGGGACTTGAAAAAATATGGAATATCACAATGTGGAGTTTATTCTTATTTATAACTGGTCCCAAGTTGGGACCGACAATTTTTATTACTATAATGAGTTTATTCCTTTATAGAGTATTCTTTTAGATAATTTTTATTGTATATAAATAATTAAATATGTACCCTCCGGTAAGATTTTCATTTGATCTTACTGACTTTTTTAGGTTCGGTTTGACCTTATATTATTTTTAAATTTTATTTAAAAAATAAGTAACAAAATTATATATGAGAAAGTATTGTTATATTTTTATGACATGACTTTTTTATTTATTTTTTGTTATTATTAGAAAATAATATAAAATCAAATCGAATTTTAAAAAAAAGTCAACCAAATATAAGAATGGAAATTTGCTATTTGCCAATAGATCGAGTATCAATATTTGGAAACACTACCAAATACTTTAAACACAATAAAAGTCCAACAGTTTGATATGTGAATAGTTTTTTATTCTTTTTATTTTTTACTTTTTAAGTTTTTAGTGTTGTTTGGCTCTGGTCTAAAATGCTCAGTGTATTTGATTTACCTTCTTTACATATTTTAATATATTTACCCATGTCTAAACAAATGGGCCATTAAAAGCATGGTGCATCTGATTTTTAAACCTTCTATTTTGATATTTTTACTATTTCCAAAAAAAATTTATCATTTATGGAACCAATTGAAACGAGAATTAATATAAATTACTAGTATTCTTGCCTCTCCAAAAGTTTGAGTTTTTTGGGAATTGGAATTGTATGATGATATTATAGTCATATTGCTCATGCCCACCATAACTGATATCCGTACCTCATCAAAATTTTGAGATTTTTGAAAGAATTGGAATTCTTTCCATCTTAAAAACTGATCTACCCCATTTCCTTATACTAAAACAGCCTAAGTTGTTATATATTCAGCGGGAAAATTCTTATATGGCTTAACTTGATGCATAAAATGTGTCTTATCAAATGCTCCCTCCGTACAAAAGCGGTTGTAGCATTTGATTAATTGCGGTCAACAAAATTGAATTTTGATTACAAATTAGTGTTAAAATATAATGGTAAAATATTTAACAAAATTATATATTGAAAATTTAGGAGGGAAACTTTCATAATATAATTTTAATAAATATTTTACTATTATAGTTTAAAAGTAATTTGTAGTCAAATTTCAATTATGTTGACGGGAAAAAGTCAAAACGGTGCAACAGTTTGATATACGGATGGAGTATGTATCGCATCGGGGAGGACATTTATGCAATTAAGATGACCATGCTAGCTCTACTTTGGGCTCATGTTTTTGGGTGTTAACTTTCTTAATTATTTAGTTATTGTTAAGATCATGAGTGGCTCAAAATTTTGGTCTTGGGGTTTGCAATTGTTGTAAATATACTGGTTATGTAATAGCTCGCACTCCACATGAATGAATGATACTGTTTAAAAGTGAACGTGATAACGATTTAAAAGTTCGACCACCACTTTCATATATTATATGGTTATATGGTATGAAACCTTTTAGGTGATACCGAAAACAAATCCTTGTGAATTCAAGTCCAAATCAGACAGTATTATACCATCAAGATATGTGGATTAATCATGAGTAACCTCGTCGGCCTAACGTGTTGCGTCTTGGACCATCAATGCTAGGGTGATTACAGGTTCGGTTGGTTAGTTGTAATTTATCTAATAAATCAATTTTTATAAATAAACTTTTTGGCGGTGTTATTTAGGGAAGGAAAAAAGAAAAGATAACTAGGGCATACAAGAACTTACCCACATAACTCTCTCTTTTTTCTTTCAACGAGATTGATATATCTCAAAATACACATTTATCACATCCAGTGTGACACCAATACGCCATTATTTCGTTATCATATCCGTGTATATATGTGACACATATTTAAAAGATGAGATAGATTTAAAGGAGAAAAAGGAGAGACAGATTTAGGGTTAGAATTGTTTTGGTGGCTCGAATTGCTTACAGATTCTTTAAACATTTAACTAGGAGATGCAAGACTTTGTGAGCATTGAAAGTTACAGAATTGAGGAAAGTCCAAGGCGCAACACAATCCCAAATTGGAAGTATTGGACGTGGATGCTGTAGAGCACCAATAAATTGCAACCTTTTCAAGTCACTCATCTAAATTATCATCAACTTGTTGTTGATAAAATTAATGAATATATATGAACACGGAAAATTATAAATTTGGACCCACTACAGCTGTATATATACATGGATTAAGACGAGGATCTTTCCTTTTTTTTCTATGGAAACCACATATATGTTGAACTAATAACACAATAAAAACACCACAAATCTATATATAATTTATACATAATATCACACACTACCCTTCCTATTGCATCTCTTTACATATGAAATCTCCTTATTTCCAGAATTACATCCAACCTCAATAGTCGGATTTTATTTGACCGGCCAAAAACCTAAAATTCCGTTTGGGCAAAACAAACACGCCCTTAGCTCTCTTTTATTTTTTTCCTTCTATTTCATTTTATTACTTTTCCCTTTTATTTTATAATTTTCTTCTTCTTTTCTCTATCTTCTTCTTCTTCTTTCTATCTTCTTCTTCCTTCTCATTTCAGGTGCCGGAACAATTCCGACACCGGATCCTCACCGGAGCTGTAAAACTCCGATTTGGAGCTGTAAACAGCTCCAAATCGGAGTTTTACAGCTCCGATTTGGAGTTGTAGACAGCTCCTCAGCTCCGATGTGGAGCTGTAATCAGCTCTGGTGAAGAGCTGTTTTACAGCTCCGTTTGGAGCTGTAACAGCTCCAAATCTGAGCTTTTACGACTCGGGTTTGGAGCAGTTTAGCTCAGTTTTATTTTTCATTTTTTTTTCTTTTTAAAAATAATTTAGGGCTTATTTTGAACTATAATATTTGTAGGGGCTTGTTTTAAAATAAATTTTAGGATCATTTTGAAATATATTAAATTATGTAGGTTAGTTTTGAAATATTTAGTTTTAATCTTGTAATAAAGAAAATATATGGATTGAATGTGTAATAATGAAAAGTTTAAGTTGTTTGGATGGCAGCAAAAGTCGAAATTCCGACGAGGGCAAAATGGTACATTCCACGATTTAGAGCGTGAAAAGTCAAAGTCGTGGGGTTATATGTAATTAAAATTGAACAAGAAGGTATTCAGTGCAAACTTGGGAATAACGAGGGGGCCGATGTAATTTCGTTGAACAAAAAGGTGGTGTATGTAATTACCTATAATTTAAAATGAGTCGTCATGATGTCAAATACAGTTCGATAAGAACAAAAAAGTGAAATAAATAAAAGAAAATGACCATTTCCCGTGTCAATCCTTAGGAGCGATACCACTTGCAAAAATATATAAAGTAATTTAACTTAATAACTGCGAAAGCATGAATAAATTAAATACGATAAATAAAAAGAATAAATATATTTATAAATTGAAAAACATAATTAACATAAAAATAAAAATATAGAATAGAAGTCAAAAGTTACCTCAGTGATTGCAGAGTACTTCTTTGTTAACGACATTAGTAGTAATGTTGGTCGGTTTTCCATCATCATCAAGGACTGAGACCTTAAGTCCTTTTTTGTTGGTAACCCTAGAGAAAGCCACGTATAGCTGGCCTTGATTGGATACAGGCCTAGGAAGGTAAAGTCCAACATTATCCAATTAAGGATTGACCCTGACTCTTGTTAACGGTCAGAGCATAGCTCAACACTATAGGGAACTGTCTCCTGTGGAATTGAATAGAGAATTTTGTCTGATCAGAAGTTGACAGAACCATACGGGGTATGTAGACCATAATTCCAACATTACTCCTAGACTTCATCCTGGCCTCTGTAACATGAGGTTGTAGTCCGGACACAATAAGCCTCGTACCCTGGCACAACTATGCAGGCTAGTCAATGTTTGTTAGGAAATTTGTAATTTTGATGAAAAATTAATCATGCTAAATTAAGGAAAGTCCAGTAACTAGTACTCTTAAGGTCCATAGGAATTTAAAATTTTAAGGACATTGTAAAAGAGGAACGTTTGCTGAAAGACTTAGTGTAGGTACTAGTTAGGTTATTTCGTTTGCTGATGATGTACTTTGTTTTTACAAACGAACTATTGAAGACCGAGAACCGCTCAGAAACTTGAAGATTCGAAGATTGAAGACTTAGAAGAATTCTGAGAAAGGTATCTACAAAGGCACATGTTGCTCAGAAAGTGAGATTTTCAGCAACAACTCGCATAAGTGAAAATCTATATGACAGAGTAGGTTGTGTTTGCTGAAACTGAGACTGACCACTTGCTGACTACATATGTGACCTCCTTGCTGAAGAGTACTTGCATTTTGGCTCCAACGTTCACATTTGAATTTGATTCAAATGAACATTAAATGCAAAGTAGGTGTAAGAAAATACGGTCAGAGTTACCCCTAGGGTACGCAGCGGAATTTCAAAAATTTTCTTAACATACAGGTTAATTGATTATGCATATGTCGTATATATATAAACACGTCAATTAGAAGACTAACCTTACTCCCAAAGCAGCTTCCAAGTCTTCGTAATATTCCGGTGTATCTTCTCCTTCGTCGAAGTCGAAGATATCTACAATGCTCGTTATATCTGCAAGACAATAAGAGTTAGTTTCCAGCTCCTAGAACCTCAACCTTGGTATCCACGGATGAACAACCTATCGGAAGAATGCTAGGATATTATTTGTGTGACCAAGAAGACGGGGCGGCAATTCCTCCGGTGGTGGTGCGCGCGCGGGTGGCTAAGAGGAGGGGAGAGTTTTTATTTTCTCTAAGAAAACTGGGTAGAATGATTGTGAAAGTCTATCAAAGTCTATTGAACTGTGTCTCAAAAACTCTCTAATAGTCTACTATATATAGTAGTCAATAGAAGCCTAAAGCATAAGCAATTAGACTTCGTAAAGGAATAAGAATCTAATTCTTATCGCACAAGGAAACCAATATCAAGTCTAGATTCATTCCCAATCAAATTAAAACTCAATCAGGAAAATCTAACTTATCCCTTGGACTTCTAATAGAGGAAGGAGTCGAACTCCTTCCCCTTATCCATCACGCGCGCGCGCGCGTCTCCTAGGGACAGTAGGTGGGTCCCAATTTTGGGACCCACTTATAGTTCTAAGGCAATTCAAACTCCAAGTGGATTTTGCCCAAGTGCATATGTTGATTCTAAATTAACATATCCTTTCTAATCAAACCTCCATTATATTTCCAAAATATAATCTTTAATTGTATTTACATAAAATACAATTAATTAGCCAATTCAATTAATAATTCCAAATCATTAATTGAGCCACCATATATTATAATTAATTCCAAATTAATCATAATCCATAAATCACAATTAATTCCAAATTAATTGCGATTCCATCTTCAAGGATATTCTGATAGACTGAATCACCACATAGTGTGACCCATAGGGCCTCACCGTATTAAGCAACTCTTAGACTAGGCAACATGGAATTCCTAGACGGTTCCATTTGCAATATTAATACGTGAGGACATTTGAGAGGTTTCTCAAAGCTAACCCTTTCGTTGCGAAGCCTGTTGCGCTCAACGCGGCGATGGCAATGTCCCTTCATCTGACTTGCTCGAATGTATCTAGGATCGATGAAGTGTCTATCCCAATAATACATCCACGGGCGTCTCAGGGAGTTGCTTGGTTAAGATATACTTATGACCATCATAATATATCATTTGCACTTATCACCCCCATTTGTATTTAGCCATAATCCTGGATCGTGTCTTAGGTCAGCTGCTTATTCAGAGCTGACATCGACGGGTCACCAAGGATATGGGGCAACAAATGTGATGAAAAAGTCCTGTAAGTGCAAAGGACGAATGGCATCACTTCGACAACTCACCGGTCCCATAGACACTTCGGTGTAGAGTATACATCGATGGGAGTGTCCGGTGGGTACTTCCATTGTTCGATAAAGCTTCTACGAACAACTATGCGCAGTTATGGGAACGTTCCTTGATTGGCCAACAATCCGTTCCGTGGCCGTGGGATCGGCTCACACTTGCTCCAACAAGTATAACCTCCACGCATACTAGTCTTGCCTGGTTCATTCAGACCCCCACATCCGAGATGAACCTCGACTAGGGAGAGTTTGGGATAGATGATAACTCACATAGCTCCCACTATCTATGTGATCGGTCATCTATCCGAGGGGACATGTTTAATATCAATACAGACAGTAATAAAGATATGACATGCTGCAGCCTGGTGTAATATAAATATGAAAGCGATACTCAATAGTAAAATGCAACAAACATATATTATATTACGTTGACCTGTGTAATAGTACATATATGTCCTCTATAAGGGCACCATGCCCTTAGTAAGGACTGTCTCTAGGACATATACACTATCAATCTCCCACTTGGACTAGAGCCAGTCACCTTTATGCCTAATGCCCAGATTAGCATAATGTCTTAAGTGGACTTCCACTGATAAGACCTTGGTGAAAGGATCTGCCACGTTGTCCGTGGTAGAGACACGTTCTATACTAACTTCTCCTCGATTTATAATCTCACGTATAACGTGATATTTTCTAAGTACATGTTTGTTCTTGTTTGTAGATCTAGGCTCCCTAGCTTGAGCGACGGAGCCCGTATTGTCACAATAAATCGTTATTGGACTGGGAGCAGGAACAACCCTCAATTCCTTCAAGAACTCTGAAATCCAGACAACTTCTTTCGATGCTTCTGATGCAGCAATGTACTCGGCCTCTGTGGATGAGTCAGCAACCGTGGCTTGCTTAGAACTCTTCCAACAGAAAGCTCCTCCGTTCAATTTGAATACGTATCCTGTCTGTGACTTAAAGTCATCAGGATGTGATTCAAATCAAGCGTCGACATACCCAGACATCTTTAATTCTGGTTCTCCACCAAACACCAAGAACATCTCTTTAGTCCGTCTAAGGTACTTAAGAATGTTCTTCACAGCAGTCCAGTGAGGTACTCCTGGATTTTGTTGGTGTCGACAAGTGACACTAAGCGCATATGCCACATCGGGCCTTGTGCAATTCATTGCATACATTATAGACCCTACTGCCGAAGCATAGGGCACACGACTCATTGCATTTCTTTCTTCATCAGTTTTGTGACCATCCTTAACTGATAAGACAATCCCATGCCTAGCTGGGAGAAAGCCTCTCTTTGAGTCATCCATCTTATAACGCTTCAGTATTTTGTCGATGAGGTGGACTGTGTCATTCCCAACATCCTCTTGGATCTATCTCTAAAGATCTTGATCCCTAGGATGTAGTTCGCTTCTGTAACGACCCGGCCCACTAATGGGCCGAGACCCAGCCCAACGGGCCGGCAAGGTTACTCATGGGCGCTCTCCGGGGTGATATGCTGGCCCCACAGACCAACACGGGTCCTAATCCGCGCACTTTATCCTCACTCGTGCGCACACCGGGAACTTCCGGTGGGTCACCCATCCTAAAATTGCTCCAGAGCAAGCACGCTTAACTCTGAAGTTCTTATAGGTGGATTCCTGAAAAGAAAGGTACACCTTGTTGATATGAGTAGCGTTCTCAACCCCTTTAAGCCTCTGAAATCTGGGGCGTTACAATCACCCCCTCTTAAATTGCGCAACGTCCTCGTTGCGCGTTGTCCAGAGACCAACCATCCGTGCAGGATTCTAGAGGTGGCCCCTACGGGCTCAAGAGGTGGCTCCCACCGCCCATACAGTGTAGCACTTTGCCATGTATGACACTTAGCTCCTGCAGTTCCGGATAGTCCCGCTCTGATACCACTTGTAACGACCCGGCCCACTAATGGGCCGAGACCCAGCCCAACGGGCCGGCAAGGTTACTCATGGGCGCTCTCCGGGGTGATATGCTTCCCCCACAGACCAACACGGGTTCTAATCCGCGCACTTTATCCTCACTCGTGTGCACACCGGGAACTTCCCAGTGGGTCACCCATCCTAGAATTGCTCCAGAGCAAGCACGCTTAACTCTGAAGTTCTTATAAGTGGATTCCCGAAAAGAAAGGTACACCTTGTTGATATGAGTAGCGTTCTCAACCCCTTTAAACCTCTGAAATCTGGGACGTTACAGCTTCACCCAAGTCCTTCATCGAGAAGGTACTTGATAACCAAACTTTAGTCTCTTCTAGCATAGAGACATTGTTTCCCATGATCAAAATGTCATCTACATAAATGATCATGAAAACAACTCCTTTGTCGCTGTGTCTCGCGTAGACACAGGGATCTTCCTTGCTTCTGATGAAGTCAAACGGTTTGACAGCTTCATCAAAGCGGATATTCCAGCTCCTTGACGCTTGCTTTAGCCCATAGATGGATCTTTGTAATTTGCATACAGCAGTTGGCCTGGTTTTTCTAATAAAACCTTCCGGCTGTACCATATAGACCTCTTCCTCAAGGTTGCCATTGAGGAAGGCTGTCTTTACATCCATCTGCCAGATTTCATAATCATAGTAGGCAGCTATCGCAAGTAGAATTCGAATGGACTTCAATTTTGCTACCGGTGAAAAGGTTTCATCGTAATCGATGCCATACCTTTGCGTGTAGCCTTTCGCCACAAGCCTAGCTTTGTGCGTTTGTACCTTGCCATCGGCATCTGTCTTTCGTTTAAAGACCCATTTGCACCCAATTGGTCTAACCCCTTGGGGCAAGTCTACCAAGTTCCAAACTTGGTTCTGGTACATTGAATCCATTTCTAATTCCATGGCCTCTTGCCATTTGTCTGAGTCAATATCAATTATTGCCTCTTTGTAGGTCTCGGGATCTTCCCGATCTGATAAACCGACATCAAGTTCACTGATGTCTTCTATCATAAGGTTTTGCTTCTGAGGTCCTCTTAGGATCCTCTTCGACCTACGGAGCTCGACTTGTTCTGGTGCTTTTCTTTTCTGGCTTCGTGTAACACGAACATTATCAGTGGGTACTGATGCAGCTGGTCGTTGGGCGCGACCCTGTTCCCTTGCGGGAGGCTGCTCTTGTACAACTTGTTGCACAGGTTGGTTGACAACGGGTTCTATTGGTGTGGTTTCAACTGTTGATCTAATCACAGGACTCCCACTGACTATGACATGCCTAGCAAGTGTCATATCATCACCCTTGTCTGCTTCGAAAGCTCCCACTGAACTTGAGTCCTAATCAGAAGATTTAGAGACCTCATGTTCGCGCGTGTCAAAGTCTTGAATTTCTTCAAGTTCTATCATATCATCTAACCTCTCTTCTTCGAGGTATTCCGCTTCTAAAAACTTCACGTTTTGAGACACGATCACCTTGTGATCTTCAGCATGATAGAATTCATAGCCTCTCGTCTGACGAGGATAGCCTATGAAATATACTTTGACACCCTTGGCATCTAACTTATCAGTGAGCATCAGCTTGACTATCGCAGGACAGCCCCAAGGTCTAAGATAGCCTAGTGAAGGCTTCTTTCCCTTCCATAACTCATAAGGAGTTTTCTCCACTGATTTAGATGGTACACGGTTCAGAATGTAGATTGCAGTTTGTAGTGCATATCCCCACAGATACTTTGGAAGAGTCGAGAATCCAATCATTGATCTTACCATGTCTAACAGGGTTCGATTCCTCCTCTCAGACTCACCGTTTAACTGTGGTGTTCCAGGAGGAGTCCATTGCGATTGAATTCCATTTTCCTTCAAGTAATCGATAAATTCTTCACTAAGGTATTCACCTCCTCGATCTGATCGAAGAGTGACTATCCTTAGGTTCAATTCATTCTCGACATCATTCCTAAACTCCTTGAATTTCCCAAAGGTCTCGGATTTATTCTTCATAAGATCAATATATCCATACCTTGAGAAATCGTCAGTAAAGGTAACGAAGTAAGGATAACCCCCACGCGCATGGACTTTAAATTGTCCACATACATCGGTATGTATGAGCTCTAAGAAGCGAGTGGCACGAACACCTTGTCCAACAAAAGGTTTGTTCGTCATCTTACCCTTAACACAAGATTCACATGTACCATATGATTCGAAATCAAATGGTTCTAAGTAGTCCAACTTCCTTAGTCTTTGAATCCGTGTTTCATTGATATGGCCTAGCCGACAATGCCATAGATAAGATGGATTATTCTTCTTACTTGAAGACGATTGTTTGTTATGTATTTGAAATAAAGGTAGACTACTTTGCAAAATATATAAACCATTCACCAAGCGAGCCTTTCCATAATACTGATCATTTAATGAAAAATAACAAGTATTATTCGCAAATCGAAAGGAAAAACCCATATTGTCTAACAATGGAATGGAAATAATATTTCTGACAATGGATGTAACAAAATAAACATTATCAAGTTCTAAACATTGCCCCGAAGGTAAATCTATCTTGCTGCGTCCAACGCGTTTGGCTTCAACTGGATTGCCGTTCCCAACATGCAAGTCGATTTCACCTTGCTTGACTAGCCTGTGATCAATTAGCCCCTGCACATTGATGAACGCGAGATTTGTCAGGTCCCGGTTCAGTCAAATAAATTTGTTATTTAGCCAAAGGCAATCCACAACTACAACGAAAACCGTAGTGTAGCAGTAGAATGACTCGAGTGTCGTTCTCTCAGGACTATAACTTGCTTTATCTATTTAACAAGAGAATATAAAAACAACAGACAGATAGCAATAGGGGGTTTTCTAGCAGATAATGGAGATTGGTGATAGTATGGTCCTTCTTAACATAATGGGTCGATAATCATGCATAAATTCCTCGGTCTTGCATAGAGATCTTTGAATCAATCTAGTGTCCTGTTGCAAGTATTAAGCACTACGAAGATAATTTGGTCTGACTAGTCAATCACGGTTGTCCTAATGTGTTCCGTAATTATTCAACACTACGAAGATAATTGGTCTGATGGTCGACTAGTGTCCAATTGTGCATAATAATCAATACAACATACGAGAATTTTGGTTACAACTGATCAACGAAATAAAGCAATGACACGGAGTATAATGCGCGATATAGCCATTAGCATGATTATCTTCCCTCGCTAAGAATTCACATACTACCACCAACGATAAATTTAGCTACTCATAATAGGCATGCAATCAACAGAAATCATAGAAGAAAACATGTTGAAAGAATATAAAATAAGTAGAATAAAACTGTAAGATACAAAGTTACCGAAGGTTGTCAATCTCCGGATGATTACGGTCCTACGAGCTCCAAACTGCTATGAAAAAGTATCCCCTAAACTACAGAACTCCCAGGACAGGCCCCGGGAAGTTCCTACCTAAAACTATAGAGAGAGGTGAGAAAGTAGGTCTGGAAAGATATGATTTTCGAAGAGAAAACTGAGCACTATATATAGGCCCCGAATAAGCTCTGGGGCGGTTCGCCCCCCGTCTTTTTCGCGGAATTCCGCATTTTTCGACGCGATTTTGGATTTCTTCACCTTTTCGGACTCGGTTTCTGACTTCTAGTGGCCTTCTAACCTCCAGATTCGACCCCTAGACTCCAAATCCTATCCGGAAACCTTCAGATACTCCAAATAGGCTTCTGGAACACCAATTCCTTGTCAACTTCAATATAATTGCCCGGAAATCCTCGAATTTCAACCAAAACCTGTAAAATAAAATCTAAAGGGAAACGTGACACTATTCTAATAAAATGTACTAAAATATAGCTAAATTAACATAGAAGATAGCTAAAATAGGTGAAAAAGACTCGAATGAAAGTGTAAAATACACATTCATCAAACTCCCCAAACCGAACCTTTGCTTGTCCTCAAGCAACTAAGCTAGACTCTAATACAAAAAATATGCAAGACACAAAAATGGAGTTTCATGCCAAATAAAATGAACTAATCTACTGAGTCTATCAAATAACATATGAACAAAAACCATATAAAACAAAGCATGAATATAGGTTGAAGAATACCTCGATTGACTTATACACATCCACATAAGCACTTATGTCAAGACAAGATAGTCTCTCGTAACATTCTCTACCTGGACCTAGTCAGTGACGACGTAATGAAGCATGCTAAGATACAAATGGTTGCCCCGTGCCTATGAAACTGAGGACTTACTGCTGTTCCACCATGTTAAGACTTTTCCTCAAAAGAGGTCGAACCAGTACTAGCTCTCATCAAACGAAGGAGGGTTCCCTATAAAAGATAACGCTCCCCTATTCTACCCATCTCTCAAGTAAAGTCTTAAGCTATTCACCACTTCCTGAATGGCAGGACGAGGGTGGTCTAGAACAGATGACACTTAAGACAAAATAGAAAAACACGATTACGAACATTACAAAAATGGAAAAGACTCAAACTTTGCTAAACTGCTATTTGGCTTTCTTTTTTGGACCCTTCTTTGCTTTTTGGGGTCTTTTCTTTTTTTCTTTTTTTCTTTCCAGAGTCTTTCTTTTTCTTTTTCTTTTTCTCTTTTTATTTCTGGAAATTTTTCTTTCTTTTTTTTCGATTTTTTTTCTAGCGAGCAGTAGCATAACAAAAAGAGAAACAAAATGACTCACACGACTTCCCCAAACCTATTCGAAAGAATAGGTTGGAGTACAAAATTTACGGAAAAGGAAAATGAACTCACGATACGAAAATGAAAAACAGAAACAAGTCTAATGCTGGTGTAACCCCCTCCCCAAACCTATTCGGAAGAATAGGTTATAAACAAAGGATCACACAACCTCACACTACCTCCTTCCTAGGCATTTAACAATCTCAAAGCATGGTGAAGACTTGTTGCCTCTTAGGTACATAATTACTCGGGAAACAACCATAAGACCCTAACATGCATCATCCTATTATAAAGGCCTTCGTGAACCGCAGTAGAGAAAACACCACTGAGTGATGTCGAGACTACCAAGCTCAACTAAGTGCAATACATAAATGAGACAAGCCAAGCGAGAAAAACCTCAAACAAATTCATAGAGATGAAGCATACGATTAATGGCATAGTTAGTTGATCTACCCAATAAAAAAGTTAAAAAATTCGGCAATAAACTCCATATAAAACATGCAAGACTATCCTAGGATGAATGCAATGAATGCAACCTAAAAATCTAAGAAAGCAGTAAACGTGCAAATGCAAATGCAAGCAAAGAACAAGATACTAATCGACACAAAGCCAAACAATACTTAACATCATGGTTCACATCCCATCCCCCTTACGATTCTTAAGCTAGCCCCTAGCAAAAGAGAATGAGTAATAAGAAGTGATTCTAGATGTAACCGAAGGGTTTGGCCTCGGTCGGCTGATAGTGGACATGTGGAAGGACTAATCATCGGGATGGAAGTCCCCATAAAAGTCACTCCACATGTCATTCAAGAGCTCATTGGACTGTCGTAGAGCTTCCTGCTATTGCTGGATGAGCTGTTGCTGCTCCCACATGTGCTGCCTATCCTCTCGGCGATGCTCCTCGAATATCTCCCAATCGCGGTTGTGCTGGACAATGTGCCTGTCGATGTCCTGTCGCATGGCCGCGTTGTTGGCATCAATTCTGTCGAAACGGCCGTCGAGGTAGGTACGGAATTCGGAGAAGTCAAATCCTCCAGACCCCTGTGGTGCTCCAGCTGGTGCATGCGGTGCTTGATGGACAAACGGAATATCTGGGATAGGGGCTTCGCCAACATCGGCCTCCATAGCATCCTCATGATCGGAATCATTTGGCTGGAATGGTGCTCCTACATCAGCAGCGGCTGCTGTGGGGTTCCTCAACTGATACCTGTTGAGTTGTACCTCAATGGTCGAGGGTGAAAGGGCAGCGACCTCGCAATCCCCCTCCTCAATATCATCGACCCCATGATATATGCAGTAGGCTGTGATGAAGCTCGGGAAGATGAAAGGCTTCCTCTTCTTTTCCCAGTGGCGCTCGTACTCCTCATACATAATGTGCCCTATGTCGATCTGATGTCCGTCTATGAGGCAGTAGATGAGCTCGGCGTAGTAGGGCTGAATCCATGTGTAATCCTTCCTCGGGATCAAGTCGGAGATGCAAAATTTCATCATCACCTTAGCTTCGATGCTAAGGTCGCTATAACTGATCCGTCCAGGTGCTGCCCCAACTTCCGGATATCGGTATTCCCTGTTGCAGATCACGTCGGTGATGTGTCTCCCTATCCCCCTAGTGATCCTCGAATACGAGTAGGCGTGGTCGCTCTCTGTGAATTCCAGGTTCCCGAAATGGATGAAGGAAGAAATGTACTCTGGGTTCCATGGTATAATCAGGCCTCGGACTAGCACCCCGTTCTTCTCGTCGAGATCCGTGTATCCAGTGTAGAAATCTCGGAGGAGGCTCTCGTCGTACCCTTTGAACCTGTTGGAACTGTACCATGCCCAATTCCTTTGTGACCCCAAACGTGACAGCGTCCTATATCCCGCTTTATCCGCCGCGGACTCAGGAATGTCAATCCTCCTATCTGGGATGATCGACCTTCCTCCGTCGGCCATCTCCGCCTCTAGCCTTTGTCGCACCTCTATCGCAGCGGCAGACAACTCGTACAAATCGTGAGATGGTTGGGAGCTTGATGCCACTCCCTTCCTCTTTTTGCTAGAGCCGACTCTCCTTGTCCTCGGTGCCATGATTCCTACAAACAGCAATTAGTATCTTGTACGATGCAAAACAGACCTATGCATATGTAAACATACGAGTAAAATTCTCAAAAATCCAACTCCTCAAAAACCCAAAGCCTAGTCTAGCTAATTCATTACGCAACATATCAATGTAACTACTACAATAACATATCACATTATGCTCTTGCTAACAACAAATGCCTTGAATCACAAGGTTCAATCCATACCATAAAAATCAAAATCTAGCATAAATCCTCAATCTCATCAATCATGCATTCTACCAATACATCCATCAATTTCATATCAATAAACACATGTTTAAACATGGAATGAAAGTAAGAGAGACATTTCCCTAACAAGACATATATCATCCAATTAGCAAAAATCTCAAATCATCAAACCAAGCCTAATTGAACATGTAATTGACAATGAAATACTAATCTAATCACATAAATCATCAACCCATACATCATACAAGCCTAATTGAAGCATAAATCAAAAAATCCCCAAATTGTAAAAATTAGGGTTCATGTGATAATACCTCAAATCCGGAAATTGAATGAGCTAGGAAGAAATTTGTTCGGATAGAATGATAGAGCACGTAACGGGCTTCGAATGAAGCTAAAGAACACACAAAATGATGGAGAGATGAAGAAGTTATGAAGATTTGAAGTTATTTTGAATATGGAGGAAATTTTGGAGTTTGGAAGATGAAAATGGAGGAAAATGGGGGTTTGGGTAAGAAACCCCCGTTTTTTACAATCTGGTGGTGTGGGGCGGTTCGCCCCGCACGACCGGAGCGCGCGCGCGCGCTCAGGACGTGGGGCGATTCGCCCCCCACTCCTAGGTGGGAGACGAACGTTTTTTGAAATAAAAATGCGGTTTTAGTCCCCGAAAAAGTTTTTTAGTCCCCGAAAAATCATTTTCCTCAAAAAATCACTCGAAAAGTCGCACTCGAACACAACATAAGCACATACGACACAGAACCGAACAAATTCACATATGAAAAGCAAATTGTTCAAGTATGAATGCATGCAATAAAGCGGTAAAGAAAGCGATAAAAACCCCGGGTTGCCTCCCGGATAGCGCCATTGTTTAAAGTCTCTGACTCGACTCCTGTTTTCGCCTATCTTTTCCTTCTGAGGGTACTAGACTTCCCCTTCATGAGTCTCCTTCCCGTGCTTTGATCCTGTGAATAAGAGTGAACATAGAAGTTAAAAACACTGTAATCAATAGTGTTAGAAGTATCGGGTGGATCAGGTGGATCGGATATGGCTTGCAACACATGTTGCTTGCCATCCACTTCGATAGTGCAAGTCCTTTGGTAGATGTCCATCACGGAGCGTAGCTTAGTCAAGAATGTTCGTCCTAAAAGTATGACATCCCCCGTTCCTGGTGCTGATGCTGGCATAATTACAAAATCGGTGTGGACAGAGGCTTCACCAATTTTGACTAATACATTCTTCACAACGCCTTCGGGTTTCACAAGGGATCCATCCGCCAGTTGCACAATAGCCTTATGCACAGTTAGTTCTCCAAGGTTACTCTTCTCGAAAACATTCAAAGGGAGCACATTAGAGTAGGATCCTGTGTCTAGTGTGGCTCGGACATCTTCAAGCTCCCCAATCCCGACCTTAACACCGAAACTTTGAGGGAGTGGCTCGGGATCCTCTTGCTCCTCTTCACTCTTGTTAGTACCAAGGTCCTTTTCTTCTTCTTCGGCTTGTGGGAGCAGTTCCCTCTTGCAACTCTTGCACTTAGCAACCTTCTTGATGGTGATTTCAACAGGTAGATCACCCACTAAGTTAATGGACAACGATTTCTCAGTGTTGCTGGGCAGTTTGCCTTGCTCCCTACTTGCTCCTCGGTTGATCAACTCTTGCATCTTTTGATGGGTAAGCCTAGTGCTCTCTTCCAACCTATCGAGCCTTGCCCTAGTCTTCTCGGAGTCTTCTTCATAACGTTTGAGAAAACTTTGTGTGTGATCGACCATCTTCTGCAAGTTCTCCATCAGTTGAGCCGTCTTCGACTTCGGTGGCTCTTTCGGAGCGGGGTTTTCGCAGTGGTCATTACCATAGTTCAGCCTACTACGGTCTTGGTTAGGTCCATAAGTTTGGTTAGCCGGTGCATATCCTTGATTGTTGCGGTATCCTCTTCTCCAAAATCCACCTCGAGGATTCCTACCGTCTTGTCCGTAGCTAACTTCTTGAGTTCCAAACTCCGTAGAAAAGGCTTCTTCTTCACTTCCTCGAGCCCAGTTGCCATCATCGTATGCCAGATCCGATCTACACATATGAGCCCCATGCCCATAGTTCTTGCATATTCGGCATACTTCGTTCGAAACAGTTGTTCCGGTGGCGCTCTTGAGGACTTTCTTCAATTCGTTGGTAAAGCACTCGAATTGATCCCCATTCCCCCTGTACATAGGGGCTTCTTGAGTCGGTGGAGCTTCAGGTCCACATCTCCTAACCATCGCTCTTGGGTCCTTGAACTGCGAACCCTTAGCAAGCCTTTCGAAAACTGCCCAGACAGCTTCTGCGGTTTCCTCCCAAATATTGCCTCGACATTGGAAATCCACCACTTGTTGGTTCTCGAAGGTTAGTCCATTGTAGAAGTGTTGGACTAGGTCGGAAAGTTCAAAACCATGGTGAGGGCACTTGTTCGTGAGATCTTGGAACCTCTCGAACGCGGTGTAGATGGTCTCATCATAGTCCTGTTTGAATCCAGTGATTTGCGCCTTTAGCGCGGTAGTCAAGGTGTGAGGGAAGTATTTCTCCATGAATGCTGAAAAAACCTTCTCCCAAGTGTCCAGCGAGCCTGCTGGAAGAGAACTCAGCCATGACTTGGCTCTGTCGCCAAGTCCCATAGCAAAAACCTTCATCCTCAACTCATCCGTTGTTATGTCAGCTCTGGGTCGTGGGAGTTGGTTGACGAAATCATCGATATCGTGCAAGTACCCCATCACATCTTCCCTTGATAAGCCATAGAACCTCGGAAGTTGTTGGAATGCGTGGTTCTTGATCTCCAGATCTCGGGTTGCAGACGAAAGAACAATCGCCGGTGCCCTCATATGATCTTTGGTGGGTTGTACCCATGCCTTCAGTGGTCTAGCTTCTGCCATTCCGTTGATTTCCTTGAAGAGACTAAGTAGACATTTAGAGAAATCGGTTTCCTCTATTTCCTCTAGTGCGCGCCTTTCAAGTAGTCGCCTTCTTTGGTGGTAGACTCTGTCGATCTCAGCAATTGAATTAGCAAGCGGTGTACCTGCAGAACGTGTATGCGGCATACACTATCTGTAACAGACTAGGAAAGGTGATTAGAAACAGACTAGGAAAGCAGTAATAGAGAGAGATTAAAAAGGAAAACCAAAGCTAATAGAATTAGGAATCTAAAGCTGTAATATAAACAAATTAAATAGAAAAAAGGAGTATAGTCTCCGGCAGCGGCGCCAATTTGATGAACGCGAGATTTTTCAGGTCCCGGTTCAGTCAAATAAATTTGTTATTTAGCCAAAGGCAATCCACAACTACAACGAAAACCGCAGTGTAGCAGTAGAATGACTCGAGTGTCGTTCTCTAGGACTATAACTTGTTTTATCTATTTAACAAGAGAATATAAAAACAGCAAACAGATAGCAATAGGGGGTTTTCTAGCAGATAATGGAGATTGGTGATAGTATGGTCCTTCTTAACATAATGGGTCGATAATCATGCATAAATTCCTCGGTCTTGCATAGAGATCTTTGAATCAATCTAGTGTCCTGTTGCAAGTATTAAGCACTACGAAGATAATTTGGTCTGACTAGTCAATCACGGTTGTCCTAATGTGTTCCGTAGTTATTCAACACTACAAAGATAATTGGTCTGATGGTCGACTAGTGTCCAATTGTGCATAATAATCGATACAACATACGAGAATTTTGGTTACAACTGATCAACGAAATAAAGCAATGACACGGAGTATAATGCGCGATATAGCCATTAGCATGATTATCTTCCCTCGCTAAGAATTCACATACTACCACCATCGATAAATTTAGCTACTCATAATAGGCATGCAATCAACAGAAATCATAGAAGAAAACATGTTGAAAGAATATAAAATAAGTAGAATAAAAATGTAAGATACAAAGTTACCGAAGGTTGTCAATCTCCGGATGATTGCGGTCCTACGAGCTCCAAACTGCTATGAAAAAGTATCCCCTAAACTACAGAACTCCCAGGACAGGCCCCGGGAAGTTCCTACCTAAAACTATAGAGAGAGGTGAGAAAGTAGGTCTGGAAAGATATGATTTTCGGAGAGAAAACTGAGCACTATATATAGGCCCCGAATAAGCTCTGGGGCGGTTCGCCGCAGGATGGGGCGGTTCGCCCCCCGTCTTTTTCGCGGAATTCCGCGTTTTTCGACCCGGTTTTGGATTTCTTCACCTTTTCGGACTCGGTTTCTGACTTCTAGTGGCCTTCTAACCTCCAGATTCGACCCCTAGACTCCAAATCCTATCCGGAAACCTTCAGATACTCCAAATAGGCTTCTGGAACACCAATTCCTTGTCAACTTCAATATAATTGCCCGGAAATCCTCGAATTTCAACCAAAACCTGTAAAATAAAATCTAAAGGGAAACGTGACACTATTCTAATAAAATGTACTAAAATATAGTTAAATTAACATAGAGGATAGCTAAAATAGGTGAAAAAGACTCGAATGAAAGTGTAAAATACACATTCATCACACATTATTACAAATGTGTGAGCCACATGCTGTATCTAATACCCAACCATTGGAGTCAAAAGTAGTCATGTTCATTTCCATAACAAACATACCTGAGCCAGAAGCCGGTGACTTCTCAGCCTGATCTGCCCTAAGCTTTGGGCAATCTTTCTTCCAATGTCCTTTCTGCTTACAGAAAAGACATTCATCTGTGCGCACCGTTCCGCTTCTCTTGAACTTCCTTTTCTGGTTCAGACGCTTTGGCTTATCACTCCAAGTGTTAGCCTTGGCTCCCGACTTTCCCTTACCCTTAGCACCTTTTCTTTTCGGGTTTGAGTTAGACGGTTGCCCAACAAGCATGATCGACTTTTCCTTCTTAGGAAGAGTTTGATCATATTTCTTCAGCAGATTATGAAGTTCAGGCAGTGTTACGTCCTTCGCATTCATCGTGTAATTAATGATGAACTACGAATACGAACTCGACAATGATTGAAGGACAAAGATCACCATGATCTTGTTCTCTAGCTTAACGCCGGCATCGGCAAGCTTTTCAAAGAGACCAATCATTTTGAGAACATGCTCAGACATGTTCCCTCCTTCACTGAGCTTGCATCTGTGTATGTCTTTGATCAAATCAAATTCAACACTTCTAGCTGTCGTCTTAAAGAGCGACTCAAGATGCTTTAACATCTCATACGGCAACATGCTTTCATGTTGCCTCTGCAGCTCATTGCTCATTGCCGCCAGCATAATACACTGCGCGGATCTAGCATCCTCAAGATGCTTATCATACCTTGCCTTGTTGGCTTGATTCCAAGCAGCAACCTGATCGGCAGTCTGATTTTCGGGGCACACGGGAATGACCTCGTCCAAGACGTACTCAATCTTTTCGTACCTCAGCACCAAACGTATATTCCTGATCCAATCTAGGAAGTTTGGTCCGGTTAAAATTTGCTTCTCCAAGACAGCACGGAGCGAGATACTCGCCATATCTAATGTCCTAAGGAGAAATAATATAGAACGAAAACAATAAATCAACTATCGATATAGTATTTCTAAATACACAGTCAACACAACTAAACAACAAGGTCCTTTAGCTGTTTAGCTCCCACTATTTTCACATATGCTTGCCCCCACAACAAACATACGGTAATGTCCAACAAGTTACCGTAGTGGCCAAGATCCAAATCCATATTATGCCATACTCCAACGGGGGCTGGTCGCATAGCATAATATAACCGGTAGGACTAGTAAGACTATCCAATTGCGTCACGCAACTCTTGGTTGTTAAATCTAATTTAACCGGATTACTGCGAGTAAGTCATAACCATAGGCTTACTTTAATCTGACGATTACTGCGAGTCTGTAAGACGAGGTCGCCAATACAAGAAAACGCACTGAAAGTTCAGAATTAAAGCACCCTATGGAAAGCATCTCAGAAATACATACATATATATATTTCTGTACTTATATTGGTTGGGGCTTGTAGCTTGAGGGTTGTTATCAGTCATCTACAAACAAATAAGGACGCCGCCTACCATCATGCATGAACGGTCTACACGTAATGGATGCCGCCTATCCATTCTAGTTCTAAACGCGGTCAAGCACATAATGGGTGCCGCCTACTCATACATAAATATGCGGTCCGACATATAAGAGGGCGCCGCCTACCCTCGCATGCATAGCGGTCGAACCGAATGTAAAAATATGGTATTTAAACATGCATTGTCAAACAATATCATATTGAGCATATGAAACAAGTAGTAGCCTATGTGGATGACAAATGACTTCATAATTTCATTATGAAAATTATAATCTCATACTTATAATCTCTATGAAATAATTGAAAATTTGGACTAGATTGAATATTCGAAAATTCTATTGACCAAGTAGCAATTTTCGAAACCCGAAGGACTTAATTGTAATTTTAAAAACCTTGGAGGTGTTAAATCTAAAATTCAAAAGTAGAAGGACTAATTTGCAATAAACAATAAATTGATAAATTACAAATAAGCCCTTTAACTTTATACTAATTAAATTTAACGCCTCTAGTTTAAAACAATTACAATTAAATCATATTTATATTCCAAATATAGAATTCAATCCTCAAAACTTTTAAAAATTCGATTTTGGGTCCAACCCGAAAATATATAAATTTTTTTTTTTTTTTGAAAAACGTGGGACGGGACGGGCACAGGCGCCGCGGTCCCAGGCGCCCGCATATCTAAATCATATATATATATATATATATATATATTTTTTTTTTTTTTTTGAAAAATATAAAAAACTTTTGAAAATCGAATTTATCATAGAATCAATTGCATCCACATATCTACAAAATCATACAATATATATACGTATATACGTAATCAATTAACCTCGCTCTGATACCACTGTAAGAAAATACGGTCAGAGTTACCCCTAGGGTACGCAGCGGAATTTCAAAAATTTTCTTAACATACAGGTTAATTGATTATGCATATGTCGTATATATATAAACACGTCAATTAGAAGACTAACCTTACTTCCAAAGCAGCTTCCAAGTATTCGTAATATTCCGGTGTATTTTCTCCTTCGTCGAAGTCGAAGATATCTACAATGCTCCTTATATCTGCAAGACAATAAGAGTTAGTTTCCAGCTCCTAGAACCTCAACCTTGGTATCCACGGATGAACAGCCTATCGGAAGAATGCTAGGATATTCTTTGTGTGACCAAGAAGACGGGGCGGCAATTCCTCCGGTGGTGGTGCGCGCGCGGGTGGGTAAGAGGAGGGGAGAGTTTTTATTTTCTCTAAGAAAACTGGGTAGAATGACTGTGAAAGTCTATCAAAGTCTATTGAACTGTGTCTCAAAAACTCTCTAATAGTCTACTATATATAGTAGTCAATAGAAGCCTAAAGCATAAACAATTAGACTTCGTAAAGGAATAAGAATCTAATTCTTATCGCACAAGGAAACCAATATCAAGTCTAGATTCATTCCCAATCAAATTAAAACTCAATCAGGAAAGTCTAACTTATCCCTTGGACTTCTAATAGAGGAAGGAGTCGAACTCCTTCCCCTTATCCATCACGCGCGCGCGCACGTCTCCTAGGGATAGTAGGTGGGTCCCAATTTTGGGACCCACTTATAGTTCTAAGGCAATTCAAACTCCAAGTAGATTTTGCCCAAGTGCATATGTTGATTCTAAATTAACATATCCTTTCTAATCAAACCTCCATTATATTTCCAAAATATAATCTTTAATTGTATTTACATAAAATACAATTAATTAGCCAATTCAATTAATAATTCCAAATCATTAATTGAGCCACCATATATTATAATTAATTCCAAATTAATCATAATCCATCAATCACAATTAATTCCAAATTAATTGCGATTCCATCTTCAAGGATATTCTGATAGACTAAATCACCACATAGTGTGACCCATAGGGCCTCACCGTATTAAGCAAGTCCTAGACTAGGCAACATGGAATTCCTAGACGGTTCCATTTGCAATATTAATACGTGAGGACGTTTGAGAGGTTTCTCAAAGCTAACCCTTTCGTTGCGAAGCCTGTTGCGCTCAACGCGGCGATGGTAGCGTCCCATCATCTGACTTGCTCGAATGTATCTAGGATCGATGAAGTGTCTATCCCAATAATACATCCACGGGCGTCTCAGGGAGTTGCTTGGTTAAGATATACTTATGACCATCATAATATATCATTTGCACTTATCACCCCCATTTGTATTTAGCCATAATCCTGGATCGTGTCTTAGGTCAGATGCTTATTCAGAGCTGACATCGACGGGTCCACCAAGGATATGGGGCAACAAATGTGATGATAAAGTCCTGTAAGTGCAAAGGACGAATGACATCACTTCGACAACTCACCGGTTCCCATAGACACTTTGGTGTAGAGTATACATCGATGGGAGTGTCCGGTGGGTACTTCCATTGTTCGATAAAGCTTCTCCGAACAACTATGCGCAGTTATGGGAACGTTCCTTGATTGTCCAACAATCCGTTCCGTGGCCGTGGGATCGGCTCACACTTGCTCCAACAAGTATAACCTCCACGCATAGTAGTCTTGTCTGGTTCATTCAGACCCCCACATCCGAAATGAACCTCGACTAGGGAGAGTTTGGGATAGATGATAACTCACATAGCTCCCACTATCTATGTGATCGGTCATCTATCCGAGGGGACATGTTTAATATCAATACAGACAGTAATAAAGATATGACATGCTGCAGCCTGGTGTAATATAAATATGAAAGCGATACTCAATAGTAAAATGCAACAAACATATATTATATTACGTTGACCTGTGTAATAGTACATATATGTCCTCTATAAGGGCACCATGCCCTTAGTAAGGACTGTCTTTAGGACATATACACTATCAGTAGGCACGCGAAGAACATGAAGACAAGAAGACAAATGAAGGACGCTGTTGAAAGTACAAAAGCACGATAGTGACATCTTAAGGTGCAAAGCCTTAGAATTTGAAATTCAAACGGATCCCTTGAGACACTATAAATAGAGGTCATCAGGCAAAGAGTAGAGGTGTGTCAACAACGTGATCAAACTCTCACTTGTGCTTTAAACACTCAAAACCTTCTATACGCTTTACTGCCTATTGATCCGTTCCAAGACTTAAGCTTGAAACAAAAGCTACTTGTGAAGAAGTAGAACATTCACGGCTAAGGAATTAGTTAAGTGTTCTTTCTTTCGAACAAGAACAAGTCTTGACACCAGATGTTAGGGTTGAAATATGTCCAGTCCGCATGTACGAACTGGAGCGGTCTAAGAGCGCGACAAAGCATCATAGGCCGTCCCTCAAGGGGCACAACCACACCCAAGTATGTCACTAAGGTGTGGATCGACCAACATAGGGTCCGACCATCACTGGGAGGACAACCCTCAAAATAAGCTCCTCTCAAGGACAAAGCTGCCAGTGGGCTCGAGGAGCATCTCTCGGGCTCGAGGAGACCTTACGTCAAGGTAACGCTCCTTGACAGAAACTGAGCAGGACACTACTCGCATCACCCACGCACAAGGAAGGCACGAGGACCACAGAGCGACCAGCCATGGTTGCTCTCCTGGGCCAAGGCCCACGGACCTCCTTAATGGGCCTGGGCCGAGGAAGGCCTCAATCCTAGCCGTACACGTGGCGTGATCCTACATGACCGGAAGCTGAAGGGTCTCAAGTATAAAAGGGCCTCATTTACTCCTCAACAGTAAGCATTAACTACGTCACCCGAGCACCACTCTCACTACTCTTACTAGGGAAGCCTCACAACTCCCTACTCGTAAAGTCGCCTCTCCGGTCTGATACCTTACAGACCGGGCAAGAGACACTAACCCCCCCTCTAGTCTATTTCAGGTACGAGGAAGCTACAAGAAGGCTCATTTCCTATCTTAGAGGAACACTACAAGAAGAACTAGAAAGACTTAGAATAGCGACTCATTGCGAACTTAGAAAGAAACACGAATTACCCCTCAACATTTGGCGCCGTCTGTGGGAACCGACACAAAAGGTCATTCCTTGCCCTACTGGTCGAGCCACTTTCCTCCTCGTGACACTTCACGAATATGCCTCCCAGAAGAAGCAACCGTCTTGCTAATGCACCACCCGCAAATCCTCCTCGACCTAGAGGCCGTCCCTCTAATAACGGTCACGGAGGAGGAACGGAGGGTGTTCCGAGGGAGCCGAGAAATAACAATGTTGCAAGGAACCGGGATTACACGGAGGGGGCATTTACTAATGTCACTCACTCCCAAAATGAGACATCCGGGGAAAATAACCCGCAAGGAGTCCCGGTAGGAAACGCCTATGGAGCTTTGAGAGTCGCAAACAATGCCGAGTCTAGGGGGCAGCCTCATCCGGTAGCAATCAACCAACCTCCCGTGGCAGTGAATCCTCCTCAACCGGCCGCATTGACCTTCACCCTTCCTGATGGACGTGTCGTCCGACCATCAGATTTCGGGATGGGCGAAGCTCAATACGGTCTATTCCTTCTTACTTTACAAGGATATGTCGGAGGTAATGAGGCTATTAGGGTTAATACCGAGATACAAGCTCCAGTAGAGCCACAAGCACCGGTGCAAGAGCAACCTCGGGCTACATTGGTCGCTCCTCGTCAATCTCAAGGAAGAGCACCTGTTGCACAAGATGAAGCACATTCGAGAGCCAACACCAGGCCGATCCAATCTCGACTTGGACCATCAAGAATCCAATCGAGGTTAGGACCACAAGGTGCCCCGGATGATTTAAGAGACCTGATCGATAGAAGAATAAGGGCATCATTGCAAAATGTAGCACAGCAAGAAAATAGAGCTCAGGTGGTCGCTACACCACCCGCTCTCCCCAATCAAGTTACCCCCAACCAGGTAACTCCTCAAAACCAACAAGAAGCGGTGGAAGAGAATCAAGCATTGAGAACAGTAGCTGAGGTAACCCCCTGGTCGATCCGACCACGGGGAGGAGGCTCACTCTGGAGGAACTCAACGCGAGGAAATCCGCACTTGACGCTCAGATAGAAACTCTTCGAGGAACCGTCCAAGAGAGAGAGCAAGACCAAGATCCGAGCCCTTTGTGCGATGAGATCCGGAACCACCAAGCTAAAATTGAAAGAGGCTTTCCCACCTTCGAAAGCTATGATGGAACAAGTTGTCCGAAGGACTACTTGGTAAGATTTGGCACTAAAATGGATGCCTACGGTCATGACTCAAGGACTAAGGCACTCCTCTTCCCGGCTAACCTTTCCGGAGAAGCCATGAAATGGTGGTCGCGCCTTCCTCACCGATCTATCAAATCATATAGAGACCTCTGTAAGGAGTTTTCTAAGCGTTTCGAGAAAGTGATGAACGCCAAGAGACGGGTGAGGTACTTGGCCGAAATTGTCCAGAGAAACAATGAAGACTTGAGGGACTTCATCAACCGCTTTCATGAAGCAGCCCTCCAAGTCGAGGATCACTCGATCAATGAGAGGAAGGAATACTTATATGGTAACACTACCAATATCAGATTCCAAGATGTACTCTCAACATCGTGTATAGAGAATGAAGCACAACTTGCAAAAGTTTGCAAGGACTTCCTCGAAGCCGAGGAATTCCGAAGAACGGTCACCGTGAGAACCAATCTTCCCAAGGAAAAAGGGAAAGAAAAGAAAAAGAAAAGGAGTACCCTCCTCGACCCCAAAATCCCGGGAAGCAAAGGAAAGAGCAAAAGTTTGGGTTGATCAAGGAGGGAAACTCAAGAAATGATTTTAGAGACAGGAGGTCTCCTCCCAGAAGGTCACATCCAAGACGATATAGCAACTACACAGACTTGAATAGGCCAAGATCCGACATCTTGAACTATATAGTCTCGAGGAAGCTAGACGTCTCGTGGCCACCCCCGATTAAGGAAAACCAAAGGAACAAGAACTCGGAAAAATTTTGCAAGTTTCACAAGGGGAAAGGGCACACCTCAGATGAGTGTGTCGAGCTCAAGAACGAGATTGAGAGGATGATACGTGGCGGTCAATTGGTTAACTACATCCGGAAGGAGGAACCTCTGGCACTACTGCCCCCACCTCCTCAAACAGGGAGCGAGCACCCATACCAAGGAAACCCTCAGGACGACGACAGTCCATAATTACAACAATTATGAGAACCGCCCTGTAAATGGAAGCATCCGCACTCTCACGATTGCGGGAGGACCCGCCGGCGGCGACACTCGTAATCAAAGGGAAATTACGGCGGACAACCTCAGGGTCCGAGACGTGAAGTATGCTCAAGCCGCGAGACAGGGAACCAACGTTATCTCTTTCGATGATAGCGAGATGCCCCTGAAGCATGCCGGAGGAGGCAACATCTATGATCCTTGCGTCCCACTTGTAGTGTCCTTGGATGTTCAATCCTACAAGTTGGGTAGAATCCTCGTCGATACTGGATGTTCGGCAAACTTGATTTTCACCGGAACCTTGAAAAGGATGCACATGAACCCAAGGGAAGGGCTCAGAGAAGTGAGGAGCGCATTGGTAGGATTCGGAGGACAACCTGTCATGCCGCTCGGAATGATCAACCTCATAGTGTCAATGGGTAACGCTCCTAGAAGGGTAACCCAACAAGTTCCTTTTGTGGTGGTCGATATGCCATTTGATTATTTCGCAGTCCTAGGCCGACCTGCTCTCTCTCAATTCCGAGCCGTAGTGTCCACGGTCCACAACAAGCTGAAATTCCCTACTCCTTTGGGAATCGGACAAGAAGTAGGAGACATACGAGAAGCATGGGAATGCTACACTCTGTCAGCTAAGTTCACTTCAAGGGTTGCCATTGGAGAACCCAACCCCGGACAATCGTCCGAGGAGACACCCCTTGTTCACAATGCACCTTATCGTTTCTACACGGTTCGGCGAGTGAAAAGAAAATCAAAAAAGCCAAGTCCGTCACTTAGGCGAAGAAAAGCAATCATGAAGAAAGACAAAGATACTCTAGTAGGAGCTGTTAAGGAGCTCGAGGAGTATCAAGTGATCCCACCAGTCCCACCCTCTTCCAAAAAGAAGAAATTCTTTGAGGAAAACAAAATTGAAGCAAGAGAAGCCCTAGAAGAAATCCAAATTGTCGAAGGAAGTGTCGACAAGGTCACAAAAATTGGCACAGAGATGGCCACTGAAGTCAGGATGAAACTCATCCAATGTTTGAAAGACAACAACGATGTATTCGCATGGAGTACCGAGGACCTGAAGGGGATCGACCCACGTGTCGCCGTTCACCGTCTGAACGTAGACCCATCGATCACCCACATCAGAGAAAAGCGAAGAGACTTCAGTGCGGAAGATAATGCCATCATAGAAGCGGAAGTACAAAGACTTCTTAAAGCTGGCCACATCAAAGAAGTGAGATACTCGGACTGGGTATGCAATGTGGTCCTAGTGGAGAAAGGTCCGGGGAAATGGCGAATGTGCAACAATTTCACAAGGCTAAACAAGTTTTGCCCGAAGGATCCATACCCTCTCCCACGGATCGACCAGCTTGTTGATTCCACCGCTGGATGCGCCCTCCTGAGTTTCATGGATGCATACCAGGGCTTCTACCAGGTCAAAATGGCCAAAGATGATGTGCCTAAAACCGCCTTCTTCGCTAACGGCAATGTGTATTGCTTCAACGTGATGCCATTTGGCCTTAAGAACGCCGGAGCGACCTACCAAAGGCTGGTTAACAAGATGTTCAAAGAAGAGCTAGGTAAAACAATGGAAGTATATGTCGATGACATGCTCGTCAAGAGCAAGACCGAGGAGCAACATGTAGGTTACCTGGCAAAGTGCTTCTCAATCTTGAGAAAGTATGGCATGAAGCTCAACCCGGCGAAGTGTACCTTTGGAGTTAAAGGGGGGAAGTTCCTCGGTTACATGGTGACAGAAAGAGGAATAGAAGCAAACCCCGAAAAGATAAAGGCCATCCTCGACCTTCCCCAACCTCAGTCCATCAATGAGGTGCAACAATTGGTCGGAAAATCAATTGCGTTGAGTAGATTCATCTCAAGGTCTGTCGAGAAAAACCTACCTTTTTTCAAGGTATTGAGAAAGAGCAGCCACTTCGAGTGGACAAAGGAGTGCGAGGAAGCCTTCGAGAAGCTGAAAGAATATCTACTCGCTCCTCCTCTATTGTCAAAGCCCGTGGACGGGAGGTACTCTATTTGTACTTAGCAGCGACCGGGGAAGCTATCAGCTCGGTTTTGGTGCGAATCCAAGGGAATGACCACTTGCCCATCTACTACTTGAGCAAGGTACTTGCCGGGGCTGAAACGCGGTACATGGATATCGAGAGGCTTTCCTTTGCCCTCGTTTATACAGCAAGGAGACTAAAACCCTACTTTGGGGCTCACAAGGTTGTTGTTTTGACAAAGCAACCTCTCAAGCAAGTCCTCGGAAAGCCCGAAAATTCGGGAAGAATGGCAAGGTGGGCGATTGAGCTAAGCGAGTACGACATCGACTACCAAGCACCCGTAGCCAAGAAAGCACAAGTCATAGCCGACTTCCTCGTGGAGTATCCCTCAAAAGGAACTTCAGAGGAAAACTCTTCAGTAACAAAGAGCGCGTTGATGTGGGTCGAAGAGCAACCCCATCAAAACAACCCGATGCAAGCTCTAGAGGATGCTTTAAAAGAGCTTAAGGCAATGTCCCAAACCAAAAGGAAGAGGCATGAAGTGTTCCTGACAGAGAAAACCGACGAGCCAAAGGGTGCGGAGACCGTCTCTCCAAAACCCAACGAGCTAGTCGACCACGGAGACGTCTGGATTCTTCATGTTGATGGATCCTCGTCAGGAAAAAATGGCGGGATAGGAATATACTTCAAGAGTCCCGGAGGGGCTGAACTAGAGTACGCCGTTACTCTTAGTTTCCCGGTCTCCAACAATGAAGCAGAATATGAAGCCATCCTCATCGCTCTACGTATGGCAAAGTCATTGGAAGTGAAGAAGCTACATCTCTTCACCGATTCCCAACTGGCCGAGAAGCAAATCTCGGGGAAATTCAAAACCAAGAAAGACTCACTTGCTGAGTACAAGAGCGCCATCACGGAAGAAATCCAAAAATTCGAAAGTTGTGAGATTGAAAAGTTCTCGAGAGATCTCAATCAAAGGGCAGATGCCCTATCAAAGTATGCTTCAGCCTCCGGAGGAGTGGATACCCGGAACGTGATACTCATGAGAATCAATGCATCATCTTTGTGGTCATCGAAGCCAAACGTCTTGGCAATTGACGATCAACCGAATTGGATGCAAGAGATAACAACATATCTCAAAGATGGAAGCCTTCCTCGTGACAAGGCTGAAGCGAGGAGAATAAAAGGGAAAGCTCCTCGATACATCATGCAAGGAGACTACTTGTACAAAAGGTCTTTTGAGGGAGTCTACTTGAGATGCGTCGCCGAGCACGAAGTTCAAAAACTTCTTGGAGAAATGCATCGAGGAAGTTGCGGCGACCATGCCGGAGGAAGAACCCTCGCCCAAAAAGTCATTCGACAAGGATACTACTGGCCCACTGTTCGCGAAGACGCTGCCCAATTCGTGAGAAAGTGCGAGGAGTGTCAATTGCACGCCAATTTGATCAACGTACCGGCGAAACCTCTTATGCCCATCGCCATCATTTGCCCGTTCGACATATGGGGCATCGACATAGTCGGTCCCTTTCCAAGAGGCACGGGTCAAAAGAAGTTCATCATCGTTGCGGTCGAATACTTTAGCCAGTGGGCGGAAGTGGAGGCAGTCTCTACCATCACCGAACAAAGAGTTATGAACTTCGTCTGGAGGAACATCGTGTGTCGATTTGGCTTGCCAAGGGTCCTCATCTCGGATAATGGCGCTCAATTTTGCGGCCAAAGATTCAATGAATGGTGCAAGGAAATGAAGATTGAGAGGAGGTATACCTCTGTGGGACATCCTCAATCCAATGGGCAAACAGAAGCCGTCAACAACTTGCAGAAGAGGTTCGCTACCAACAGGGACTGGGTCGACGAGCTTGATAGAGTGGTGTGGGCATACCGCACTACTTCAAAGACAGCTACAAGAGAGACTCCCTTCTCGCTAGTTTACGGGTCCGAGGCGGTCATACCAGCAGAAGTGGCGGTGGAAACCCTCAGAATCCAAGGGTACCAACCCGAGGACAATCATACGGAGAGACTCTTCGACCTCGAGACAATCAGCGAATCGAGGACCAACGCCTTGGCCAATATCCTCAGATATCAAGCACTCATCGCGAAGACCTACAACAAAGGCGTAAGAGAAAGAGACTTCCAAGTAGGAGACCTAGTACTCCGAAGAGCAGACATCTTGGGCAAAGTTGGGAAGATGCAACCCAATTGGGAAGGCCCCTACAAGATAATTGAAGCAAGGTCCAACGGAAGTTATCGTCTTCAAGACATGGAGGGAAGGGTATTGAAAAACCCATGGAACACTTCTAACCTCCAGAGATTCTACGCTTGAAGTTGTAGGAAGAAAAAGCTTTTTGAAAACCTATGTGGAAGGCCCACTGATCGAGGAGGATTCCTCACTGGTCCAAGTGAGAGGCACCCCTTGCTTTTGTTAAAAAGTCATTGTAAGCAAGCTGGCCGAGGAGCCCCCATTGTAATTGTATTTCCGACAAATCAATGCAATGTCCACGTCTCAAAACTTGTTCAATTTTAGAACTATTATGCTGCTATTCAATTATGAAAACCTACTCGATTTTCATATTGGGACCGGCGAGCGGAAGGAGATCGAGGAGAATCTAAAATCGATTTCGCCCAACACTTAGATTTTCTCTCGATTCTTAAAGGAAATCGAGGAGCGCTGCAACTATATCACGAGTTCGAACAATATCAACCAAGTTGTTAACAAATAGTATCTTGCTATTTTATGTCTCGAGGAGCTAGGCTACTCGATCCTCACTCACTTGTATTTGACTACTCTATTCGAGTTATACGTCATAACTACGGAGCAAGTAGAAAAATACTAAGTACGGAAAATAAATCGAGGAGCAAATTGCTTTAAGACAAGACAAGAGAACATACATTATGTTACAATACAACATGGATCGAGTACGCCGCAAAGGGCCGAATGACAAATTATTAAGTATGCCACAAGGGGCCGAATAGCAAATTACGAAAGCAGGAAATTGTTCGGAAAAAACTTGAAAAATTACAAGTACAAAGGTTAACCGAGCATACTCGGCCTGGTTCAACGGGTACGGCTCGCGGAGAACTCACTCTGATTGGCAGGAACACTGCTCGTTGAGGCACCGGCTCGAGGAGGGCTGTTCGGGTTGTTCAAATTCGCGTCGCCACCCTTCTCGCGCGCCTCCCTTATAGCACCAGCATGAACGGTCAGCTCCGGCTCCACAAAGCCCTCTCCGCGCCCCATCACCGGTTTGTTCAGTTGAATCCAATTGGCGTTTCGGAGAGGAGCCTTCTCGAACGGAAGAAGGAGACCGGCCCGGATACACTCGGGGACCCAGCGTGGAAGATAGGAAGGCTTACTCGGGTAAGGCACATCAGGATCCGTAACAAGCTCCCCGAATTCGCATGCGTGATGCATCTCATCGCTAGGGATCTCATCGGGATACCGGGTCATGTCATCGCGCCTCCCGGCATGCATATCGTCTCGAGCATCCACATCGAAATCCTCGGGGAGGAGCTTCACCCTCTTCAGCTGCCCGATGCAGGAGAAGAAACCCTCCTCGCGAGCAGTGTCCCTGATGTCCTGGGTAGCCAGCTTGTAAGTGGCGGACTCCATGAAGTCCCGGGCTGTCTCGAGCCGACTACCGACAAGGAAGGATAGCACACTTTCCTTGAATTTCTGCATGCACTGCGACAGAGTGGAGTATCCACCTTTGTAGCTCAGGGCTCGCTGCTTCTCCCTGGCCAATTCCCTCTCGAGCTGGTCCACTTTCTCATGGGACTTGCGCACCTCCTCGTTCGCCACCTGGGCCTTTGCCTTTTCGGCCGCCACCGTCTTCTCCAGCTCCTCGATCACTTGGCCTATGTCGGAGCGATCCGCTGCAACATTAGCGTACGCCTCCTTGATATGCTCGAGCTGCAACAGTTCGAAGAAGTCAGATTTTGCAAAAGCGAGAAGGAAACAAACTGTACTTGTGAAAATTTAGTATAAAATTTACCTGAAGAGCGCAGAGGCTCAATTCATGAGCGCGATCCAGCTCGGACATCTGAACGAACCGCTTTATTTCGGCCTCGCGGTCGACATCCAGAGCGGCCGTCCCCTTCTTGCGAGCAGGATGGTCGCTCGCACCCAAGTTCAATTGCCTCTTCGCGCCGGCTCGTTTTGCAGGAGGAGCCCGGTCCTTAGGACGCTTTTCCGGGTTACCTTGGTCGGCCTCCCCGGTCTTCTTTGCAGCGGCCGCATCCTCCGCGGCCTTTCTCTTAACGGCCTCCAAGGGGTCCTCGATCACCGCGAGCCCCTCCTTGACCAAAGTGTCTCGGTGCTCAGCCGCATTTTTAGGGTGGCTAAGGTCAAGGGACCCGAGGATCTTCGTGGTTTTGCCCGCCAAGCGCTGTTTGCGCCTTTGCTCCTCCTTGGCTTCCAAGGTCTTCGACATGATCCAAGAGAACCAGTACTCTGCAAGATCGAATAGGATAAATGCTTAGCAAGCGCGAATAGCAAGGGCATTCGATACAGGAAAAACGGAGGAAAAACACAAGTAAAAACACAAGTAAACACAAAGGGGTCCTCGAACTAGTTACCGAAGAGGAGATCATCAGTGTGGCCTGAGTCCTTGTAACCCGTGTAGACCGGCAAGGACAGACCGGCCAGATAAGGGAGCGGTTGCAACACCAACCCCCAGTAAAAGTACTTCTCCGGGTCCTCGCTAGCATTCTTCTCCTCGAGCGCCTGAACCCAAGGGTCGAACTCAACAGGGTGAGGGTACCGATCAGAGATAGGTCCTCGATAAAAGTGCTTGGGCACTCCCCACTCCACATCAGAGTCGCTCATACCGGGGAGCTTCTTCTTCTTCACATAAATGTATCGATGGAACCACTTGTAGCCCGAGGAGGACGGAGCGTCCACGATGAACCCAAGCCCGGGCCGAGTGTTGAAATAATAGAAAAATTTATTCCCGGAGCTCATCGATACCCTGAAGAGCTGGTTGAAGTTATGAAAGTTCACCGGGATTCTGAGCTTCTTGCAGAGCACCCCGAAACAAATTAGAGTGCCAAAGGCACTAGGAAGGAGCTGCCACGGAGCGAGACCCAGTTGATTAATAATCTCCTTGAAAAGATCGCAGAAAGGAAGGATCCATCCTCGATCCAGCGTCAGAAGATGCACAGCCATATACCCTGGCGGTGCATTGTAGAAGGTTTGATCGGGACGGGGAACGAGGATCTCTATTTTCCTCTTGCTCAACCAGTATTTTTGGCGAATGGCTGATATCTCCTCCTTTTTGACCGTGGAGGCAGTCGTCGGGATCAATCCGTCCTCGTTTTTCTCACCCTGGGGATCGGGGAGGTCAACATCCTTGGCTCCTCGCGTGAACTTCTTCACATTTGCCACGGTCACTTTGGCGGCCTCCTCGGGCTCAACAGTCTTTTTTCTAGATCGAGAAGCCTTCTTCTTCGATCTCTTCGGGGCTTTACCCGGGGCATGGACAATTTCCTCATCATCATCGGAGATCAAAACCTCCTCACCGCGCTTGCGCTTGCGGTCTCGCTCAAGAGTAGCTTTGGCTCGCTCCCATTCTGCCTGTTCGATCGGATGGGGAGGTCTTACATTACTTGGTGCAGGGAAACTAAAATCGATCTGGGTCGGATCGATGGTCTCATAGGGAATCAAGTCGTCAAAACCATACTGCTCTTGGATAAGCAGCTCTCGCTCCGCGTTCCTGTTCATCTCAAAAAAGGAAGGAGAGGGAAAACTGCGGCTCGGACCAGCTTCATTCCCGTGGAGATCCCCTATCAACTCCAGCGAATCATCGTCGCTACTGATAACCGTGCGACGAACTGTTTGTACGGGCAGATCGGACCTGCGTACTCGAGATCGGGAAGGCCGCTCGGTCTCTTCACGTTGGCCCCCCTGGAAGGAGTGCTCGCCCTCCTCGAACCAAGCAAGCTCTGGAGGAGGCTGCTCGGTATCATCCATGTCCTCGATCCGGATGGGAGCCGGGCCGAGACTACCTCGGACGCCATAGTCACGCCCGAGTACCTGGGCGGCTTGAGTTATGATGGCGGCCGGGACGCCTGTGTCGGGAGGACCCCCTTGTGCCTCGGTCCTGTCGTCGATGAAACTCTCGTCGGTTCCCCGCCGTCTTCGAACCTCCAGGCGGAACTCATCCTCCTCTTCCTCCTCCTCGGAGTCATCCTCTTCTCCTTCCTCGCTATCCCCACCCTCGACCTCCTCGATCTCAGGAGCCGGTTCTTCATGATCGGAGGAGAGCTCATCCAGGAAGGTAGTCGATATGGACGTCTCCTCGGACGTCTCCTGGCCGCTCCCGTAGTCAAGAGCGTCGTTACGGTTTTGGCTGTCGTCGCTCTCGGACATCCTAAAAGGTTGGCCATAAAAATAGTAAGGATGGGTGGTGATAGTCCGAGAGGTCCGTTTATGTGTATTGATTATGCTCGACCTCCCGAACGGAGATAAATCTCACAAAAAAATGAAAGAAACGGCACAAATAGGCAAGAAGTTACTCTACAGCAAGAATAAAGAGGGATCGAGCAGCATGCGAAGAGCGACCAACCGCGTAAAACGGGCATCCAAGGAGCGACAAGCGTAAACCTAGCATGCAGGGAGCGACCAACCGCTCCATACTTAGCAGTTTTTCAAATTGGGAGGCAGTTGGGCATGCAGAAAATTAAAAAGGGGAGGCATTCGGAAAATCTACAACATTTCAAGCATGATAATTAAAGTCCTACAGGTCCGTTTACAGTTTAATTAGGTCCAATGCCGTTCTCAGGCAGATTACAACATTTCCGGCAAGGCAAAACAGGAAAAGAAATGGAATTGAAGGCATACACAGAAAATTCGAGCAAGAGAATAGCAAATTCAAGCGAAATGGAGAAGATTAAAGCAAGAAACTAAAGGCAAGAGATCGGAAACTTACTGGTTTATAAGTTGGTTGGAGATGGAAGCCTGAAAGGAAGCCGGAAAATCAACAAGTCGCCTGAAAATTGGGTTCTGACCACTGGTAATGCTCCTCGCGCTCTCTTGGTCTCGAATACGGCACTACTCGATCACGAAAAGTTGCTCTCCGATTGCTTTTTTACGCTCCTCGCTCTCTCAAGTAAGTTCGGCAGAAATTTTGGCAGAAAGTGAAAAACGAATTCGGTCCTCACCTATTTATAGAAGGGTATCCGAGGAATTTGAAACGTCGCTGCCCCTCGCGCCATCCGGACCGACCACGTGTCCAAGATCAACGGTCCAGATTGCAGCCGCCGGGCGAAATTCCTATTTTGTCCTCCGCGCTCCCGCTCTGGCTCGAAGACGCTCCCAAATCCGGAACGAATTACCTAACCACGGCAATAAGTCCGCGGCGCGAGCATCGGGCTACTCGAGACAAGCGGAGACAGATCGACCACCATGATCTGTCCTCCTCGGATCAACATCGCGAAAAATCTCAGAACCACGGAAACTCGACGGCCACGTGTCAGAGGACCGAGGAGCTGCCCATGCAGCTACCCTCCTCGAGATCTCTCTTACTTTTTACACAAGTATCTCTCCGCGAGATACTTTGCTAGCAAAAAAGCGGCAGGAAGTCATTCCATTCCTTTTACACAAGTATCTCTCCGTGAGATACTTCGCTAGCAAAAACATGAATATATCTCTCCTCGAGATTACTTTTACACCAGTATCTCTCCGCGAGATACTTTGCGAGCAAAAAAGCGGCAGGAAGTCATTCCATTCCTTTTACACAAGTATCTCTCCGTGAGATACTTCGCTAGCAAAAACATGAATATATCTCTCCTCGAGATTACTTTTACACCAGTATCTCTCCGCGAGATACTTTGCGAGCAAAAAAGCGGCAGGAAGTCATTCCATTCCTTTTACACAAGTATCTCTCCGCGAGATACTTTGCAAGCAAAAAGCGGCAGGAAGTCATTCCATTCCACTAAGGAATACTTACCCGGATCCGATCTTTTCCCAGCAAAAATACCTCTTTTCATACGGTCCGAGCAACGTCTGCTCGCACCCTATAAAAAGGGGGGGGGGGGAGGGAGAGATAGGAGGAGGGAAAGATACCAAGGTGCGAATACGGAAATCTTTTTTCGCCCACTACTAGTCGAGGCTCTGCTCGACCTCTACTTCAACATAGTTCCTCAACTATCTTCTACAAAGATACTTGGAAACTAGGGGGACATATGTTAGGGTTGAAATATGTCCAGTCCGCATGTACGAACTGGAGCGGTCTAAGAGCGCGACAAAGCATCATAGGCCGTCCCTCAAGGGGCACAACCACACCCAAGTATGTCACTAAGGTGTGGATCGACCAACATAGGGTCCGACCATCACTGGGAGGACAACCCTCAAAATAAGCTCCTCTCAAGGACAAAGCTGCCAGTGGGCTCGAGGAGCATCTCTCGGGCTCGAGGAGACCTTACGTCAAGGTAACGCTCCTTGACAGAAACTGAGCAGGACACTACTCGCATCACCCACGCACAAGGAAGGCACGAGGACCACAGAGCGACCAGCCATGGTTGCTCTCCTGGGCCAAGGCCCACGGACCTCCTTAATGGGCCTGGGCCGAGGAAGGCCTCAATCCTAGCCGTACACGTGGCGTGATCCTACATGACCGGAAGCTGAAGGGTCTCAAGTATAAAAGGGCCTCATTTACTCCTCAACAGTAAGCATTAACTACGTCACCCGAGCACCACTCTCACTACTCTTACTAGGGAAGCCTCACAACTCCCTACTCGTAAAGTCGCCTCTCCGGTCTGATACCTTACAGACCGGGCAAGAGACACTAACCCCCCCCTCTAGTCTATTTCAGGTACGAGGAAGCTACAAGAAGGCTCATTTCCTATCTTAGAGGAACACTACAAGAAGAACTAGAAAGACTTAGAATAGCGACTCATTGCGAACTTAGAAAGAAACACGAATTACCCCTCAACACCAGAAACAATCAAACTTGCTTACTGAAAAGTATTATAAGTTGTGTTTCTTTAGATAACTTGTTATAGCTGAAAAAGTTATATTCAAGCGATCTCATCCCAAACCTCTCTAACTGATAAACACCCTTTTCAGGCGTGAAATTCAGGGGGAATTAATCAAGCATAGTGTTGCTGATTATAAGTCCCAAGTTTGGTGGAGAACAAGGTTACCGTTCTCTAGTTAGGTTGAAAACGAAGCAAGTGTGCTTTGGTTCCACTATGATAAGATGTGAGGTTCCTTACAAATCCTATCACAAAGGAACCAAAGCACACTTGTTTCGTCTCCAACCTAACTAGAGAACGTAACCTTGTTCTCCACCAAACTTGGTACTTTTAATCAGCAACACTATGCTCGATTAAGTTCCCCCTGAATATCACGCCTGAAAGGGTGTATTTTCAGTTAGAGAGGTTTGGGATGAGATAACTTAATTATAACTTATTCATTTACAACAAGTAATCTAAGAAACAAAACTTTGAATACTTTGCATTAAACAAGTTTGATTGTTTCTGGTGTCAAGAGTTGTTCTTGTTG